>OX155980.1:37743422-37931942 GCA_944548615.1 Micropterix aruncella | reverse complement strand
AACTCTGTTTTCACCTACTTCTAATTGTCGTGTCGATTTAAACTTAGTGCTTTTTTGCAATTCTGCTGACAGTGCAATACTATGGTACGATCAAGCGTGTATAGTGATGGCGGTAGTCATAGGGATGGCTAACAATAAGCCCATCAGGTTTAGGCTCGTTTGACATGCCGCAATGGTCCTATAGTTACATATTGTGACAAGGAGGTAAAAAGCGTGTTTTTGCTTTATTTTTTGTTTTTTGAAACACTTAATCACTGTGCTGCAATTAAAAATTATTAAATAATTGTCTCGTGATCTGTAGACAGCAAAAGTGTGATGGTTTTCCGCTGCCTTTGACTCCGTGTCGTATACATCGATATGTAAATAGATTACCGAGAATCGTAAAACAATGCATATTTACCTTATTTTGCGAAACGTGCGCGTACGGCGGAACGATACGTTATCATAAAAAAGCACTAAAAGACACTATTTTTTCTAGTTATTGATGCGCTCGGCATGTCTAAATGAGGTCACAATACGAGTATAGTAGGTACTGCCGTTGCCCCTAATGATGCTCGCAAACTCACGCACACCAGCAGCGGGGGCCTTCGTAAACAAAGCTGCGCCGGATCAGCTGGATCGCACACACAACGACCGAATACCGTATGCTACCGGAAGCGGGAACTGGCCGGGCGGCGCGGCGTCGGACCGCTGCGGCTGGCGTCCAGCGGGTGCGGCGCACCTGTGTACGCGCGGATTCTAATTGATTCAAAGCACGATCGACGGCCGCTGCGAGGCGGGCTGCGGCAGGGCGACGAGCGAGCGAACCGAGCGAGAAGCCGCCGAAACGTCAACTGCTCGCTGCTCGTTTGCGTTGCGGCGGTTGCGGTTGTTCGATGGGCCTCGGCTCGCTCGGCTGACTCGGAGGCTTTGGCTCGGCTCTGCTCGGCTTGGTCCGTTGCTTCGATGACGTCACGCAGATCAACTCGCGTGCAGATATCAACATTTTCACCGCATCGTCATATCTGTCATCCCGCTGTCTTCATCCAAACCAGTGATACCCAAAGTAATCTATATCGACCCACAAAGGTCGATGATGACTTGCAAGGGGTCCATATCAGCGAAAAAAATGGGACTCCATGAGACGTAAAAGGGGGTCAACGCAGGGCCGGCTCGTCCATATAGGCAAGGCAACCTAGGCAGACGCCTAGGGCGCAAAATTTTGGGGGAAGCAAAATTGAGGATTTTTTATGTTATTTTGGGATTTAAATATATAAACTAAATAAATCTTTAGCACTTCTCTGCCCTACTAGCTTAGGCAGACGAATTACTAGGTAATTAAAGGTATAGGGTATTTTATTTTATTTAAGTTGTCTTAGAAAATAGGAAAGTATGCCCTAACGTAACACTACTCGGTTTGGCAAACTCACTATGCGTCCGTTCGTTTTTTATGTAAAATTGACATTCGTTTTATTTACATATCCCAGTCATTAATTAAAGGTTATAAAATCAAATTCTTTGTTATAGCAATTACTTTTAAAAAAACGTTTTTCCAAAGTTACATTCCATACCATAGTTCCATACCCGGCAGAATTTAATGAGGGCGCAAAATTTGTTTTCGCCTTGGACGCTAAAAACCCTAGAGATGGCCCTGGGTCAACGATAGTGGATCTCTTTTACGCAGGTGCTGACTTAAATGTTGGCTTTCCATGAGTGGAATAATCCACATACAGGAACAATCTATATGATGGTTACATTGAAGAAACGGATGTTATATTACAAGAGGAATTGATCAAAATAAGCACTAACGCAAAACGTAAGGTGCAGTTTCGAAACGGATATCAGCAATTCTGGATTCATAAATACATACCTGTTGCTTATCTCGTATTATGGTATATCGCGAGAAAGTTTTTAATTGCTTTTACATCCTCATACCTAGCGGAAAGGGGTTTCAGCACGCTTGCTAATCTCCTAACAAGTAAAAGCTTGCCCACCTGCCATGTTTATCAGTTTTGGGGGAGGTCTTCCCAAAACTGATCAACACGGCAAGTGGTCTACAAGCCAAACAAGTTTGGGAACCTCTGATATAAACTGTATTTCATCTATCTAACTAGCTAAAGCCAGGCGCGCACTGCGGTGTAGTGCGTTGAGGCACGCTTTTTACGTCGGATAGAATAAGCACATTTTTTTAGTCCGCGCACTACGGTGGAAATTTTGGAATTATTAGTCATTCGATTGTGCATTTCTCTGCTAACGATTTTTTCCGTGGTGAACTCACTCTCATGGGATTCTATAGTTCACAGATTTTCGAATTTTCGAAATTAACCTAAGTCAGGACTTACCAACCGGTGGGGCTCGTAATTAATTCGTAAACCACTAAAGATGTTAAAAAATAACTTACAACAAAGCCAGAGTCACTATTTTCAGCATTCTATAAGGAGTTATTAGAACATTAACAATAACAGAGTTATGAAGTACCTATTCAGTTTTCAGTTTTTTATTTTTTTATTTCAAAACCCGCTGTAAATAGTTGTAGATAGCCTCAAAATTCTATGTCATATTTATTTATTCATATAAATTTATGTAGTCATCGTTGTGCGTGGTTAGTACCTGGATGGGTGACCGCCTTTGTGTCTGACCGTGTGATGGTGCTACAAAAATGCCCGCCTAGAGGATGTTGCCACGCGCATCAAGGCCAGTTCCACAAAAAGACCCAGCCTCATATGAGGAAAAGCAATGTACGTGCAGGCAGGGTAAGCTAGCACGTACGTTGCTTGTCCTCATCTCATCTTGGAGATCTCAAAACAATATGTCGAATCACATGATATATACAGGTGAGTTTTTAATTAGTGACTTCCTTGAATTGGGTGAATCAGTACGAGCAAATAAACAACTTTTATTGAAATTTTGAAAAAAATGTTTTTGTTTTAATTTAAAATATTACACTGATAAATAAAAGTTTGATAAGCGTTGAGCGCGCTGCGCCATCGGGCAATATGTAAAATATCGCGAATAAACAATATTCTCGATATTTTACCTACCGCTTGATGGTGCAACGCGCTCAACTCTTTTTATACTATTTTTCAAAACATAAAAATGTTCAAATTTACAACCAAAAAAATATATATTTTTTAAATCATTTTTAAATTTTGAAGTTGCTTATTTGCACGTATTGATTCATCCACTTCATGGATGTCACTAATAAAAACACTCACTGTATTAGGTATCTCAGGACCCCTTTGCCTAATTGTAGTGCTACCCTCTGCCAGATGCACATTGGAACATGACAGATCAGAAACACACATCGCAGAGCCTTTTCTTTCGATGGTTGAATTTTCATGTGTGACATGCGTTCTGCGCCAGTTGTGATATTATTTATTCGTAAGAATACTCTTTTATTGTTTAATTCCTTATATTGTATGATCTGACTCCTGCTATTTTAACCGAATAAAAATAGCCGCAGCCGGTTGGAATCACCCATATATGGTAGTGTAGTGCAAATGTCAGATAGACGTAGTGTTACAAATACAGTTAGAATATAGCAAAGAGAAATTTAGTCCACAGCAATCTATATAGTGGTTGCATCAATCTATAAAGTTGTTACTACAATCTATATAGTGGTTTGGTATTCAGATAGTAGTGGCCACTAAATGTTGTATCAATCACATTAAAGATAGCTCTCGCATAATGATGGTATCGGAAATATTATTTTAATAAGATATACAATGTCATTGTTGCATCCGTTGATTTACCCATTTCCATCTTAGATAGTAGTAATTCTGCATGCATTTATGTAAGTGTTGATTGTGTATCGTTCCTATTTCTAACCTTTGGTTTTCTTTTTTTTATCTAGCAGTCACAATGTCGGGCATCAAGCTTCGTTTGCGCCGAATAACCAAACGCGTTGAAAACAAAAAAAACAGCAAAAACAAAAAAAAAGACGGCTCAAGACGAAGAAAGCGCACAGCGGAAAAAGTAAGTAAATTAGTTTTTAAAAATCTATTAAAAATGACATCTTATTGAGAACATTTTGTAACTTCAATCTTTGAATCTACATTTGAATCCTGTATTTCGTATCTGATATGCTTTGGTTTCGAAAGAAAGAAAAAAATAATAATAGTTTTATATGATAAAGGAAAATGATAAATTATATTTTTAATTACTACAAACAGCGGGTTAATCGTTTCACAATTTCTCACAGCTAGCCGTTGTAATGTAAAATTAAAATAAGACTAAGTATACAGCTTACATATATTTCATACATATATTATATCTACATACTAGACGTGCCGCGTGGTTTCCTCCTCCGTTTAATTTAAAAGAAATCGGAATATTTATAAATAATTTAGAGTACTTCGGCGTAGACAATATTTTTAGTCATATTTTCGTATGATATTAGTATATACTAATTTTCGCCGAAACCTGATCTAGATAAAGCAACATAAAATTGAATGTGGGAAAAACAGTATGCTCATCTATTGCGAAGTTTGTGCCTGCGCTTGATTCATAGTGACTTCACAGGAAATTGTGTCATTTTAAAACTTAAATATGTGGGTATCATAGGAATGCGAGGTTTTAGTACCGTTTGCCCATCTGCTGGCCTAGTCAAAATTACAGCTACTATGACATTGTTTTTAAGAAATTTCACTTGAACTCTGGTTCCGTTATATACATTTGGTGTAGGTACTAAGGATACGTAATATAATAATGGGAGTGCGAATTTACAATTTCAACGAATGCCGGGGTAGCCCACAAGATTCTAAGAATTTAAAAAATCTGGAAGCTAATATACCGCGTCTTCTTGATCCATTACGGTATCAATGGCAATGTACTTTACACTGTCACCTGGTAGTTAAGCCATCATTTTGTCGTTGATGGCGGCAACAGTTTTATTCCTGTCAGCTAAAATTGCCCTACTCCCACAACTATGGATATTTTTTTGTCGATATTGGCCACATCCGGATACACTCTCGAGATCAGGTGTCCGATGTTGGTCACGATTTCACCAAGATCTTTATCAATGGCATTTTTTTTGGTCTGATTCAGGTACTTTCCCGTCACCAATCAAAAAGAGCCTTTTTGGGAAAGTTGCGCTTTCTCCACCTAAGTGACTCCTCGTGTCAAGTTCAAGGTTTAACAGCTTCAAGGTTTCAACAGACTTCCACAATGGGGAAAACTTTAAGCTCTAGCACTTTTGCTCTAGTTCCCTTACTATTGCAGGCAATGTTTGTCTGGATTCCCCAGAAAACATCAAAGTAATTTCACCCATAACTTATTTGAGCTTTTTATGTCTCTCAGAAATGTATCTAAGTGAGCTCTATGAGTCATGGTGCACTCATACCATATTATTAGACATGTTCTTGCAAGACCTTTCCCAACGGGCCATTTTTACAGATAGAGCATGCACTGCCGCTTTCAAGTGATACCGTAAAGGTATGTACCCACTCGTGCACTTTCGTCTTCATCTTGCGTCGCCACTTTCAAATTTCATCTTGCGTCTAGCGCATGCTTTATTGAATGCAACAAGACGCATGCAGCTATACGTCTACACTTATACGCTGTCGCCCAATCAATCGCGATCACAGACAGTAGCCGGTGGAGATTACGATGAACTAGTTTGATCTTGTAGTAATCATTGACGTTCCTTGAATAAGTATGATCGCAGGCTTTTTATTTTTTTTTACCATATTTATATGAAAATTATATTATAGTATTTTTGCTCCAGAGCAGCCAAAGCGTCGTTCCCTTTTATTTTATTGTAGTAATATATTATAATTATTTTATTGTTATAATATATTATAACTTTATCTTTCGCGTTTTTGTGTCGCAAGATGCACGGAGTGACGGACGTCTATCCACAGAATGTCGGATCGGCGTGCGCTGAGGCATGCGCTGTCGTTCGACTATTATTAATCGCGCAACTAGTTTTGACGTATGCGTATTAGGTAAACGCATGCGTAGAGGAAAGCGCAGATAAGACGAAGCGCACAATGATTGAATCGTCTCTCAAATGCAGGATGACATATGGAAAAGTTGTTTTAAAATTCGAATGTATCCACTCTCTGAAAGGACGATCAAGGTTTCAAGGCTTGTTATCAGCCAGCCACTAAATCAAAATAAAAATAAAATACTTCATTTCCTCGTTTCCATAAAATAAGTTATTCTGGTCATCGTTATTTCTGGTCAAGAAGTTTATACTCAAAACCCTTCAGGCCTCGGCCCCTCAGCCGATTGACAAGTTAATGTCCCAAAAAATTTAAGTTAAAATTAGTAAAAAAATTTAATGATGATAATGTCTCACCAAAACATTAATTACTGCCAAACCACTGTACCGATAATTAAAATAAAACATATTAACATAATAAAACATAATGAAATTAAATTAAAATAAAATTAAAACGGGGCCGTCACGCTGAATCGTGTTGTGGCCGATATCGGCCAATTGGGGTTCAAAACATAAGATCAAATTGTATAATATTGTTAATATTTGATAAGTTTTTTTATAAAATCTTTTTAAAGATATCGTTTATAGGATGATGCTTTGATGAATAAAAATAATAAAAGCCACTCACATAGCTGGAAGGTTTTCCCGGACTGGATTGGGAAATGCTTATTGTTAAAACGAGATGTATGTTTGGATGAGCACCACTTTCGAGGGTACAATGTAGGTTTACTGGGATCCCTTTATCGCTAGCGAACGATCGCCCTTCACCCACATCTCAACGAAAAAGCTTATCCTTTTACAAAATAAAATAATATATCCTTATTATAGACAAATTAAAGCAAAATCAATTAAAACATCACAAAGATTGAATCGTCTCTCAAATACAGGATGACAGATGGACAATTTGTTTTAAAATTCGAATGTATCCACTCTTTGAAATGACGATCAAGGTTGCTGAGCTCGTTATCATCCAGCTATTAAATCAAAATAAAAATAAAATAAACATATAAATGGTCAAGTCAGTTCAGTAGTAAACAATGAAAGAATTTGTCTGCCGCCCGGAGAATTATTAAAGCACTTTGAAAATGTGTAATTTGTGGTTCGAAAAAGCTATCGCAATGAGTTATTCTAAAAAGACATCCTACTTGCCCTAGTACCTATAGTCCGAGAGATATAAGGCTCAAAGTGACGCTCGGCAGAATCAAACTTCCACCCCCTTCCCCCGCCACCCGCGGGGTGTTCCCCGGTGGCTCCCGGTCTAAATCCACTCAGGACCACCTAAGGAACAATTGTGTTAAGTATGAGCCTTTAATCACAAAATGCAGGGTACATCGCACTAAATCCCCGGCTATAAGCCAGCCGCGGGGTAAACGGCACGCGCATAGTATTAAAAAGATCACGTTTGAAAACATAAAACTACAGCGGTTCATTTCCCCGTTTCCGCGCGTGTGCCTGAACAAAGAGATTACAAATTTGAACGCTGCAACCATTTTTTGATATTCAGACCGGAAATTCTGCAATAGTAACTCCGACGCGATATACCCGTATCAAACAACATTTACGGGAGGCTCAACGACTGAGTACATTTAATTTTTCAATAACGCCTTAAAGCAGTGTAATAAAGTTGCATGACAGATAACATGCGGAAGCTGGTTTCAAAAGCAAGCAGAATGAACGGTAATAGAGTAGGTGAAAAAAATAAAATTTCCGTATGTTTGATAAAATAAGAAAGATCAACCGCGGCCCGCAGTGTCAGATTTTAACGCAAAAATTTTAATTTCTGTTATAAAACAACAAAAAACTAATTTTACTGTTGCAAACACCGTTGTCGGTAAGGTGTTTGCAACAGCGCTGAGTCGTCTCGGGTGACATTGATTGCACGAGCTAAAACCGCGATAGTTTGTAAACAACCACGATCCCTTATTTCTATTTGGGTAATCGGTGATTACTGCTGCCAGAACACTCCAAAATAGATCGGAGCTAATTTAATTTCTTCGTATCATTTTAGTCTTCCATTCAGTCTTTACCAGTGTAATAAATTGCAGAGGAAATATATAAAAATACATATTATCAGCGTTGCGGAATGTATATACGAGTAATATTCATTCAACGAACGTATTAAGTAACATAAATTAACAGCAGCGTAAAGGTTAACACAATTAAACTTACGTACGGTCGAGTTATGACACTAAGTGGGTAGATGAAGTGTGCTGCAACCAATTATAATTACATATTACCAATGTTCGCATACAGTGGCGCACCGAAGGAAAATAGTGAGCCTAGAGCAAGCATTAAAGTTACTACCCTTCGGAAAATATCTTCAAATAAAATGACAATTTTAAAAAATCGGTTGTATGTAAAAAAAATACAAGACTTTCCCGGCAAGCAGACAAACACCCCCCGTAACCCCCGCTTTTATAGTGTCAAGTGATTATGATCGCAAATGTAGTATTTTTGTATTATAGTATGTCCGGAGTATTAAAATGACTATTTTTCAATACGATGTAGTATTTTAGTAAATAGGTCGAATTTAAAAATGATTTGTGTCGCTTGTACATTACAATACAATACAATTAATTCTATTCCAGTAGGTAGGCATGACTACACTTGGATGCGTCATTAAGTGTAACATTCTTAGTGATTAGGGAAAATTAACTATCCTGATAGTTGTGACTATAAAAAAATATTTTTATATTTTATTACCAGTTTGATATATAATGTAGTAATTAAAAAATCTGGTTAAATAAATGGCACAATGCCTATCGCCATAATTATCGAAGTGATAAGGTGATTGTCAAGAAAATAGATAATCGTATAGTAAACATTATAAAATTAAAATTAATTGTCAAATCTAGCAATATAGACTTCTTTGATAAAAATAAATATTACGCTCTTTGGCAAATGTCAACTATCAGGAATTTTCCTATATTTTATTTTGTGATATTCTTGGAATATGTATTCAGCATTACCCAGATCTCTTAAGTCGTATACAGGATTCTTGACTAAGCAGTTAACCATATATTTTTTTAATTGGTTCTCCCCAAGACTTCTGATATGCGCTTATAGTTGGCTTTGGTGAAGAAAACTGTTGGCATCTTGCTAAGCCGGTGCCGATTAACATGTATGTAAGTCATTTTTTTCTGGTATTGTTTTGATGGATATCACTATTCGGCGGGACATCCGATATTTGTTTTGGTGGATGTAGTAAGGTTCGGATGTAGCATCCGAACATAATATTTTGGTGGATGTAGCAAGAGTACATCGTCACGATACCCGACTCGATGAAAAACGGATTACACCAAGATCTTGGAGAAGCTCTGTATAGACTGCGTACAGCCCTTTTCTGAAGGATAAGAATTCTCATCGAATTTGCTGCCATTCCCCAGAACATTAGGCCATACATATATCATCAGAGAATGGAAATAAGCAAAGTAAACAGATTTAGCAGCCTCAAAGCCGCATAAATTTTTAATGTTTTTTATTGCGTTAATAGCCCTGCACAGCTTTTTACTAAGTTCTCCTAGGTGATCGGACTATTGTAATTTTTGGTCGATCTGCAAACCTAAGAATTTAGTAGAAGGGACGTTTTCTAGTTCGTCTGTTCTAAAGAATAGGGCTATATTATTAGAGTCGGATGGCCGCGAAGAGAAACATATTGTTTTAGATTTTGAAACATTCAACGAGAGTTTATTAACTTGGAACCAGAGAGCAAGTCTATTTATCGTTTCGTTAATCCTTCGTACAAGATCATCTCTATTTTTATCGCTAAAGAGAAGGGATGTATAACAAGGTTGCATAACAGATATTCCGAACAAAATTTCACAATGTAGTTTCGGCACAACCTGTGTACCGAATTTCATGTTTTTAAGTCGAATATTTCGATATTGAAGTATGACTATCGCACGAAGAAGTATGACTAGTGGACCGATTTCAACCCAACCTTTCAACTCTTGCCATGACCTATGGATGCCTGCATGCAAAATTTCAGCTTAATCTGAGCTGAAACCAAGACTTTCCCGGCAAGCAGACAACCCCCTTACCGCCCCCCCCCTTATAGTGATTGTGTCAAGCGATTATGATCGCAAATGTATGTAGTATATTTGTAGCATTTCCGGGGCATTAAAATGACTATTCTCCAATACGATGTAGTATTTTATTAAATAGGGCGGAATCAAAAAAATAGTTGTGTCGCCTGTATAACAGATATTCCAACCAAAATATCACAATATGGTTTCGGTCCATCTGTGTACCGAATGGGGTTGTTGCGAATATCAGCATCAACATCAGCGGATTATCAGCATTGGTTTCAATATCAGCATCTGCATCAGCATACGCATTAATCAATGCTGAGTTTATTGTTTGCTGCTCATGATATTACCTTGAAGCTCGTGACATTACCTTGAAGAGCGGAGCTTAGCTCTAGCCGCATGCGCATGCTGTCATCTCCGCCGGCAAGTGTTACTAGCGAACAATTATTAAGCAGTGCCGGAATTATATATAAGACTTCCCGTAATAGACTGCAATCTGAAAAGGCAGCTCAGCTATTGTTTTTTAAAATATAACTTACCTTAAATAAAATTTTGGGTGGTTAACCGACAATTGTATTTTATTTTTGTATGTTAGGTAATGGTACTTTACCTATTCAAAATGTAAGAAGATTGTTTTTGATAATTAAAAGTCCAAAAAGTATTATAACTGACATTTCATTTAAAATACCTAATAATATTATCCCTTTTAATTACTAATTCATAGTTGGATATATTGTATTTAGGTAATTTATTAAAATCAGCATCAGCATCGGCATCCGCTGATATTAAAAAAAACCTGCATTAGCAACAACCCTGGTACAGAATTTCATGTTCGAGATTAAAGTATGACTAGCGCGCCGATTTCGACCACAATCTTTTAAACTCTTGCCATGATCAAATGATGCCTGCATGCCGAATTTCAGCTCAATCTGATGAAGCGTTTGGGCGCTATCGTGGAGGAATACATACACAGACAAACAGAGAGACTTCAATCTGGAAATGTTCTCAATCGTCGGGGGTGGTGAGGGGGGTGAAATTTATGGACATTTCCGTCTTCCTCTAAAAAAAAATTGCTCGTCCACAATACTTTCCTTAACTTAACGGTTAGGTTGTCCGGCATACATTGGCATAGGTTGTCGGGCATACAATGTTAACTATTCATGTATGTCGGGCATACAATGTTAACTATTCATGTATGTCGGGCATACATCGTCAGCTTCCACCCTCCACGTCAAGAACGAACCTTGGCTGTATTGTAAACCATCAAGAAGACAATATTGTGGAAGTCAGACGTCGCATCGAACAAGCTAGAGCAGCGTTTATCAAAATGAGCCTCCTTTCTGCAGCCGTAGTCTCAAACTCTCCACTAGATGCCGCCTGGTGTGGTGTTACATATGTTCAGTCCTCCGGTACGGAGTAGAAGCGTAGACACTAACCCAGACTTTGTGTAAAGGGTTAGAAGCTTTCAAAATGTGCATTTACAGGAGAATACTAAAAATATATTGAACGGATGGAGTCAGAAATAAGACGGTGCTGCAGAGAATTCACAAAGGACTGGAATAACTGAAGACCATAAAGAGAAGGAAATTACAATACATGGGCCACATAATGCGTGGTATTGTTACCAGGTGGTATTTGTATACCACCTTCTCCCATTCTTCCTGCAAGGAAAGATAAAAGGCCGCCAAAGACCTGGCCGAAGAAGAACCCGCTGGCTACAAAACCTTGCTGAATGGTTCAACTCAAGCACAACCGAGATTTTCCGCGCCGCAACATCACGGGCTATAATGACCGCTGACCTCCATAGAAGATGGCACTTTAAGAAGATGAACAGTTGCTTGGCCGGAAAAGGAAAAAATCGATAAAACTGTTTTTTTAGTAGGCTGAACATTAAAGTGCACCTCCTAGCATAGAGTGGAAATTGCGTTATAACAAGTTCGAATTCCGTTTCTTCGGTTTATCTAAACCGGTTACACTAAAGAAAGCTAGGTCGCATAGCCTATATTGGCCTATTGTAGCCCTCAAATACGAAAGTAATACTTTTAACTTCCTGAAGGGCGCTCACAGCTCGCGATTCATAATCTGTAAAGCATAATATGAATTGAAATTCCTAGATTCGTTAACACGCTCTCATCTCCGTGCTGAACAACGAATTTGAAAAGCTGCTCGGGTCTCTTTATGTACCTATACGTTTTTTCATGTGGAAATTAGCATTTAAAAATTCAATATATCTTCGTATAAAGGGGCGAACATACTCACTGGACGCGTACATCAGCCGCGGCTTTCGGACGCGACTTAAAGGTATCTGTGTAATGAAAGTCTATTGAGCAGTGCACATTATCGGACGTCAGTCGCGGACGTAACCTTGAGGCTTCGGACGTCCAATAGAGATCCGCAAGCCGCGTCCCAAACGACTGTGCATACTATCAGTCGCGTCCGTAAGCCGCGACTTACGGACGCGTCCGATAATATGTTTGCCTTTATCTGTTCTTCGTCGACGTCACAACCATAGAAATCGTAATTTTTTTAAAACTGATCGCAGTCAATATCTAGAATAAATACAGTCGTGGCAGGAATAATACACATTTGGCATTGGTTTCATGTAGAAAAGTTTCGCTTATTTCAACACAATAAGATCCAGCGATCCCTTCATCACTTGTTATATTTCTTCCTCAGAAGTCAACCGAACGTCAGTTACATTCTCTCCAGGCATACGTTTTTTTCGTTCTTGACAACTGTCAATAACCACATCCAATTTTTAACAAAGATCGAAACTTTTTTTTAGTGCACCATTAACCATACTCTCTCTTTCATTAGAAAAATAATCTCGGGAGGACAGGCATAATCAACGGTAGCGTTATGAAAATTCATACTAGGATCCTGAAACCTAGGGTTGACAATTTACTGCCCACCACTTATGACGGTTGTGCTTACTTGCTACTCGTTATCGCTCGCCGACAGCTGACCACACGTTGGATTATTTGAATATGAACTATCTTTTTGTTGGATTTTGATTTATACGTTTATTTATTTATTTATTTATTTATTTAAGAATTAATTACTATGAAACATTGATTAGCTTATAAAAATAACAGGAACCGAATGGCAAAACCTTAACCTTTTGCTTATTTGTTTCTGTCACCCAACTGGGACTAGCCCGTTCTAGGGTGGACAGGACTCCAATATTACAATCAAGTTTGCTTGATTGCTTGGTTGCTTACAAATATACAAGTTTTAGTAAAAAGCTAATGACACTAAATTGCCCTAAAATGTGGTCTTCAGAATAAAATAAAAAAATAATAATAATAAAAAAATATTAAAAGATAATATAATAAATAAAATGCAATTCCATTATTTAATCGGCAATAAATATCATATAAAATTCGATTAAATAAAATAAATAAAGTTATATGTGAGAAAAGGAAGAAACGGTCATTAATATTTATTAATATAAAATTACCTAGTCTAAAAAGTATACTTCATTGTCAAAGTCAAATAATTTTTGGTAGTTAGTTCAATGTTAAAATATACTTAACATATATGTTTAAAAATATGTTAATAATTTGTGCACCTAAGTTTTATTATACTATTATTTCTAACATTTGATGTATGGTTAGTCTGTCATGATTCGATAACCATTTCTTTAGTTTATTTTTGAATTCCCTAAATGTCAAGTTCATTTTTATTTCCATATTGATCAGATTGTAAAATCTCGGCGCAATGAAAGAGTAATGTCTTTGTCCAAATGATGTTTTCCTTCTGGGTATTATTGAGCTATTTTCTAAAACTTGTCTCGTTGGTCGCCGGTTCTGAATTATTCCTAAATTTGAGTTACTGTCCAAAAATAGCCTTAAGAGGGAAGTTTTTAGAAAAAGTTGCCTACAGTCAAGAGCTTTAGCTTCCTTATAAAGTTCATTAGTGGGATGGCGATATGGTCTACGTAGAATAATTTTTAATATAAATTTCTGCGCAACTTGCAATGGCTCTAGCAGGGTTTTACCACATCCACCCCATCCAATTATGCCGTAAGTAATAAGCGATTCACATAAAGCATAATAAACAGTTTTTAGTGTTTTGGAATCCAGAATATTCCTCAGCTCAAGCGTGCAACGTTGCACGCTCCGCGGCGAGCGCTCCAAGCGGTGGCGGTAAATGCGCGAACACAATGTGGTGCGCAGTGTGTTCGTGGACGTGAGCAAAGTGAGACGTTGGTGAATACGTCTCGCGCATCACGGTAAACGTGAATCCATCGCTATGAAGTGGGCCGAAGAGAAATGTCTAGCTGTAATCGGGGGTACCGAAAGTATACAGTGCTGTGGAATCCGAAGGGTGATAAATTTAAAAATAAATTCTGGCGACGACATGTTTGCTCAATGTTCGAATGAAAACTGCGGAGCACTCGACCGTCTCCATTTGAGTAGTTGCAGATGCGCGGAGCAGAGTTGATGCGCGAACCTAATGGATGTAATACCCACCTTCAAATTAAATATTCAAAGATTTTGATTTATTTTAAATTTAATTTAATTATTTCCTCTGACATTGCGTTGGAAATGAGATGTATCTTTTACCAAAGCGTTTATTTCGTTTTATTATTCTTTTTTTTTAAATTGTTTTGATGTCTTTTTTTACTGTTTTTTATTCTTATTGTTTAGTGCAATTGGCGGTGAAACAGAGCTGTCTCGATTGATTTTCACTTGAATTCAAATTATATTGTAAAATTGAATTTTCGATGATTTCGATTTATTTTCATTTTGATTTAATTACTTCGTGTGACATTGCGTTGAAATTGAGCTAGAGCTGTCAACTACAACGGGCGAACCCGTCACCTCAGGAAGTTTCAACGAAATATGATCGTTTACCCGTGAAGTGAGCGCAGGAGACTTAGGACAAAAACAGTCCACCGTCAAGCTTCGCCACATGCCCGTAAGAGGCCAACGCCTTATCCGCGAGATAGCCAGGTATGTTACCCAGCGGGCTTTCACTCACGCCCTTACTTCCAGTTGCGACCAAATTACTCCGGTCTCTCGACTGGTTACGAGTTCGAGGTCGCTTGCGCGATCCTCTCCCTTACGTAGCGGTGAAACGGTGTCAACCGAATCCATCGCGGACCACGGCATCCTTTGCCCGGATGTTCACCCGGATTCGGGTAGCCGATTGGCCGTTTCAAGAGCAGTTGCCGTAAGGTTAACAGCCACCCCCTCTCTATAGAAAACAAAGCCGTGAGTATGACCGGCCCTGATCACATGGGTTTTCGTGGCCAACTCAGCAAGGGCCCATTAGCTCCCCATTGGAATTAAGCTGTGTCGTTTAATATAGCTTTTATTTCGTAATTTAGTTTATAATTTGTTTTTATTTCGTTGTTTTTAAACCCTATATTTACTTCGCCGCCGGTCTTGAGGTCTTGATTGACTACAAATCTCGGAAGTGAAAATTAACTCACTCCCCGTCATCCAATCGAGCTGAAATATTGCTTCCAGGTATAACTCCGATGACAATACATTATTATGTCATCCTACAACAATGACGGACTTAGCGGGAGGGGGAGGGGGACTGGGCCCCGTTTATTTCGTTAGGTGGATCGGTCGTGTTGCACACTGACAAGCAGAGATAGAGCTTCGATAGTTCGATAGTTAAATTAACTACAAATACGCGTGTCTAGCTACAAAACGATCAACCACCCGAGATAATCTTACATCGATTACTGGAAATTTGGGACGGAAAGGTGATCTAGACCCGGATTGCTTCTCACATGGACACGAATGTGAGAATATGTTGCAGCTCTTAGAGTCCGAGGATAACCAGACAATTTCTATATCTGCACAGACAACGGAACGACAAAAAAGATTGTATGTCCATAAGCATTTTAAAATTAAACATACGTATTAGAAACGTGTGCTGTCTCTTTTATTTCTTTTCCATATAACTAGACTAATCCACAGCAACGCGTGGCCGGGTACAGCTAGTAATCAATAAAAATATTACTATTAATAACCATAGACCAAATAAAATTTAAATGCTCAATAATCACATATGTAAAACGACAATAATTATAATGAACAATCAAATTATTCCTACGTGGTTTATCCCGTGTGTTATCTTATAATAATAATAAAAGTATCTTAGATATATGATATTATTTTTCATAATAAAAGTATAATAATGATATTGTAATATTTTTTCGAGGTCGTCTACCTTATAAATAGCATGGCATTGTATGATGAGCTATTGTTTAACTCTATATTCAAACATTTTTCATTTTAAATGTCATATTTAGTTATAACCTCTCATTTTTTGTTCTACATACATATTAATCCTATATAATAATCCTATATGCTGGTGTTTTTTTTACGGCACGTGAAACTCAGTTTTAACGTTCATGGATCAAAACAATATTTATACAAGGAGAATTGGTTTTTAACAAGGAAGGGACCCGTATACAATTCATTAGTATGTTTACCCTTTTACCATGTTTACCATTGTATGATTACCCATTTAGTAATTATTTTCGTGTAACTATTATAATTATAACGTATCTGCTCATTATAACTCATTATAACGTGCTGACCTCATTGTAACATAAAATAGCACGTGGGTGCTTGAAAGACATTCTGTTTTAGTGTCCGGGTTATTAACATCGGCAGTTGACATTTTCAGCGTTAAATATTTCTTTGTGCAAACATTTGAAATATTTCTTTTATTTATTGAAAAATTTTATTTTTTATTCATTTATTTGAAATATGTATTTCTCTGTGCAAACACACATTTTACAGCTGGCAACGTTCATAAACTATGCAGTTGGGATGATTTCTCTCTTTAGCGTTATTGTACTCTAGGTAGAATAAAGAGACAGACAGTGAGTTGTCACCTACAACGGGCGAACCCGCCACCCCAGGAAGGTATAACTATATGATTTGTGGGTCACTCTGTGGGTCAGTCGACAAGCCTCGCCCGAGACCAGTCGAGCGGGGCTTCACGTGAGCCGGGCCTATTGACCCGGCCTTCAAAGTGTGTCGTCGCAGGGCTGCGCGCCCTGCGGCAGGGATCTCAAAACGACGTCGATTGCCCTCGGAGCTCATGTAATAAAACGGTTTTTTTTATTACATTTTTGTATTTGTCCATATATATTTTCGGAATGTACTCAATCAGACCTTTCATTTGATACTAAACATGAAATATTTATCTTTATTTATTTATATTTGGACATTTAGGCAACTACTTGTAGGTACGGCATTTGGACAGTTTAGGTACACTATGACACTCGGGGCGACATAATGATTCTAGCAATATAATCTACTTCTAAATCGGTTCAATCGTTTAGAAGTTATGGTGGAATAAAGAAACAGAAAAAATTCATACGGGAATCCTGAACATACTCTTTTTGTTGGGCAGTCGTGTAAAAATAAGACACTTAAATAGATAGATAAGAGACAAAAAGCTTATAACTATATTTCATTTTATATATTCTAAGTAGTATTGTGCGTTGAATTTTACAGTAGCGAGATTCGACTACAAGCGATTCGCCATTAGGAATAGCAGCATTTGAATTCCTTAGCAAAGGCTTTAGGTAGGCCTTAGTACCTATATATCGAGGGTTACAGAAGTGCCTACTTCAAATTGAAAGAGCCATCGAGAGTACTTACTTTATTGGAGAAGCTTTCTCGTATGTAGCGTCGCCCGTTGAGAGGCTGCATTGTTCACCACCTTTTCTACCGTGATTATTTCAGAAACTGAAAGAAATTTAGGCACGGCAATTGAAGTTGGAACATTTCTCTGTAATAATAATAATACTAAGTTTTATTTGCAGTCAATATTATATAAAATGTTATAGAAATTGCAACTTGAAGACAATATTTCTACTATACGAGTAAGTCCAATATTTCGAGATTGAAATATGATGTGTGTCATCGTGTTTATTTTTACTTTCCCGGCCCACCAGCAAACGAGGAGGGAAACGTATTGTGAACGCGCATTTTTTTTTAGAGATAAAGACGGAAATATCTATTTTGAGCCCCCCAAAAAAGACTATTTCTAGATGGAATTCTGTTTGTGAGTCTGTGTGTATTGGAGTATCTCCGTGTGTATTGGAATATCTCCGTGTATATTGGAATATGTCGGGCCACACGGCCCGGTGGCATAGTGGTTAGATCGCCTGATTTTACATTGTAAGGTCCCGGGTTCGATTCCCGGCTGGGTCACCATTTTCCGTTGGGATCAAATTAACGGAATTGCATTTTCAATTCTGTCGATCGAATGCAATAACAAGACACACACTTACATACATGTTACACGCACACATACATATAAACACGTCATAGTAGGTTGGTTGTAAGAAATTGTCATATGACAATACAAACAAACAAATATCTCATATACAATCTACTGTAATAATATTTAAATTCCGCTATATAATTTAATCAAAGATTAGGAGGCGTTCAAGTATTACGTAACGCATTTTTTTTCTTTTTTGACCCTCCCTTTCCTGCATATAACAAGCCGTAACGTTTAATCTTAACCCCCCCCCCCCCCCTCCCCTTCCCAAAAAGTTACGTAGTACCCAAGTGACCATTTTTACCTAAAAGTCACAATTATGTTGCGCAAAGTACCGGAAAGTCGCTAAAATACCTTTGTTATTGTTTTAAATCGCGTTTGCGGTAATAATAAATAAAACAGGAGATTTCTAACTTTTACAAGACCCCCCTTCCCCACAAATTGCGTTACGTGAAACTTGAACGACCCCTTAACGCCTCGGGTGGCGCGGCTCGTTTCTCGGCGAAGGGCCAACAGAGGGAACGTAAACCAACCGGGTTCATCCGCTGACCGAGAGAGGGCGTAAATAGATATTTTTTTATGAAATTATTATTCAGATGAAATCAGTCCTTGGCTACTTGCCTAAAAAGTCTTGGGGTGACAAAAGCTTTTTTTTTATCTGCTTCAATTAGTTGTTGAAATAACGAGACTTCTTCGATGCTGGCTTTGTAACGACAGTGATCCGTACGCATTGTTGTCGAATCCGCATGGACGATGAACCGGTGACGTATCTGTTACAAATACCTAAACACAGCTCTTCGATTAATCTGTGGCGACGCATTGCCGGTTGCGTTGGGTGGTAGGGGGAGGGAAGTGGCTAGGGTAGTCGGGTGAAACGGGGGAGGTTACGGAGCTGATTCTGGCGCAGATGACATTTGTATGCCCGGAGCGTGTCGGGCGTCGAGTGCTCGCCTCGCCGGTTATTGGCGCCGCAACCTCCCTTGTTGATATCAGAGCGAGACAAGTGAATAGTAGGTAGTCCTCTTCATTACGGTCCGCGTACGTGAGCCACCCCGGATCGATAGCGGATCGGCGAGCCGGTTCGGCGGAGGGTAGGCAGCCAGCCTCCCGTCTGGACGCCTCCCTTTCAACCCTCCGCCTACATTCACACACGACTACCGCACCAAGCCGTGCTGCACGAACAACAGAGCTTTTTAAATCTAAATAAGTGTAATAAAACTAATTCAAATGAAATTTGCATACATGCTAATTGCCGCGATTAACTCATTTCAGCGCGATTTCTGCATTCCTGGAACCCAATAGCCCAGTCTAATAGGTAATATTGAGATTACGAGGTACGAGACACGAGCTAAGGCTGTCGTGTCATGATTAAACAATGTAAATTGAGATACAAAGTTTTGTGTTAACAGAGTTTAAACGAATCTACAATACCTGTTTCGTGTAGTTTATTCAAAATAACAGACAATAACCTTACCTGCTATCTTGTATAACCAAAGCAAAAACAGGCCTACCTAAATGGTGGCTAGACGAAAAAGACTTTGAGTCCCATTTACTCGAAACAGTCATTTTTAAATTGTAATATTTTTGCCGTAACATGACAGAACGGTTAGTAATGAAATAAAGCTATATTCCACTGTACTCATTAATTTGCTCTTCATTAGTAAACAAAATATTGTTTAGGCAGTTACATGATCTCATATTTTTGTAAATTATTTATAGGAATGTTATTGGGAGAAACTCAGTCAAAAAAAATATTTTCAGAAAGCATTTAATAGGTAACTGGTAGTAATTGAAAAAATACATTTTAGCAAAAGGCGAGAAAAAAATATTTTTTGGTCTGTAGGTAAACCTATTTGAGTTTCTAAAAAAAATATTTATTAAATTTTACTTAAATTACACTTTAGAAGCTAAAACTATAATATAAGAACAATATAGTAATATTTAAGTTTCTAAAGAAAATATTACATTTTACTTAAATTATACCTCAGATGGAAGTTTAAGCGAAAACACCGAAAAGTCATTGGCCTTGATCAGTATTTTGTCACACAGTTGCTCCTCAGCGTCAATCAGAGGGTCATCAAAGTGTGTGGACATGCGTTGTCTACACTGGTTGTACGTATTCTATATTAATATCACACCTAAGGAAAATTTTATAACAAATAGTTAGTGAAGAGTACAAATTTATTAGCAAATAGGTAGTGAAGAGTACAAATTTATTTAAGGGGTTTTTATTCCCCGGTTAGAAAAAAATCCCACCCAGTATATTTCAATGCTTTTTGCTCCGGCTTGAAGAATAATCGCATTTCGGGACTGTGGTGTTTAGTAGTAGTGTATCTGCAATAATAATCAATATTGACTGTGCTTGCTTCAATCACGGCTTGTGTCTCCAATAGTGGCGGGCTTTGCCCCTTCCGATCTCCTCCCCCCACCCGGTCCCGACCGTCGCCCTCACTCATTGCGAATGCGAACACACTCTGCTCTTTGTGCGGCACGACGTTGCCGGGATGTGAGTGGGCGACCGGCGCCCCCCGGGGAAACGTTCAAATTAACAGTGACTACAACCATAGCACAGTATACTGTGACCATAGACAGCTTTCGGAAACGTCTACCGCAGCATGTCTGAAAGCAAAAAGTTCAAACAAGATCGGAGACACTGCAATCACAGTCGAAATATTACTTCTCATCCCGCGAATAGAAAGGCAAAATGTCTCGAGTCAGTCAGCAAGATAATCAAATTAAACGAGAACAGCTGACGACGAAAGAAAGAGCTTCCCAGAGCAGTATTGCATTGAAAAAGAAAAGAGGGCGAGGCGAGTATAGGCAATAGGTAGCTAAAGTGGTGAGTACATTATCATTCTTTATTTCTATCTACCTAACATAAAGAGGATTGGCAGATGCATTTAATAAGCAAGCCGAAGCCTGAAAAATAAGAATAACAGAGAGATCAAAGTATAGCTAATATAATCGTAAATTGGTAGTTATCCCTTATAAGTATCATTGAATAAAGTTATACCATTAAATTAAAAAAATACAATCAATGTATTTTAACGACATAATAGACAAAATTTTAACAAAAAAAACCGACTCCATTTTTTTTTATTAGTGCAGTAGCCATGTCATGGTGAAACTTAGAACGGGCTATCATATAATTGAATGCGTATACAATTTTTTATGTCCGTGCTGTTGAACGTTGAGGAGTTCCCTCGTTGGAAGCCAGTCCTGTCTTGGTGAAACTTAGAACAGGCTGTCGTAATTGAATGCATATACAAAATTTCGTATCTGTGCTGTTGACCGTTGAGTAGTTCCCTCGTCGGGAGCCAAACCTGGGTGCAGCGGCGATGTCATGGTGAAACTTGGAACGGGCTATTATAACTGAATGAGTATACAAAATTTCGTGTCTGTGATTTTGACCGTTGAGGAGTCCCCTTGTCGGGAGCCAACCCAGGCTGTAGAATATAAACAAAAATATATACATATATAAAAAAAAGCTTTTTTCGAAATCGTTGAACATGAATCGATATAGTTGAACATGAAAATGTGAGGATAAGAATGATCTTAAAAGGCTTTAAATATTGGTAGATCTACATAACAAACCCTTTTTAATAAGATTCATTATCTAATAAAAGTTACAAAAGCACCCAAATATACAAAACTTCAGATGTGTATAACTCTAATACGCCATGAATTAATGAATTGATATCTTATTTTAATACTGTTATACACAACCGCAATATAAGTAATTAGTTGTTAGACGCTGGGTACACTTTACATATTAAAATACCCATTGTCTATGGAATAGAGATAGCTGGAACACTGGGCAAGGATACAGTTTTATATTTAGCATAGGCTACTTTTTTTAGGGTTTCGTGAACTTTCAGGGTGGCACAGGATAATAAAAAAATTGGTTGTGTCACCCCAAGACTTTCCTGTGAAGTAGCCAGGAACTTAATTTATCTAAGGATTAATTTCATAAATCCTACCCCCCCCCCTCTAACCTAGCGCCATTTTTACCCCCCCCCCCCTGATGATGATGATGAAATCAAAATCGAAATCGAGATAAAAATCGAAATCTAATCCGAAACCGAAATCGAAAACTATCGAAAACGAAATCGAAATTAGTATACAAAATTTTGGGTCTCTGCTGTTGACCATTAAGGAGTTCCCTCATCGGGAGCCAACCCAGGGTACATCAGCCATGTCATGGTGGAACTTGGAAGGGGCTATCGTAATTGAATGCGTAGATAAAATGTTGGGTCTCTGCTGTTGGCCATTGAGGAGTTCCCTCATCGGGAGCCAACCCAGGGTTCATCAGCCATGTCATGGAATGGGCTATCATAATTGAATGCATATACAAAATTTTGGGTCACTTTGGGCAGAACTAGGACGCCGAGCAAAGGATGCCTCATATCTGCGATAATTCTAGTGTGGCAGAGAACCGCGCCCGACCAGATAGGCAGTCGGGGGAATCCGACAAAATCTGGGAGCAAGGAAGTGAGACCACCCACTGAGTGGCAATTCCCCGTGCCTCGTCCTAAGGAGTAGGACTCTTGCAGGCTGAGGTGGAACTTGGTAGTTGGTACGTAGCCACAGTATACCAGACAGTAGCTTCTCTTAGAACAAAATTGAAATCGAAGCAAGTGACGTCAGGTAAATAAAATACAAACAGAGCTGCCATGGAATTCACGGACCGAAGTCGGGCCTATCATATAGTGTTATTACACTTCTGGGGGGTGAGCAGTGGATTCCGGACGAACGACAGGCTGTGGTAGGTTTAGGACAGCTGTCTTGCCACATGTGAGCGTTCACCTTACTACCCATTCACTTCCCCTTCGAAGCCATAGAATTTGAGATGCGGAAATTGCGGTTTTAGATATTTTTTTTAAGAAGGAGTTGATTATTTTCCTGGAGAGACCAAGATCTTTAAAAAGGTGAAACAGGGATTTAGCTGGCAGGCCACGAGCGCAAACTTTCACCGTGTGAAGGTGAACAGTGAAGCCGTTCCGGGTGACGGCATTTGCGAGATCATGGTATTTATTTAATTTGTACTCGTGGTCTTTTGGGATATTTAATTCCCATTGAACAGTTAATTCTACGATAAGGGACATCTTCCGAGATAGAGAGTAAAGAGTTATATCTGGACGCAGGGCTGTGCATCCGAGACTTTCAGGAAATTTATAAAGCTTAGAGACCTAATCGACCTCCAGAATCCAATCTGAAGCTTTCTCGATTATTGAGAAAGGTTTTGTAGTGAAATGTTTTTTGCCTTTAGAGCCATCCCGCATAAACTGTATTGGGGGTTTGGAGGGTACTGATAAACCCTTGTTGGCATCAGCCACTAAGAGGCTAATTACCTCGCGAATAACAGCAAGGACTTTGTCCTGGCGGTAAGTGTACCGTCCTTGATCTAAGTCCACCTTGCAGCCAGCTAGAATATGTCTGGCTGTGCAAGGGGTATTGCTACAAAGGGGGCATGAACTATTCTTGGCATAGCTCTAACGAGCGAGGACACAAACTGCACCGACAGCGTTCACAGCCCACAGCGCCGTAACTATGGGCCTTTGTCTTTGTGTTTCACTCCGGGGTGATACAGCGACAAAGCTCGTTGAAATGCCGGGTTCATTGAAATGCCTCTGTCAAGCCCACAAGCAGTTTCTCTAAAGTAGGGACTTCTTTTTTCACTACATAAAATTCATCCAATTTGTGTTTGACTGCACATACATCAGTCATCCAATTGCACTTTAGTGGACTTTCGTGGGCGTTTCTTCCTAGACCTTCTCCAAATTCCTTGGTTAACTCTTCCGTCTTTTTTTATTCTACGAATTGTAGACAAGCTAACACCTGTAACATTATAAATGCAATATTAGTCGGAATGGTATGGAAGAACTCCGAGAGAACTATCCGTTACTTTCTACAACTCACCAGTCAGGGAAGCTATTCTTTCAAGGTAAACTTTTTCTTTTACCTCCTCATGGTATGGTAGTAGGTTGCGCAAGTTTTCTACGGCGTTGCTAATTTTCAGTTTTACATCATTGTTTGTATCAAAAAATTCATCTGTCAACAACGAATGTAATGTGATACACATTTTATGCGATAACATAACTTGTCAAGATATATGTGAGGAATTTTTTGGCTGTGGTTTTTGATATCTAAAAATCGGAAAGATCCTGAAACACCCCAAAAACGATGTATTTTTCAAATGTGATCGCGGGAAATCCAAGAAAATGTCAAAAAAGAAATGTGGAAAAAAATACTGCCTACACAATGAGAAATGTGAACATAGTTAGGGGTTTCCAAAAAATAACATAGAATTCATCCAAAATAAACTAACTCGCTCGCCGCCCGCACGCTCGGTTCGGCTGTCATGCGACATATTGAAATAAGGTGGAGCCGCATTATATTGAAAATTATTGTACCACACAGTTGTATAAATTACAAATTAAAAAATCGTATTAGGTTATACAATAATATACGTTTTTTTTAATAATAAAATTAAACGGATATCTTAACGTATTTAATATTTATATCATGTATGAAATAATAATAATGATATTTTTTCATATAGTTTTAGTTGCGGTCATATTAAAAACTCCGCCCAAAATAAAAGCCAACGATGTTCATTTCTTCAGTTTATGTACTTTATTTGGAAAACTATGGTTTGATTATGATAAAATAACTTTTGAAACGTCAAGACGTCTTAGCCGGACTTAGCAAAAGCGTTCTCGATCTGTTTTAACACATTCCCTGCGGCAGTTAAAATTTGAATCTCGCTCAAGATGCGTCACGAGGTCTTTTAATCCTCGCTCAGAACTAGTTCAAGGTGCGGGCAATGTCTATTAGACCTTGCTGGTAGGATAATCTTTAAGATGCTGCAACTCAATCAACTTATTATATTATGTGTTTTTTTTTATAATAAGGGTAAATAGGATTAGAGCCGATTTTCGTTGGAAGATCCAGTTTAGAAATTACAGAGGGTTTTCAGTAGACGAGGCTTAAATGTCCCGTCCCGCATACAATAATAATAACATTGATAAAAATTAAGGATGGAAAATAGGCGCAGAACGAAAACATCGAGTGAATATTAAGTTTTATTAAAATATAGACATTACAATCAAATTATATTATAAAACACTTATAAGGATTTAAAAAAATAAAGTAAATTATCGAAATATTTAGATCGTCCTTTTTAAGAAACATTTCCCTGTTCTCTCTCTCTCTCAATTTTTCAAAACAGTTTTCTCGGAAATAGTTTTTTCTGCGAATATGTTAGTTTTTTAAACCATTTTGTTTATAACTTGGTCGGTTACAAATAACTTAAAAAAGTCAATGGGGTCCTTTGCTGTAGCTGGTGATGTTTGAGCGTCATCCCAGCATCATCCCAGCATGATGTTTACTGGTATCTGCATATTCATGAAATTTTTGACTTTGTTAAAAATATCACCCCACTCTTCATTAGCCTGGGATGGGAACTGGACAAGTGCTTGGTTATCCTTTTCAGAGTCGGTAGATAATGACAAATCATCATCTGTAATTGAAGGGTAGTCTGAAGGCTCATAAGTTATGTCACTGTCACTGATGGATTCATTTACCTCATTCGGGTTAGCAGTATCGCTCTCTGTTAAATTTTCAATGTTTGTTTGTAGTAGTGATAGTTGAAAAGTAATCGAAATCATAGGATTGATATTCGAGACAAAAGGATAATTTGGAGCTAAGTTTTGTTATCGCCCAGTTGTGAAGACTCGGTTATCAGGTGATACTCAACTCCACAGGTATACATGAAAAAGACTGCCTCTCTTGTTGATCTATATAGTTGAACGCAGGGTTAAAACGCGTAGGAGGTCCTTTTACTGATGATGCCGTTACCATTTTGCGATGCCGACTCTTGATTAGACGAAGCTATTTTAGCTTTACCAGAATACGGTGACAAGAGGAGTTCTCTCACCATAAATCATTTATGCGTCTAACTTCCGAATCAAGAGCGTCTATTGAATTGGTGGCAACTGTTGGTATTGAGACCAGCTCGAGGTCCAAGATCATAGGCTTTTGTAATGCTGGTTCCAAATCCAGGTGACGTTTGGACGATGGATCATTCAAAACAGTACAAGATAATCTCTGTTTGGGTTCGCTTGATGTCGGTGTACAATTTGGAGTATTGTACAAGCGGAAGTAAATTCGCGGCCGCAATGTCATTAAACTCGTTGTTTGTCAATGGCACATTTGAAGAACTTGAATCTTTGTGCCTGTGCTAGGGCTAAGGTAAACACTATTTTAAGTAGACATAGAACTTTTTTGGGTCCAATCTTGTAATTTCGTTGGTCTTTATCTGGTTGAGGCAGACTAGCTGATGAGGGCTTGTAGCGAGCCGAAACGTCACGCGCGCTGGAGAACTGTAGAGCGGCCGCTCACTAGTCCCACCTCGTCCGACACCCTCCTTTATTGCCAATGGGCCCGGATATGTTCGGTGAAGCCATTGAAAGCTGAGTTCAACACCTTCAACCTCGAGAAGGTCCAGACGGCTCTTCTTCCAAGTCCTTGGCTATTGCCAAATCGAGTAATACTTTCGACCGAGTGCTTGATCGCTTCATAGTGCTTGCTTCTGAACTCAGATTGGCGCAACACAGGCTACGTACACTGATACACGCGAAACATCGTGATTTTTACGTGCGAAAATGTATCGACAAACGTGCTTGCTTGTGTGCAACCCTACGCTTACTGGCACATCAACGGCGTTTGGCTGATGTGCGGCGCAGGACGTGAGGGGGTCGCTCGCAGGGGTCAGTATGTTCCCGTGCCGCACTGCAAGTAATGGTGTTGCTCTTCAGTGCGGGCGAGGTCTTTAAAACCTCGTTTACATTTTTTAGTTTTAAACGTTTACATATGACGAGACATTCCTAAATATATATTTATGTCTTTTATACGTAGCTCCTAACCATATAAACCGACTGCCGCACCTGAGGGCGACAGCATATTTTCGGCCCCGCACCAGAAAAAAGTAGTGCACGGGGTCTGATAGGCCTCGCGCCGCAGTGAATGTGTTTATTGCACGTTTTCTTCAAAATGTCTTTATCGTAATTTATTTATTTATTTATTTATTTATTTGTAACGAAACAGAGGTGGTACATTTCATTAATAACATAGTGCCTTACATAATATGCTCTAACCTACTATCCTATAATATTGTTACAATGCATCCGGTAATCGCTCACTTTCCTCTTCGAATTTGCAAATCATGTTGTAGATGATATTCAAACAGCGCTTTTTAGAGGTTTTGCAATTTTAGACGAAAAATAACTTGAAATCTGGAATTCTAACAATATGTTAGGTTATGACTTTTGACGTTTAACATAAACTGACAACTGCTCTGTGTTGCCAGGCTAAGAAATTTCTCTTAGCTCATTTACACTCTCGCGCGAGGCGCGAGGCGTGACGCGGGACGAAGAACGAGACGAGAGTGTGAAAGGGCAATAATTATCGGACGCGTCCGCAAGCCGCGGCTTATGGGCGCGACTGAACAGTATGCACAGACGTTTGGGACGAGGCTTGCCAGATCTCTATCGGACGTCCGAAGCCTCAAGGTGACGTCTGCGACTAACGTCCGATAATGTGCACGGCTCAATAGAAATTCATTACACAGCTAACCTTTCAGTCGCGTCCATAAGCCGCGGCTTACAGACGCGTCCGATGGTTGCCCCTTGAACGGGCACCTGCGTCTCGCCTCGCGCCTCGTCTCGCCGGTCGCGGCGCTCGCGTCGGAAGCAGTTTTTGAGCACGAGTCAAAGGACCTCGCAACGAATAGGTCGGGAGCCAGCGACAAAAAAGCGCAAGACTTTTGGAAAACTGATACTTTGAGATCAGACAGTATTTTGGCCGTAGAATGCCGGGGTACAGTCAACAGGCCAGATTTCAGGACACCTGGTGCTGGCGTGTTAGGAAAGATGTAATTTTAATTAGTACCCCTAAAGTGTTTTGGAAAAAATGAAAAATCATCAGTAGACAGTTAATGCAATAAAGCACTCGAAACAAATGGTCAGATTAATTCATAATCGAACGCGTGGCGTCAGCAGATCCGTACCATTATATTGCACGGCACAGTAGACGTCATAGACCGATGCGTGACATGTATGGAGATGCTGACGCCACGCGTTCGATTATGAAGCAGTCTGACCGTATGTTTCGAGTTCTTTATGGCATCTACTGTCTACTGATGAATTTTCAGCTTTTCCAAAACACTTTGGGATAATTAATTAAAATCACACCTTTCCAAGTACGCCAGCCCCAGGTGTCCCGAAACCTAGCCTGCTGACTGTACCCCGGCATTCTACGGCCAAAATATTGTCTGATCTGAAAGTATCAGCTTTTCCAAAACTCTTTCACTTTTTTGTCGCTGGCTCTTTGACTAATAGGTGCTATTATAGCTCGCACGCACCACGAGAGTAACACATTTTCCGTCTATCACGCGAGGCGAGACACGGACACGAGGCGCGAGGTGAGTGTAAATCAGCTATCTAAAACGCGGTGTCACTATTCGCTGTTACGACAATTAAATAATATACGTCTCTATTTGTTACATTCTGGGTATACCTTCCATACAAAATACCATGGTCCTTTGGTATTTTTTTATACACGTTTTTGACCCACGGCTTAATAGCCGTTCCCGTGTAGATATGAGCAATAATGCGAACGAAGCCGCGACCATGTGCAGCAAAAACGTACATGCTCGCAAATGCACCGATGTACGCATATGCTCCGATGTTCCCCCCTACCCCTTTCCCCCTCACCCCTCTGACCCCCCAGCAATTTTGATCTTGCGCACAACCGGTTACATTATCGATTGTCGCGTTCGAGTCTGGCGACTCGGGTGTATATGTAGATGCACATCTCTACCAACTGTCTGGCGGGACTCGCGGGAGGCGGACGGTTAGCGCGCGCGGTTGTCTTTTGCGCAGCCAGAGAAGGTGCAGAGAAGCTTCCGCCGGCTCGGTCTTCGGTTCCATTCGCATTTTCGTGCTTATTTCAACGTTTTAGTGTAGTGCCGCCGTGTTTATTCTTTTGGCAAATAGACTTAACGATGGATGAGGTAGATTCGCATTCGTGGCCAAATATTACGGCGGATTCGGTGAGGGAAATGGCGGCGACTCTCGGCATCGAACCCGACGCTTTGTTAGAAGATGCGGCAAAAGAGCTGGCCGACGACGTCTCTTACCGCCTGCGTGTAATCCTGCAGGACGCCTGCAAGTTTATGCATCATGGGATGCGAGTCAAATTGACCGGCAACGACATTGACCACGCGTTCAGCTCCAAAAACATCAAGGTGAGCGGATCCATAGATTTTTTTTTGCATCCTGCGCAACGTTCGCGAATTCAATCCATCCTACAGAATCATATTTTAACCTCAAATGATCTCACTGCATTTCGAAGTATGGGTAGAAGTGTGTTCCATAACGCGGTATTTTGACCTGTTTTATTTATTTAATTTACCTATGTGACGATTGTAGAATACGTCTTATCTATGCTTCTTTCGGAGAAATACAGACTATAATGTTAATCGGCGGCAATGTCACATTTTGTATCATTGAATCTAAATTTAAATAACTCAAATACATTTCCAACTATAAAACTTATCAGTCGCAAGCATTTTCGGGATTCAAAGTGGTGCTCAGTTCCTGTATGTTGATTAGAAACAAGGAAATTATTGCAGTATAGGTACCTTTCTCAGAAATCGAAAAAACAAAGAAATACTACTAGGTTAGATCATTGTAATGCTAAATGTGAAAGAAAAAAGCTTCGGACGCATAAATTTTCGAAACCAAATTTACATACAAAAAAAAAAAAAATTTTTTTTCACCACAGTTTTTAAGGTTGTTTTAAAAAGACCTAACCTAACCTAACCTAACGCCAAATAGGTGTTTATGTATTATTAAAAAAAAAAAACTACCGAAATGTATGGGTTTGGCGCTTTTTTGAATGCCTATATCTCGCTTATTTATTGAGACCGAATAAATATTATTGCAGATTCGGAATCAGCGTGGTGAATATAGTCTGGTGACGTTAAAAAATCAACAATCTAGAAGAGGTACCTATACTGCAATAATACCGAAACAAGTTTAGAATGCGGCAACGACCCCTTATTTAGAATGTTTTAGTAGTGCTGTGGATCTATTGGTGCTTTGCTTAGTACTAGCCCGATACTCATTTGTGATATACCTATCTGTATCCTTTGCATCTTTTTGGGGTTATGCTGGACTACTAATCAGGCGACTCAGCTGACCCGCTCTATAATCCGGCAGTTTACACTCTCGAAGGGCCACAGAGCCGGGACTCGACGGGCCACAGAGGCTTCAATCTGCGAAAGAATTTATTTTCAATATTCATAAATGCTTTATTTCCATACAAATCCAATGATCTGGCAATTCCAGCAATATGGCATAGGCGAAAAAAATCAGGTGCCGGTTTACCAAGCGCCTACTGTAATTGTGCCCACAATAAATTGACAAAAGGGTCTCAGAGACCTGATAATAACAACAGCCTGAAAATCTCAAAAACTCACAAAAAATGCAATTTTCCAAATACCCAAGTTACTATTAACCCATTTCTAGGAACTTCAGGTCGTCTTTTGGGAATAATTACTAATAAACAACTAAAAACCACCCAGTTTCACTGCAAAATAGTAATTGCAGAATGTCAAAACAATCGTTTTTTTGCATAAAAATGACACAGAATTGACTGCAAATGTCAAAAAGATCGCTATGTGTAAGCGGAATGCATTGACGGTTAGAAAAAAATAAATAATATAAAACTAGCGTTGCAGTCGAAAAAGGCATCAAGCAATCACATTTCTAAACATTTTCATTCAAGGTCTATTCAATGATATACTTACCTACCTAAACTAGGAGATACTGGTGATTGTAAGGAATTTTCAATAGAGTGCCGTGGATATTGCTCGTGCTTAACGAAAATGGCCCTTTGAATCATGTATGTAGCCATTCAATGGTTTGAAATCGCCTGCCGGGGTTCAAGTAGTCAGGGCTCAAACTGAAGGGACCTTGAGATTGGTGAGCCACCTTTCCCTCGCTCCTCAATCGTCATATATCTCTGCACATCGGTTCCTAATCGTACTGTGCAGCTTGAGTGGTGTTGGCCAAACTCTTTCTGTCATCCACGCTACACTAATTGCGAGCTACTGCGCATGCCCACAAGACCCCACTGCTCTCGCCGCGGTCAATCATGGCCTAAACGACAGCACTGCACCGCGCGCGGGATCCATGGATCATCTGGGCAAGCGTACCATATAAACATCGGAAATGATTTGGCCTGCCCAACTGACAGTACAACTCCTATTTGGTAGCCTCCTCGAAGAGGGGCTTATCCTGTTAGGGCCGCTGTGAGCTTCCGCCACGGCTGTAATCCTGCAGTCGGAGGCGGTTGCGATCAGAAGATCGCGGATTTGGGGGAATACCTCGGACGGAACTGAGCGGTTCGAGCACTATCTGCACTTGGGCAAAAATGGAGAAAGCCCCAGCCGGCAAATAACCAGGGGTGTCTGGAGACATATGTTTCCTATGACAGAGGAGGGTAGTTGTCGACCTGACGTCTTCAACCCTTGAATTGATCTGTCGGCCACCCGATCCCGAGTGACCATGGCGGGCAAAGGGCAAAATATTCAAACTGAATAACCGCTTACGCCAGGTAGAGATTTTGCAAGCGACCCCGAAGCCGTGGCCAGACCGCAGGACGGAGAAATCTGACCAAATCTGGTAGTGGCCGGATTTCTGGTGTAAGGTTGGCCCGGTAAGGCGGTATCGCGGTAAGGCGTCGGCCTCTTATGGGCATGTTGGCGGAGCTAGACTGTGGACTGTGTTGTCCCTAAGTCTTTGTGTAATAACCTCACAGCTGAAAGAACAATCTATATCGAACAGCCTGAGGTGTCGGGTTCGCCCGTTGCAGACGACAGCTCCAAAGCCTCCAAACCCAACAGCGAAGTTGTGATAATAGAAAATCTTTTAACACAAAAGAGTGGCGGTCAACGGTCACAATGCTTGTGACCGCTGATCGTAATATGTGATCCGTAACATTTTTTTTGTTGTAAAAGTTTATACAACAATTTTGTGACATTAACCTATCACATAAACGTTTAGTCGACTGCTTTGTATAATGCATACAACACAGATTGGTACTCAAGACAGCGATTATAGAGCAATTGTGTTCTATAGCAAGACTCATATCTCCAGTTGCATAATTAAAATATATCTTATTTAACACTAAAAAGATGTATAAATGTTTCAAAAGGACGTTTCTAGAAGAGCTTTTTGATCCATATAAGAATGTCTAGCTCCTATTATAACATCTATGGGGACCATTTTAGATGTTGTAATTTTATAGATGATTTATTAATAGAAGGCCCTTATTTTAGAAATAACTGTTCCATGGGAATCAAATATCCCAAAAGACCACGAGGGCAAATTAAATAAATACCACGATCTCGCAAATGCAATCACCCGAAACGGCTTCACTATTTGCCTTCAAGAGGTGAATACTCGTAAAAGTAATTTCTGATAGTTTGCATTACAGCCCGTACAGAAAACATCCCACTTTTGTATACTTAGCTGTCGCGCGACAGCCCTGACTGGCTAGCACCGAGGCTCCCGAGAATCTATGTAGCGGTAGCGTACGGGCCAACGGGCGCTTGTATGAGTGCGAAGTCGTTGTGTACTATGGAGATGTTATACTGTTCTTATTTTACTATGCCTTTACCGTCGACGAACGATCACTATTCATCCATATATCTCAAAAATTGAGCGTATCCTTTTGCAAAACAAAATGCCTCCAATTGAGACGAATTAAAGCGAAAAAACAAAAATAAAACACATTGATCACTTCGGCAAAGGCCGTTTCATATATGAAGGATGACATAACGAAATAATTAAAATTTTCAAATTTTCCAAAACTTAAAATATGATACAATTAGGCTGCGTCCATTAAATTGATATAAAAATAAATAACCTCCATATGCTGTGTTCATCTCTATTATTGATTTTATTAGAAGAAAACCACATATCAGCAAAAATGAGTCCAACGACAATGTTTTTTAAAAGATATATCGATGACACGCGCCGATACTTAGATATTTAGATATCTATAGATTTTTAGATATCTACTTAGATATTTAGATATCTATAGATATTTAGATGATCTAATTATCGATGATTTGAAAACGATATTTTTCGATCATCAATGTTTCCGTTTAGATGTTGGTATCAATGGTAACATCAATGTTTTTTCTTCGATGTCCATCCCTATTTTAAATATCTATTTTGAAGTGTAAAACCTTGCAGAGGCCCTTTTGGTGACCTGAATTTAAATAAAATTAGTAATAATAATAATTATTATTATTATTCCATTATGGCCAAGCAATATTGTGATATAGACCAAGATCCAATCATCGACCGTTCATTAGTGATCGTTAAGGCGACGATGTAGGTAAATTTCGAAAATTACATTTTTTGGCAATTTTTGAACAGTCATACTGAAATAACTGATGATGTTAGCCAACAAAACAAAAATATCGTAACTCACGGTACCTTTCTTAAGTAGATAGCTATTTCAGATTTTTTTTAAAGTATTGGAAAATTGAGGAAAATAATTAAATCTGGGAGCTATACAGGAAATTTTCATTTTAGAGCATTTTTTGAAACGTGCCTCACACTAAACTGCACGATCAAGAAACTCAAAAAAAATACTACGGCATTTTAACAATAGTTGTAAAGACGAATGCTTTCGCATAAATTTAAAAAAATAAGTTTTTCTTGTTAAAAAAAAATATATAAAAAGTGTAACTTTCATCCATATTCACTGTTAAATATTACTTATTACTGTGTGTTTTTTTTCAAGTTTGTTTTTTTTTACATAAACTATGTACAATAAACTTGTAGTACTGACGATTATTTTTTTCAAATAAAATATCAGTATATTTTAAAAATAATATTTTGCAGAGCCCGTTTATATTATTTTTGTCATACAATGAGATGAGCGCGCTCTTCTCGCGACGACGCGCTGGCATTCAAAATGCCGCAAGCGACATTGGGTCAATATGGTTCTTATGTGGGGATCAATTACTGATTCAAATGGCATAACAGCCAACCTTTAATAGTGAAATGTTATTGGCTCTTAGAAACGTGGTTCATTTCGGCTTCGAAGGCCGACATATGCGGTTGCGTTCGCGACGCTCTGTTTCATGACTTATTATTACCAAATTGACATTTCGATGGATCGGAGAGTGAAAGTAAAAAAATATCGGTTTTAGATGGCTATTTCACCGTGTAAATGAAAGAGGTTTAAAAACATGATAAATCATATGTTGAAAAATAGAAACAATAATAACTAAAATAATATTTATTATAATTTTTTTTTTTTAATTTACAATATTACTTTTTTTAATAAAAAGTGTTCATTTATTTGATAACAATGTTTCTTTATGTATAAAAACAAAAAAAATATATACATATCGGTAGGTTTTGAACCTACGACCGGTGTGATCTTATGCGAGTTTAAAACAAGTGCGCCACTTCCGCCTGTTTCTGCGAGTCAAAATGTGTGTATATAAGGGGACAGCAAATAATGCCAATACATTTGCGTTAGAGCCATATGACAGAGCTATACACCATGTATAAATATAATATACAATTAGGCTACGATTCTGACCGTTCTAATATAGAAAACCGTCAGATAGGCAGAATTGTAATTTAAAAAACAAAACGTAGGTATCTACTTTTTAAAAGCTTTTATTCAACTTGTAATGTCTGTGAAAAAAAATCTAAAAATGCGAAGAAATATTACATCAGCAGTAGCTTACAATAAATGTCAAAACTTTTCAATTGATGAGAAAATTGATTGCCTGAATAATGACATTTTGAACGCCCCGATAGATGCATTTGGAAACCATGATAAATGTAGAAGTTTTTAAAATTGTTTGTCGGAAAATGAAACACTGGATGCAATGAGTTGTTTGATGGGTGACTTTATTTGGGAAAGAATACGTTACATAACAACGTAGGTAGCAATACATGCAAGAAGCCTAATTCATGATGTAGATAGTAATGTTCTCGAAAGGTTTAACGGCATCATTGCAAAATTTATTGGTGGTAAGAGGACAAATTATATCCAAAAGCAGTCTTACCAAGCGCGATGTAATGCGGCAGTTATATCATTTAATACAAAACAGCCACTGTCAAGATTACATAAAAAATATATAGGCAAAGTCCCTATGGCAGGATATCAAAAGTGGAATAAAGAAGACAGAGGCATTTAAGTAAATCCATTCTTTATAAAAGAAATAAAAGCAGAAAGTTTTTTTGAAAAAAAAACAATAATTCGCATTATGGAGAACATTGCAACCAACCCGATGTTCCATCAGAAATATTCGAAAAAAGCAAAGCTCTGTTATTTCAAGAATTGGAAAATAGAAAAATGATCGATTGCGAATTGAAAAACTTACGGTTATTCAAGGTGAAAGCAGCGAGTGGTTGGAATTACGAAGAAAAATGGTAACTGCGTCTAACTTTGGCAAAATTGTCAATAGTTAACAACACACAAAATGCGCCAATTTAGTTAAATCCATGACTGAAAATGGGATTTGAGCAACGTAGCATCAATTTGCCATGGAAAAGAAAATGAAACAACTGCACTAGAATGAAAAATATGTCTAGAAAAAGTGGAAATTCAGCAATGTGGATTATTCATTGACCCTAAATTTCCATTTTTGGGAGCTTCTCCAGATGGAATATCTGATGATTATATTTTTGAAGTCAAATTTCCCATTACAGCGCATAGAATCTGGTTAACGGAAGCGACAAGAAAAAGAAAAGTGACATTTTGGAAACAGAAAGATGGAAAACTTGAAATCAGCATCGAACATCACTGGTACGTTCAAGTTCAAGGACAGGTCCATACATAATTTCTTTTTATTTATTTATTTTTTATTTTATTTCTGGAAAAATACAGCGCATACAATATACATACGTGTGCATAAATGTAGAAAAAAAAGAAAAACATTACGCCTATAATCGTTTATTACACATTTGGATTTCAGCATATTACACTTAAAAAATAATTATAAAATAAACAAAGTTCATATTAAATATAAAAAATATATAGAAAACCGATGGGAGAGGTAGGGAATTGGAAGTGATTAGGAAGAAGGAGTTAGACGATGATGGTATGTGTATATGTATATAGATATAAATAAAGATATAGATAGGTCGTATAGTGGATATATAGATACAGATATTTATTGATGTTTATAGGTATTTATAGATATATAATAAATATTTATAGATATTTATAAATATTTGTGGTAGCTACTGATATGTTGTATAGAAAGTATATAACTAATTACTATAGGTATTAACAAGCTAGTTAGGTGCAATTGATTTGAATAATTCTTTAACGAACGTCGGTTGGTTGAGGTTGAAAATGTCGATGGTGGAGAAACAAGAGTCGTACGTGCATATCAGCCCATAAGCGATGGAATGTTTCCCGTAGTTGGTATTGGCACGAGAGACCTCAAACGTGCGTGAATTGCGAATTAATAGCTGAGGAACGAAAAAACGTAAGTTTTCAACAAGGTATGAACTATCTGTGGTATTGTGGATAACTTTAAAGAAAGTGTGCTGGAAAGAAACTGTAACTGGAACGATAGATATAACTGGAAAGGAAGTGTGCCTATTTACATTTTGGTCTGGTAAAAACGATCTCCTCAAAACCGAATATATACAGACGGATGATTTGATTTGGACAAATGTCATGGAAAAAACTTGTTTGTTTTTATATGGACTGTGTATTACCTGAAATTATCGATCCAGGAGTATGAAGGAATATGGATTTAAGGGAGCCTGAATACACTTTGAAAGAAGCAAATAAAAGAAACGACACGATAAAACGAAAGAAATCGGTTCCTCTCCCTTGTCCAACGCTTAAGCGGTAGTTAGTTTTCAGTGATTCCATCACAAAGTGAGCAAAGAACTCACAGAGAATGTACTTGCCAATAACACTCCAAAGCAAAGCACAAGCAATATAGAGCCACCGAAAAGTACACGATATTCCAAATCTGTGCTGAGTACAGATCTAATTAATAATGATGAACAGGCTTTTGAAAATGTATTACCATTTGATGAATTTTAATTACAAAAGTCGGCGCACCACTACAAAGCGACACTGTCAAGGCTACAAAAAGGAAGTCTCAAATGTACTGCGCAATTTTAAATGTATTTATTCGTCTCTTTACATTTAATATGTATGTATCTACTCAGAAATAACAGACTACTTTGCCAACCAGAAATGTCTTCATGATTTTTTGTCTTAATGATTTTATATTTTCATTAATAATTATTTATTTTTAATGATGTGTATTTCTTTAAAGTTTACAATGATGTGCTTACAGTATCTAAAAATAAATTGTATTACTTTTTAATTAAATAATTATTTAATGATAATGTACAAGGCGATGGGTGTCGTTATGTCCTCCTCAAAGAACTATTATACCGCGAATAAATAGTTCGATACACAATGTTGTTTTTTAATTCGATGCTAAATGTTTTTTCTGCCAAAAAATACTATCAAAAACTGTCACTACAACTATAAAAAAAATACTAAAGCTGTATCTCACGGAACATGAATTGCGATTTATGTCATTTAAAAGCCCTTGGAAAACTGTATCCAAAACAGTTAACGGCATTTCTCCAATTGTCATCTATCACCATTTAAAATAATTTTAAAATGTCGGAAATTAATTAGTGACAGGTGACTGTTCTTAATACAGTTTTTCAGGGGCTTTCAAATGACATATCGCAAATGAAATTCTGTAAGATATGGCTTCTGTCAATTTTTGACAGTGATAGTTTGGTTTAACAGTTGACAGCCAAAATCTAATGGGCGCATTCGAGGGTGATACTATCCCTATGTTCCAAATTTCAACTCAATCGGTTCAACGGCTCGGCAGTTATCGTGAGAGATTACATACAGGCAAACAGACATACATTTCTCTGAAAATGGTCTTAATCATCTTGGTGGACCTCAAAATGGACATCTCTATCGTTATCTAAACATTTTTTTCCGCACGATCACAACACCTTCCCTACCAGTGGCAGCCGGGAAAGTAATATAATGTTCAAGTTTAGATGATGATAAAGCGTAGCCTTCTTCACCAGCGTAGGTACATGACACTTGCATAATCCCAAAATATAAATCCCATTGCAATAGTGTATACCTAGTGTGTTTAGTCCAGACATCGATAGCGAGTGAATATCGCTGCGAGATGAGTCAACATAATAAACACCTGCCCCATCGCGAGGGGAGGGGGTAAGTAGGCGGGGCTTAAAAACTCAGATACGGTTTATTTTTTAAGTAGTACGTCGCCTTAACTGGACTTTACTGCCAAAGTTCAACTGGCCGGGCCGGGAATATACTAGCACTTCCAGTGTGCTTTTTCGACGATAGTTACATCATAAATTACCTAAACCATAGTATCTGTTAACCACAGTTTAATGTTAAGTTTTGAATGATGCAGGATAGTAATGTTCCCAAAGCCCAGAAAAATAATAGATGATAAAGTAGAAAAAACGACCAGCGTCCGGCGATCGATTAGCTGCAAACAATTAAATGCGGTCACACTGGTAGTCTATCTACACACTGTGGTAATAAATCTACAAGTCAAAAGTAAGTAAGTGTAAGAAAATACAAGTCTCTCACCCCCCACCACCAATCGGCGAACAAATTCGGGCTAATGACAGAGTATTTTTTCTGGGTCCTTATTCCAAATACAGGCCCATAAATCGGCATGGATTTTTTCTCCAAAGTATCTTCTTGGATTTGGGCACAACTGGAATCGCCTTGCGGATTGTATTACCAAATTCGATAGCCTACATTCGAAGAACTTCGTTCATAAAGAACCGTTTTGACAAATTGGTACACCCCCGAATTCGGTATAACGATCTAGTCTGTGAGAGCCATTATTGTCAAAAGAGTGTCCACAAAGATGGGTAAACACTTCAAGAAGTGGAGACCCCCTCATATCCAGTCTCTTTAGTTCCCGAGGTATCTTAAAGAACTTTCCTTATATATGCTATAAGACCCCAAATATATAGTGTGTTAGAGGTCAGTAATTTTTTCAAGGGATCTTACATCAAAGATTTTTTTTGAATTTTATATTTTTGTTTAATTGTTTATAGTTAAACTAAAAATAGTTATTTTCGATAACTACATAGTGCCTCAAAAAAGTTATAGATGGTTTTTAAATCAGTTTTTTGTGTAAAATATTCTCTAAACAAAAATCTTAAGAATAATCTCTAAACAGAAAATAATAGAAAAAAAAACTTTCCAAAACAATTAAAATATAATTTTACGTGTTGAGTTTATTGGACAAAATCGTCATATATAATTATTTGAAATATTTTTTGCAATGACACCAGAGGAAGTGAACATTATCATGGCAGTTTCCAATTGAATAATGAGTGCAATGATTCAATTTAGAACAATAAGTGCAAATTATGAGTAGATTACTGCCAATGGGTGCTGAAATTTTACACAGGGTCATCTTCACAAGTTTTCATTTAGGTATCTTTGAATAGTCAACCGCAAAGCTCTCGCAAAGTCAACTGCAGCCGTCAATAGTGAATGTTTTTAATTTCTCAAAATTCTATTTCTTTTGTTTTAGCCACAGTATGGATTCGATCTACCAGACGATGTGCCATTTCAGTTCTCATCGGGAGGCGGCAGGGATTTAGGATCTGAAGAAGATAAACCAGTCGATCTTGCTGAGATGATCTTATCTCCAGTACCTAAGCTACCGCAAGGTATATTTTTTGAAAAGTATATACATTTTTGATAGTTTTCAGTTAACACAGTCACTCCACCATAAAGGTAATATTGCATTGCGCGGCGTTACTGCTCCCTTATTCTCTGCTCTGTCGTCAGCGGTCAGCCAACCCAGTGACCCTACATTTTGACTTATGGTCATATAAAGTAGTACATGACAGAAAAATACATTATTCCCATCAAAACGTTGTATGATTTTCATTGATAAAGGCATGAGAAAGGGGTGAGGTTCCTCCGGGCTGGACAGTAAATATTTTTACATTAAGAGTCCATACCTTGAGAAGAGGTCATCATTCCCTAAGAGACCTATCATTCAAATCATTCATCGCAAGTGAGAAGTAATGCAGCGTCATAATTCTAAATTTGAAAATTTAATCGAGAGCAAGCGGGTACGGAACATAGGATTGATACATCCTCGAGTAACATGAACTGCTGATATTTCTAATCGGGTTTGAAGTAAATTTGGATGGATTTTAAGGGGGTAGGTAAACATGCTTTATTGGATTTCTCCAATTTTGAACCAAAAACATAATTTTCACCAAAAATATATTTTGGATGTATCCACAAGCCGCAGGGTGGAAGAAATTAAACATTGGTTGTGTGCGCATTTTCTTGGACTTCATTTATTCTTCTGTAGATATTGCTAAATAGATTATATGTAAAGTAAAAACTTGCTTTCTGCGACTGTCAAGCATGCATATTTGTACATATATAGGTATAATTTTCTGCTTGGTGTCGGCTTCGCCACTGACGCCAAACAACGCTGCACTTCGGCGTGATGCAGACCGTCGCTTAAAGCAAAGCGACTGCTAGCGGATCTTACATAAACATTTATCATGCATCGCTTTGTTTTCGCCTCCACCAAATGTTTTCGCCTCCACCAAATGTTACCTGGTTATTAGACCCGCTGACTGCGGAATAGTAAGACTTTTTATCAGGCATCAAAAATTACCTGATTACAAACACTGGCTTAAAAAGTCAAATAACAACTTTGGTATTGCTGAAGCTGTTTCTTTATATGCATCAGTTATAAGACAATTATTATAAAAATGTTCAAAAACGTGCATTTATTTATTATGTATACAAATTATATTAGGTGTGAACTCTACCTAATCAGAAAAAAAAATATAAATGTGTTAATTCTGATAAGTGATGATATTCCCAAAAAGTTACTTTTTCTAAATAAAATTCTAGTTGTTAAAATTATTATAATACATAGACTAAGACAGTGGCCAAACTTAGGGTGCGCGATTGTCCCAGCCGAATCTATAATTTAATACTTAGTAACTTTCCATTAGTCAATTTGTCGCACAAAGTATTGCAATTTGTATTTGTGACCTGTACACCTGTTTGTTTGTACACCTTTGTGAAATAAGTTTACAAAGAAGCGTTAAGCAACAGCAATAATAAAAATGCGCTTGTTTTGTAAAAAAGCTCTAAATTTAGCGCCAAAAGCGCTAAGCTAACAGCCCTGCCTATCCTGTGCTGTATGCTGCTAATGTTTTCATTTTGATATGCTTTTGCTACAATTTACTTCTTACTCTTCATGCACAGCTAGAGCATGTTTTATTGCACTTTTTGTGTTATTGTGTAATAATGTTTTTTAAAAGTGGGACTCCCTTTTAATTATTTTTTCTAATATGTTTTGTATTTTTATTGTTGTATGCATACTAGAGATACAATAATTGTGTACTCAATCCCCTTATAAGTGAGTGTAATCCAAGGTTTTAATGCATTGCATTGGCAACACAACCCTTTTTCTACCGTGCGAACATAACCAGTGTAGTGAGTATATATATGATTAAGTGCGATTTAAATTAAGTAATTGGCGCAGCGGGGATTTGTGGTCTGTAAAACAAAGTAGGATGCGCACATTAATGCAGTTGTGCTAATGCAGTTTTACAAGTAGCATCTCTCTGAACACGTCGGTTTCTTTACTTTGAATCATTATTGAAATTTTTGCAGATGTTACACTGCGAACACACTGGCTGTGTGTCGGGGGCATCCAACCCACCGTTCCGGAGAATCCACCTCCGTTATCGAGGGAAGCACAGCGGTTGGAATCCGTCAACCCTATTGTCAAGCTCTCTGAACCCACCAACAAAGATACTCGAGGTAATTTAACATTATTTTAAAAACTTACACGCTAGCGACAAGAAAGTATGTATTATTTTCTACAACTTCACATTTTTATATATTACTTTCCTGGCCCACCTACCGACCAGGAGGGAAAGTATTGTAAATGCACAGTTTTTTTTTTCACATGACGGAAATATCTATTTTGACCCCCCCTGAGACAATTAAGACTATTTACAGATTGAAGTCTCTGTGTGTCTGTCTGTATGTATTCCTCCACGATAGCGTCCAAATGCTTAATCCGATTGAGCTGAAGTTCGGCATGCAGGCGTCATTTGATCATGGCTGTTGAGGAGTTGAAATGATTGTGGTTGAAATCGGTCCACCAGAGGAGGCACACTAGTCATATATCATCCTCTAAATGTTGGACTTGGGGACTTGAAATTTGGTACACAGATGCCTTGTTATTCCGAAATCTCGTCATATTTTGTTTGGAATATCTCATATACAAGCTGCACTCATAATATTTCAATTCCGCCATACATATTAATCAAATATAGACAGCGCGCCACCCAAGGCTAGCCGAGAGAGGGTGCTCATCGATTTTATTTATGAAATCGATATTCAGATGAAATTGGTCCTTGGCTACTTGCCGTAAAAGTCATGGGGTGACACAACCGTTTTTTTTTCTTTATAGCAAATAGCTGAAATATCTCTTAGCTGCTATGCCTCTTCTGATGTGTCCTTTTATTGTTTTGTCTATAAAATATCAATTTTTCAAGATTTAAATGATATGAGTTATTTTACGTATTATATTATAATACTCTGGAGTAGTGTGTCATTATCTTACTTAATGTAATTTTTTTAGGTCAGCCTCTCAGTTCAAAGGCGGCACGTCTCCGTGCGGCTGAAACCAGCGTGAAGCAATTGGCCACTCACGAATTGAGCGTTGAGCAACAGCTATATTATAAGGAGATTACGGAGGCCTGCGTTGGAAGTGATGAAACAAAAAGAGCCGTAAGTTTTTCTCAAAGCAATATATTTTTAAAATAAAGATAATATGCGGAAAATGATAATTGGTAATGAATAATAGTACTTTCAGTAGGATCTGTTTAAGATGCTCTCACTTCATAAGATATCCTGCATAATATCTGTTTTCTTATCATTCTCTTCAATCTACCTAATATTTTCGTAGAAATAATACTTTGTAATTCTCACCAATATCTAAATAGAACACTTTATTTTACTTTATTTCTCTTACTCATCAGCCGGTACCAGGCACATAAGCTATTATATTTTAACCCCTAGAGCCCCAATTGGCCGATATCGGCCACAACACAATTCAGCGTGATGGCCACCCCCCATTTTAATTTTATTTTGATTTAATTTGTTTATTTTATTACGTTTTAATATGTTAATATGTTTTATTTTAATTATGGGTACAGTGGTTTGGCAATAATTAATGTTTTGGTGGGACAGTGTCATAATTCAATTTTTTTACTAATTTTTACTAAATTTTTTGGGACATCAACTTGTCAATCGGCTGAGGGGCCGAGGCCTGAAGGGTTAATTCAACGAAACTGGATTTTTCCGATACAATATTTTTTCCCGTTGTTTCGGCAAAGTTACATTTGCCAGATTCACTGGGTAATTTGAGTGCAACTGTCGCAAACGGTACGGACCGGCACTTTGTGTTCATTGGGCGTTAGGGCGGATAGTTCAATTTCTACCGCCGCAATGCCACCTGGCGTAGGTCTCAGCAATAAATATATTGGTACAAATTTTGAAAATCGTCTGTACACACATAACTCACTGTCTTGCTTCTGTTCCTATTGTGAGGGGTCGGCGATGAGGACTTCTTAATTAGAGGATTCCATGTGGTGGAAAGTTTGAAACCTTCATCTATCTCATCTCAATCGATTGAAGTTTGGTGGTCTTCTGTTTTTGATTGCTGAAAAATGTACTGCCTTTGGAAGCCCCTGGTGTTTACAAAATCGGGTGTAGCTGTGAACTGTCTTATTTCGGACAGACAAAACGCCCCATTATGTCTCGAGTAATGGAACATATTACGACGGTGAAAGATATTCAGCGAGAAAAAATGGCAATCTGCTTACACATATTGTACAGTTTATTGAACCATTGATTGCAGTTTCATAATCCAATTGCACCGTCAAAAGAACGATTATTTTCTGCGAATAATGAGGGAAGCAATCAAAATCAGAAGAGCACTGAACTTTAATCGAGGTGAAGGTTTCAAGCTTGTCACCTCTAAATTAAGAAGCTCATCGCCAACCCCTGACAACAGGAATGTTAAGCAAGACTCAGTGAGTTATGTGTGCACAGACGATTATCAAAATTAGCACCAAAATATTCTTCACTGTACTTTCATCGCATTCACACTCTTATTGTCCCCGCGAAGACCGCAATGTAACTTTGCCAAAATGTTAGGAAAAACTATCTCCTAGTTTTTGTTCAGTTAAAATGTACTGCAAAAGTTTTATAATTTATTAAGCTATTATAAGCTAATATGTTTTTAGGAAGCTTTGCAATCACTAGCGGCTGATGCTGGTCTACATGAGATGCTGCCCCGAGTTTGCACATTCATCTCTGAAGGAGTGAAAGTGAATGTCGTACAGAATAATCTCGCGCTGCTGATATATCTCATGAGAATGGTAAAGGCACTGCTCGATAATCCTTCGCTCTGTCTTGAGAAATATGTAAGTAATTTTTTTACCTTTACAGTGGTTCAGGCCAACAAAGACTTGAAAGTAACATTTAAATCCGGCTAAAAAGTCCTTAAACATTACACCCGGAATCCCCAATACTTGAGATCAGTTTCAGTTGTATTATGATAGTATTGTAGTACTGTTATCATTTAGTGCTGGCCGAATGCAGCAGCTACTCTTTGTTTCATAAATTCATTTAAAATCTATGTCGTTCTACATAGCACTTTTTCAGGAAAATCATTAATATTACAAGGGTTTCAGATCTGATACTCGGATGTCAAAAGAGGTCTTACACATGATATCTTTATGTTGCAGAAAAGTTTCTTTAGCCAGAAGGCTTTACAGATGAAATTTGTGGGTTTAATTGTTCCATGCAGCTTAAGCCGCAATACCGGCTTGTTTTAGGCCCGTCTAATTCATGATTCAGCTCCCATTTGGGAGCATCCTCGAAGAGGTGAATTGAATGAAAGAATTTCCTCAGGCAAGCCCTGGGCAGTGCACTATGCGAAACCAGTGTTATATCTGGCGAATTGCCGTGGGAGTGCAGAAATAGAGTTTTTAAGAATTTGGGGTAGATGTTGACCTTTTATCATCTGCCTTTAAAAAGACCCTTTGACTACCCGACCCCGTTGACAAAACGGGCAAAGGGTACCACGGGCGGCTTACATAAGGTAGAGGTCGCGCAAGTTACCACAAGCTGCGACCAGTTAGTTTAACGCCTTCATAAACTGGTAAGAAGGAAGTGAGGGAGCCCTACTGGCTTGCCAGTGCTCTCGCTGTTTGCTAGGCAGTGGCGTAACTAAATATGCAGATGTTCCATTCAATTCAAGAACTGTACTGCAATCTTACAAAGGCAGACTTATTAACGCGTGGACAATATCTTACAGTCAGTCAATAGATACAATGGAGAGAATAATTGTCGGATGGCATCATCAAAGGGTGGCTGCATGAATAGAGAGAGAGAAATAGAAGAAAAAAAATAGTATTATGAGGTGGGACATAAAGAGTATTGTTCTTACTTGATCAGAGTTGGAGACCGTAACTTCCTAAAATGTCTAACTTCTCTAGAAGATAGAGAGGTACCGTAGGATGTTACTTGCTATTGAATTTGCTTTCTTCACCACTGCGGTTTTGTGTTGGCTCCACTGTAACTGAACTGAACGTAACTGTTCTTGGGATGTATTTATGGTTTTGTATTGGCAATAGCTCCTATGTATTTTTTTTCTGTTTACAGCTACATGAGTTAATTCCATCGATTACCACATGCATTCTCTCCCGACAACTGTGCTCCCGTCCAGAAGACAATCACTGGGCGCTCCGGGACTTTGCCTCTCGTCTCATGGCGCAGATATGTAAGACTTTCAATACGTCCACCAACAACTTGCAAACGCGAGTGACCCGCCTTTACAGCCGGCCTCTCAATAAGTTGTCCAGTGAGATGAATCCGTTGACAAGTCTCTATGGCGCTCTGCAGGGTCTCACTGAGCTCGGGCCTGAAGTTATCAAGGTAGAATTTAATTATTTTCTTAACTGATTACGCATATAATATTATCCATTTATTGAGTGCAGTGTATTGCGATGTTATAAAATAAAAAATCATAAAGTCTGTTTAAAAAATAAATCAATTTAAGCTATAGGAAAATTTGTTGAAGCTAATTCGAAGCTTATGCCTAATTTATAATGCTTTAAGTTTTGTTTAGAATTTTAAAACAAAATGTTTGGTTTTTTTTTAACAGACCTTATAGCTAATGCAATTTGCGTTGTGATTAATATGTATTGACATTAATATGTATGTACTTGAATAAGACCTTGAATCTGGTTAAATATTTATATATTTTTTTACAATAAATCCTCGATGTTTATAATTATGTTAGGAAATGCTCAATACTTTTTTGTAATGAAACAAGTTATTAAATTCTACCAAATATTTTATTTGGTTAGTAACTGATATATAAAGCCGATTCAAATTGATTCTGATTCTTTGACAAACATCTGATTCTGATTGATTGCTTTCTAAATGTATTTGTTCATTTAGGTTTCTGCTCCTAAGATCACGCATCGCCGAGGGACATTTATCCACTCGTGAGATACCCTGTAGATCCGGGCTTTTGTGGTTATCATTGAATATCAGAAGCTCGTTTGTACGGGTATCTTACGGATGGAAAAGCACACATCGTTTTGGGAAATCGTTTCATGCTCGGATACTGTTATTACATTTCTCTTCCTTTGTCAATTTGTAGAATTGCATTTTTCATTCAGGTAATAATAATGCCCTGCCTACCTATGATCGGCCATCGTATAATGACATATTTGGAAAGTGATTATGACTTTCCTGGGGGTCATCTCAAAATGGCTGCTGTGAACATCCGCAATATGTTGATGAAGCATCTACCCAATATCATTAAGCAGCAGTATCAACAGGACCTCATTGATGAATATGAGTAAGGCAATTTTTAATATGACCTATTGCAGAAAAGTGCCTTACAGTTATAAGAGGCAAGCGAATGGATGTATTTGGAAACTGAAATAATAGTTATTTTGTATAATATCCTGGTTTTATAAATTGTGTCATTTCAGGTTTCGATACGGCTCTTACTTCGGTCCAATTTTATTAAAAGCAGTGACCAAGGAACGAGAATCACCAGCTGTGCCTGCATTCGCTCCAATAGCTCCTTCTCCTGCAGTTCCGCAAGATATGGCAGTACCATCAACTTCTTACGCTTCCACATCTGGGCAACAAGATATGGAGCAAAGACCACCACCTCAAATGATCGGTAAGTCATGCGGTTAATCAAAATATTTTATTTGTTTTGTGAATGTTCTGAGTGTTTTCTGCATATCCTCTCATAGCTTCTCTTAGTTTACCAACTGGTTTTATAGCCCCCCCTCCCCCCTTTCCCAGACAATACGTGTAGGTACAGTATACCCCAGACAGTAGCTTCTCTTAGAGCAAAATTGAAATGAAAGTGAATACGTCACGAGTCGTAAGGGTTCAAGTATGGTCACCAGTGTTCTGCTACTCGGCCTACGCAGATATCCGAACGTTCGAAAGTGTTGGCAGCCTTTACCTGCTCGTAATGTTAACTGTTAACATTCGTTGGGATGTACATTCCTCGCACCCTCTTTCCGCATTGCCTTGTAGCTCGAGAGTAAAGCTACTGATTGGTATACTGTTACGTAGGTTACACTGAAAGCTTACAGAGCTGGCTGATTATATAAACAATTTTTACAACATAATTACTTTGAAACTGCAACTATTTGATCATAGAATAAACTTTAATACATGATTGCTGAATAAAAATATTTATCCATGTTTGTTTTCCGTTTTTTTATACCACCATACGTTTTAAACGCTTGAACTGATTTAGAATTGTGGTATTGTTAGAATTGTTATGACATCCCGACTGTCATAGGGTACCTTAATTATCTAAATATGAAGTAAGTAGTTGTGTAAATGTCAAAATGTCAATACATTAACATAAATATAGTAGAACTGTAATTATCTGAAATCCGAGTATCCAAATCACTAATTATTCAAAATTAAAGTGGAGAACAATTAGGATGGAAACGTACTGCGATTTGCAAAATAATGATTCTCCCTACATGCGCTAATTGTCCTTGGGGATGATGTTTATACTAATATACAGCACTTTCTGAGTACACTTAATATGTAAAAGTGCAGCCTTTACATTTAATTAATTGTGATGACATTGGCTTTTCTGGCGGTGAAAATGGATGAAAAATTCAATTTCGATTGCGACATCAGAAGAAAACATGGTAATTGTGGCATGATATAGTTTGACAGTGGAGGAGTGATCGACCATAGTTGTAGGGATGTGATATTGGCGCGAGCGACCAAATATACTCTACGGAGGAACCTCAAGGAAACAACATAAACTAAATGTCGAAAAATAAATTCAGAATAATCTCGTATAACATTAAAAATATAGTAAAAGAAATATTATGATTTAAAATTATTTATTTAGAACAGAAAAGTATGCAACGTTCAGAAAAATTAAAGCAATACACAATTTAACTTAAATATATAAATACAAACGGAGCTGCCATGGAATTCACCGACCGGAGTCGGGCCCATCATAATACTATTTTTTACACTTCTGGGGGGTGAGCAGTGGATTCCGGACTTACGAACCGGCTGTGGTAGGTTTAGGACAGCTGTCTTGCCACATGTGAGCGTTCACCTTGCCACCCATTCACTCCCCCTTCGAAGCCATAGAATTTGAGATGCGCAAATCGCAGTTTTAGATAATTTTTCTAAGAAAGAGTTGATTATTTTTCTGGAAAGGCCAAGATCTTTAAAGAGGTGAAATAGAGATTTAGCTGGCAGGCCACGAGCGCCAACTTCCACCGCGTGAAGGTGAACAGTGAAGCCGTTCCGGGTTACGGCATTTGCAAGATCATGGTATTTATTTAATTTGTACTCGTGGTCTTTTGGGATATTTGATTCCCATGGAACAGTTAATTCTACGATAAGAGCCACCTTCCGAGATAGAGAGTAAAGAGTTATATCTGGACGGAGGGCTGTGCATCCGAGACTTTCAGGGAATTTATACTGCTTAGAGACCGAATCAACCTCCAGAATCCAATCTGTAGCTTTCTCGATTATTGAGAAAGGTTTTGTAGTTAAATGTTTTTTGCCTTTAGAGCCATCCCGCACAAACTGTATTGGGGGTTTGGAGGATACTGTCAAACCCTTGTTGGCACGAGCCACTGAGAGACTAATTACCTCGCGAATAACAGCGAGAACTTTGTCATGGCGGTAAGTGTACCGTCCTTGATCTAAGGCCACTTGCAGCCAGCTAGAATGTGTCTAGCTGTGCAAGGGGTATTGCTACAGAGGGGACAAGAACTATCCTCGGCAAAGCTCCAACGAGCGAGGTTACTGGGGTCTGGAAGTGTATGCTGAAAGGCATTCAAATAAAATTTCATCATCTCTGGCGTCCAGTCATAGAGCATTACCTTCCAGTGCATTGGAGGCGGAATGCAAAAGTCACCAATTGTTGTCCAATCATTCTGGCATTGAAGGCCAATAGCATGAGCCATACTCTTGCTGTCGTAATCTCTCCGCAAAAGAGACTTCTTCAAGTCCACGTCGCTCGTGGTTGTACTGCCATACCCCAGACCAGTGCCATTCTGGCTGATTCCAGTAAGGAACCTTTTGTGGAAGTCTACGCGGGCTTGTAGTTCATTTGAATCACTACAGCCACTTATTACGTGCTTCGATATTGCCGGATCTTTGGAATTGCACAGAATCGAATTTTTGGTTATTCTGGAGTTGGCGTAGAGCAGAGAGGGCAGTTTAAGCGCTAGCCCAAAATTTTGTTTGGACCTGAAGAGAGTCGAGGGGTCAGCTGGTTTGGCTAAGGACAGCCAGGATTTTAAACTAGCTGTCACCAGCGCATCTAGACGGGACAGTTGGGTTTTGGTAAAATCGTAAATAAGAAAGGGCCATGACAAATGTGACGTTAGATAATTGTCATAGATCCAGGCCTTACGAGGGCCAGAAATTAGCAAGGCATCTATTTTCGCCAGGCAACTTTTGGCAGGCAATATTTTCGCCAGGCAATATTACAATTTAATGGGCGTAGATATAAATTTATTACTTTATGAATATAATTTTGTTACGGATTTTGGAGGGAAAACGGAGTTCATCAACCGATGGATTACCTCTTACAATTAGAGTGGTGTCATTCGCATTTCTGGCCCTCTAGTGAACAGTCGAAGATAATTGAGAGATCCCGGGTGAATATCATTGAATAAAGTGTGCAGAAGGATAGTCCGGTGAGTCGAGTTATGATGCTTAAGATTTCTGCGAATCCACTATAAATCCCTAATAGATCGGGGAGAGTGCCGGCCGGGGGGATCGACCGCTGTCGAGGTGCAAAGCTGCCCTCGATCTTCCTGGGTTTAGTGGATTCCTTCCCGAAGGCTGCACTGAGTGTTGTCCTAATCCGGACGTCGTAATCGAGCAGGGATCTCTCGGTGGGAATATATTCGGCGGCGGATAATTGAGGCGACTGCAGTTGCGGAGGCTGTTGATCTACGGCAGGGTTCCGTCCGGTGGAGGTGCAGACAGGGCGGGAAGCGGGCAGTGGAGCCACGGCTATCCCAAGCTAAGAGGGTCCAGAGCGACGGCACCTTCCCCGATTCCCGGCGGAGGACTATCTTCCGGAGCGGGAGCCGAACTGCCATCGTCGAAGAAGAGCAGCGGGCGAGGAGGGTGCCGAGGAGACCTCGCAGGCCCGGCCGACGGATTGGCGCCGCTTATGCGGACGCTCCCCAATCCCCGCATTGTCTTCCCTGGATCGTGGTCGTCGTTTTTTATAATTACCTTCGTTGTTATAATCCTGATTAAATTTATGTACACGATTTATCCTCTGAAATTTCTAAAGGAACCGCCCGTACGTACGAGCTCTCGCTATGCTAGTTATAATCCGGACATTTTCAATACTGATTATTTTCGTTGTTTATTCTCTTATTTTCTTATTCCATTTTCATTATTTCATTTATATTTTAATCTCTTTGATTAATTTGCCAATTCTACATTTTTAATTGTTCGATCGATATACAATTCTTATATGCAATATAATACACGTTGCGATAGCGGTTGTCATACTGGATAAGGAAAAGCACGATAATCAGTAATACGATTGTCACATGCAATTGTCTAAAACGAAATATATCCTATTTTAGAAAATGGTTGTCTTTTAAATACATGAATTACCAAAACAGGAAATAAAAATCCAATATAAAAACAAATTTAACGTTACATAATATTGATAATAAAATTTTGATATTAAATGATTTTTTCTCCCAATTTATACATATATGCAATAATTAATTAATATAGACCTTTTTTTTTGTAATAAATCCACTATTCCAATTTTTTATTATCCAAATGGGGTCAATCCCAATCGATTCAGATAATCGGAGTTCTACTATTGTATATCGTGTTAACCCTTGGAGTAAATGGGTATTTTCATGGATGCATCTGTCTCTTTTGCAGGATTTTCGGCGACATCGACTTAAAGTACTATAACTACGAAACTACTACACCAATCATAAAAAGAACAACTGAACAATGATTGCATTGAAATTTCGAATATAGAATATTGAAATATCATTTTGTAAAACAATTAGATAATTATTAATAAATATGACAACGTTAAAGAAGTGAAAAAAACGCGGAACCAGATCTGGTCGTATCATACTCAACGGATAATTGTTTCAGAACCAGATTTGGTCGTATCATAATCAACGGGTTAAGTATCAAATAAAAGGTCTGACTGAATACATTTCGGAAATATACATGCATCTATATGGATATACCCACAAACCACAAATATTAAAAAAAAAAACGTTAAACAACAAACAAAAAAAAACAAATATTAAAAAAAAAAACAAAGAATAAAAAACAACAATTTAAAAAAAAAAAAAACATAATAAATACAATAGTTCACTTTCTGTAACGGCAGTCGTATTTTTTATTCTTTTTCATATATTTACTTGCATCTAACTGCCTTATACGGTTGGCTCTAAGAAATCGTCAAACAATAAAACTGCTATTCATACCAATTAAAAATAAAATGTAAGTTTTTCTTTTTTTTCTTTACCATCGTTCTAATATTTCTTTCTTTCATGTTGTTTTTCATTGTGATGTCATTTTAAAAATCGCTTGTCTGCATTATAATGAATTTAATTTGTAAAAATTTTCCCTGTCATTTTCTACTATGTTAAGTGTAGTATCACGGCTTAGCAGAGCATTGCTCGACTTCAAACTCCTTTTGTTGATGAAGTACCAAGCAAGACATCAATCTATACACAGTTCGCAGAAATCAAACGCAGTCATTTTAATCTCAGTGATAAATTTTCTTATTCATTTCGGAAACTTTAAGTGTGGCCATCGTACCAGGCACAGAATTCTGTAATTATAACAAATTATTTTCTTGTGCCTAGAATGTGGAGGCGGCTATTGAGCTTATATTTCCCAACTTCTTTGCAGTTATTTTCCATAAAGCTTCACAACAATATTATATAATTTGGTAATTATATAAACTTTGACTCCTTTTTGCCTGCCATATTGTTTAGCTCCAAAAAAATATGTGCATTTGACATTAATAGTATAATTTTGCAACGTCGAAGCCTGGCCTCGAAATCTATGCTGTTATAGCATCTAAAACAAAATATTTCTGTTCAAATGCTGATGTTCGCCGCATTAACCTCCTCGGGCACTGATCAAGTTGCGATGTTAAAGTTTCTCGTACGTTTATTCAATCTATTCATAAATAACCCACTTAGTGGCAGCCGATGCTGTTGCGAATTCTCTCACTGAATTGAAATCGCTTCGAGCTTCACGTTCCGTGGCCATCAAGTTAAACCAATTGTTAAATACGTGGTAAAATTGCAGCCATCAAAAAATCGTTTCGTTGCTGTTGCTGCATGTTTTACTTATAGAAACTGCAGGTATTTTGTTGTTTTTTCGACCATCTCGACAAGCCAACAGCCGTCCAAATAGAGCGAGACATCCTTCCACATCTGCATCAAACTTGTTCGGGGGATTTTTGAAGAGTCACTGTGTAATAATTTTCTCACAAATCTTATAAGAACACTGCAATAAAATCTGCTAATAAACTCACCTCAAACGTACAATAAAATAAGAAGCTAAGTGGCACTCTAGACTTAGCGCGATCGCAACGATTTCCCAGATGGCATCTCATGAGCTGTCGTGAATCTAACCTTACTTTCGACGATTCAAGGACTATCGAAAACTCGGCTATTAGAGTGAGCGATTAGCTTCTTATTTTATCGTACTTTCGATGTGACTCTGTAAGAAGATTTTATTGCAGTGTTTTTACAGAATTTGTAATAAAATTATTACTTAGTAACTCTTCAAAAATCTTCCAAACAATGTTAATGCCGACGCGGAAGAATGTCACGCTTTATTTATCGATTCATATCGATAAGCCATTTAAACGCAGTGCGATAATTCACAGGCTTTCAATATACGATAAAAGTCTTCCACTCCCGATTCGAGTAACGATAATTTTATATCATGTCATCACTTCGGAATCCCAGGGCTGATTTGAAGCTGCTACCTTGTGAAAGTTACTTTTACCGTTCAATATTGGCTGATAAAAGTAACTTTATAAAAAGTAAAAATCAAATGATAAATCTAATCTGGACAACATGGTTGTGTGAATATTTGACATACATTAGTGATTTGTGATAGTCTTTTTCAACTGAAATAATATTTATTCCTGCTTGTGGGTAGCGGAGGAATTACTTTACATATACTTTTACCGTGGGATATGCCAACGACATTCTGTTTCGACAAAGAAATTTCACTTCATATTTTACTTGCAAGAATAACTAAAAAACTTACAAGATATTTATATTTTTATCACAAAAAACGGGGATACATCAGACACAGTGGGTATATTTTTATTGGACACTCGTCCATAGTATCCCCTTAACTGTCCAATCTAGCCTCACATGTACAAAAAGTAAAACCTCATAATCAATTGAAATCTTGCTTGGCACTGATGCCATCATTACACCTACAGCAACACTTAAAATAGTTTACACTGAAATTCCTCCTTAAAAAAGCATCAAATGTAGTACCAATAACCAGACCAATAACACATCAAGGGAAAAATTAAAAATGTGATTCATCCTGCTCTCAGTCAACGCTAAGATGGTATATTGATAGCTTGGCATGTATAGATGAAGTATTTTCCTCAGCGCATTTAAGGAGAAAGATATCGCATTGTCCAGTTTATCCTAGTGTCGAAACCATCCTCTGTCTCTTATTATAGTACGGCCAATATCAATGTGCACTTGGAGTCATAAATCATTAGGCCGGACCTCTCGCTCACACTCGCTGTCTTTCGCTCGCACTATGGGGATGCGTGTTTTAAAAATAATAATAGCAGTATCGATGGATTATCGATGTATCGATGGAATATCGATGGATTATGATGGATCGATGGTTGGATCGATAAAGATGACAAGAGATATCGATGGATATTATAGATTATGATGAAAATTTTCGATCGGTTTATTTGTAATAATTGGTTTAGTTAGTTTTAAACCTATTTATTAAGAAAAATTTTCATAAATACAAACTAACGTATACAGGCAACAATAAAGTGAAATAAAAGTTTAAAGAATATAAAAAAAATATCTACATTAACCTAAATATTATCTTAAAATGTAACATGAAACTAAGTACTAAATATTACAAATTACATTTTAACAAAAAATACAATTATAGGTTGGTCAGGCTAAACAAATATATTAAAATAAAAAAAACGTGTGGCACTCGGGGACTGCCACGGTAAAGCTATTGCATAGCATTTTTAACAACTTATGCAATTATAATTATTTATTTATTTTATTTATTTTATTTTTTCTGATATCAGATAACTGCGCTCTATCGGAAAACGTTGAAATTATTCCAAATCATTTGCGGCTGCGGTAGCAAATGATTCGGAATAATTTAAACGTCTTCCGATAGAGCACCGCGCACGATTTTTTTAATTGATAAAGCAAAAAAACGTTTATTTGAAAAAAGTCGTAGATCAAAATATAGATAATTAAATTATCTTTAAAATGGTGTAGGTTTCATAATAATACGCCAGATAGTATTTGCGTAGTAGTCATTTTTCTGTTCGGTTAGACCTAATTTCACAAAATAATTACACTATGTAATATAAACAAAATCTAAAATATTCAAAGCTAACAATATTAGAAAAATGTTCTTGTTTAACATATATTTTTTTCGAATCGTAAGCAGTACTCGTTTAGACGTAATTATCAGTTTAAAATCATTAATTTTCGTTAAGAAATTTCTTCATTCGGTCGCCGCGTTGGCCTAGGCCCGCGATAAAAGCTATGCAATAGCTTAAAAGCTATATTTTACTCGTCATCTGAACTGCTGTCGCTGCTATCTTGTAGATTTATAACCAAACGGTGCTGGTCTCTGTAAATATATTTTTCAAAATCAGCTCTTTGCAGATCTTCCGCGTGTTTAACACACTTGGCCCAATTTTCCTGTGTAACATTTTCGACGGCTTCGTGAAACAATTTCTCGACATCTGCTAAATTAAACGTATTGTTCTTCGAAGCGACTTCTCCTTTAACCTGAGCCCAGATGAGCTCAATAGGATTATATTGACAGTGGTATGGTGGTAAGCGTATCAATTCGTGTCCTAATTCGTTTGCCAATTGATCCAAAGCATACACTTTCGAAGGATTACTTGCTTTCACCTTACGTATTAACTCCTCTACAATCTCGGTACTTTCAAAAGCAATGTTTTTTTTTCTCAACCATTCTTGTATTTCTGCTTTCTTCGTTTTTGAATTAGGTATCTTTTCGAGCTGAACTGAATCGTAACTTGCGTTATCGACGATAATAATGGATGGCTCTTCGAGTACTTTTAAAAAACGTTCGAGCCACTCCATATATGTGTCACCATTCATTTCTGTATGATAGTCTAAGTTCTTAGATTTCACCGCTCTAAACAACAATTTAGCCTCTGGAACGAAACCAGTCCTTGCAGACCCAGCATGACAAAGAATAAGTCTAGATCCCTTTCCGGTTTTCTGGTTCTTAAATCCACCTTCGTCGTTTTCGTCGTGCCACATACTTCTTGAATGATTCTGGTTAACCCAGGTCTCATCGAGGTAAAATCGGGATCGAGAATCATTGGTGGTAATTTAGTTGTGCATTTTTCTTAAAAAGTCCATTCTGGCACACTTAATGTCACTCCTTTCCATTAAATATTTCCGTCCGTCGTCGCCATTTCGATATTTGTAACCTATACTCTGCAAAATGGTTTTCATGGAACTTTTCCCGCATTTAAATCTAGGTATGGCATCCTTAAATTTGTTGAGTATATTGTCCACGGTAGGATATTCTCCGTTATCATAATATGATGTGATGATACGTCTCAGCACATCGATGTCGAAGTTATCTAAATTGGTTACAGTTGCCGGCTTCTTAAACGTCTCTCTTGGTGTAGTAGGAAGCCCTGATTGTAAAACTTCTTGTTTTATTTTTTTGACAGTCCGCAAAGATACTCCACAAATTGACGCCGTCAGCTCTTGAGGTTTATTAAGATTGATGACAGAAATTTTTGCTGGGTCTCTTTTAAGTTCGTCAAAAAATGTCAAAACGTTATGGATAAGACACCGAGTTTGTATGTTAATATCGCCCTTCAACTTTAGTAATTCCACGTTACAAAATAATGTCTCCATTGATGGTTGTAAATTCTCCTTAGTTGCACTGTTAGAAATTATACTGCACCGCACTGCTCGACAGACAAACTCTAACTGACTGCCGGCAAACTACAATTGATTACAGAGCTACATTTAATTAGGTGACAATGACACAAATGCTTGAATTTGGTCGTTAAATATTTTGCAATCGCTACTTTTATCTATCAGAATATTTCAATTCATCAGTTATGTATTTCGCAACACTGTAATGTATTGGCTTAGTAATTATTGATTTCTCTTGAATACCCTTTATTCCCTGAAAGCTCATTATAATGATAGTGATGAAAGCGACACGAAAAATTTCAATTTTAATGCCATTTAAAATACCAAATCAAGAAACTCCACATTAAAAAAAATGGTTAAAAAAACGATTTCTATAAAAAAATCCCGATGTATTTTTGTACGACATTCTAAATAATAAATATTTTTCATTTTGTTCGGCAACATTATAGGGAATTAAATAATGTAAGAAGTATAAATGTAAGCAATGATACAATGTCTACGCAACTACACATAAGTTTTTAAGAGAATAAATTATTTGATTTGATTTGAGTAAATTATCGATAAGCAACGTCGACTTGTTGGACATCCTTACGCGCGTCGTCCGGCCTAATGCTTTATGACTTCAGGTGCACATTGATATTGGCCCTACAATAGTTAGTAGTAGACTAGTCAAAATTAGTCAAGAAACAAATTATTTAAAAAAAAAAAATACGTGTGGCACTCGGGGACTGCCGCGGTAAAGCTATTGCATAGCATTTTTAACAACTTATGCAATTATAATTATTTATTTATTTTATTTTTTCTGATATCAGATAACTGCGCTCTATTGGAAAACGTTGAAATTATTCCGATTCGGAATAATTTAAACGTCTTCCGATAGAGCGCCGCTCACGAATTTTCTATTTGATAAAGCAAAAAAATCGGATTATTCGAAAAAAATCGTAGATAAAAAGATAGATAATTAAATTATCTTTAAAATGGTGCAGGTTTCATAATAATACGCCAGATAGTATTTGCGTAGTAGTCGTTTTTGTGTTTGGTTAGACCTAATTTCGCAAATTAATTACACTATGTAATATAAACAAAATCTAAAATATTCAAAGCTAAGAATATTAGGAAAATGTTCTTGTTTAACATATATTTTTTTCGAATCGTAAGCAGTACTCGTTTAGACGTAATTATCAGTTTAAAATCATTAATTTTCGTTAGGAAATTTCTTCATTCGGTCGCCGCGCTGGCCTAGGCCCGCAATAAAAGCTATGCAATAGCTTAAAAACTTATTTCTTTATTATCAGATCCTTATTCGGTTAGAGCAGCATGTAGCAGCAGCAGCCGAGATGAAAGTATGCCGGGTCCTTCAGGATTACAAAATCCAGTATATTCGCAGTCTCAGCGATATTTAATGGATCAATATCATCGAAGGGTAATATTTATTTTCATATTTATTATTGTCATAATGAAAGCACGACCAAGGGTAGCAAAGGAAAGCATCTCGTTGCTTCCAAGTGTTAATATCTATCATTACATAGTGGAGTAGATTTTAGCATTCCCCTTTGGTCTTATCTTCGTACAAACTTTTACGCTCATAAAAATTGTATGTAGGTACTCAAAAATCTTTTTATAAAAAAATATGTCACAAAACATCTTTTTAATTACTATAAAGGGATTACATTGTATAATAATATTATTAACAGATTAGGATTAAAAATCTTTATTGGTTAGGTACAATAAATTATAGATAATTTCATCAAAGACTTTCCTTCCATAGACTCCTGAGAATCTCCAGGAGAATGAAATCTCTTCAACTACACAGGTATGTATTTTAGAAACAACAATTCAATGCTTAAAAAACAAAACAGCATATTTGTAGCAGATTGTTATATATGATGATACATCATCACCCCCCATTGTGAACTGTTTTGATAAATTGCTAGAATGTTACAAACACAATTAAACTTAAGTTCAGTCTTAGTCCGTGTTCATACCCAGAGCGCGTGATTAATCGCTCGCTTGAAAACATTACATGATATATGGGGCCGGTCATACCAGAGCGTCTAACAGGGCTGATGATATTATAGAGTTGACTACCTTCCGCCAATAGATTTAGTCAACTGTTTTAATTTGTCGATAGATCATGTGACGATTGCGCGCTCTAGGCTTGGCCACAACCTTATGCTCCTCGATCAATTTCTCGCATATTGGAAGGCGACACAAACCATGATTCTGTAATCAAATTGTACTTTTGTCCATCTTGAAGCCTGCTGCTGATGCAAGTCCTATTGCTGGCTTCAGTGGATACATTCGCCCTGGACCTCCTCCGAGATACTGCGATACTGATTCAGATGACGATCAGACCTCAAACGATGGATCCTCCACCGCCTGACCTTCCACACCGCCGCGCTCTAAGCGTAGGAAGAACAAGGGTATAAGTAAGTATATCTATTGATGTTTTCAGGTTTTTTACCAGTTTCAAATCAAATCAGTCCAAATCAAACTAACACCCCCTACGAACAAATTTTAGAGGGTTGAAAATGAGCTTCATTCCAATGGCTGATTTTCTAAGGGTTAAATGAAAAGAAGAAAAAAATACGTGTGGCACTCGGGGACTGCCGCGGTAAAGCAATTGCATAGCATTTTTAACAACTTATGCAATTATAATTATTTATTTATTTTATTTTTTCTGATATCAGATAACTGCGCTCTATCGGAATACGTTGAAATTATTCCGAATCCTTTGCGGCTACGGTAGCAAATTATTCGGAATAATTTAAACGTCTTCCGATAGAGCGCCGTGCACGAATTTTTTATTCGATAAAGCAAAAAACCGGATTATTCGAAAAAAATCGTAGATAAAAAGATACATAATTAAATTATCTTTAAAATGGTGCAGGTTTCATAATAATACGCCAGATAGTATTTGCGTAGTAGTCATTTTTGTGTTCGGTTAGACCTAATTTCACAAATTAATTACACTATGTAATATAAACAAAATTTAAAATATTCAAAGCTAAGAATATTAGGAAAATGTTCTTGTTTAACATATATTTTTTTCGAATCGCAAGCAGTACTCGTTTAGACGTAATTATCAGTTTAAAATCATTAATTTTCATTAAGAAATTTCTTCATTCGGTCGCCGCGCTGGCCTAGGCCCGCGATAAAAGCTATGCAATAGCTTAAAAAACTGATTTTGGACAACTTAAAAACCTTTGATTTGTAACAGTTGTATGTATATAATCTGGGCCATAGCTAGTAAATTATGGTTAAGCTTTGTTGCATGGAAATGCTAAAATAGACCAAAAAAACATGTGTTTGTTATCTGACTGCACCCAGTTTATTGTGTAAGTATTATTTACTCTACATTGCAAGTATACAGTGAAGGCCAAATTTAAATGTATACTGCTGCGCTTCAACCAGCCAGAGATCTGCGGTTGGCTCTAAGAAATCAACAAACGATACGCCCGCAGTTTGTGCCAATTAAAAGTAGATTTTTATCGTTGTGATTGTAAATTTGGCACAATAAAGGTTTGGATTGATTTGATGCCCTGTGTTACAAAGAATATACTAATCAAAACATTTTCTTTGCAGAGCGCAAGGGCCACAAAGGAAAGGCACACTAGATTCATCTTAACCCCTAGAGCCCCAATTGGCCGATATCGGCCACAACACACACTGTTTTAATTTAATTTTAATTTAATTTGTTTTATTTTATTATGTTTTATTATGTTCATATGTTTTATTTTAATTATGGGTACAGTGGTTTGGCAGAAATTAATGTTTTGGTGAGACAGTGTCATAATTCAATTTTTTTACCAATTTTTGCAAAAAAAATTTGGTACATCAATTTGTTAATCGGCTGAGGGGCCGAGGCCTGAAGGGTGAAGATGAAAATGCAGATTTTGCCTGGTTTACTCTGTAAAATAATGATGTTATTATTTTGTTACTAAAGTTTAGTTTCTCCTATTTTTTAAATTAAATTGCCAAAGAAATTGGCGTTGCACTTTGGTGTAAAACAATGATGTTGACGTTTAGTTACTTACTTTGCATTTAAAATAAAAATATGTTTAACAAAAGCCATATAGGCTCGATATTTCAGTCTCTTCAATTTTTCGAAAATTCACTGTGGGTCGAGCTATTTAAAACTGAAATACCGGGCTTTGCTGGTTTGTGATAAATTTATGTTTAAATCTATATCGATAGGTTAAAGTGTTTTTCACTCACATTCCTTCATCTGTCGTGTCTGTATCCCATTAGGTTAAGATTAATTATTGTTAAAATATGCAGGGATTTTTGTTGATAGAGGGGTGGTTGTCTATAATAACCTCTCTCTAAAAATTTGATTAAATACATAGACTGCGTGTGGTGCTCCTTCAACGATTTAATCCATGGCTCGAGTCCATGAAATCAGGCACGTTTATAATAAAAAGCCTTTGGCTCTATATCCTTGTTTGAAAGACCTATTTAAATCTTTGTCTTAAAACTAACTCTAATAATAATTTTAAAATGCAGTCGTATTTAAGCTGTCCTATTCATTCGTTGCCTGTGGCATAAACAGGCGATGGTCTCTCATTTTTTTATTTTAGGAAGAATAGAAAATGTATTTTTTGTGTAAAAATCTAAATGGATATACCTGTAATTATAAATATGTCACATGATCACAACGTTAGATGGGTGTAAGAGCATATTTATGCGATTGCCTGAAAAATATGGAGGGTTCTTACTGTCCTCTCTGTATTTAAAATATTTTTTTTAACATTTTGTATTTTTATATACATTTTTACAGTTGTTTATTGACTGAATTCCTTTTTATTTAAGGAATAGTTCTGCTCACTAAACTTGGTCTATTTTTTGTTATGTTAGATTTTCTTTTGCATCTTTGCGAAAAACTGAGTTTAAAATTTAGTATAAATTTTTCAATTGAGGCTTTATTATGGAAAAAAAAAACTGAATATCTGAAGATTAGCATAACATTGCTTTTCCTCAAGTTATTCACTTTCGCCCTCGGCTATTAATTTTGAATGACATGTTTGACATTTTAACTATTTATTATATTTCATAAAAAACATTTTGACATTTAAAATATACATTTTTATAAATGCTGGTTTATGCCATCAGCGACGAATCGTTTTCATAAAACATTCCTATTTTGTACCTAAAATGACCAGCAATCTTTAAATAAAGATTGAATTTATTTTTGATTGTCCTATATATCTTCTGTGGACCATCTATGTTTCTCAGAACTACATTTTTTATAACTAGATGTATCTTGTATTTTTTGAAGTAAATGTGTGTTGTCATAAAAAATAAGTTTATTAATCAATATACAAATTTAATTTAACATTATGTAGTACTCGATGTATTAAATACAATGTTATTGCTGGATGTGATTAAAGATCTTCAAATATAAAAAGAGTTATAATTTATAACATAAAGCGTCCTCGAAACTGCTCAGAAAAGGTCAGCTAGTTTTTTTTACCTATTCAGGAAAAAATAGAACTTGCTTTACGTTAACATTAATTATACCTGGAGCATACTGAAAGTTTCTGAAACTGACCACTTATAATAAAAGAAATAGAAAACCAAATACAACATTTGAAAATGGAACTCTCTTAGAAGTTACTTTTTGACTTACGAGATCGTTTGTTTTTCATTGTGGCGTCGTTTTGAACTACGTGTTGGAATTACAATGAATTTAAATGGAGATTTTTTTGCACTGTTTTTTTGCAATTTTTGCTGCGGCTTAAATCGGTTAGTGAGTGGCCAGAGACTTCAATTGGCATTTGGCGATGGAGCCCCGTCTTGTAGCTCTGTGTATGCTGCGTGGTTCAGTGAGTTTAGACATGGACGCAATCATCTCCACGACGATGTTCGTTAAGGTCGACCGGCGACTGCGGTTACTGAACCTAATATTGAAACCGTACATCAATTAATTGAGACTCACAAAAAATTTACTTGTCAGTAAATTTGAACTGTATTAGGCATTGCAATATGTCAAATGCAAAAGATTTTACACTTGTACCTGAAGGTCAGGAATCTTTGCACTCGATTGATACTGCATGATTTGACAGAAGACCAGAAACATATCATAAAATGATAGTGTTTCATTGAGGACAATCATTGGCTGCCTATAATATTGTGACAGGTGATGAAACCTGAGTGTACTGCTTTGAACTGGAAAGAAAAAGCCGATTGGCAGAATGGGTTTTTTCTTTTGAAGATTTGCCAACGAAAGTTGAGATGTCGAAACATTGTTAAGAAAATGGTTGCTTATTTTTGCGGCAAACTAGGACATTACACATCGCTTGGAGTCAAAAGGGCAGTGACTGCAGATTGGTACGTCTACACTTGCTTGCCCAGAGTCTTAGAAAAAGTTCGCAAAAGGCATCCTCTAAGCAATGTGGTCCTTCACTACGGTAACGTGTCCGCACATTCCGCTAAGATAACGGAAGCGTATTTAAGGCTTTAAATGTAGTACTGATGACGTATCCGCCATACAGCCCAGACCTCACATCTTGCGACTTCTTTTTGTTTCCTAAAATTAAAGACAAACTTAGAGGCACACGTTTTACGAGCCCCGAATAGGCGGTTAATGCATTCCACGAAGCCATTGATGACTGATCTACAATGGTGACTGATTTACAATGGTTCCAGCAAAAAATGCAATAGATAGCAATAATAATTGAATGTTATTATTGGTATCATTGGTTAAATTACTGGGTTATTATAATTAATCAGTTTTTTTTAAATAAAATCAATATCAATGTTATTATATATGGCAAATTAAATTGCTATTAATGTAGCCGTCAATTCTATCAACGCCACTTGCATTTTGTTGGCAAAGAAGAGTTGACAAAACATCCTATAGAATTGACCAATCTAAGACATAAAATCTAATCTATTAGGTCCTTACATATAAAACTGGCATTTTATGTAATGGTGTTTTTTTAAAAGTATGTACCATTGTTATCTATGCACTTTTGCCATTTTATAAGTAGTTCATTGATTCCTTTGCTGAAAAAAATGTGGGAGCGAGAATCAATAAAATCTTTGAAGTTGGTTTGGACTACCTCATTCGAATTGATTTTTTTTCCTTGCAAGAAATTGTCCAAATTCCTGAAAAAATGGTAATCCATTGGAGCAAGGTCCGTAGAGTATGGTGGATGTCGGAGACATTCCAATTGCAGCTCCTCTAATTTAGCGACCGTTTTTGGTGCAGTGTGTGACCTATAGCGGTTTGTCCTCTATAGCGTTGTGTGTGGTCTATAGTCTATGGTCTATAGCGTTGTCCTAAAGCAGCAGTGAACAAGAGCAATTGACCAGTATCGGTTGTTTAACAGCTAGCATTTCCACCATGGTTTGCAATTGTTGACAATACAGATCTGCCGTAATCGTCTGCCCAGATTTTGAGAAGCTGCAGTGGATGATACCAGCTCTGGTCCTTTTTCGGCACCAGTACCTTTTTCTGAGTCAACTTCACTTGGGACAAGATATTGGCCGGTTCTCTTAGGTTCAACCATTGTGATGAGCGTTACCGATAATTATTGTACAGGATCCATTTTCATCACAAGTAACGATACGATTTAAAATTCCCTCGTTATTGTGTTGTTTGAGTAATGTAATGCAGCACTCGACGCGAGTTTGTTGGTGTGCTTGACTCAATTCATGCGGTACCCATTTTTTGAGCTTTTTCACTTTTCCAATTTGTTTCAAGTGAATAAAAAATGTTTTATCTCTCACAACAAAGCCCGCCGCTAACTCTGACGTAGTTTGCAATAGATCCGCTTCCACGATCAGTTTTAATTCTTCATTGTCAACTGGTCGCTGGTCTCTGGCCGCCCATAGGGTTTGTTCTGTAGGCCAAAATTTCCAGAACGGAAACGTTGGAACCAAAACATATTAACACAGTAAACCAACCAGTAGCTTTACTCTCGAGCTACAGGGCAGTGCGGGAAGAGGGTGCGAGGAATGTGGGCAGCGGGGTACGTCCCGGCGAACGCCAACGGTTAGCATTACGCGCAGGTAAATCTGGCGACGTTTTCAAAAATCTAGCTTCTTGCGTGGGCCGAGTAGTGGGACATCTGGCGACCATATCCGAGCCCTTACGAATCGTGACGTATTCGCTTTGATTTTGGAGGACGTCGAGGCAAATGTACCTTATCGTGAAGCAGTAGGTTCGCTAATGTTTGTTGCGATAGTTAGCAGACCAGACATCGCATATTTGTAGCGTCCGTAGCCACGTTGACACCGGTTCTCCTTGTTGTTACCGAAGTTAAGCAGTGTTGGGCGTGGTCAATACTTGGATGGGTTACCATCTGAGTGTTTGACTGCGAGATGCTATAAATTCCCACCTAGAAGATGTTGCCGACAGGCAACAAGGCGGGTTCTACAATAAGACACCGCTCTTGTAGGTAAAAAAAAAATAATATGCAGTGGGAGTTGTCAGTTGTTTCCTATCAAAGCATAACAGTACAAATTGTAATGCGGTCAAAAGAATAATCCGATACCTAAAGGAGACAAAAGAATATGGATTGGTATAATATGGAAACAACGCTCAGACGCTGATTGGATATTCAGATTCCAATTACGCTGGAGATTTGGATACCGGATGTTCAACGTCAGGGTATGTATTTATAATGATTGGTGGACCAGTGACTTGGAGCAGTCAACGTCAACACTCTGTTGCAGTTTCGACGACTGAGGCAGAGTATAAGCTGCAGCGCTAGCAGCGAAGGAGATAGATGGACATGGATCAGACGCCTGTTAGAGGGCATATTCGAACTTGTGACTGATCCATCATTACCACAAATCGACAACCAAAGTGCCATTCGTTTGGTGAAAAACCCAGAATTTCACAAACGAACCAAGTATATTGACATTAGGTATCACTTCATACGTGAGAAGTGCGAAGATCGTGTTCTTAAAGTAAACTACGTGCCGACGGAAAGACAATTCACCGACATCATGACAAATGCTCTACCTAAGCAACGTTTTCAACTGCTGTTCAGAGAAATGAACATTGTGAAAGTGTAACCATACTAGAATATAAGAAAATGTGTAATTTTTAGGTTGTGTTCATGTTTTGTATACATCTAGTTCCCTAATAAGTCTGTGCGTGCACCTGAGCTTTTAAATAGTGCATTTATTGTAAATAGTCACGCTGTATCAGAATAATCATGGGGATAGAAATGAAAAACTTCAAAAATCATTCTTCTGAAAACGACATGGGCCTAAGAAAAATGATAGATTGTTTGGGTAAGTAAAGCATGATAGGGGTAATCCATTGGAGTATACCTTAATCATATGAAATCGAAATTCTATATTACATTTTCAATAAGTACATTATTTATGTTACTAACTATCATCCATCCTACTATCCATCCTAACTAGCCATCCTAACTAGGCCTCGCCTGTACTAAGGTAGGCTTAAAGTTATTTATGTGGTGTAGTTTACGGTAGGTATAATTGTTCCTCATCGAATACTAATAACCCTCATCGAATTCTTTATCTTGCGTTTTATCAAAGTACATACCTTTCTGAAATTATAGGTACATTCATAGATGACAATATCTCTTGTTGCGAATAGGCTATTCCTAAAGATACTATTCCGATTACAGCACTAACATTTGTGTCGACATTTTCAGTACATGCAGGATTGTCAGAGTGAATAAAAAAAACCAAGCCACACATGTCGCACTTAAATTTAAACTTTGATATTAATCCGATTCTCTTTTCTCCCACAAAAATCAGACATTGAATACCACAGTTAAAAAGACTGCTATGTTTTGAAATATCTAAGCTTAGTGAAAAAGTACAATATATTTACGATTCTCCTTCCGTGAACAGATGTGTAGTAGTGTTCTTGTTCTGGTTCAATCCCGTAATATGTTTCACCAGCCGGATTTCTGTAAAAATAAGTACTTTCTGCTTGAGGAAAAAAACATAGACAGACAAACTGACAGATCTGATAATTTAAAAATAACGCATACCGTCCTGACGATGATACTCAAGGAAAACATGTGCTAGGCAATTACAATAAACCATAGAACACACGCTGCCGTCTTTTCGTCAGCCAGCCAAGCCATGATTTAAGTAAATATACGTAATGAGAGCCAGCGGTTTTGTTTATATCTATTTTGCACAAATAATTATAGGTTGTTTCCTCGTCAAATCGTACGTTGTATATGTCGACGGATTGTTGGTTGGAGTAACTAGGTACATGTAAGTCGATATGAGGATCGTGGTTTTCATAAACTGACGGAAATTACTGAGAAAATAACTTGCATATATCCGGACCACTCGTAGCTACATCAGAATTAAAATTCATTTCGCACCGAATACCGGGGGTGGATCGTTTAGATTTTGCATATTTCCAGAAGAATTTTGAGTAGTCTTTTATACATTCTTCAGTCTTCTCTATATAGGCTTCGTAAAGAAAACTATTTAATACTTTGAGGCGGCTTCTAAGTATTGAAAATGCTTCATAGTGGATGAGATTACCGGTTATCTTCCATTTAAGTACGGTAAATTTGTGCTTTTCTTTTATTATTTTAATCAATGATGCATCATACCAAGGACGAAATTGCCGATTCGAAATAGTTTTTGACGGTACATGCTCGCTGATGATACCATTAAAGATTTTATAGAAACGTGTAGTGGCTAATTCCATTTCACAATTGTTAATTTTTGAGTCCCTGTCAACCTTTGATAGTGCTTCATTAATAAGTGAATAATCTGCTTGCCCGAACAATGTTATGACTCGAGTTACAGTTAAGTGATTTTAAGGAGAACCTACCTACTAATAATGTATTAATGCCACAGTGGCGGTAATTTTTCATATACGTAAAAAGAAAAATCACTTCAATTAGAAGTAGATTTAGCAATATGGTGTTGTGGTTTTTTGGTATAAGATTTTTGTACTGAATATTGTTCAATATGAGAAATTGAGTTGAAAGTTGCATACGACTTTTTTTGTTGAGGCCAAGGTTACCGACAAAAAGCTGGTTTTATTTTCAACTTTCAGATCTTCAAACATTTTTTTCTCAGTAACAAAGGCCTAAATCAAAAAATATTTCAGTTAAGTTTTAACTCAGTTTCCATGTTGTATAATCTCCTGTAAAAAAAGTCTTCTAATATCCAAAGCTTGAAACGATTGTCGGAGTGAAAATAATTTACTTTAAAAAAAATAAATTGTTTTTTTTTTATTCAATGATTTCGTGTACTGAATATTGTTCAATATGAGAAATTGAGTTGAAAGTTATAAACGACTTTTTTTCGTTAAGGCCAAGGTTACCGACAAAAAGCGAGTTTTATTTTCAACTTTCAAATCTTCAAACATTTTTTTCTCAGAAACAAAGGTTTAAATCAAAAGTTTCAGGTAAGTTTCAACTCAGTTTCCATGTTGAATAATCTCCTGTACAAAAAGTCTTCTAATATCCAAAGCTTGAAACGATGGTCGGAGTGAAATATCATATCTACTTTTTAAAAATTAAACATTTTTTTTTTATTTTAATGATTTAATGTACTGAATATTGTTCAATATGAGAAATTGAGTTGAAAGTTATTACGGCTTTTTTTCGTTGAGGCCAAGTTTACCGACAAAAAGTTTACCGACAAGTTTTTCTCGGTAACAAAGGCCTAAATAAAATAAGTTTCAGATAAGTTTCAACTCGGTTTCCATGTTGAATAATCTCCTGTTCAAAAAGTCTTCTAATATCCAAAGCATTATATACACTACAGCATTATATATGTATGTGCATATGGTCCTATCTATGCTTTTATAAATGATGATGGTTTCAGAGCGGTTAGTTAATCATATTCTCATGGGGCGTCTACACTCTCGCGCGAGGCGCAAGGCGAGACGCAAAACCATGTCGTAAACAAACGGAACAGAGGCAAAGCTTCTAGCAAGTATGTAAACATTTTGTACGCTCGTTAGAAGCTTTGCCTCTGTTCCATTTGTTTACTGATATGGTTTTGCGTCTCGCCTCGCGCCTCGCGCGAGAGTGTAAAACGCCCTATCAGAACAGTTGCGCGCCGGTAAGACTCCAAACGGACAAATATTGTACTATTTTGTGACGTTCGGATCAGTTCAAGCGATCAGTCTGCGCCAAAGATTCCGTTCGCCGAAGTCCTCCGAAGATTCCAAGCGTCAAACCTCTGAAACAGCTCATAAGTGAGGTAAGTTGTAGCACTCATAAATATTCATTTTAGCAGAGGTAGGCATATTCTATGATTAACCTGTCCATCTTTGGAATTATTTGGAACTATGCTGGAATTGTACATTATATATAATAAACTACCGGAAAATATCAAAATTTTATGTAGAAACGGGAAAATACCCCAGTTTAAGTCTAAATTAAAAGGCTACCTTATTAAGCGAGAATTGTTTGACATTAACGAATTTTAATTAGGTAATCGATATTTTTAGACTATTCTTCTCATATGAAATCGAAGACTATCGCGGTTGTTTGACATTATAAATAGGATAGAAAACGAATTTACCGCGTGAAATTTGTAGCACCCGACGTTTCGGTGACGTTGCAACCGCCGTTGTCCAGGGTAGATTCCAGGTAGTATTCTTCTCATCTTAAGACTTTTTAAATCATCTCATTTTAAAATACGTTATTTCTCGGTTTCAACTTTCAATCGAAGACGATTGAAATTTGCCATTCAAGAGGGTGGAAAGTCGGTAATTATTTATGAACGGGATTTTTATTCTCATTTCCCAGTTAACCCTTAAAACCGGGTCTCCTGCGCATGTTTTTTTCGAAATAATACACAAAAACAATTGTTTTCATACACAAGCTGTCTCCTGCGAATAGAAATGTTTCATTTTCAAACAAACATTTTGTGTAGATGTCAAAATGAGTTTCGACGAGGAAAGCATTTTTTTTTCTTTTAGCAATTATAGACGTAATATCGGGGAGAAAAACAACTCGAATCATTAGATTGACATTAATTGGTCAATTTGATATCACAAAGTGATTACAAGGCAATATAACGTAAAAAACCGTGCCGAGTGACAGTTTTACGCATGCACGCAGCAGTTGAAAATGAAACAAATGCTCCACACGGTATTTGCAAAATCTGGGCGGACAAAATTATTTTTATGTCTAATTAGAATAGATCTCAAATAGAATGACAAACATGTTTTAAACTATTATTTATTATATTACAAACTTTAAGTAACTACTTTACATATTTACATACAAAAATGAAAATCATTTTTAAAAAGTAGTTCCCGTGGCTGCATTGCAGATTTTCTCGTGTATGTCTATCACAGTTGGCACTAGAGAGGTTATCGCTTCTTTAACCTATCTTATTTCTTTTTCGGTGAAGATAGCTTAGCGTTTTTCCACAGGACTTTTTTGTTATCTCCGTAAACTAATTGCAAAAGCGCAAAGCAGCTTTGGAAAATGTTTCCATCTGACTCATCACCGTAATTTTTTTTGTAAACTGTGACACCAGAGTTCTTGAATGATTTTTGTATTTAGATGCTCGTTTTGGAGAACTGGTAATATCTTTCAGGACATTAGAAGCATATCTTTTACCCGATTTCCCCAATCCCACTTGCGCAGTACAATTACATGTTTTTCAAAAGCAAATTGGAGCTCTTCCGTCTTTCGCCTTTTGCTCTTGTCACAAACCTCTTCAAAGGATTTTGATGGTCGACCAGGACGATTTTGTGTAGTTTCAGCAACACGGATTTCAAAAGTTCCTTCCAGCCATGATTTATAAGATTTTAGAAAAACATCTCCTTTGTAATGAGCTTTGATCCATCTCTGTTTAATTTATGATTTAAAACGAGCAAAATTACATTTCAAGCCAACAATTTGCTCTTCGTGGTAAGGCTTGTCTAACTAAAGTCGGTCTCTCAAAAATTCCAATTTGGCATCCAAATTAGGCAAATCTTGGTTTTTGATGAGGTAGTATAAAAATTATCGGGTCACAATCCTTACTCCTGATGTCCCTTGTGAGCCTTAAACAAGCATAGACTATGTAAAAGTAACTTTGAAAAAAAATACAGATTTACATTTTATTGATTAACATCTTGTTTAGATAAAAAAGTCATATATTCGGATGTATTCGGATATGTTTATATTGTTATTTAAAAGGAAATTGTGCGTAGAATAAATACAAATAAAAATCATAGCCCGATATATCCGGATCACAAAACAAAAACCTTAGCTAAAATCAAAGTGTATCAAAATCAGAGCATAAAAATGACTTATTTTTATTAGTTTAAGGAAAGTCATAGTTATTATTTTATCGTTACTCTTTGAAAACAGTTATTAAAACTCTTACATGCTTTATCAGAATCCACGACTTTCAAATTGCAATATGAACTCGAAAACATAAAAAAACACTTCAAAGTTGTGCTTCAAAGATGATTGTTCTGAGCGCCGAGAACAAATAAATACGTGCACGAGGTGAAACGATGAAATTCCGACATTCGCTACGCACATGACGGGCACAAAAGCGAGGAGAACGGGCCCAGACATTGTTGGTTGGTTTGTTCTCTCTAGCTGGAACTGGTTTTTAGGGTCAATATTGCAATTTAGATTTCGCGACTTATGTTCGCCAAGATTTGGCAAATACTTGTATGTGCGCTCCCTGCTCACCCTCGCGTGGAATGTTTTCCAAATGCCACGGAAGACAAAAACATTATCTTTGCATAGACAAATGTGTATGGCCACGCCCCTTTGTTTCGATGTTTTTGTGTATTGTTTCGAGAAAACACTCGCAGGAGACCCGGCTTTATGCAGACAACACTTCATGTGCTGTCGTCTATCCTAACCTCACTTCTGACGATTAAGGAACTGTCAAATCACTTCCAGAATCGCAAAAATCGTCGAGTGACGACAATGGCGTATCGTATCGTCGCTTCAGAATTCGGGGCTGATGCTGATTTATTTTATAACCTGACCAATTTCTTAACGGTGTCTAAATTTTATCGACTTATTGTGTTATCGTTTGATAGAAAAAAATAAGAATTGCGGAAAACTTATTCCTTTTTACTGCTATAGGTTAACTATTTATGAATACGTAGTAACGTGCCGTATTTGCCAACCCAATCGCATCTTCTTTATTCAAAGGTCAAATAGCGGCCGTTGGGCAATTTTGAAAAGCGCTTTCGCTTTTCAAAATTAGACTATTTTGGTTTTTTTGTGCTTTTTTTGGGCACTGCAGAGTACAACTAACTAGAAATATACGCCGTCCAATATGTTGTCCAATTCGCCGTCCAATACAGCCAAGAGACGCCGGAGCCGCATGCTACTATCGTCTCTTGGCTGTTGAGCAATTGCCACTTAGTGGCATGTGTGTCGAAGCATTGCTAGTAATGAGCATGCTCATTTCGAGTATGCTGATAAATCAACAGTTGTTTGATTTTCGAGCATGAACCCGAGGCGCGGGTGGAAGGAAGTGTGCCCTTGAGCATGTGTTTGCTTATTATGAGCTTATGGTTTGCTTATTATGAGCATGCTAGTGTCAATTCTCTCCTCGCGGCGGTGTGCACGACTTCACAAAAAATAATGAAAGACACGTTGGGCTAAATGTGGATATGCCCATTTCTTCCTCAAGCCTGGCCTCTTCTTGCAAATTTTGGCATTCAGCTGGTCAAGAAGGTTATAGGAAGTAATATTCGCCTGTAATTAGTATGAATACGATGCGACAATCACATCTATATTGCAAAAGAGGGGATTCGCGCTTGTAGATTCTATTCTGCGGTTAAAAAAATAGAAAAATAACAAAATAATAAAATAAAATAATAATAATAAGAACAATGATTATAAATTAAAATATAAATAATTAATATATATATATATATATATATATATATATATATATATATATATATATATATATATATATATATATATATATATATATATATATATATATATATATATATATATATATATATATATATATATATATATATATATATATATATATATATATATATATATATATATATATATATATATATATATATATATATATATATATATATATATATATATATATATATATATATATATATATATATATATATATATATATATATATATATATATATATATATATATATATATATATATATATATATATATATATATATATATATATATATATATATATATATATATATATATATATATATATTTATATATTTTATGTATTAATACTAAATAAATTAACGTATAAAATAAATGAAAGGAGACTTATCTGGCTTGTGTAGACCAGGAGCGACTCCACGCCTTTTTTTCTTCTCTATTCTTTCAGTGTTGGTCATATTATCCCTGCTGTGGTATTAGAAGTCTGGTCAACCGGACTTCTTCCTGTCTCATACAGTGGTGACACAAGTGAAAGTCGAGAATCTATGCTGGAAAGGAATAGGCGATTAGTATATCTAAAAACTAATGATTAATGAAAAATGTTGTTTCAATATTTCGGCCAAGCCGTCGTCAAGATAAATGACATTTCTGAAATCGAACAATTCTTTGAAAATTTAAATTCAAGGAATCGAACAAAAAGAAATAGCTAATAATATTTTACACGATTAAGTTAAAGTATATCATAATCAACCGTGTAAAACGTTATTTTTAAATGAAAGATAAATAAAAATAAAAAGCATTTGATGATTATGATGATATGATAAACCTTATTAATTTTGCCTATTGAGACCGGAACCTTTGCAAGCGCCTAAAATATAAATAAAAGCCAATTCCCAAGATTTGACATCCCTTTTTTTTGCATTATCACCAAGGCATTTTATTATTTTAACTTTAAAACATTGATCAAAAGTTAAATTATGCACCCTGGCATGCAAAGATATTGGGAGCTGGCTTTCATTTCCTACACTGGCCCTATGATTATTTAGTCTAATATTAAGTGGTGTTGTTGTTTCACCGATATAAAAGGCATCGCAAGTCCTGCACAGAAGTTGATATACTATATTTTTTGAAATACAACTGCAATGAAAGGGAACCCTGTAATTATTAGTAGTATTAGGACTGGTAAAAAAAGGACTTAGATCTAACAGAGGACAAGTTTTACAACGTGGACGACCACAAGGTTGAAGGCCAAAATTATTATTACCAAAAGAGAAATTTTGATTATTTTTGGTGTTGTTTAATATTGATCTAATATTAGGTGGTCTGCGGAAAGATAAAATTGGCGGTGAATCTAAGAGATCCTTAGTGGATGCATCATTAGAAATTATGGGGAATAAATCAGATAATATATCTCGCAGTTTCTCAGCGCCAGGAAAATAAGTGGTGCTAAGAAATATTTTATTATTATTTTTATTTGAAGAAATTTTAGGTTTTGGTATATATTTAACTTCAGAGTTTAGAATATGCTTATCTAATAGAGAAGCAGGGTATTTTCTTTCAAGAAGAGATTGCTTTAAATTATTGAGATATTTATCTAAATTTTCTTTGTTGTTAACTAAACGGTGTCCGCGAATGGACATTGAAGAGGGAATGGATCTCTTGGTGTGAAATGGATGACAGCTATCAAAGTGTAAATACTGTTCTCTATTTGTAGGTTTTATATGAATCGCGGTTTTAATTTTACCTTCGGAAATTGTTAAATCAACATCTAAGAAAGTAATTTGTGATTTAGAAATGGTATGAGTAAAATTCAAAGGGCCAAAATTATTTAGGTCGTCAAGAAAGGTTGTTAGTGTAGTTTGTCCGCGTGGCCAAATCATTATTATGTCGTCAATAAATCTATACCATAATATGGGTTTTAAATTTTGTGTTTGAAGAAAATTTTGTTCGAATAATCCCATGAAAAGGTTGGCATACGAAGGTGCCATTCGAGTGCCCATAGCAGTTCCTTTAATTTGAAGATAAAATTTATCTTCAAAGGAAAAAGCATTACAAGTTAAGACAAATCGGCTAATTTGCAAAGAAAATCTGTAGAAGGTATTTGAGGATGAGGTCTCTCATCGAGAAAATAAGAAATGGCTTCCAATCCTAAATTATGAGGAATATTGGTATACAGCGATATTGCGTCAATAGTAACAAATAATAGGTTGAAATTACAGTATTCTTTAAAATATCAATAAAATTATAGCTGTCTTTGATATGAGAATTTAGATTTTTCACAAAAGGTTGTAAAAAATAATCTACAAAAGCCGAAATTCTTTCTGTCGGAGAGTTAAAGCTTGCGACTATCGGTCATCCAGGATTATTAGGCTTGTGAATTTTTGGTAATAAGTAAAAATTTGGAGTTCGGATAGGATCAGGAATTAAAGTTTTAACATCTTCGTCTGATAATTTTTCATTTGATTTATTTTGTTCAATATATTTTTTTATTTTCACTGCAAAATTTTTGTTTGGATCTCTGGATAGTTTTCTATAGAAAGTTTCATCTCTAAGTTGTCTCAAGCCTTCAGTAACATAGTCAGTTTTGTTAAGTATGACAGTAGTGGAACCTTTATCAGCCGGCAAAATGACGATGCTGGTATCCTTGCTAAGACTCTCAAGAGCTGCACGTTCATCTACTGACAAGTTTGATGTTGGTCGAGGCTATTTAGAAAAGATGGATGTGTTACTTTGTTTAATAAAATAGTAATAAAATTTTCTACCGGATGATTTTTTGGTAATGGAGGGGGTTCTTTATTAGAGTATGGACGAAATGGAGCTAGTGCATTGTGTAATTTAGTATTATTATTATTATTGTTATTATTTTGATTTGAATGCCAAAATTCACGCCATCTTAAATTACGACAAAATTTAACAATATCATTACCAAAACTAAAATGGTTCACGTTTTGAGTTGGTGTGAAGTTTAGACCTTTAGATAATAGTAAATATTCATTGTGGTTAATTACTTTTTATGATAAGTTTTTGACAGCATTTTTTTCTCTAGCAAATGGAACTTGTATATTATTTGTATCTGATACTGGTGGTATTATATTGTTATTAATTTGGTTTGCTGACGTAGCATGCATCGGTACGGAATCTGAAACTAATGGTAATATATTGTTAGCAATTGGGGTGTGCATCGGTAAGAAAAGTGTACTTTCTTGGGAAACTGTTGGGATAACATTTTGGAGTGAATTTAAATTCCTTGCTTTGTTATTATTGGAGCGACTGTAATTTGAAATGGAAATTGGATCCAATATGTTTAGCGCATTGTTACTGGGTTTATTGTAAATTTTATGAAAGTTCCTTAATAAATTAAGGAACTTTTTATCGTGTTTTAATCTAAGATTATGTAAAATTGTTACAGAATTCTTTACTATTTTATTAGCTTCTTGAAATAAGAATGGTGAATGTGATTTTATCATGTTAACATAAAAACACAGAGAATTTAAATGTTTGTCAACCAAAATCTGATATTCATTTTGCAAAACAGACGTAATTTCAATTGAATACCTTAAGCGCATTGCGCTAAAATCATATTGAATCTCAGGACTAATTGCTGCGACAGGAAATTTTGGTAATAACCCTTTTGGACAAATATTGTTTTTTAAACATTTTGAAAGAAATTCCACATGTCCCGTGAATTTAGCTGTTATAAGTGAATGGTAATTAATTTGATTTAACCATTGACTATGCATTATGGATGTGATTGCAACATAAGTAAAATTAGGTAATATTTTAATATTTGATTAGTATAAGTGTAAATTATTATTTTCAAATTGAAATTATGTATTAATACTAAATAAATTAACGTATAAAATAAATGAAAGGAGACTTATCTGGCCTGTGTAGACCAGGAGCGACTCCACGCCTTTTTTTCTTCTCTATTCTTTCAGTGTTGGTCAATTATCCCTGCTGTGGTATTAGAAGTCTGGTCAACCGGACTTCTTCCTGTCTCATACAGTGGTGACACAAGTGAAAGTCGAGAATCTGTGCTGGAAAGGAAAAGGCGATTAGTATATCTAAAAACTAATGATTAATGAAAAATGTTGTTTCAATATTTCGGCCAAGCCGTCGTCAAGATAAATGACATTTCTGAAATCGAACAATTCTTTGAAAATTTAAATTCAAGGAATCGAACAAAAAGAAATAGCTAATAATCTTTTACACGATTAAGTTAAAGTATATCATAACCAACCGTGTAAAACGTTATTTTTAAATGAAAGATAAATAAAAATAAAAAGCATTTGATGATTATGATGATATGATAAACCTTATTAATTTTGCCTATTGAGACCGGAACCTTTGCAAGCGCCTAAAATATAAATAAAAGCCAATTCCCAAGATTTGACATCCCTTTCTTTTGCATTATCACCAATGCATTTTATTATTTTAACTTTAAAATATTGATCAAAAGTTAAATTATGCCTGGCATGCAAAGATATTGGAAGCTGGCTTTCATTTCCTACACTGGCCCTATGATTATTTAGTCTAATATTAAGTGGTGTTGTTGTTTCACCGATATAAAAGGCATCGCAAGTCCTGCACAGAAGTTGATATACCATATTTTTTGAAATACAACTGCAATGAAAGGGAACCCTGTAATTATTAGTAGTATTAGGACTGGTAAAAAAAGGACTTAGATCTAACAGAGGACAAGTTTTACAACGTGGACGACCACAAGGTTGAAGGCCAAAATTATTATTACCAAAAGAGAAATTTTGATTATTTTTGGTGTTGTTTAATATTGATCTAATATTAGGTGGTCTGCGGAAAGATAAAATTGGCGGTGAATCTAAGAGATCCTTAGTGGATGCATCATTAGAAATGATGGGGAATAAATCAGATAATATATCTCGCAGTTTCTCAGCGCCAGGATATTTTCCTGGCGCTGAGAAACTGCGAGAATTCTTTAAAATATCAATAAAATTATAGCTGTCTTTGATATGAGAATTTAGATTTTTCACAAAAGGTTGTAAAAAATAATCTACAAAAGCCGAAATTCTTTCTGTCGGAGAGTTAAAGCTTGCGACTATCGGTCGTCCAGGATTATTAGGCTTGTGAATTTTTGGTAATAAGTAATAATCATAGGGCCAGTGTAGGAAATGAAAGCCAGCTCCCAATATCTTTGCATGCCAGGGCGAATAATTTAACTTTTGATCAATGTTTTAAAGTCAAAATAATAAAATGCCTTGGTGATAATGCAAAAGAAAGGGATGTCAAATCTTGGGAATTGGCTTTTATTTATATTTTAGGCGCTTGCAAAGGTTCCGGTCTCAATAGGCAAAATTAATAAGGTTTATCATATCATCATAATCATCAAATGCTTTTTATTTTTATTTATCTTTCATTTAAAAATAACGTTTTACACGGTTGGTTATGATATACTTTAACTTATTCGTGTAAAATATTATTAGCTATTTCTTTTTGTTCGATTCCTTAAATTTAAATTTTCAAAGAATTGTTCGATTTCAGAAATGTCATTTATCTTGACGACGGCTTGGCCGAAATATTGAAACAACATTTTTCATTAATCATTAGTTTTTAGATATACTAATCGCCTATTCCTTTCCAGCACAGATTCTCGACTTTCACTTGTGTCACCACTGTATGAGACAGGAAGAAGTCCGGTTGACCAGACTTCTAATACCACAGCAGGGATAATTGACCAACACTGAAAGAATAGAGAAGAAAAAAAGGCGTGGAGTCGCTCCTGGTCTACACAGGCCAGATAAGTCTCCTTTCATTTATTTTATACGTTAATTTATTTAGTATTAATACATAATTTCAATTTGAATATATATATATATATATATATATATATATATATATATATATATATATATATATATATATATATATATATATATATATATATATATATATATATATATATATATATATATATATATATATATATATATATATATATATATATATATATATATATATATATACATATATATATATATATATTTTAGATCTTTCCTTGACACAACCGTGGCACTCTAGTGTGACTCCCGAAGTTAGCTCGCCTTAACACAGGGGTGGCTAGCATGGCGGGCTCGGCTGCTCTTTGCTTAGTATAATAGAAATAACAGAAAGATTATCATTTGCGTTTAATGTATGCGCTATGTAACCTGGGCTCAGACAGATGTATCATGTGTATATAACTTTAAAAGCATACAACGGCATTGTCTAAATTGTCATTTCATTTTCTGTTGTGCTCATGAATTTGAATGTATATGTATATGTAAATAAAAATTGTTCTGTTTTTTCCAAGGTAATTAATTAACACTTTAACAACGGCCGATTTTTATACCTTGTGTTTCGTTGCCCGCGGGCGTTTTTTGGCATTATTGTAACGCCTATAAAATATAACCTGATATGTAGATAGATATATAGATATAGAAACAATTTGTTTTGTATCTATTAGACTGACTTTTTCATCTTTCGGATAAAAATTAAAAATGAATGAAATATTATGATAAGTTATGAAATTATTAATATAAAAAAGGGCATTTTTGTGAGAAAAAAAGTTGTGCATGAAGTAATCATACGTAATCATTGACAATAATTCTTTTTTATGTGAATTTTTTTGAAACATGGATAGTAGCATAGTGGTACATTGCAATCTGGACAATAGTAGACTGTCTCCCTGCGTCCTCGGTTCGTCAGTTTGGTTCTTTCCAATGTCTGCGCAAACTTTGCAGACTCTCGACACCTTCTTTTTTTTTGGTTTACGCCATGAATTCATGCTATTTTTATTCACGCTATGAATTCATGCTAATGAATTGCATATGTATGTATAGACAAAAGACTAAGCTACACGCTGGTATGACGCGAATAACGAACTGAGTACGTGATTTTTAAACAAACTGTATGAAGGTCGATCACGCCCTCAGCAAGCGATTCGCGAGTTTTTTGTATCACATGCTAAATATGTGATTCGCTGTTAAAGTGTTAACAGGATTCCTTTCGCATCCCAAAACACACTGGCCATGACCTTTCCGGCAGATGCGATCAACCTCTCTTTTTTTGGCGCTGAACCGCCGGCTTTCACTCACGCTTTCACCCACCGGCTGTCGCTTGCGCGGTCCTCTCCCTTACGTAGCAGTGATACGTTGTCTACCGAATCTATCCTGCGGACTACGGTATCCTTTGCCTGGCTCTTCACCCGGTATTGGGTAGCCGAATGGTCGTTTCAAGAGCAGTTGCCGTAAGGTTAACAATTGACGCCACTCTATAGAAAACAATTCTGTTTCCAGACTCACTCGGCTGTCAGTCGAAATGCCCAATCGATTGGCTGATGGCGCACGGTGCGCAAACCGTCCAGGAGCGCCCGAAGGTTGACTCCTAAGGGAAGGTGGTTTGGATGGGTGTTGACTCGTGCGTTTGGCCGACCCCACACGTGGGTCTTAGTTCCCCAATCAAGGCCAGCAAACTGGCCAGTGCATTAACGGCCCAGTTCCGTCCGAGGTGTTTCTCCGAATCTGCAATCTTCTGACCCCAACTGCCGCCGACTGCAGATTACAGCTATGGCAGAAGCTTACAGTGGCCCTGACAGGTTCGTAGATCTGGCACTGATCAAACGTGCCTTTTATTGCTTTGGGTCAGTTAGCTATTGCCTGTTTTTTTTAATTTTGTTATTACTGAGGAAACATACAGCTGTAAATGTCCGAGAAGTACAATAAGAACATGTTATATTAATCCACGTAGAAACCCATCGAAAGTAGTAGGATCCCAATTTGCTCAGTGGTAGTAGTAGTAAACGGAGTGGGGGGGGGGGGGGTTGTATCCAGCCCTTGATGTCACCTAGTTCTATAAGATCTTTTGTGGTTGGGTCAGTAGTCTGCTAGAAGCCCGGTACTGCTTACCGGTCCATACAGATCACTGACCTTCAAGTTGGGCAGATCGCAGGGTTCGAGAAAGGCTTGTCTGGGACGAGTTGTGTCCCAGACCCGTCTGGGATGCTAAACTGTGTATTTTTGCGGCGAGGCCTGGTCAGCGACCAACGATGTGTATGCTGTCTTCGGGTTATTCGCCACATATTCGGCAGCCTCCGCTCTCGGTCAAGCCTAGGTTGAATAGATGTGCTCTAAGGGTCGTGTGTCCGGTGAGGAAACCAATAGTGGTTCTAAGTATCTTCTTGCTCATGTCAGGTTGGGCTTTGGTTCTCTTAGGAAGTTGTTGCTCTATCATAATTTGCTCAGTAATCTAAAGGTAAATATTTTTCTCTTTGCAGCGGAATACTCCACTAGAAGCCATGAACACCAAAGAGCGATGCCTGAAGTCAAGCGCCATGATGACCTCAGGAGTTGATTCTTTATCAGAATATGAGATTAATGTGGTGATATTAGGAGAAGAATACGCAAGGGCATGTTCCAAAAAAACATATGACAAATTAAAGATGATTCCGCAAGTCCGCCTTGAGCGTCTGCCAGACAAATACATCAATATATCTTCAAAGCCGAACGATATTTATATATCTTCAAAGCAGCGGAATACTCCACTGAACACCATGAACACCAAAGAGCAATGCCTCCAGTCAAGCGCTATGATGACCTCAGGAGTTGATTCTTTATCAGAATATGAGATTAATGTGGTGATATTAGGAGAAGAATACGCAAGGGCATGTTCCAAAAAAACACATGATTAATTAAAGATGATTCCGCAAGTCCGCCTTGAGCGTCTGCCAGACAAATACATCAATATGTCTTCAAAGCCGAACGATATCACAGGCTTTCTATGTTAGCTTATGGCCATATGTTTCCAATAAATAATATGATATAAAAACCAAAAAAATCATTGCCAATCTCATGAAGAAATCTATGTTACAAAAAGTCATACTTTAAGTTTTTCTACTTTTAATAAATGCTCGTATTACCTCCTATTTTATTTGATTGTTAATACTTTGTAAGAGTATCATGATTCTTCATCCCTTGAGCATTCATGAGAGGCGTAACGTCATATCCATGGCTAAGGTCACGGACTTCCTATGCCAGTTTTTATGCCATATTCTCACCTCCATAACGATTGTGATTGTCTGTGTTCCATAACAGTGTAGGGAATATTGGCAGCTGTTCAAATTCATCAGCATATCTGAAACAATTAGTTATGGTAGGTAACTCACACATTTACGAAGCATTTAGGCTCTATCGTGGAGAAATACACACAGACACACACATACAGACTTTCAGACAGACTTCAGTCTGGAAATGGTTTTAATCGTCTCAAGGGGGGGGGGGGGGGGGTCAAAATGTATAATTCCTTCTACACCAAAAAAAATATATGTGCATTCACAATTCTTTCCGAAAAATCACAATACTATCGGGAAAGTAAAAACATAAAGTTAAAAGTTAAAGTTAAGTTAAAGTTAAAGTAAAAGTTAAAGGTTTGTTAAAGTTAAAGTTTAAGGTAATTTTACCGCATAAAGTTTGTAGCACCCGACGTTTTGGCAATGTTGCAACCGCAGTTGTCCAGAGTAGACTAAAGTGCGGGCAATCACACCGTTGTTTTGCGGGTTGACGCCAAAGTGCTGTTGCTACAAGGCAGGTATAACCAAACGGCTCATAGCCACTCGACTGATAATACACATCAAAGCTGCTATAAATGTTCAGCAATTAAAATTGGCAATCTGCAAACGCATATTGGGTAGCGGAGCTAACCACTGGGTGCTGTTTCAAAATCTCATTGAGCTAAAGAACTACTATTCCCGTATGATCCCAGAATAAATAAAATAAAAAACAGTACAAGAATAAAAACAATAAAATTAAATCAGTGACTATTATATGATTAAAAAATACGTGTGGCACTCGGGGACTGCCACGGTAAAGCTATTGCATAGCATTTTTAACAACTTATGCAATTATAATTATTTATTTATTTATTTTTTTCTGATATCAGATAACTGCGCTCTATCGGAAAACGTTGAAATTATTCTGAATCATTTGCGGCTGCGGAAGAAAATGATTCGGAATAATGTAAACGTCTTTCGATAGAGCGCCGCGCACGAATTTTTTATTCATAAAGCAAAAAAACCGAATTATTCGAAAAAATTCGTAGATAAAAAGATAGATAATTAAATTATCTTTAAAATGGTGCAGGTTTCATAATAATACGCCAGATAGTATTTGCGTAGTAGTCGTTTTTGTGTTCGGTTAGACCTAATTTCACAAATTAATTACACTATGTAATATAAACAAAATCTAAAATATTCAAAGCTAAGAGTATTGGGAAAATGTTCTTGTTTAACATATATTTTTTTTGAATCGTAAGCAGTAATCGTTTAGACGTAATTATCAGTTTAAAATCATTAATTTTCGTTAAGAAATTTCTTCATTCGGTCGCCGCGCTGGCCTAGGCCCGCGATAAAAGCTATGCAATAGCTTAAAAGTCCATAAAATAATCAACCAAATATTTTAATTATTCAAGAAATTGGAAATTAGCCTTACATAAAATAATAAATAAATAAATAAAATACAAACGGAGCTGCCATGGAATTCACCGACCGGAGTCGGGCCCATCATAATACTATTATAACACTTCTGGGTGTGAGCGGTGGACTCCGGACAAACGATGTAATTTTTTGTAACACAATCCAAAGTTCTGTATTTTTGTAGTTACATTTCGTCAAAGATAACTCAAAACCATTTCAAGAAAAGAAAGAAGTATCATAAATAAGAACTATTTAGTAACCTAGAATTTAAAATTAAGTATAGACACTCGTATGCTCTTTTCTTTTTCTGTTTTGTACATTCTTTTTTACTTTACCGGCCTGCCAACCGAAAAGAAGGTAAGGCATCCTTAAAGTGAATCAGTACGAGCAAATAAGCAACTTTTAATAGAATTTTTTTTTAAAAAGAAACATCTTATTTTTAATTTGTTTTATTTAATTTGAAAATTTGAAGAACTTGAGTGTTAAATAAAAGTTTGACAAGCGTTTGAGCGCGCTGCGTCATCTAGCGGTAGGTAACATATCGCTAATAAACAATATTAGCGTTATTTATCTACCGCTAGATAGCGCATCGTGCTTAACGCTTTTTATACTGTTTTACAAAAAAATATTTTTTCAATTAAAAAAAAAACAAATATATTAAAAAAATATATACATACCTATTGTTTGGCCCACAGTTTTTTTTAACAAAGTTGCTTATTTGCTCGTACTGATTCACCTACTTCAAGGATGCCGGTTAATTAAAACCCACCCTGTATAAGCGACACGAATAATATTTAAAGTTTGCTATACAAATGTATGGGGAATCAAATGTTTAAAGCGGCATCGCGCGTGTGATATCGCGCGAAGTAGGTACGCTCGAAATTTAAATCTTCGAAGAAGACGCGCGCTTGCAGTTCGACTTTAAAATTGAATGAGATGACGGCCTTGGCTAATTGCTTCACGCCTTGAGATGCCCACGGAGTTTTTTTCACTCGGCATCAGCCGGGTAAAGTCCGGTTGACACGATGCGAGTTCACGCACGAGAAATGCTTCTCGAACGCATTCAAGTATCCTATGTAATAGACGGTTCTTGAAAGCTCGAATGCGTGCGAATTCATGCATATTTATTAGTTGGCGTTCGAGAGGCGTCGCGCAGGGGTGCGAAAAAGTTTTCTTTTAGTATTTTTTGTCGTTTTTGGATGTTTAACGGAACCACGACTAAGTGGACTGATGTACAAATGATTAAGTTTGTCGAACTATATGAAGAAAACCCATGCTTGTGGGAGTAAGACTCGGTGGAATATAAAAACAGGAAGATGCGACAAAGTGAACTAGATAACTAGTGGCTTCTATGCAAATACCAAATTTCAATACAAATGACTGCAAAAATAAAATTAAATATTTAGCTAGAGAAACAAGAGTTAAAGAAAATTAAAAGTTCAAAAAAGTGGCCCTTGAACCGATGAAGCTGATTAGCCTGCGCTGTTTTTTCTTTTTATTTTCTTTCTGATCAAACGTTGCGCTATAATAAATGCTAAGATTGTACTAACACACGCCACACCTTCGTGTACAGACTTCTTTTTGCGACGGACCAGTCAGAGAAACACAGACGAGCTCGAACGAGACGTGGAATAGTGTAAACCTCTGACGAACGCTTCACAAAAGCGAGTTTTCTCGTTCGAGAAGGCGGCATGCTCTTCGTGCGTGAGACCTCACATCGTGTCAACCAAAAGGGTGGAACGCTTATGGAGCTGACGCGCGCGGCTGGTGCTTGGCGGCTGAACCAGCATCCAGTATTCGCGCGATACTTGCGACAAGTAGAGTAATGAACCGATACCGAATTAAAATCGCGTGAATACCCAACTAGCAAAGTTTTGACAGAAGAAAATGTTTAACACAAAGGAGTGACTTAAAAGAGTAGCTGGTCGTATATTTGTCATTCGTATTACATTTTAGTTGTATACGGTTATACATATACGTACGACAGTATTGTGAATTAACCTATCCCATCAAAGTTTACTCGGCCGCTTTGTATAACGCATAAAACAAACGCAGCGGTGAACTAATATAGCTCTAAGATCACTAATCGCCGGTGTTATAATTAGCACTATTACAGCTGATTCGTGATATAGTAAATGTCACCTTCAACAGCTTCTTGAGGCAGTGAAAATCGCCGTCAAAGCATTTTTGTTTGACATTCGGGAACACAAAAAAGTCGTTAGGCGATAAATCAGGTGGGTACGGACAGTGAAACAATAGTTCGATGTTCTTCTCCATCAAATAATGCACCATTATAAATAGGATAAAACGAATTTGACTCGTGAAGTTTGTAGCATCCGACGTTGCAGCCGCCGTTGTCCAGGGTAGACTGCTGTCGATAGAAGTGCTGTCAATCGTTATCCGTTGTTCTGCGGGTAGGCGGTAAACTGCTGCTGTTACTCCGTAAATTTTAACGGTGGTGTGGCGGTAGGGTCGGCGTGCGCGAATTTTGAAAAGCCGCTGTGCACACTACACTCACTGTTTGTCACGTCCTTGCGCTCGGCGATGGACATTGAAGATATTTTAAGAAGAGGGTTCCGCGTAGTAAAGAGTTTGTAAAAACCGTCTCTACTTTTTTGGGGTTCGTTTTATCTTGGATGAACAGCAGTGGCTTATTGCGTAGCTTCCGGTTATACGAATACATATATCCAAGTATTATCACCTGTTGTATACAGATTTTGCAGTTCTCTGTCGAGATTTGCAAAATCATCAGATTTTTCGTGCATTTCCTTACACCAATTAACACACGCCTTTATTGAACTTCGTTCAAATTATGCAGAATCCATCGGGAACAATTCTTTTCTACAGCTAATAGCCGAAGCTAACATGGGAAGAAAACATAAACAAAATACATAGCAAAATTCACGATCGACTCTTAAGGGTCCCTTATCTTAAGTGATCTCTAACTTTACCGATTACTATTCAGTAGCCATACTTAAGTAGCCACTCAAATAGGTCATCTCAGTGTGCCCTTAAGTCAAGTAAGCGTCTTCCTACATCTTCCATATATTGTTGTATTCATAGACAATATGTGAGTGGCGAAGGAGTGAAAATCTGCCAGATTTAAGTGTGCGAGTTGAGTGTGAAGTTATTAATAATGTAGGAAACGCGTGGGCGTGTCCTGGTTCGTCGCTGGCTGCTGCTGAACTGTTATCCTATTAGATATTTTTAATGGGAGTTGTCGCATTTTGCTTTTTTTCGCACACTCTTGTCCATCTCCGATTGTTCTCCTCGTTCAGTCCAGTATTTGTTCTGCGCTTCCGGTGGGTGTCGCTTTTACATTTTACCCGTCTTCGTCCGGCATTTTAGTTAGTGATTGTAAAAATATTACACAAATCGACCCGTGTAGGGTATTTTTGCCTTTATTAATCGCGCTTTTGATGATGACACTGCGACTGAATCCGGCATGCACACGTCAACGGGAGCACATCCGTTGGCTTCAATAATCCTGGGTGCTATTTCCCGGGAGGAAATGGATTCGCGGGCGGCTGTGGGAGCTAACGTAGAGGTGGCTTCCGTAGGCGGACGTGAAAACAATCCAAATACAGCTCCTCATTTGCTCAGTATACAGAAAGTAGCTTATCTTAGAACAAAATTGAAATCGAAGCGAGCGACGTCACGAGTCCTGAGTGCTACCGGAAATTGTAATACTAGACTACTAGACTGTACATTTCTCGATGCACAAGAAAGCATTTAAGTCGTAGAATGACGAGGAAACAACGAAGCGGCAAATGTTAATCGCGCGACTTATACTACCGACTGACTACCGGCCAATATTTTGATTGATGCGAAATTTCTGCTACTACCGTTTGAGATTTAACTTTTTTAATGGAATACTTGACCCAGTTATGTACCCATGTACCTGAGTATATATTAAATAAAGCCCTAATAATATAAAATAATAATATACATGCATGTATATTAATATAACTTTTATCCGCTAATTATACTTATATGATCTTACAAACATGAAGATCGATGTGGGAGGAAAGGACCTATCTAGGGGGAGGGGGGGGGGGGACGCGTTTACCCCGGCCCACGATTTTTTTTAGTAAAAAGTGAAGCTGAGAAAATTTTATGAATCAGGGAGAATCCGCCACTTATCTACCTAGTGTCAGGCACGTATCAGAAAGGGGGGGGGGGGGTAATTGGCATTTAACCCCCGGAAATCCGACGTATTTTCATTTCATTGCAGGGGCAAATTCGTTTGGTGGGTGCCGCGCGCGTTGTTTCAATGAATGCCACCCCCCTTCCGAAACTGAAGTCTGGATACGTGCCTGGAGGGAGGCAGTATATTTCGCCGATGGCACGGTCATTGTATTCAGGGAACACACATGTAGGTACCTAAAGTCTATGAATAAATAAACATAGAAGGGGCTTAAAAAGGTCAAAACTTGGCTAGACAATAATTTATTGTCAATTAACAATTATAAAACAAAAGGTACGGTGAAACAAACTAATTTTTTTCATTATCAAATTAACCCCGCAGGCAAAAAGTTTTTTCGAATTTCGCGACAATTTTCGAAGTTTTTACGAAATGACTTTGTGTATTGATGACTACAAACGACATTTTAGGATATCTTCTGTCATCAATATGCAGTCGTTGAAAAAACATCGTAAAATAATGCCCTTTTTTTAGAGTTTCACGAAAATATGTATTTTCCGATCGTTTTATTTCAAAATATAACGTTTAATCTAAAAACTATTGTCATACTTTCTGTAATATCGCTAATTGTTATCGATATTAAGATATACTCGAATGTGTCCCACACGGTATGTACAAACAAAATGACCGCAACTTTCTTGACATTGGAATGAAAATTTTGAACGCCTAATCTCGCTTATTTATTGAGATCGAATAAACATTATAGAAGATTCGGAATCAGCGTGGTGAATATAGCGTGGTGATTTTTTTTTTTTATTTTGACCTGTTTGTTTACATATAAAATTTAAATTTTGAATGCCTATATCTCGCTTATTTATAGCGACCGACACAATTTTCTTCTAGATTTAGCATTAAAATGAAACAATCTATTAGTCTATTTTTTTTTGAGAGAGGTTCCTATACTGCAGTTATTCCGCATCATTTAACAATCGATTAAAAAAAGTCTCGTATTGATTGGTGCAAAGAATGTTCGATCGCGGTGCGTCTATAAAATCGTGACAGGCGACGAAACATGGATGTATGCAAATGAGGCAGAAACTAAACAGCAGTCAACTGTATGGGTTTTTTAAGACTAGCCAAAACCAACAAAATTTGTTTGCGCACGAAGAACTTCGAAGCAAATGGTGGCTTGTTTCTTCATCATAAATGGTTATATCGCAATAGTGCCTTTAGTGCACAATAATCACTTTTGCATTTCAATACTGTCGATAGAATGCAATAACAAGATACACACTTAAACACATGTTACACGCACACATACATATAAACACTTCATAGTAGTGGTGGTTTTAAGAGATTGTCGTATGATGATAAACCTGCCCATTGTGAAATTTCACCATAAAGAGTAGAAACAAACCGTTTGTTTGCCAGAAGTGTTCGGAGAAATTAGGAAAATCAAGCCCCAAAGACCACCAAGACAATGCCAGCCTCACACATCGGCTCAAACAAGTGACTTTTTAAGCACTCAAAACATTGAATTGATGGGTCAATCGCCGTACGGCCCTGATTTGGCACCCGATGGCTTCTTTTGATTCCCGCACGTCAAAAATAAATTGCGAGGTCAACGTTTTTCGACGCCTGAAGAAGCTGTTGAGGCTTTGAAAACGCATGTTTTGGAGTTAACTTATTCGGAGTGGAAAAAGTGCTTCGAAAATTGGTTCAAACGCTTGCAAAAGTGTATTGATTTTCGTAGAGAGTATTTCGAAAGACAATAAAGCCATTTTCGATAATAAATATTTGTTTTTACTTGTCTGTCTCAAAACGCTCGTTTACAATCTAACTTCCAGAATATCAAACATTGTCATTGCTTTCCGAACGTGGGATGTTAGAGAATGTGACTAACATACAATATCTTGTACTGAATATCGATAACAAATTGAAGTGGACTGCAGATGGTTAGTCTAAAACTGAAAGAATTAGAAAATTTAACCATCCATTTTAGCCTTAGAGAAACACTCTCTGAAACCATATATAATTAAGTTAAAATATTTTATATGCCCATAGAGCTTGTGGTGGATTCTTAAACATACATATATACATAGTCTTTTAATATATTATTTTCATTTAAATTCATATTATGTAAATTGAGAACAGCCTATAATATTGTAACTCAAAAATATAAAAACAGCACCTGACGGTAGAAGTCACAACGAGCAACAAAATCAAGGCAATAGGTTTACTTCCTTAGCAAAGGTGTTACCCAGGTAGGATTGTTTAAAATGTGTACTACTCAATAAAAAATAAATAATAAATATTTCCTTTCCCTTAAAGAAATGCCTCTTTTCTAAATTTTTAACAACTAGAGCTGTAAACTACAACGGGCGAACCCGTCACCTCAGAAAGTTTTAACGATATTAGATCGTTCTATCTCCCGTGAGGTGAGCGTAGAAGACTTGGGACGAAAACAGTACACTGTCTAGTTACGCCACTCGCCCGTAAGAGACCGACGCCTTACCGCTAGATAACTATGTAGGTTAATCACCCGTGGACCGACACTCGCGCCCTTACTTCCAGTTGCAACCAGATTACTCCGGTCTCACAACTGGTTACAGTGTCGCTTGCACGGTCCTCCCCCTTACGTAGCGATGATACGGTGTCTGCCGAATCTATCGCGGACCACGGCATCCTTTGGCCGGCTCATAACCTGGAATCGGGTTGCCGGATGGTCGTTTCAAGAGCAGTTGTCGTAAGGTTAGCAACTACCCCCGCTCTATAGGAAACCATTCTTTTTTTAGACTCCCCTGGCTATCGGTCTGAATTCACAATCGATAGGCTGACGCCGCACGGTGCGGCAAACCGCCCAGGAGCGCCCGAGCGCGGGTAGGACTCTTGCCCGCAGGCAAGAGTCCTACCCGCGCTCGGACTTCTGCGTGGAGGCCGCCGGATGGGCGTTGACCCGTGCGTTTGGCCAACCCTACACATAGGTCTTAGTGGCCAAACTGCAACAGGGCCCATTAGCTCCCTCTAAATCTAAATCTTCAACGGTAATTTTGAATGATAAGTTACGTAGGTACATATTATTACTTAGCAGGATCTTATCAGCAAAATAAATGATGAAATTATCGAGCGTGGCACGGCGCTCGCCGTAACGGCGTGAACGGCAATATTAGCTTAAATAAATAATGTCATTACTGTGAGAACGAAACACTTTCTTGTGATAATAAAGAGGGCGGGTGGCTGCGATGCTCGGATCGCGCAGACGCCCCGAGCCTGCGCCCTTCCGCACTAAACTATGGTGGTTTCACACTGCCTTCAGTCGTATATTATCACTCAAATATACCGAGTAACGCAGGAAATATTCATTTATTAATATTAATAGCATGATTTCTTGAAAAACTACTCTAAGAAAATAAGCACGGGAGAAACACAGAACTCCATAAATATGGTTTATATGGCCCTGTGTCAGAATTTATGGGTGCACGGAATAATAGCTTGAGGAGCATGTGCGAAATCTGTTTTGGATCCTCTAGTGAAAGCCCAAAAACTTCTGTTGAGGGTAACCAAAAGAAGGCCCCCACGATATCATTCTAACATGCTATGCCATGAAAGTAAGAAGTTAGATATACGCCGGCTGTTTGTGAAACAGTCATGTTTTTCCATCGAACGCTAGATAAACGACCACGAAGCCAGCAACACAGAACTACAAGAACATCTGCAGGTCTGAATTACGCCGTTCCTCCAGTTAATTCTTCATTTGACCAAAGACAATTTAACTATATAGCACCCAAAATATTCAACCGTCTTAATAACAAAATAAAATAAATAGAAAGTACCATTTTATTCAATAGAAAAATAAAAAAATGGCTTCTTGACGACATATGTAGGTCGTTCAAGGACAGAGAACCAACTTCTGCAAATCATCTGTTAAAAAATAATGGCCCTATATAAGTTTACTATCATACTAAATAATATTATGTAAGATAATAAACATAATGTAATATAATCTAATTTAATACAAAGGAAGGAACTATTGCAGTATAGGAACCTTTCTCAGAAATCGAAAAAATAAAGAAATACTACTAGATTCGATCATTGTAATGCAACATGTGTAAGAAAAAAGCTTCGGACGCGTAAAATTTCGAAACCAAATTTACTAAAAAAAAAAAAAGTTTTTTAAACTCAGTTTATTACGGTTGTTTAAAAATAACTAATCTAACCTACTGCCAAATAGGGGATTTATGTATAATTAAAAATTAAAAAAAAACTTAACCTACCAAAATGTATGGGTTTAGCGCTTTTTTGAATGCCTATATCTCGCTTATTTATTGAGACCTAATAAATATTATTGCAGTTTCAAAATCAGCGCGGTGAATATAGTCTGGTGACATTAAATCAACAATCTAGAAGAGGTTCCTATACTGCAATAATACCCAAAGGAATAATACTGTAATATATTTCGATCGTTATGTGTGTATATATGTATATGTATGTGTGTATGTGTATATTTATGTATATAAGTATCAACATCAGTTATGCTTCTCCACCCAAGTCAGACAATAAGTCGTATGCCCAGATACATGATTATTCAGCCTACTTGGGTATGCGCTGAGCATGGTCATGTGAATGTGGGCTGTTGTTTACTTCGCGCTATTACTTGGTATTTCCATTTTTATTTATTGCCATATTATGTTTGAAATAAATAAATAAAATTAAAGAAAACCAACCATTAACCGGTCGGAATAGGGGATTTCCATTTTAATACTTCTAACTCGTTGTCTGAGACGTGGAATAGAATAGATGGATAGAATACTACCTACTGTGAATGATCCTCCATGGGGGAATTATCTCAGAGACAAAATCTCATGAAAAATTCCCTCCGAACCCGAAGGCGGCTCCAGTTTCCGATCACCCCACCGAGCTTCACATCAAGCTTCATTCCTCGATCACGAAAGCTTATTACAAGTGTAACATTTCATTCTATAGCAGCTAAGAATGAAATAACAGTTGAAATTGCAAAATATTTCATTTAATAATTACACTTTTTTAGTAAAGTACCTTATTTACTTCGTTTCATTTAAACGATACAGTTGTTTTTAGCAAAAATAATGCATAGTACCGAGTGGGTAAAGCGGTAATTAAGTTTACGGATGAAAAAGAAACATCATATAAGTAAGATAGAGATAGTTGATTAATATGCGGGTGACAAGTAAGATTCGGCGCCTAGGACGACGAAATTCCTTTGATTTACGTTGGGGTTGTGCAAACAAGTTTATGGATGAAAGAAACACCGAAAATTTAATTTATTTTTACTTAAATAAGCAAGACGGAAATGAATACTCAGTGAATGGGTGGCAGGTAAGCTTAGGCGTCTGGGCCGTTGTCATTCCTTCATTTTACGTTGGGGTATTCTGAGTGTCTTCTGTTTTCATTTGATCCCGTTTTTACGTTTTGATGCTGTGATACTGGATACGATAGTAATCTTTTTTTTTAAAGATACTTTTATCCGTTTCGTACTTTAGGCGACTCCTAAAACAGGCAATTTTATAATTTTCTTTCATGCATGAGCCTTCAGCAGGATTACGCGTAAATCCATTCTCGTCCGCAAGAGGGCGCTCAAAAAAGCTTCAAGAATTTTCAGCAAATATCGCATTATTAGCAACGAAGTAACTTGTTCAAAAGGTATGAATATTACGTTAATAGCAAAATAAGTTAATAGTAAAAACACATTTTTAAAAACAAGCTGTTATTAAAATGCTCTGTCCCGAGCCAACCCTGGGTGCAGCAGCCATGTCATAAAAGGAACTTAGAACGGGCTGTCATAATTGAATGCTAAATAGAATTTCGTGTTTGTGCTGTTGACCTTTGATGAGTCCCCTCGTAGGAAGCCAACCCTGGATGCAGCAGCCCTGTCGCATTGAAACTTAGAACGGGCTATCATAATTGAATGCGTATACAAAATTTCGTTTCTAGTCTGTTGACCGTTGAGGAGTCCTCTCGTCGGGAGCCAACACTGGGTGCAGCAGCCATGTCATGGTACAATTTCGAACGGGCTATCATAAATGAATGCCCATACAAAATCGTGTCTGTGCTGTTGACCGTGGAAGAGTAGCCTCGGCGGGAGCCGATTTTGGGTGTAGAATCAAGTTATGCTCACCATAACAATGCATTTTCATCGGAACTAAACCACATGTAAAATTTCAACTTCGTAGGATTAGAGAAAGTGGCTCTAATTCAGCTTGCAATGTTTGACCTAAATAAACTAACATACTGACAAACGTTGCAATTAAAATAAAAGCTTGTAAAAACAAAGCCTGCATAATTCAATTCTGTCATGGGCGCAATCTGCCTAGTTAGTCGTATAATTACTACCTCTCCTACAAGACATAATATTTGGTAGTTCTGCTATTGGTTCACTTATGAATATAAATAAATATAGTTACTCTGCGATTTAAGGATATTATCAGACTGTTCTTTTTAGCCACTTGCTTTGAAAAATTAATAACAACTCACAAAGAGTAACTGCGTTTGCATAGAGAATTGCTTACGGTGAGAACCAGACCACATTGTATTCTGTCAGCACGATGTTTGATATTTTTTGCTATTCTGATAAAATGAAATAGGCGAATTGCTTTTTTTAAATTTCGCTGCTGTGCAAGCTAACGCACGAACAAATATTCAAAATAAGACTACTAGAATGCTCATGATGTAGGGTAAGAGACGGATAGTAGCCCCATCTTTTATAGTAGCCTATTTTTGTAAACAAAATTAATATTGGCTCTGATTACATCCTTTTTATTTCACCTCCCAAAAAAACATAGTCACCTACTGTACCGGACAGTACCCTAACGTTAAAAGTGCTTTTTGGACTTATAATATTTTATTCATTTTCACTGTCAGAACTATAAATTGGTATTTTTCTCTTCCTTAAAGCTCTTCCTTTTTTATTTTTCTATTTTGCGGTTGCCTTCTTTTCTTTGCAATATTTTCTTGCTACCGGCTGCTTTGTTTTAACTGTCTTAAAATATTCTTTTTTCGCTGTCCTAATTTTAATTTCCGTTATTTTGTTTATTTTCTTCATTTTCTCTTCTGTTTTCTTATTCTGAACAATTTTATCTTAGAACTGAAGTAAATAGGACGAGTATCTTTTTGATACGCATACTTGCCTTTTTCATTTGCGATATAAATAAAAACTATTCAACAATAAAACATTATAAACAGTGTAATTTAAACTCGAATGCATGCAAGGAAACAAAAAGTTGACTGAAACAACAACCAGTAATAAAAATATTCAACGGAAATAACTTACCTTACAATAAAATTTCGACGCCGTCAAAGTTTCGCCGCAGAAGATTTTTGCTCACACGAAAAAAACTCGTGCACTTACTCCGGCGGCTTACATGGCACTGAGGCCTGCGAGAGAGGCACTTCTAATTATAGTAAAGCGCTAACGCCACCAACATCACTAACATCGATAACATTTTGTTTATCTGTTGATACAAATAACGACTTGTTATAAACCCTAGTAACAGCATACACCCTATTTAACTAGGTTAAATAGCTAATTTATTTCACAAAATCATCCATATATACAATACATCGGATGTGCATAATTCCATTACAACTAGTCCGGTCGCCGAGCAATGTGACCTTGAAATAGGATACAACTGAAATTTTATGATTGATTCTAGTACTATTTGATATACGGAATCATAATATGTGGGGGTGCTAGAGCTTTTTTTGCTAGCATTTTAAGCATGTCTGAAGATATCAAGCGCTGCTTTTTTATCTGTATTCAAGGACCATATTAAACGTGCAGTGAAAAAGATTAGTGAGCAACAGTTTCAAACAACTAGCAGCAGTGAACCCAAGCGTATTAGACGATCCTATGAGCGCTTTCAGTTTTTTTTGCACTGTTTCTTTTGTAGGTAGGAATGTCTTTCAACTGAACCTAATCACACAGAGCGGTGGGATACTTTCAGAGAGTGCAAAACATTGGATTAAAAAAAAATGGTGACTTTTGTCAAGTTTGCCAAAATTGCGGTGTCGAATGGGGAGATGAGGTTCGCGTACGTATTATGGTAGCAATGAGTGATCTACATGAAGCAGAAGGACGGTACCATTTTTCATGCTATACAAAAATTATGGGCGCTCAAAATGTTAAGACTGCACCGAACAAAGAGGTCGTTAGTGTTTCAAGTAAAGAGGATGAAGGTTTTACTGTCCTTATCTCCACTATAAACAGTAATCGTAGACTTATGTGTAATCCTGTAGAGCTGTATGCTTCGTACATGAGCAATGGTGGTACGAGAAGCCTAAGAACTTTAATTTCTGATCTTCTCTTATATACTGTTTTGGTAATGATCTTGTGGTTCTCATTTCATCAGGAATAGCTAGTACCATTTGCTTCTGTAAAGAAGCAGCACCTATTCTTAATTTTAAAAATTCTGAGGATGATGACTTCAACATTTTCAGAATGGCTTCTACAATTAAGTCTGAAATAAAATCAATTTCTGTTGAGCAAACGAAGGATTACATTACATGCATTTGCAACGAGAATGCGATGAAAGCGACTAGTGAAACATTGATTAGCCACATGATGCAGCTAATGCCAAAAGAACATCTGGCTCTATGTCTTATTGGAAACATTGTAACTGAAATTGTGTCAAAAACGTATACCCCACTACTAGTGTCTCTTGGTGTTTCACGCTCCATCACGCTTAATCATCAAGACAATTATTGACTTGCTGTATAGCTTTGGAACTTGTTGCAGCTATGACGAAGTAATGAGGAATAAATCATCAGTAGCAACTACAGTTTGCCGTAATTTGCAAATAGGATGCTTCGAACAAGAGGGGTTAAATATATTGGAATCCGACTGTCTGATTCAAATGGCAGTAGACAATTTTGATATACAGATCTCCTCAGCAAATGGACTGAGATCAACACACTCCCTTGCTATGATAGTATCATAACAGTCTAGGGGTAGTGATAACGAGGAATCTGCTGTTACCAGTAAACGGTTGCAACAGGCCAAAACTATTGCTCTTAAACTACGTGACATAGAAATCCAACATTGCAATGATACTAATAAACGATACGTGCCAGACGATGCAGCTAAAAGGTTTGTTCAGCCACTATCACTTTTAGCATGAACAGTTGTGTCACTTGAAACAGCTTGTGATTTTTTGTAAACATATACTTACCAGAAGATCCTGGCAACACACCAGAATAGTGGCTTCATGGCAAAGTGTGCTCGAGAATCACATATAGATATCTCTTCTAGAACTAACACAGTTTACTCGCTGCTCTTAGATATGAAGCTAGCCGATCATGAATCTATAATCACCACTATGTATGAAGCTCAAAGGTTGATATTCTCTATGGGGCAGTCATCCTCAGTGTTTACGGCAGATCAACAACTCAGATTATCTCTTAGCTGTAGAAGTGTTATGGGTTCATCCAGAAATATTTAGAAACTTCCAATGTACGATTAAGGCGACATGATACCTGGGAACGACCATATTGGAAGAATTTTATGAGTTTTTTGAAAAATATAGGCAATAATTAAAAAAAGTTTCTGAGTGAATCCCTCGATAAGGAATCAATTTAAAATTTTGGATTCAAAAAAATTGCTCATTGCCTTGGACAATAAAGCTTTAAACTGACTTCGAAAACTTTTAAACGCGATTACTCCTACATTGTAAGCGCTGAGTGTGTTTTATTATAATTTAATTATATTGACACATTTTTTGTTTAGGCCCTAAATTAATTACAATTAATTAAAATGTGAGAGCGCTCAAGGAGTTACTCTAAATATGCCATTGACACCCTTATACCACCACTGCGTAAAGATAGTTATTCTGTGCTAGCGCTGCAATAGAACGTTTAGTATGCGCCTGGTCGCCAGCATGAGCGGACGTGGGATGTGCGCTTGACGTTTCGTCACGCTGTATTTTTATTGATCAAACCCTACATAATTGACCCCGCCCATTTTGTTTTCCCGTGTCCGCCCATTTCGGATATTTTTCTGAGGTCTCATGTCTCTTCTGATTTTGAATATTCTGTAATCTGATATGCATTCTGAAGTCTGTATCCTTGTAAAATATTCTGTAATTTTTAATTAAAGTTAAGGAAAACTACACACTTTCTATTTATTACTTATTTAACCCGTTTCAAAACATATCTTATTTTGAATCGCTATCTTATAGTGTTGCAAAAATATAATTTACCGTTATATGACATAGTATTTATATAATAAACATTTATTAAGCTTTAAATACTTTAATTTAGTCAGCCAACACCCTTTCTATTTTTTGGACTCCGTGAATTTTGACCTTTAATATTTAAAGTTGCCCAAGGGTACCACTCTGGTTCCCCGCATATTAAGGTCCAGTAAATTAAATAGTACTAGGATCAAACATAAATTTTTTACCTTAACTCAAGGTTAACTGCTGTCATGAGCTCCGTTTATTTTAATGTTTGAACGTCATCGTCAGGATGAGAAAAGACGCTGTCTTACGGGCCGAAGGGACACGAAAGATGAAAAATTGATTTGTGTAAGTCCTCTTGATCGAGGTTTGGGCGCCAGTGTCCTTCGGTACGTGGGGAACAGCCGGAGCCTATGCAAAACTGCAAGCGCAGCTGGCCATCGTCTAGCGCAGCTGGCAATGGGAAGCAAGTCGATCCTTAGAGGAACCCAGCGCTCAGCCGACGAGCCTAAATAACGGGTCGTGGGGAGCAAATCCTCAGGGAAAGGATCGACTTACGGACGTGAGAGCACTCCTGGGAGCGGACGACCTTGATTTTACTTTGGGAGGAATCGAAAGAACACCGCTTCTTAAGGTGGGAAATTAGGGATTCGGCAGGGATGAGGATCTCCGCCCATGTGTTTTATGCTTATATAAATATCCACTAAACTTATGAATTACTTCTGAGGCTTTACCTGAGGGCCTTTGAGTGCGAATTTGGCAGTATCCTGCGATTCCTGTGGAACGTCAATTCCCGTGCGCCGACATTCTGACGTTTACGCAAAATGGCGGCGCGAGCGCCCTCTGGCGGCCGTCTGCCGCACTGCCTGCGTGTACGATTATCGACCTGCTTCGCGTCGGTTCGGAACTTTGCTAAACCCTTGATTCTGTTTACAAATCCCTCTTCGGGGAGATACGAATCTCGCCGGATATTAAATAAATTAAGTATATGTGCGATTTAATACTAGATATTTTCCCTGGCTAAAAAGCCCGCCTTCTCTTAATTTATTAGAACCTTATTTTATATCCTTTGTGTATTCCTGTCCTCGTGGTAAAAGATAAAAAGAAAAATAAAGAGTTATAGCTGAAGTAGAGTTTTATTTGAAAGAAAAGTGGCGATTTTACAATATCGTTTTTTACCGCTTTTGCAGCGCGTGTGAGCGCTGCGGATATAATTATGAACAATATATAAAAATAAAAAGAAAAGGTTACAATTTTGAATCCGTGCGGAGATGCCGCATGGGATGCCTGCGGGACGGAATTTACCGCGTGTCCCGGATTATATTTTTATAAGTTATATGAAAAATGTGCTGATTCTAAAAATACGGACCTCGTCTAATGGTCATGGTGAGCGGAGTGGAAAGGAGGATGTGTTTAAAGGAAATGGCTGCGGATCGCTGTGATTAAACCCGATTTTGCCGAGTCGCCCAACGGCGACCGAGTGCAAACATTTGCAGAAAAAAATATATAACGGAATTTAATTTGCGCCTGGCGGCGCGGAATTACGGCTTAGGCGTTTAAGTGAGGATCGGAATCCTTATTATGGTATACTAGAAATTTAGAAAAACGTGGCGGCGGTAAGCGCGTGGAAAGAACGACCTTAACAGATGTTTGTTCAGACTTGCCTGGGTAATGGGAGTGTAGAAGAGATGCCAGCGACCACTGCTGCTAGTTAAAGATATTTACACTGATTTTACTACTATTTTTGTGAATGATGTGATCTCAGAAGGAGATGGCTGAATAATGGCCGGGCCCGCGGCCGGAGCCGGGGACCCGCCGTTTCGACGACCGTGCTGCTTGGTGGTCCGTGTAAGAAGGTCTGACCGTCAAAAATCCGCCCGTCAATTCGGTGCGTAATAATTTTAAAAACAATCGAGAGGGTCGTTGTCCAATTCGCCGTGTACGGTTAATTGCTTATCGCATTATCGTAATACGGTGAATGACGAATATTAAATAATTACTAAATTAGAAAATAATAAGCAATGAACCTTGTGCATTGCACTGCTGAAGGTAAACATATTTTCTCATTTCGCAACCGGACTAAACATGGATTAATGAGTTGAACTGTAAATTATTACTTTTTCACCCAATCACAGATAATTGCTGTAAGTCCATAGTTCTGTCCTAAATCACCAAAGATTCTGGGTACAACTTCCATACCAAAATGCCCGCTGTCCTTGAGTTTAAAAACTAAAAATTTATTACTTCCAAGCTTCGCAATTATATATAATTGGGTTCTATTTTCTAACTTTTGTAGTGAAGGAAAGTAACTATACCTTCGATATTTTCCTAACGTATCAGAAATATTGGTAGTATAACTGCAGTATAGGAAATCTCCTGGATTGTTGATTTTTAAACGTCATCGGACTATATTCACCATGCAGATTCCGAATCTGCAATAATCTTTTGTCGCTCTCAATAAATAAGCGAGATATTTAAAGTTACATATTTAAAGATATTTAAAGCATTTAAAGTTTGCATACTAAACGTCAAAAAATCGGCCATATTGTTTCAAAAGTAGTGTCGAAAATAGTCGATATATCGCGAGTTCTCTTATCGATAACAATTCGCGATATTACAAATATGATGGCATGCTCGTGAAAGAAAATGCCTGCGATGTTTGAAAAAATGAGTATTTTCGAGGTTTTTTTCAATGACTTTGCGTTTTGACGACAAATGGTATCCTGAAACAATAGAAAATTCTTAAATATGGGAATATCACCGTAAGCAAAAAGTTTTTTTCGAATTTCGCGCGAAATTCAAAAAAAGCAATAGTGATAATTCGTTTTTTTTTCGAGGTTTTTACAAAATGACTTTGGTGATGATGACAAAAGATAACCTAAACAAACGAAATTTCTTCAATATCAAATTAACACCGCAGACAATTAGCGCGAATTTTGTTTTTTACCTGCGGCGCTGATATTACTATGTGTTAGCAATCATCTAAAACTATTGGACAATTTTCGAAGTTTTTACGAAATGACTTTGTGTATTGATGACTAAAGGTAACCTGAAAGAAACGACATTTCAGGATATCTTCTGTCATCAATATGCAAAGTCATTGAAAAAACATAAAAATTGTGCCCTTTTTTTTAAGCTTTGCGAAAATATGTTTTTTTCGATCGTTTTTTTCTAAATATTTCGTTTAATCTAAAAACTGCAAATTGTTATAATTTCTGTAATATTGGTAATTGTTATCGATATTACGATATACTCGAATGTGTCCGTCACAGTACGTACAAACAAAATGGCCGCAACTTTCTTGACATTGCAATGAACATTTTGAACGCCTATATCTCGCTGATTTATTGAGATCGAATAGAGATTGTGAAGATTCGGAATCAGCATGGTGAATATAGCGTGGTGAATTATTTATTCATTTATTTTGGCCTGTTTGTTTACATATAAAATTTAAACTTTGAATGCCTATATCTCGCTTATTTATAGCGACCGACACAATTTTCTTCCAGATTTAGCATTAAAATCAAAAAATCTATTAGCCTATATATTTTTTTTTTGAGAGAGGTTCCTATACTGCAGTTATTCCGAAATATTTTTACCTGTGTCTTTACGAGCAGCCCTAAAATGTGACGAAGCTTTAACATTTCAGTAGTGGCGTCATTTGTTATGGCATTAGTGGTAGCGCGCGATTATGAAATACCTTTTTTTAACGACTTAAAAAACAACTAAAAACAATTCTCAAAGTATTTCATGCATAAATATCAGTAATATTATTAGTAATTACTCTTACGTATATTTATGCAATATTACTATGCATCCTGCATGTACTTATTCAGTGTGAAGTAAATACGTAATATTTATTAATATTTTAACTGATTTATTACAAAATACATATGACGCTATGAAATAAAACCATAAATATTAAATAAAACAGAAATATATAGATACCTAATATGAAAATTAAAAAGTAAAGTTTCTAGGTGGATATCGTTTTGTAAAATAGCACTAGACACCAACATTTTCGTTTTGTTTGTTACAAGAATAATAATTGCTGTAACTTATAGAATTTTTGACGCTGATTAAAAATGTAAATGGTTTCCTGCTTTCGGGCATAATTTTTTTGTATATACTATTTTTTAAACCGTTATTTATACACGCTTGCAATTTCAACATAACCAACATCTGCTTCGTTTTGACTTTCTGCCGTATTGTGCTGAATGTAAACCAATCTTCAGATTCCAGCATTGGTCAGCTACACGCTGACAGATACACGCGCTGACAAGGTCCACAAAAGCCGATACACACCACAAGTCTTCCGCAGAGGGAAACAAGTGCGCACTGACGTATGCACGCCTGTGACCGAGAGTTGTAGGGCTAGAGAAGCTTTTAACTTCAAATATTAAAGAAAATATCCCCCCGCGGTTTGAGAAACCAACGCGTCACCACTAAAACGTTAATGGAGCTTTATAATCATTGAGACTCTCACTTTTAATCACTTTTATCGCACGATAGCAAGAGCGAAGCCAGCTTTATATGGTGCCGTCGAAGCGATAGCCGTTACGGCGCGACGCGGCGATGAGTTTATTATGGTGGCGGTTGGCGATTCAGCCTCACGCCATTTCGGTAGTCAAATTCTCACAGAACCGCGTGACGGTTCAAAATGTTTTGTGTTTCCGATAGCCGTCGTGAGTGAACCTTGAACCCGCGGACCCCTCTGCCTCCCTCGCATTAAACCGAGCTGACCTGAACGCGTTTCAAGTCATTTAATCGGGAACTGAATAAACGCCAGGTTCAAGTCGATCAGTGCCGGCTAAACGTCTCTTTTCTGAACATTCGCTTCGATATATGTCTTAGATTATGTATCGCACACGCAAGTCAGTTTATGTTCGAGTCGTACTCGTTTATGTAGGAATTTTGTGCTGCGATCGCTACTTTAAACTATTTTAAAGTTGTGAATTCAAAGTGGCGGAATAACCGTCGCCGCCGCGCAGCGCCTCGCTGCTTGCGAGCTGCATAAAGGTAACATTGATATTGAATGCGAATGCATCAGTGTAACATTATTGATGTAATGTTTGTTGTGAAAATAAATGTTGTCTTGAAATACATTGTTGTCTTCCTCATTTATTTGTTTATTTATTATTTTCGCTTATCTATCCTTGCAATCTGATTTGATCGATGTTTGGCCTGCCTGAAACTTCATAATGACACGAAATGCACGCTTTCGATGCATACCTGTTGTGCCTACCTGCTCATCCTCGCATTAATGTGTATTTAAAGTTATAATGTGTATATCGCTAATGTTCCTAGGTGTAAAAGTGCAGTTTCTGAAAAATAACCGAGTGAATGTATGGTATAAAACCGATCCCAGAATGCCATCTAATTCTACGATTATTTAACTTAAAACACAGCGTCATTTCATTTACTTAAATCGGAATATATGATATATTTTAATAATAAAGACATACCTAAGTAATACGTATTGATGGTCTTCGAGCGTTTTTCCATTATCAGTCTCTTTACCTACACAATTGAAATAATTTTATTCGAAACCCATTCAACAATATTTTTAAGCTATTGCATAGCTTTTATCGCGGGCCTTAGGCCAGCGCGGCGACCGAATGAAGAAATTTATTAACGAAAATTAATGATTTTAAACTGATAATTACGCCTAAACGAGTACTGCTTACGATTCGAAAAAAATATATGTTAAACAAGAACATTTTCCTAATATTATTAGCTTTGAATATTTTAGATTTTGTATATATTACATAGTGTAATTAATTTGTGAAATTAGGTCTAACCGAACACAAAAACGACTACTACGCAAATACTATCTGGCGTATTATTATGAAACCTGCACCATTTTAAAGATAATTTAATTATCTATCTTTTTATCTACGATTTTTTTCGAATAATCCGTTTTTTTTGCTTTATCGAATAAAAAATTCGTGCGCGGCGCTCTATCGGAAGACTTTTAAATTATTCCGAATCATTTGTTTCTTTACAATTTTTTAATATTATACAATTTTATATAGGTTTACCCTATTTTGATAACATTATACAATCTTTTTTATAAACTTCTCTGCCAGAAATAAAGATTTAAGTTTCTTCTTTCATTTCATTGAGCATATGGAGTTTTTTTATTTATTTTTAATTCGATTTAATGGCTCGTTGATAACAAACTCAGCCAATAGTATCATATTTTAAATGTTAGTGGCATTCGAAATTTGAATTATTTCGTAATGTCACTTTCATTTATAAAACGGCCTTGCCGAAATGATCAATAGTTTAATTTTTAATTTTTTCGCTTAATTCGTCTCATTTGAAGGCATTTTGTGTTGCATAAGGATAAGCCCTATTTATGAGATATATGGATGAATAGTGATCGTTAGTCGACTGCAAAAGGACCTTTAAACTTACATTGCACCTGTCGAAAGTCGTGCACATCCGTAAGTATATCTCATTCATACATAAGCATTTCCCAATACAACCTGGGATTTCCTTCGCTACTTTTTAAGTAGCTTTTACTAATTTTATTTTAAATAAAAACATGATCCTATATATATATATATATATATATATATATATATATATATATATATATATATATATATATATATATATATATATATATATATATATATATATATATATATATATATATATATATATATATATATATATATTAGCGTGAAAGGGTTAAAGGGAATCTCTCAAAAATGAGTAACGGTCCATTATTGATCAGAATAGTATCCTATAGATCAGCATATGGTCAATGGTGGATCACTACAATACATAGTTGATTAGATATAAATATATATAGGGTTTCGTTCAAAATAAAATAAAAGCATAAAAATACCTAATTTAATAAAGTATCGATTCAGTATTTATTACTTACTTCTCAAAGATTACCTCACTACTCAACCACCTTACCCTGTACTTATTCGAAACATAATATTATTGTATTCTAAAAGTGTCTAATAATTTGTAAAGAAAGAAATAAACAGAAGAAATTATGCTTTATATTGAAAGTGGATAGCCATACCCACTGCGTATTGTAAAACAGTTTTTTTACAAATTATGCAAAAACCATAAAAAATATCATAGGAATCCAAAACTAAACAATAAACCTAGATTCAAGCAAACAACCTCTCGCCGTGAGCAAAACTCTTAACCCCAACCCACCCAACACCCTCCCCCACCCCTTCAACCCCCCCCCCCCCAACACTCCCTTTCAACCCCCCTAACCCTCTCCTCAACCCTCATCCCCACCATCACCCCCACCCCCAACCAACGCCCCCCAACCTAACGCCTAGACCTACCTCCTCTCCCCCACGACCTCCCCCAACCCCTAAACTCAACACAAACCCCCAAACCCCTACACCACCCAAACCTGCCCCCTCCCTAAACACCAATCCCCCCCCACAACCCATTTTGCATCCTAAGCACTTAAGTATATATTAAAGCGCTCTAGATAAGGCGAGATAGACAGTAATAGACACCCTCGAAAGAAGTAGAATAGCGGAAAAAGAATAAAAATTTTGGCCGAAACTATATACATCCTGAGTACTTGAGCATACATTAAAGCACTCTAGATAAGGCGGAATAGGAACCCACGGAAGAAGAAGAATATCGGAAGAAAAAAAAAGTGTCATCCGGAAATTTATACATCCTGAGGACTTATTCGAAGTTAACGCACTCTAGATAAGGCGGGATAGGAACCCACGGAAGAAGTAGCATATCGGAAGAAGATGAATATTTTCGTCCGAGACCTAATACATCCTGATTACTTGGGCATGAATTAAAGCACTCTAGATAATGCGGGATAGGAACCCACCGAAGAAGAAGAATATTTTCGTTCGAGACCTAATACATACTGAGTACTTGGGTACGAATTAAAGCACTCTAGATAATGCGGGATAGGAACCCACCGAAGAAGAAGAATATCGATAGAAGAAGAATATTTTCGTCCGAGACCTAATACATACTGAGTACTTGGGTACGAATTAAAGCACTCTAGATAATGCGGGATAGGAACCCACCGAAGAAGAAGAATATCGGTAGAAGAAGAATATTTTCGTCCAAAACCTTATGCATCCTGAGTACTTGTACAAAACCTTATACTATTAAAGTACTCTAGATAAGGCGGGATAGGATCCCACGGAAGAAAAAGAAAATTGAAAGAAGAAGAATATTTTCGTCCGGAACTTTATACATCCTGAGTACTTGGTTTATCTTCTTCGAAAGTAAAGCACTCTAGATAAGGCGGGATAGGAACCCGCGGAAGAAGAATAATATGGGAAGAAGATGAATATTTTTGTCCGTAACTTTATAAATTCTGCGTTCTTAATTATGAATAAAAGCACTTTAGATAAGGCAGAATAGGAAACCCGCGGAAGGGGAAGAATATCGGAAGAAGAAAAATATTTTCGTCCGAAACGTGTTAAATCCTGAGTACTTGGTCTATCTCCTTCGAAGTTAAAGCACTTTAGATACGGTGGTATAGGAAACCACGGAAGAAGAACAATATCTGAAGAAGAAGAATATTTTAGTCCGATACTTTACGCATCCTGAGTAATTGGTCTATTATCTTCGACGTTAAATCACTCTGGATAAGGCGGCAAAGGAACTCACAGAAAAGAAGAATATCGGAAGAAGCAGTATATTTTCGTACGAAATGAAAAGGAACTCAATACATGCACAAAAATACTTACCATTCAAATGTACCTGGTCTATCATTCGAGCGTCGAATGTTTCTGTAGTATTTCCGTGGTATTAAAATATTTTTTTATTCTAACAATTATGTAGTATTTTTTTAAATACGGTGGTTTTTTTTTTTGAGTCGCTCGTATTTGAGATGTTTTAACCAAAATTTCATAGCGTGATTTCGGTCTAACAAGGCAACTGTGTACCGAATTTCAAGTCTAACTGCAATATTCCGAGATTAAAGTATGACTAGCGCGCCCTCTGGTGGACCGATTTCAACTACAATCTTTTCAACTCAATCGGATGATGCGTTTGGGTGATATCGTGGAGGAATACACACACAGAGACACACAGAAGTGCGTCCACAATACTTTCCTTGCCAGGAAAGTAAAATGCAGTCTCGTATTTTATTTTGGAAATCAAGAAAAAGCGGAAATCAACATGTTACCTTTAGCTACGACCGTCCACCGCTTTTGAGCGAGTAGTTAATGGTCATGGATATTGCCTAGAGATGTTTGTATAGAATTGACAAAACTTATTTTATGTCGAATATTTGTGTCAAATATTTGAGTGATTTGCAATATACTGATGATCTATTGTCGACTAGGTCACATTATATAGTCGAATTTGCAGCAGTAAAGACATTGTGAAACAGTTACAACTTTTATAGAACACATTCCTTTGGTTAGCAACAAGCAAGTAAAATGCTAACTATGAAATTTTATTTAAAATGCACTTATTTGCCATTAAAAGACTACTAATTTGTTTATGATAATAACGTTATAAATTGATTGAAACGGAAAGTAAATCACAAAATAATACAGTGAGATTATGGATATGGATATGGATACATATGATAGCATTTATTATTCGATTAGTTTATTTCCATCAAATAGCTAGCATAAATTATTTCTCGAACAAAATTTACATAATTATATATTGCCCAACTATGGGAATATAAAAAAGTAGTAACTTAAACCATACAAGTACTTTAAATGACGCAGGGTACAGGGGTTATATTTGCAAATCGCATAATCATAACCAGGACCCCCTCCCCCTCCCGAATGGATGGGGTATGGGAGAAAATGTTTTTTGGGATTAAAAGAAATGGTGAAGGGAAGGGGTGTCTTTTTATCGATGAGTACAACGGATTATTTATCAAATTGGTTAATGTTTTTAAAAGTTATGAGAATTTAAGCTTTTAAACTTCTGTAACTCAAGAACAGGTAGTCCAATTCAAAAAGACGGTTTTATTGTTAAGTAGGAGAGTTATTTAAAAATAGGCTTGTACGGTTGCAAATACCACTTCACGGCCGTCTATTTATTTGTATAGCAGCTACCGTTTGCATTGTAGATACGTTATATTTAAAAATACTGAAATCGGACAACGCGTTCAAGAGTTATCGTGGTTTCACACAAACAAACAGACTTTGAAATTTTTTCGATTTTCTAATTATATATGACATAATGAGATTCCATATGTTTACTGATTCTATATGTCGTTGAGAAATTGTATGAAATAGACGACTATTGGGGTTGTATATATTTTTTTAAATAACTAAAATCGAATCCTTCCGCGTAAAGTTGGTGGTTGTCCAGTTTGGTTGAGTCCCTCCTGGATAACAGTGTTTGCAACAACCCCGAAAAGTCGGGTTCCACTAACTTAACAATCAACTTTTAAAAACCGTTATTGGCAACCCTACATGAACTGTCAAATTTTTCGTTGGATGGCCGGGGCTTTCTATTTTTTGCTGATTTCTCTTTTTTTATATCAGAAATTCATTAAAAGCATCGGAGAAATCTACTTTGTCACGTGATTTCTTCGTTTGAAGTAGAAATCAAATTATACAGGACTCCGCTGTATGCCGACTCAATAAGTTCTGAACCTTGATTGAAATATTTGTGCATTAGAAGTATTAGATATTTAGATTAGTTCCACACACCACGGAATAAACTTTCATGAAATAGACTATGTTACTTAAAGCATGCTCGCTTCGCTACAGGCCAATTTGGCGCGAATATGAACATTTTCTATTTAATAACGATTATCCACTGCCTTTTGCCACCGCCAAGACTAACCCTATCAGAAAACTGGATTTTATATGTTTTTTTATGGACAAATAAAAATAAAAATAAAATACGCTGATTTTATCCATTTATGGTGAATGTAAAGAAAATTATTTTTTTACTAATTGCCTAGTTTTAAAAAAAAATGTAACAATAATATATCTACATACTACCATACACTTATCAGGTTATTCCTATCGCGTATCCAATAACGGATAGAAGAAGCAACATTCTTAAGATTGTTTGATCAAACCGTATCTGGCCGATGACAGTCTCGGAAAATGTTGCTATAGTCCAATTTTTAATTCGTAAATATCTCGTCTTACAGACACGTTGCGCTGGTCCCACTATAAGTCATTTATGGCCCATTACGTTTTTGCAATTGTACGCTTATTCATCGAGTTGCTAGCTCATCAAAGGTGCATATTATTTGGAGCCCTGAAGACCTAGCGTGACATTTTCAAGTAGTAAATCTGGAATGGAAAGGGACAAAGCTACCTTAAACTACGTAGTATTCACTCTATGGTTAAACAGTCGAATAGAAAATACTCGTACATTCATTATATATTCAGATCTTACTAGGAAATGACTGTAATCAATATTGACCTCACGAGTGTATAACGAACCATTACAAAAAAGGGGCAAGTTCAGTCGTGTATGAGCTGTAGTATTTTACCTGAAAACGTCACGATCTCCGATTACGTATTTCCGAAGAAATACAAGCATTTCGATTCGATATAATTCATTTTTTTTATTAATCACTTGCACAAACCGAAGTTAGAGGATACGGAATGCTGGTAGGGGATACGTGCTTTGAGCCTTTTTTGGGCCGCTCTTTCATTTCATTACCGTTATCTTCGATTGTGACTATATTTTATTTTCTTATATGCTTTAGCGAGATAAACTGCCTGAAAGGCATGCTTTAGTCTCTCTTTTTCGCTCGCCAGACACCCAGAGGTTACGTCTGTCGGTAGAATCTTACACGTAAAAACTACCTAATTTTGGTCGGTTAGTTTACTCACCGAGTTTTTTTTGTAATGAAATATATCGTCATTTAGTGGCATCATCAATTTTAGTAAACAGAAGTTGTCGCATCGAGAACATTCATTGTAAATATTACGCTAGTTAGTTAGTTAACATGTCCGGGCCAAGTTAGATAACGTCTCCAAAAATATGCGGCCTGGGTGGTTTGTTGTTCGTCTGTTGTAAGTCCTGGTATGTGATAGGGGTTGACAGCTGTGGACAGGATGGGAGTTGGTCTTCATCCTGCAGCGTTTCACAGTCGTAAGTTGGATTCGCTGTGTAGTCCCAGCGGACGAGATTGGCTCGGCATCTTGTCACAGTGTCCTTTGGCCCGGCGGTAGAAGGATAGGCCGGTGAGTTTAGACTCACCCTTTCCAGGGACGCCCGATTGTTCATGATCGCAGACTAGATAGTCGAAAATGTGCACCATCTTCGGGGAGGCTCCTTCTGTGTCCCACATTATAATATTACGCTATAAAATGTATACGAGTATACTATCCCAATCGAACTTTTCCTCAAGCTCTATAAAACCTACTTTCGCCAGATCCTCGAATACTCCTACCAGGTATGGAATACGTACTTTATGAAGGATATGGAGCACCTGGAAAGAGCCTAGGGAAGAACAGCCAACCACTGAAATATCTCTGCATGACCACATTAGAGGAACGTAGGTAGCAAGGTAGCATAGAAACTTACAACATGCTTCACGGTTATTATAGTGTGGCTAACCTCGAGAACATGTATACCATGAACACCAACAAGCAACTGCTTGAACATTCGATGAAATCAAATAAGGCGATTGCAGCATCGAACCCCACGAAACACTTTTTGACAAATCGACTGTCAATAGCTTTTTTAGCAATAATAAACTAGGCATTTTTTTATTGCAAAAGTCACAAGTCTACAAACAAGTTCCTTACGCTTCTAGTGTATAATGTAATAATGGTAATAGTAATATATTTTACAGTTCCGAATGTAAGTGAATTATGACTGACTTGAACAGAGTGGTCTCATCAAAAGCTTTTAGCCATTGCAAAGAAAATCAATGTAGTATTATAGATTTTGAGTGAAAAGGCGGGCTATTGCCGCAAGCATGAAAAGATTATTCAGATTAACCTGAAGAGTGTCGCGACAAAGAGGGTGGTTTTTTTTAATAACATAGGATCGTCACCCGAGTCTTGTCATGGCATTATCATCGACGTCATGGCAGTAGTTAAAAAGATTCTGATTGAAATCGGTCCACCAGGGGGCGCACTAGTCATATAGCATCCTCAAAATTTTAGACTTAGAGACTTTAAATTTGGTACACAGATGTCTTGTTGGACCGAAATCACATTGTGAACTTTTGGTTGGAGTACCTGAAATACAAGCTGCACAAATAATATTTAAATTCCGCCATACAAATATATGAGGAAATGAAAAATTAAAATTTGGGGCGTCGCTCGTTTAATATCGCTCGACTCTCGTTTGAAATTTATATTTCATTCCCTTGTGTCGCTCGCCCGAAATTCGGGCGAGCGACACAAGGGATACAGAAATTGGCGGATTTTACGGCAACGCGTGTTTGCAATTTGATTTTTAAAATTAATTTAAATGAGATAACGTCCTCGGTTTAATAATAATATTTCGAAAAGAATTATCAATTCATAATAATCTTTCTAAAAGAATAGCGTGATGTTATAAATAGGATAGAAAACGAATTTACCACGTGAAATTTGTAGCACCCGACGTTTCGGTGACGTTGAGTCTACCCTGGACAACGGCGGCTGCAACGTCACCGAAACGTCGGGTGCTACAAATTTCACGCGGTAAATTCGTTTTCTATCCTATTTATAATGTCAAACAACCGCGATAGTCTTCGATTTTATAATAGCGTGATGCTTATTTAAAAGCTGTAGGTTTAACTATTACCGACTTCATTGTATTTCAAAATTTCAATCTAGTGACCTAAAGACTGACATAGATATATGCTAATAGGAATTACGAAGGCCTTTGGCATTAAAGCGGAATTAAAAGGATTTACAGCTGGTGTACAGTTTTATATAACACAAAGGCAAAATGCCCCGTAAATTTGGGCGACACAATCGTGGCGAATTCGCAATTTGGCGCATAGCTATCGCTTCTCAAATGTTCTCTCTGCGCGCTGTCATTGTGCTAAGTGCCATTCACCCGCAACCGGACAAAGGATACATCTGCCAAACCCTATCTATTTGTCTATACGTCCCGCCGTTCGCTGCGTTGCCTACAGGCTGATCAACATTATTTGTCACTGCGCGGCGACCGTATTCGGTTGACTCTGGTGAGATACGGTTGAATACTGTCTTAGCAGTTTCACCCGACTGGGATTTATTGCACTTTTTTATTCAGCAAAATAACAGTGTATAAAAGTAAGTAGCCAAACAAGATAGATATACAAATTACGCCAGAGACAATTTTTCACTAAATTATAACATCAAGATTATCTAAATGATAAGAGAATGAAAAAAACGAGAAAAGAAAGAGGATAGGAAGGGAGGGACCAGAAGGGAAAAAGGAACATAGTAAAAAATAAATACATTATGTTGATGGGTGTCCACGTATTTAACAAATTTACCAGTACGATAATTGGAATTGAGACAGGTACGTTGGTATGAATAAGTACAAGTGCAAACAGTAGATAATAAGTAATATATTTAAAATAATTATTAAATTTTAAATATTAAGTGTTAGATATCGCCCTCTTTAACAAATTTCTGAATCCAATGTTCGATTCAGCGAAGATATCTATTGATGCGTATCGATCATCGTAAACCCTACACACACGGTTTAAGAAAGAGTTTTTACGGTAGTTGTTATTGCAACGGCTAATGTGAAACAATGAGGACTGTCTTGTCGTTCTTTGTGGGGTCTGGAAATGTATTAGCTGGACCAAGTCCATGCAGTTTAATTTGTTGTTTAAGATTTTATGTAGGAAGACTAGATCATAGTACATCCTTCGATCAGCCAAATAAGTAAAGTTGTACGAGTGTTGAACGTTGATGCCGTAAGAATTGTCAAGTGTGAAGTAAAATCTATAGTTTAAATATTTCAAGAATTTAGTCTCGATGCGCTCAATTCTGTTATTATGGATGGCATATGAGGGGTTCCACACTTGCGAGCAGTAATTAAGATGCGGGCGGACGTAGGCGTAGTAAATCGTTTTAATAGTGTGTATATTTAAAAGTGATTTAGTAGGATGGTTTACTTTATCGAAGTCCTTACTAAAGTCTGTATAGATGGCGTTTATATATTACAATTCGTTCGCATTGTAGTATACTTGCACCCAGAAATCTAGCATCTTCTCAAACTGCCTTTTCATTATTATTATATTACGTGATAAAGAAAACGCACATTATTTCGGTCGCTTATACCAAAGTATGCCAGACAGTAGCTACTCTTAAAACAAAATTTAAATCGAAGCCAATACGTCACGAGTCGTAAGGATAAAAAATATAAAAATATTTATTTGCAATACAAATATTACAATTGTGTAGGAATGACATTAAATTAATCTTAAACTAGTTACTCAATTTAGCCAGGAAATGATGTACAGTAAATTACTTTAAACTTTCAAATGTACAAAAACAAAGACTATAACATAACAAGTTACAATAAAACAAATGACAGTTTAAAATAAATGTACATCAAATTAAATGGGTAGGTACGATGCTATGTTTTTTCAAAATATTTTAAAAAGTCGTTAGGCGCAAACATATTAATTTTGAGCAGATAAACTCGGATGAATCTCTTGAAAATATCGATGTTTTTAATCGCCTTTAACATATCTGGCTATTTATTAAAGAGTTTGATATCTATGTATCGACTAGTCGTTGAATCATTCCAAAGCGCTTATTAAGCCTTACGACCGTAAGACGGCCCGTGAGGCCCTATCGCTAAATAGGAACAATCTACGCATACTGGTAAGGGCGCTCACGGGGCATTGTGGCCTGAACAAACACATGTTCAACCTCAAGCTCAAAGACACAAAAATGTGCAGGTTCTGCCAAGGGGCAGAGGAAACTCCCCAGCACCTCATGTGCGAGTGTGGCCCGCTGATGCGTAAAAGATACAACCACCTGGGTGGTCACTACCTCCAACCTGAGGAGGTAAAACAATCTGGCGCCAAAAGCCTGCTGCGGTTCTTGAATGACACGGGGCTTAGCGCAGAACTATAGTAGGTGGCGAGCACAATAGATCAGCAATGGTCGCAGTGTTACAAGGCTCACAAAGACCTTAGAAAAGCCCCACTCAACAAATAAAAAAAATAAAAAAAATCGACTAGTCGCATGGAACTTGGCAGTACCTGCTACGATCGGTTGGAGGTAATGCGTTTTATTCCTGGTGTCACGCCGATGTGCTTCCTCGTGGGATATTGCCGAGCTCTTATTGCAATAGAATTGGCAAAGAGCTTCTTGAGCAAAAATCGCACATACGGTCAATATCCCTACTTTTTGGAAGAGTTCACGGCATGGGCTCAGATATGGCCGCTAGATGTCCGCTACTCGGCCCACGCGGATGTGCAAACGTTCTAAAATGTCGCCAGCCATTACCTGCGCGTAACGCTAACCAAAGGCGTTCGTCGAGACGTACCCCTCTGACAACATTCCTCGCACCCTCTTCCCGCAATGCCCTGTAGCTCGAGAGTAAACCTGCTGTTTGATGCTTATACTGACCCGCTTCTGCCGCAGTTTCTCTCTTTCCCACTCTTTTAACTTCGGACATTTCGATTCCGACTGCAGATTATGCCGCATACGCAGCGCTCCGCAGCTCACTTCCGATTTCGATCCAGGATAAAAAAAACGTGTGGCACTCGGGGACTGCCGCGGTAAAGCTATTGCATAGCATTTTTAACAACTTATGCAATTATAATTATATATTTATTTTATTTATTTTATTTTTTCCGATATCAGATAACTGCGCTCTATCGGAAAACGTTGAAATTATTCCGAATCATTTGCGGATGCGGTAGCAAATGATTCGGAATAATTTAAACGTCTTCCGATAGAGCGCCGCGCACGATTTTTTTATTCGATAAAGCAAAAAAAACGGATTATTCGGAAAAAATCGTAGATAAAAAGATAGATAATTAAATTATCTTTAAAATAGTGCAGGTTTCATAATAATACGCCAGATAGTATTTTCGTAGTAGTCGTTTTTGTGTTCGGTTAGACCTAATTTCACAAATTAATTACACTATGTAATATAAACAAAATCTAAAATATTCAAAGCTAAGAATATTAGGAAATTGATCTTGTTTAACATATATTTTTATCGAATCGTAAGCAGTACTCGTTTAGACGTAATTATCAGTTTAAAATCATTAATTTTCATTAAGAAATTTCTTCATTTGGTCGCCACGCTGGCCTAGGCCCGCGATAAAAGCTATGCAATAGCTTAAAAGTTCGTCTTATTCCTCTAAAGCCGCATGAAAGCGACATTATCCTGATAGAGAGCGACATGTCTCGCTTTTCAAATTGCAGCTTCACGTCTATGTTCCATATAATCGTCTCGGCCTCCTGCTTGGCTTCATGTCGACCGCCCTTAAACCGCCGTATTGCCCCAAAACTACGGCAACTGAATTAATCTCCACAAGTACGTGCTTCCGCATAGATCTAATCCGCATAATCAAGCAATTGCAAGGAATTCTACGCCATACCCTGCGTGAGAACATGGAAAGACTAATAATTTTAACCGGTTACATGCATATATACAAACCCTTTTTAAGCTATTGCATAGCTTTTATCGCGGGCCCTAGGCCAGCGCGGCGACCGAATGAAGAAATTTATTAACGAAAATTAATGATTTTAAACTGGTAATTACGTCTAAACGAGTACTGCTTACGATTCCAAAAAAATATATGTTAAACAAGAACATTTTCCTAATATTCTTAGCTTTTAATATTTTAGATTTTGTTTATATTACATAGTGTAATTAATTTGTGAAATTAGGTCTAACCGAACACAAAAACGACTACTACGCAAATACTATCTGGCGTATTATTATGAACCCTGCATCATTTTAAAGATAATTTAATTATCTATCTTTTTATCTACGATTTTTTTTCGAATAATCCGTTTTTTTTGCTTTATCGAATAAAAAATTCGTGCGCGGCGCTCTATCGGAAGACGTTTAAATTATTCCGAATCATTTGCTACCGCAGCCGCAAATGATTCGGAATAATTTCAACGTTTTCCGATAGAGCGCAGTTATCTGATATCAGAAAAAATAAAATAAATAATTATAATTGCATAAGTTGTTAAAAATGCTATGCAATAGCTTTACCGCGGCAGTCCCCGAGTGCCACACGTATTTTTAAGCTATTGCATAGCTTTTATCGCGGGCCTAGGCCAGCGCGGCGACCGAATGAAGAAATTTCTCAACGAAGATCAATGATTTTAAACTGATAATTACGTCTAAACGAGTACTGCTTACGATTCGAAAGAAATATATGTTAAACAAGAACATTTTCCTAATATTCTTAGCTTTGAATATTTTAGATTTTGTTTATATTACATAGTGTAATTAATTTGTGAAATTAGGTCTAACCGAACACAAAAACGACTACTACGCAAATACTATCTGGCATATTATTATGAAACCTGCACCATTTTAAAGATAATTTAATTATCTATCTTTTTATCTACGATTTTTTTCGAATAATCCGTTTTTTTGCTTTATCGATTAAAAAATTCGTGCGCGGCGCTCTATCGGAAGACGTTTAAATTATTCCGAATCATTTGCTTTCGCAGCCGCCAATGATTCGGAATAATTTCAACGTTTTCCGATAGAGAGCAGATATCTGATATCAGAAAAAATAAAATAAATAAAATAAATAAATAATTATAATTGCATAAGTTGTTAAAAATGCTATGCAATAGCTTTACAGCGGCAGTCCCCGAGTGCCACACGTATTTTTTTTTTTTTAATTTAGTTTCACTAGCAAACTATTCACTAACAAACGTCTCGGTGCATTGGTGAATGCAATATGGGACTCCGATCAAGAAATTAAGATCCGCATAGAAATCGCCCGTGCATCATTCAATAAAATGAGAAAAGTCTTGTGCTTCCGAAAAATAAATCAAAGACCTAGGAACTCGGATCCTGCATTGCTACATCTTGCCAGTGGTTATGTACGGCAGCGAAGCGTGGTCCATAAAAGTAGACACCAGACGGCGGCTAGAAGCTAGAGAAGCTAGAGAGAACGCTTTGAGATGAGGTGCTACCATCGAATGCTCCGTATAAACTGAACCCATAAAGTTAGCAACGAAAAAGTGCTTCAGCGTGATGGTACGACCCGAAAATTGTTGCTCACCGTCAAAAAGCGCAAGATTGAATATCTGGTGCACGTGCTGCGGCATGACAGATATCAGCTGCTCCAACTATTGATGGGCAAAATTGAGGGTAAACGATGCCGTGGAAGGAGGAAGAAGTCGTGGTTGTGCAATGTCAGAGAGTGGACCGGGATCACCAGTACGGAACAGCTTTTCCGGATGGCGCAAGACCGACAAAAGTATTCAGAGCCAACCTCCAGTAATGGAGAGGCACTTCGAGGATAAAAAATACGTGTGGCACTCGGGGACTGCCGCGGTAAAGCTATTGCATAGCATTTTTAACAACTTACGCAATTATAATTATTTATTTATTTTATTTATTTTATTTTTTCTGATATCAGATAACTGCGCTCTATCGAAAAACGTTGAAATTTTTCCGAATCATTTGCGGCTACGGTAGCAAATGATTCGGAATAATTTAAATGTTTTCCGATAGAGCGCCGTGCACGATTTTTTTATTCGATATAGCAAAAAAACGGATTATTCAAAAAAAGTCGTAGATAAAAAGATAGATAATTAAATTATCTTTAAAATGGTGCAGGTTTCATAATAATACGCCAGATAGTATTTGCCTAGTAGTCGTTTTTGTGTTCGGTTAGACCTAATTTCACAAATTAATTACAGTACGTAATATAAACAAAATCTTAAATATTCAAAGCTAAGAATATTACCAACATGTTCTTGTTTAACACATATTTTTTTCGAATCGTAAGCAGTACTCGTTTAGACGTAATTATCAGTTTAAAATCATTAATTTTCGTTAAGAAATTTCTTCATTCGGTCTCCGCGCTGGCCTAGGCCCGCGATAAAAGCTATGCAATAGCTTAAAAAGAAGCAAACTATCAATATATCAAGAATAAATATTTACACAGAACCATAGAAAATTCTGCTTCACTTATGTTAACATTAATTGTAGCGAAATTAATGTATTTTTATTCCTTGCGGCTCGCCGGCGTTCAGATAACGCACCGTGTCGCGCGGACCTCTACAGCCATACTATGTATTGTCTCTCGCTGTAGTTATACACTATCGTGCGTCGTTAACGTCTAAGTACTGAAATCCGTATGATGTAAGGCCAACTTAGCGAAAAGACCTGTCAAAATTTAGCAGGCACAAAATCGGCACTTTTGAAGCGAACCTGCGTTCTGTGGATTTCAACGTTACGTGAGAATCGTCAGTCTTGAAGATCGCTTTGCACCGAACGAGGGCACGATCCAAAGACCGTCGTCGCTATTAGTCAATAAAAATCGACTTCCGTTTGGAAATATTCGCGCGTGTGGATCAGTTAAGTTCATCTTGGTGATTCAATCAAAAATATCTTAATTGAATCTAACCAATTTTTACGAATTTTCTTATCAGCTGAAAACGACAATATCTCCGCAAGTTTGGCCTCTGTATATGTTACGTTGCATATGTTCATCCGCTGCTAACGTACGGCCCGGAGTTATGGCGCGTGCAGCTGACAGGCAGAGAGCCTTGATTATGCAGAAGCAAGCCGTCAGCACAATAGCGCGTGCGCCGCTCGATACACCTGCAAGGCCTCTGTTAGGAGATCTTTGCATAATGACGCTGCCGGCCATTTACATAATGGGAGAAGCGCTGTACGTTCGCAAAAATTTTATCGTTTTTAAAGTGAATGGTGTGCATCACCACTATCCAAGACGATCCCGAAGCATGTTACGTTCGGTGAGTCATGCACTATCCAAGTCGGAGAGGCTAGCTTATGTCGCTGGTCCAGCGGTGTACAATAAACTTAGCGATCGCATTTGTCAGGCGCAATCGCTTGATGTATTTAAGAACCGCCTTAAAAACTACCAGATAAGGCGATTTACTCGCTGGAGGATGATTAGGTACTCGTGCAAGGAGTAAAATTCTTCACGACTTAAGTGTTTAATGCTTTTCCTTGCAATGTATCTCTTAGCATTTTTCCAGAATTTCTCTCTTTTACATTTTTCTTTGCTTTTCCTTGTGTGTTCTTTTTTAATTTAAGTTTATTCCTTTGTATATTCCAATATTATGATAGAAAAATTGTATGACTTATATACCATTATACAAATAAAATCAAAAATTCTGCATCTGAAACAGGCTCCTATCTCTTTCATTCCTACAGCGGGACGAGTAAGTCACCGGCTTTTTCTCGCTTTGTCTAAAAACCCGGAGGAATTTTAACGAATCGGAGTTACTTACATACAACGATTTTGGTCATAACGATAGCGATATTCCCCATGTTTAATGTTTAGCAAATAGCAAATAGCAAATACAACAAGTCGCCGAAAGTTCTCGGACGACGTATTTGAAAACACCTTATTTATCTAATTTCGAGATCATAGGTTTCTAGTTTCGAGATCAAAGGTCGATAGTAATATATAATATGTACGGAAAAGGAATGTTTTCATTACATTTAATAGCGGTATTCGCCTATTCGCCCGAATATATGAACGCTACCTGTTACAGTGCAGAATAACAATATTCGAGATCAGGGGTCGACATACTTTTAAATAAAAAAGCCAAATGATTATTTTTTTAAAAATCGGTTTTAACATTTCAAGACTTTCCCAGAAAGTAGCCAAGGACTGATTTCATCTGAAAATTAATTTAATTTAAAAAATCGGTGATGACGAACCGACTTGAGTTCAATTGCGCCGCCTCCGCCGGGGCGGTTTGTTTTCTCAGCTACGGGCGTGTTTAGGCCAAGCGCCAATAGATGGCGGTAATATTTAATTAAAATGTACAACGGAATTGACATATTATTAGAGAGATATGAGTATATGAGATATTCCAACCAAAATTTCATATTATGATTTCGGCCCAACAAGGCATTTGTGTAATAAAGTTCAAGTCTTTCAGCTCAATATTTAGAGGTTGATATATAACTATTGCGCCCCATGGTCGTATACTGTGCCACGGTAGATATATTTCAATTACAACCTTTTCATCTTTTGCCATGACCAAATAATGTCTGCATACCAAACTTCAGCTCAAACAAATAAAGCGTTTGGACGCTATCGTGGAGGAATACACACAGAGACACCCAGACAAACTGGACACAGACTATCTGTAAATGGTCTTAATCGTCTCAGGGGTGCTCAAAATGCATATTTCCAACTTCATCTCAAAAAAATCTATCGCGTTCACAATACTTTGCAATTCAAACAGCCGCATTTATATGAACAATTCTATCTATCATAGTCAAGCGTTAATAAATTATAAAATATTATGAGAGGGGGTAAAATTGCTCCGAAGAGCTACGGTGGTCAGCGAGAGACTCCTTTTTGGTTCCGTAGACGACAATTTTATAGAATTATACTCATAGACGTAGTAATGTAATTCGAACGAAACCGAGCTACACGTATAGGTGGGGGTTAAGTATAAATTGGGAAAGAGGGGGAAATTAATATCTGCCATTAGCGAGGTCGGTGCTTATTTCGTCAAATATGAAAATGTTGATAATGGTGCTAATTAACATAGATTTTTTATATCGATCTTATCTTTGGATGTTATAACATGGACACTTCTACAGAAAAATGCTCCTGGCAATGTTAAATTAACAATACTAAAAATTAACAAAAACTAACAAAAAAATAAATTAAACAAAACTAAAAACGTTAAATTAATAAAACTAACTCCTAATTAATTTAGGATGGACGATCAAGCTGAGACTTTCTTGCTAATAATATAATATTGTCAAGTCAAAATAATGTCCTATCAGGATAATGACAAATTATAGGATTTTTTTATAAAAAAACTAAATTTTCCATTATTTTAGACAAATTTGGCGAATTTGTTAAATCTATACAATGTCTTCAGCAAAAAAAAAACAAATGACTAAAAATGTTCCGAGTTCATATATCTGCTAACACTTAGTAGAGAAAAGACAAAGTATGCAAACCTTTAATATCCATAAGAGGCAGCCATCCACTGAACTAATACTGTATAATTGTTATAAATTATCGACAGTTGACCGCTGTCAGACTGTGCGATTGTATTTTGTTTATATGTGCCTCTTTGCTAAGCGACATAAGCGTTGTCAGAATTTTTTAATGGCCCACTTTGCCGGTATGATAGTTTTTGTTTATAATATACACGTCTATACTACTCTATATCGTAGTCAGATTGTTTGACAGCCTGAAGAGGGCCCCGAAAAGTGCAAAGGGGGGCCGAGATTTAGATGGCCTGAGTGCATCTGCATGGGTTAATCCGGCACTGTGTGAAATGTATCGTCACTGCTTTCAACATTGGTGTTTAAGAATGGGTTTTAGGGCGCAATAATGCGTATCGATAAGAAAAACTTCACACTCTTGAGCTCTTTCGTTCGTTCGCAACCGACACACTGCGATTGGCTGGCCGCTGTGAGCTGAGCGACAAATACAATTATTTACGTGTGCTTTCGGTCGGAAGGCAAAAGTAATATGAATTCTTCTAAAAATGTGAAGATTACTGCTTCTATGATTGTAGTGTTAATATAGGATTTTTTTGCATATATTTATCAATTTACGAAATATTCGGATTTCTCTAGAACAAAAATATGAATTAATGATGTAGTCATAAATGCTAACGGTACCATAGCTATTAATGCGATATTCATTTGACAATATCAAAGAAATGTACAAAAATAAAAAATATGGGCGGTTTTCCAGCGTGCAGAAATGTATTATTCCCGGGGGAGGGAGGGGGTGCGAACATTATTCCGCACTCGCAGTCAAAGCTGAGCGACATGTCTTCTTGGCTTGGACCTGGAGCAAGAGAAGAGCCACAATATTCAGGCAAAGGCGCCGAATGCGGCTCGCGAGCCACAGTTTGCCGACCACTGCTCTAGATCATAGCGTAAGAGGGGTATCGCGGACAACCCGACTTTGGATGCCCTTTTTCAAGATGGTGGCAAGAGCGGGAATGGGCAAGGGTGAAAACTGGGTTAAATATTCAACCAATCATCAAACATGTTCGACCATTTGCAAAGCAAACCTCATTGACTAACAGAAGTACGACGACGGCGCACAATCTATTCGATATTTTCAGACAGCGTGCGAACCTTTTTATTCTTTAGTTACCCGTAAGTACCCGTGCTACTGTATTACCCAGGCCGGTCCGTGAAACCCATGTTATTACATTCCTAATAAGGAAAGTATTGTGGACGCACTTTTGTGCGTCTGTCTGTGTGTATTCTCCAACGATAGCGCCGAAACGCTTCATTCGATTGAGCTGAAATTTGGCTTGCAGACATCGTTTGGTCATGGCATGAGCTGAAAATCTTCGATTGTGGTTGAAATCCGTCCACACTGGGTTAACTCATGACAAGGGAACTTCTCAACGGTCAACAGCAGAGACCCAAAATTTTGTATAAGCATTCAATTATGATAGCAACTTCCATGTTCCACCATGACATGGCTGATGTACCCTGAATTGGCTCCCGATGAGAAAACTCCTGAACGGTCAATAGCAGAGACCCAATATTTTGTATACGCATTCAATTATGATAGCCCCTTCCATGTTCTACCATGACATGGATGATGAACCCTGGGTTGGCTCCCGATGAGGGAACTCCTCAACGGTCAACAGCAGACACAAAATTTTCAAAGGGGGGTTAAAGGGTGGCGCTAGGTTGGGGGGCGGTAGGATTTATAAAATGAATATTCAGATGAATTAAGTTCCTGGCTACTTGACAGGAAAGTCTTGGGGTGACACAACCGATTTTTTCATATGTTACTTATAATAGCTAGATAATAATGATTCAGATAATTATTGATGAATTATAATAAATGCCCCAATTACATACATTTTACAGAAGTTTTCTATTTTTATACATGTTCTTACTTGCTTTTCATTAAAATAATAAAAAAAGAAAATCGTATATAAAGGTTAGAGAATATATGTTTTTTAGTGTTTAGTGTTTTGACAAACATAATACACTATACTTAAAAAAACGAATGTTTATAAAATCTATAAAATCGCGTGCTTATATAAATGAAAAGATCCCCGAGTAGGGGTAATTTCTACTCCTATTTATTACCGGTGGCGCGGCGTCGCGTTCGTCTTAATAAAGGCTTCGGACATCAGAGGAACTATTATTGCAGTACTCCGCGGACTAAATACACACATCGAAGTAGTAAAGAACATCAAGGAAAGGAAGCTTTAATAGCTTAGTTGTACATATTATCCGTGGCGTTTGTTCCAGCTCCAGCCATGGAAGAAAAAATCGGAGAAAGCGATCTGTAGGAAGAAGATGGATTTCATTACAATTTCATTTTCAAATCAACCTAAACATCACGGCGCAAAATCAAAATAAAAAAATATATGCTATGCATATATACAAATGTTTAACTACAAACATTATACGAATATTATAAACGGATTTACAGAGTTAAGTGTATAGCACCCGACGTGTCGGCGATGTTGCATCCGCCATTGTCCAGGGTAGACTGAATTGCTGTAAATTACCATCCGTTGTCGTTCTGCCGGCAGGCTGTAAACTTCTGCCATTACTAAGCAAATTATAGCGGTAGGAAGGGGGTGGCGGGTCAGCGCGCGAATTTTAAAAACCCGCTATGCACACAGCACTCACTGTATCTTGTGTCGCATCCTTGCGCTTGGCAATGGGCATTAAAAGCATTATAGAACAGGGTTCCACGTAGAGAGTTTAAAACCGTCGTCTCTATTAACATTCGGTGTCCTTACTTTATTTGCTTACCGGATCATGTGTAGAATGTAAAATTGTACTTTGGATAGCACAATCAGATTTTGAAACTGCACCCAGTGGATAGTTCAGCTATCCAATATGTGTTAATAGATTGCCGATTTTTCTCACTGATCAACGATGAAATCGGCGATCTGTGGATATTTTAATATCTAGTGAATATTTTTTTACATCTTATCATAAATACGCAGAGAAATAGCACTAAAATGACCAAATGGCTATAATGATTTGCAGATTTCGATTTATGTCCCATTTTCAATGAATAAATAAGTCAATAAACTCTTTAGAAACTCCGGAACTCATAAGAAAATTAACCAAGAGTTTTTGGCCGATTTTTTTGTAAAAACGAATAATTTTAGAATTTTGTAGAAACTAGTAAGTTTCCGATTTGTCTCAAGTGTATTTAACTTTTTGTGTCTAAGATAGACGACATATTTTAAAATCTTTATAGCTATTATTGTACTCCTCACAATAAAAGCATTTTTGAGTAATAGATTTTTTTATTTTTATATAAAAGTTGGTGTATAAAGTTTCAGATTATAGCGGATAATATCTGATTCCAAACATCATATTGGGGTTCGAAGCGGTGGTTCCACCAATCTTTATATAAATACTAGCGACCCGCCCCGGCTTCGCACGGGTGCAATGCTGATACTAAATACAGTACAGAAAAACTGTGAACGTTGTATATAAAAACATAGCGGCCCGTTCTGGCTTCGCACGGGTATAAAATATATAGCCTATGTGATTAAAATCGATCCAGTAGTTTTGATTTATTCATTACTGCCCGTGGCCCGCACGCGTTAAATTTGGAGTAAAACAATCCCCCTTTCCCTATACCATGAAGATTTCCTGCTATCTTTGGAATATCTAAATTCATACACTACATTTTTACTTATTTACTTTTTACATTTTTAACTATTTATTTTATTTTTACAACATATTACAGAATGTCTTTATAAACAACGTTCACAGCTTTCTTGTCATTAGACAATACAAACATGTTTTCTCTGGAGGTCACTCTTGAAAGAGCGACATACAGTTGTCCATGTGAAAAACAGTCAACGCTCAAATCAAAGCCTGCAACGTTGAAGGTTTGACCCTGCGATTTATTAATGGTCATTGCAAAAGATGTCTTTACCGGAAACTGTAAACGTTTAAATTGGAAGGGTAAATCCGATGGTATCAGAGGGATTCGGGGAATCAATACATCTTCTCCGGTACCACATCCTGTGAGTATTGTGCACTCTATTATGAAAGTTTTCAATGATTTTACCAGCAAACGCGTGCCATTGCAAAGTTTAGGTGGATTCAGGTTTCTTAATAAAATAACAGGACAACCTACTTTCAACACCATTTTGTGAGGAGGAAGTCCAGACGGGTTCAAAGAGTTTAGAAATTCTGTAGGAAAATGAACAGCTTCTTCCAAATCGAGAACAGTATCGACCGAGTAGCATATTTTCGTCGGCGCATCAATCTTTGAAAGAATCAAGTTATTTACTTTATCTACTTGTTCGTTAGTTGGTGACAGAATCGCTCTTTCTTTAAACCAAGATATTGTCTTATAACTTATGTTATCAATGTCAGGATAGACATTGTTGACTAACTCTTGGATGTTGTCTATCAAAACGCAAAGGTTTTCTAGGTCAATCCTTCCCTCACTTTGTGTTAACTCTCCATTGCCAACTTTTAGCAGCATCTCTGGAAATAGCCTGTCCTCACGTGAAGATGACGAAACCCTCATATTAGTTTTAAGCTTTAATTTATTGACATGTGGCCAAAGGTTGGATCTTTTTAGGCAAGCATTTATTTCGTCAGCACGTGTTCCTCGAGTCACAACTGGTAGGATTTGACGGAAATCTCCTGAGAACAGAATTGTACATCCACCCATAGGTGAATTTTTGTTGCGCAAATCGCGCATTGTCCTATCCAGTGCTTCCACAGACGTCTTGTTTGACATGGTAGCTTCGTCCCAGACTATTAATGAGCAGTCACGCATCAATTTTCCTGTATTGCTCTGTTTAGAAACACTACAGACGCTGTTATTATCATCGGTGGCGATTTTCAGCGGGAGCTTGAATGTGGAGTGTGCGGTTCGGCCTCCTTCCAAAAGCGTAGCGGCAATGCCGGATGACGCAACAGCTAACGCAATTTTTCCGATAGATCTCACTTTTTTTAAAAGCAGATTGATTAAAAATGTTTTTCCTGTACCTCCTGGGGCATCAAGGAAAAACAATTTCCCTTCATTGTTATCAATTGTTGATAGTAATGCAGTGAATACTTTTTTCTGATCGATGTTTAATCGTGGCTCATCTTGAGCTATATTTTGTAAAAGTCTCGTTTGATCGTATGATGTTTCTCTTGTGTATTCGGCACTGTTAGTTAAATCTGAGTTAGTAGTATTAGCTGGCATCGGCAGCCCAAAATCCTTGATCGATTTACCCGAAAGTAATTGCACTACTTTGTTCAATTCCAATAATGCTTCGTCAAATATGTTTTGATCATATTGTACATCATCTGAGTTTAACTCTCGCCGTCGCCGAATCAGAATATCTCTGGCCATATTTTCTTGAAATTTATTCCATAGATTAACAGAATCAGTTACTTGACAAAACACTACTATGACGGCAAATAAATATCTTAATGATGTAGCTGAACTACAAACAGCTGCTTCTGATAATGTGTTTTCTCAGTGAGAATCGTCTTCCAAGAGCCCCATAGCTTTGCATGCTGCTTGATAAGTATTGTAAACAACACCTTGTACAGTTCTTAGGTGTGCAAAGGATGTCGGGCCTTTTACAATATGCAATAACATTCTCAGATAAAAGCATTCGCTGTTGTTGGGATGAACCACGTAGACTCTGCCAAGAGCATCCGTTTTTTTTACTCCGGGGAAACCATCAACCGCAGTACCTTGTTTTCGCCGTTGAAAAGCTTTAGAACTCTGGTTCCATGTATAGTAACCTGGAACTCTGTCATACGTCAGTGTTTTCGCGAAATCATCCTGAGCACATAACTTGAAGAATGCTGTCAATATTGTATCCCGCGGGTTATTAACAACTTCTTGTATATTGTTCTCTGTGAAATATACTCTTTGTCCATTTTCTAAATGAACTGCAAGGTGGACAATTGTGGGAGCCCGGTCGTGCACTTCGAATGATAAAATCCTCCATACAGCTTCAGGGCTGCAGATGTAACGTCCAGACTGATATTTTTCCACTTCATTTGGTGATTGTATGCTGAAAGTGGCTTGATCACTGCCTTTATTAATGTACTTAGTAAAATATTGAATTGACTTTATTGAATTGCACAACTCTACGTTGATGTGGGCATCAAAAATTTTCAAAAGGAGCGGATTATAGGGAACGATCCATCGGTTATCAATATCATGGTTTCGGACGGTAGCATTTTGCCCACCCTGTTCTGGCGATCGTCGACGATATTTGGGATATCCGTCATCGCTAGTTCTTGTTTGAGTTTGGAACGACTTCGGAAATTTTTTTGCTGCATTTAGAATCTCGCATACATGGAGAATTCGGGTTTAAAGTCCCGCAAGGGCCGTGTACCATATGTTTCTTTACGATTTCGTACAGGATAGGATCTTCATCTTTATCCGGTAATTCAGCTGAAATAACCCTGTCAATTTGGTTTGGTCTAATTTTGTTCACTAACCACACCAACAGGTGTACATGTGGCAAGCCACGTTTCTGCCATTCTATTGTGTACATATGACAGCGCGGCGGACCGAATATATGAGACTTGTTAATGAGGTGCAGGAGTTTCTGTACTTTTAAATGGAAGACTCTGTTAACTATATCGTATCTGTCTTGTGGAGTTAAATTGGTGTTAATATTTTCTTTGATTTCCGGCCAATTTGGGTTACATGTTGCAGTTATAAATAAATCAGGTTAGCCGTAATTTCTTACGTAAGTCATGGCGTCTTGCGATTTTTCGTGTAAATATCGAGGTCCACCTGTGAATGATGAAGGTAGTATAACCAACTGCCCAATGCCGTTCCGGTGTTCATTCGCCTGTAAAGCATCCTGAAGATGAACGTAATTTTCAGCTCTCAATTTAGTTTGATTATTACGGATGTAGGCCAATCTCTCAGATTCAATTTTAGCATATTGATCTACCAAGTATTGGTTTGTTAACATTCCATATCTAAGCAAAGTATTGAAATTGTTACGTCTTGTCATTATACGGTAGCAATAGTAGTTCATACATGACACTGTTTTACGCAGAGGTGTACCACCGATTGGGTCAACTTGAGAAATATTAATGGCATAACCATTTTCTCCACGACATAGCATCAAAGGATATTGTAAGCTGTCATAAGATCTGTGTAACTCTGAAGTTGTTTGCAAATTATCATCACGACTATGCAATACAATATCTCTTTTGTCAAATTGCTGTCCAGCTATCACCACTGCTACTTCACTCGTGGAAGGCGCATTGTATCGTCCTCTGTGTTCTCCAATAGGAACTTTATTTGCATGGATTACGACATTAAAGTCAGGAGTATCTGCTGGAACACTCTCAATCGCAGTTTTGAAAGACTGTATGTAGCAATTATGAGAATGTAACATATCTTGGAGAGATCTAATCAAATCTCTATCAATTGGCTGTGCAACACTTGTACACCGCGTAGATGCTTGTGTATCTGGATCTGCAATAAAATATATTTGCAGAAATTTGTGATCATCGGGTCGAAGTGGTAGCAAGCTCCCAGCTAAGTGGTACACTTGCCCTTGAATTTTAAATGTAGGCATGAACCCACGCTCAACGACTTGCTTACTCTTAAAAGAGGTCATTTGAAATGCGTTATTATAACGGCGTATATTGCGCATGAATTGCTTGGATTTCTGATGATCACCCGTAAGAAGAGAGTGAAGTGGTTCAGGTTGAGGGAGAACTTCTTCTAATTTGACTTTTCTTGTAAGCAACACATGCCTTTCGATTCGTCCTTGAATTTCAATGCCAAGCAATGTTCACACACTACTGACATAGTACCATATACGATCGTCCTTGTAAGAAATCGAAGGATCGTAATTCATGGCAGAATTTTCTTTATTCGCCCATGAATTAGTAACTCGTGCTGATGATTCTCTGGCTCTCTGTATTCGATGTCTTTCCCTATCTCGGCTGCGGTGAACCTCACGCTCTACTGAAGATTCTCTCTCTCTCTCAGCTCTATATCTATCCCGAAGCTGACTGAGGCGAGCCTCACGCTCTACTGACGATTCTCTGTCCCTCTGAACCGTATGCCTATCTCGATCCCGGCTGCGACGAATCTCGCGCTCTACTGAAGATTCTCTCTCTCTCTCAGCTCTATATCTATCCCGAGCCTGACTGAGGCGAGCCTCACGTTCCGTTGACGATTCTTCATCTCTTGCTGAACGTACTCTTCTGGCATTCACTGTACTACGACCTATGTTCGAACGACGACGTCTTCCAGACATGACTTTATAATTTCTGTACAAAATTTACTCAGTTCTATATGTATGATTACCTATGCACAAATTGCCATATTATTAGTATGTGCCGCAGTAAAAAATATCTAAATTCTTACCATTTAGAAACAAAAGATAATCAGCAATCATAAAAAACAAAATATACCTATTCTATTCAGTTCTTTTTTTTTTACTGAAATACCTCAACTTAAACAACGATTTTAATTATAAAAAATAATTTGCTATTCGTGCGACTAAAAACAAAAGATAATCAACAATCATCAACAACAAAAGATACCTATTCTATTAAGTACTTTTTCTGAACTTACATACATATCTCACCTTAAATCACGATTTTTGAAAATAATTTCCCTAATATTAAATTGATCTAACTGTAAATTTTAATCAAGATCTTAATAGAAAATTGCAATCCATAAATTATGGTTTTATTTAATCTAATCTTATCTCACCTTATGTAGGTACTTATAATTGCTATAAGTGCGATTTAAAAATTAACCTTAGAATCACAATTATTTATCGTAACTTACTTATAATTACTGATACGTTGTCGCGCTGAAAAGCACGTTTTTATTACCTAAGTATTGCTATTTTCCTCGCTGGAGAGCTCCGATATAATAAACGCGTCCGATCGCTGCTAAATTCAAAGTGCGCTATTTATAGGCACGCTCTTGCTGCACCGGGCGGCCGGCCGGTACCGCCGCAAACGCTACGTCCCGCAATTTTTAAATCTGTAATATCTTCGAAAATATTCACTTAAATCATACGGTGTAAAGGGCCATATAGATCTATATTAAATGAACAATGTATTCAAGGTATTTAATTGGTTAAGGATTAATGCTGTATTGGTTAAAATCGCTTCGAAAATTAGCCATTATTTGTCGTAAAAAGTAAATGACAAAAAAAAGTTATTGTGGGTTATCCATAAGAGATAGACATATACCATCACGGACTTTTCTGTAGACCTTTTCAATGTGTACAATACTTAGTACATTATTTTGATATAACTCGTAGGGTTCAGCCTGCGTTTGCAATGTAAGCGGAAAAAATGTAATTATTTACGACATCACATTAGAAACCTCAAAAATAGCAGTACTTCTCCACTATTTAATGGATGTTATTATACATATAAACCTTCCCCTTGAATCACTCTATCTATTTAAAAAAACCGCATCAAAATCCGTTGCGTAGTTTCAAAGATTTAAGCATACAAAGGGACATAGGGACAGAGAAAGCGACTTTGTTTTATACTATGTAGTGATATTGTAATTGGGCAAAGTACCAATACAAATATTCATACAATATCTTCGTGTGGCAATCGGATATACTACCTACATCAAATATGCTTAGATGGCTTACCTTAAAATCCGGAAACAAGATGGTCAGGACACGGGAGCCACTTTCTTGATGTCCACACGAGATTGGTGGGTTTATAGATGCGGTGTTAGGATGAGCAATCCATTATTAATCACTCAAACGCGTTAGAATTTAAATAAAATGCGGTGCGATGTAACATTGACAGGAAGCCAGTATGCAGAACAGAATTTTCGTATTTTGACAGTAGGATGGATGTAGGAAAAAAATAACCGGTATTTGGAATGATCTTAAGGCGCCTTCTCACAAATCTAATGCAGGCGTATAATCAATTACCACACAGAGCAACTGGCTCAAACAACCGTTTTTTATAAATCGTACTTTGTGTCTTTGGCTACCTATCAATATATCATTTATAGCAGAATTATTTCTAAGAATGCCAATTCTATGTCACCGGAAGTGCTTTTTGCCTGTCACTGGGCCTTAATTATGATTATGATTATGACCGAGGCCCTGGAAAATCTTGATGTGGGGGTGAAAATGAACGGAAAACGCATCAATAATTTGCGCTACGCCGATGACACAGTTCTTATTGCCTCTACTCAGGAAGACCTTCAAAGATTGGTTGTCAAAGTTAATGAGTGCAGTGAAAAAGCTGGCTTGTCAATCAATATTTCAAAGACCAAAGTCATGGTTATTACCAGGGATCCTGATTTACAACCTACTATATCGGTGGCAGGTAAAGTTCTTGAGCGCGTCCGGCAGTACAAATATCTCGGTGCATGGGTGAATGAAATATGGGACTCCGATCAAGAAATTAAGACCCGGATAGAAATCGCCCGTTCATCATTCAATAAAATGAGATAACTCTTGTGTTGCCTGAAAATAAATCTAAGACTTAAAACACGGATCCTGCATTGCTACATTTGGCTAGTGGTTATGTACGGCAGCGAAGCGTGGACCATATAAGAAGACACCAGACGGCGGCTAGAATCTTTTGAGATATGGTGCTACCGTCGAATGCTCCGTATAAGCTGGACCCATTAAGTTAGCAACGAAAAAGTGCTTCAGCGTGCTGGTATGACCCGAAAATTGCAAGACTGAATATCTGGGGCACGTGCTGCGGCATGACAGATATCAGCTGCTTCAACTGATATTGATGGGCAAAATTGAGGGTAAACGACGCCGTGGAAGGAGGAAAAAGTCGTGGTTTTGCAATGTCAGAGAGTGGACCGGGATCACCAGTACGGAACAGCTTTTCCGGATAGCCCAAGACCGACAAAAGTATTCAGAGCTAACGACCAACCTCCAGTAATGGAGAGGCACTTCGAGAAGAAGAAGAAGGGCCTTAATTGTAGATATGGTTTATCTCTATCACTTCTTTGTCTTCTTCATGCGTCTCATTTCGTCTTTGGAAAATAACACAAGGAATTCGCGCTATTTACAGCCGCCAGGACATAAAACCTGAAATATTTAATACAAATTGCGATTTTCGTTTTTCTTTGTGAATCAGTTACAGTCTGGAGAATGGACTATTTGTCATTTTATATTGTGACCTATGCTAATGCTATTTACTCTGGTATCTTTGTAGTTTCTTGCAGCTAATTACCTACTACTTCAATTACCAAATCTTCAATTTTGTTATTTAATGACGTTGAGTAGCTCTAGCTTTTTAGATATTAAGCTCAGAATTACAATAATTATTTTAACATTGCTACGTCATGAGAGTGGCGTTAATGGCAATTCTTATAACTCAAGAGCTTTCCATTTCTACTTACGTAAGCGTGAACATGTTTCTGCGTTACGGAGTAAAGTGAAGAGTATAATGCAAGTCGATACAGTACTGCTATCAATTTATTAAACTGTAGTAACATTGAAATGGTTTAATATAGAAAAAATACTTTGTAGTTATTAAGTTATTCGTTTATCAAATGTTGGCATACCTACAATATGCCCGGTATTAATTATACAATATTTCTTGAAATTTGAGTTGGCCTTATTTTATCAAGTGAATAAGGCCAGTTTATGTAATGATTTATTTTAATTAATTAATAAAACAATGATTATTTTGTTAAAAACATATAAATCAAATAATTACCAAAGAAATAAAAAAAACATATTACTTTCTGGGTATTATTCCTTACATTTTCATATTTAACACATTAAAATATCTTTCTGTTTCGATTGGGCTAACTTCCTTTATTATACTTGTTACTCTTATAGAACTAATTATCCCATATTTCACATATACACAAAGTGCCAAATTGAATTTCCATATTACTTTCAGGCTATTTTATTCCCAACATTTTCGTTGGGAATAGCCTGAAAGTAACACATAAACATCTTCCTCTTTTGATTGGGCTAAGATACTTTATTGCACTTGTTACTTAGTGCAATAAAGTGCAAGAAGTAGGGGCACTAACAAGTGCAAGAAGTAGGGGCTAATTATTCCATGTTTCACGTATATTATTCCATGTTTCATAATTACCCCCATAAGTGAGGCTAATCGATTTTTTATTCGATTAACTGTTCAGACTATAGCCGATCTTGAAATAAAGAGATGTTTTCTTATACTCCGATTACTAATTTACAATTTAGTAAGAGGAATAATGCTATATTTTTTTGGAATAATGAACATATACAGTAACAACAGCGTCCATTTGTAATTCAAATTTGTCAGCTCGAATATTAGATAATAAATAAATATATTTAATTAGGTTTCACCGCTTCTTAAAGCCAAAGCTTTTACCTATCCTGTTGACTTTAAAACCTGAGCTATTTTTAGTCAACCACACAACAGAGAGATACACTTATTCCCCATGTTAATGATTTTTTTCAATGTTGTTTCAGGTGACGGCGCGGATTTAATATCCGGGATTAAGGTGAGTTCCGTTGTATTACAAGATGCAAGTACCTGTTTTTTTTTGTGAAATGCTGGCGAATTTATGCGCGTTTAATTCTAATTCATACCGTATGTAATTCTAGCGAACAGATTAAGAGCACCGATCAAGTATTTCAATTTTTTTGCGGTTATGATGGCTAATCAAAGCGATTATTGATAATTTCGTTTTAATTCACCTTTTTTCTTTCATTTATTCATCAGCTGCACGGAGGAGGTTGACATTTGCCGCGGGTTACGTCAGGGTTGCGGTCTGTCCCCATTACTTTTCAAGGTGTACTCTGAGGGGATTATGACCGAGGCCCTGTAGAATCTTGATGTGGGTTCCTGTTAATAACAATGAGCAAAGTCATTGTTATTACCAGGGGTCCTGATTTACAACCTACTATATCGGTTGCAGGTAAAGTTTTTGAGCGCGTCCGGTAGTACAAATATCTCGGAGCATGGTGAATGAAAATGGGACTTCGATCAAGAAATTAAGACCCGGATAGAAATTGCCCGTGTATCAATCAATAAAATGAGAAAAGTCTTGTGTTACCGGCAAATTAATCAAGACTTTGAACTCGGATCCTGCATTGCTACATCTGGCCAGTGGTCAGAGAGTGGACCGGGATCACCAGTATGGAACAGCTTTTCCGGATGGCGCAAGACCGATAAAAGTATTCAGAGCAAACGGCCAACCTCCATTAATGGAGAGGCACTTCAAGAGAAGAAAAAATAAATAAAATAAAATACAAACGGAGCTGCCATGGAATTCACCGAATGAAGTCGGGCCCATCATATAGTATTATTACACTTCTGGGGGGTGAGCAGTGGATTCCGCACTAACGATCGGCTGTGGTAGGTTTAGGACAGCAGTTTTACCACATCTGAGCGTCTACCTTACCACCTATTCACCCCCTTCGAAGCCATAGAATTTGAGATGCGGAAATCGCGATTTTAGATATTTTTTCTAAGAAGGAGTTGATTATTTTCCTGGAGAGACCAAGATCTTTAAAAAGGTGAAACAGAGATTTGGCTGGCAGGCTACGAGCGCGAACTTCCACCGCGTGAAGGTGAACAGTGAAGCCGTTACGGGTGACTACATTTGCGAGATCATGGTATTTATTTAATTTGTACTCGTGGTTTTTTGGGATATTTGTTTCCCATGGAACAGTTAATTCTACGATAAGGGCCATCTTCCAAAATAGACAATAAAGAGTTATATCTGGACGCAGGGCTGTGCTTCCGAGTCTTTCAGGGAATTTATACTGCTTAGAGGCCGAATCGACCTCCAGAATCCAATCTGACGCGGTGTGTAGAATCCAATCTGAAAGGTTTTGTAGTAAAATGTTTTTTACCTTTAGAGCCATCCCGCACAAACTGTATTGAGGGTTTGGAGGTTACTGTCAAACCCTTGTTGGCACGAGTCACTGAGAGGCTAATTACCTCGCGAATAACAGCAAGGACTTTGTCGTGGCGGTAAGTGTACCATCCTTGATCTAAGGCCACCTTGCAGCCAGTTAAAATATGTCTGGCTGTGCAAGGGGTATTCCTACAAAGGGGACATGAACTATCTTCGGCATAGCTCCAACGAGCGAGGTTACTGGGGTCTGGAAGCGTATACAGAAAGGCATTTAAATAAAATTTCAGCATCTCTGGCGTCCAGTCATACAACATTACTTTCCAGTCCATTGGAGGAATGCAAAAGTCTCCAATTGTTGTCCAATCATTTTGGCATTGAAGGCCAATAGCGTGAGTCATACTATTGCTGTCGTAATCTCCCCGCAAGAGAGACTTCTTTAAGTCCACATCGCTCATGGCTGTACTGCCATACCCCAGACCATTGCCGTTCTGGCTGATTCCAGCAAGGAACTTTTTGTGGAAGTCTACGCGGACTTGTAGATCATTTGCCTCAATACGGCCACTTATTACGTGCTTTGATATTGCCGGATCCTTGGAATTGCTTAGAATCGAATTTTTGGTTATTCTGGAGTTACGCCAACTCCAGAGAGCTCAGAGAGGGCAGTTTTAGAGCTAGCCCGAAATTGTGTTTGGACCTGAAGAGAGTCGAGGGGTCAGCTGGTTTGGCTAAGGACAACCAGGATTTTAAACTAGCTGACACCAGTGCATCCAGATGCGACAACTAGGGTTGTCAACTACAACGGGCGAGCCCGTCACCTCGCGGGCTTACACACACTCCTTACTACCAATTGTGACCAGATTACTCCAGTCTCTCGATTGGTTACGAGTTCGAGGTCGCTTGCGCGGTCCTCTCCCTTACGAAGCGGTGAAACGGTGTTTACCGAATCTATCGCGGACCACAGCGTCCTTTGCCCGGCTGTTCACCCAGGATCGGATAGCTGATGGTCGTTTCAAGAGCAGTCGCCGTAAGGTCCGCAACCACCCCCGCTCTATAGGAAACAGTACTGCTTCCAGACTCCCCCGACTGTTAGTCACAGTGCACAGTCGATTGGCTAACGCCGAGGAGCGCCAAAAGGTTGATTCCTAAGGGAAACTGACCATAAGGCCAGACAGAGTCCTACCCATGCTCAAACTTCATGCGTGGAGGCCGTCGGATAGGTGTTGACCCGTGAGTGTGACCAACCCTGAACAGAATGGGTCTTCGTGGCCAACTCAGCAAGGGCCCATTAACTCCCATTAAATCCAGACGCGACAGGTTAAGAGTTTCAATGCGATATGTGAGGGCAGCAAACCCCGCCCACCGCCCTGGCAGTTCTAACGACGAGGGTCGTCTTGTCTACCCGGGATGTCGTGCTACGACAACCCTGCGCGTACCAGAAGGGTAGAACGCGCAGGGGGTGAAATAGGGTAAAAACCACCCCCCCCCCCCGTACCGCCCCGAGAACCCATTTATTTATACCCATCCAGACGCGACAGTTGGGTTTTGGTGAAATCATAAATAAGAAAGTGCTATGTCAAATGTGAAGTTAAATAGTTGTCATAGATCCAAGCCCTACGAGGGCCAGAAATTAGCAGTCGAGGCAATACATATAATGTCGGAGCAAATACGTATTTTTAAGTTCAATATTCAGTTTTTTTTTTAGTAACCAAATCCTAAAACAAAAAAAAAGGAAGTTTTTTTTTATTGTAGAATAATTTGTTAGGCAGATATACCCCTAACAGCAACAAGCTAGCAAGCTAGCATAGCAATAACCAAAATATTTAAAAAATGCACATACAAGATTAACTTCGAAATTTTTGTCGTGCTGTCACAAACATCATGTATCACAGAAAGCATATTCTAATCTATCCGTCAAATCTAACCGCCGCGAGCACCGGCTTTGCGACTATCTACAAACGCAGAGTCCCAGGATGAGCATCCTGGGACTCGAGGGAATGCGATGGCACAGCCCTGCAGAGACCCACCTGCAAGCTAATGGACCCGACTCACGACAGCCTTTTTAACAAACACAGGCCGAGAGTGACGTCAGGTATATTCACTGATCAATATCCGCGCGACGAACTTCCTTGAATACTGTAGGTGCATTAATTCTTCAGATCCTATAAGCTATATATAGTTATCGATCATTCGTATATTTGAATACAGTAATCCGTACAAATAGTACCTGTAAATTATGAAATCAGAAAATTACATTTAAAACTATTATTAAATAATATGCTGCAATGACGCCGTCATTTATATACGTCTTAAATAAAGATAACATAGTACCATTAAATCAATTTTCAATTTTCAATTTCAATTTTTTCAATTTCAATTTATTTCCAAAAAAATCTTGTAGAAACTTAATATTTAGGTACATTTAAATTACAGTATATTAGTTCGTTTTTACAATATTTAAATTTATCACCACGTACATACAGTTACTTCATTATTGCTTTTAGGGCATCCAAATCATTTTTAAGATTTATTTACTAAAACCACAAATTAAAATAATTGATAAAAATAATCAAGAAATTAAAATCAGAAAAAGTCAGAATAATTAAAAAATGCTACTTAAAATGGTCAAAAAAATGACCAAAAAATTTGAAAAATTATTTAAAATTAACAAACTCATCGATCGAGTAAAAAGCTTTGTCTAATAAGAATTCTTTAAGTAACTTTTTGAATAAGCTTTCCACTTGAATAGTTTTTAAACTTTCTGGTAGCCTGTTAAAGTAATATGGCCCTGAGTATTTTGTGTCTTGCCTTGCTGTGTTTAGTTTAATACATGGTATAAAAATGTTTAATTTATTTCTCGTATTTTTAGTATGTGTATCTGAAAACTTTTTATAATGTGTTTCTTTATTCTTAAAAAACTCAGTTAGTAACTTAAAGAGATAGAGTGAGGTTAAGGTGAGGATTCTTAGCCTTTTAAAAATGGGTCGACACGACTCTTCCCTTTTCACCTTTGCAATTATTCGCACTGCTCTCTTTTGGAGTATAAATATGGGTTCCCTATGACAAGCATAACAATTTCCCCAGATCGTAATGGCATAACTTAGGATAGCTTCAATATAGCTGAAATAAACATTTCTTGTTTGCAATTCATCCAACGACCTTCTTACAATACTTAAAGCATAACATGCCCGACTTAACCTACTTTCGAGGTTTTCACAGTGAAAGTTCCATTTTAAAAGTTCGTCGACATGAACACCTAAAAATCTAGTACAATGAGTTTGAGGAATGGCAGTGTTATTTATTGAAAGTATTATTGGCGAACCTTTATTCCGATTTCGATGATTTGTAAAATGTATGAAGTTACTTTTAGACGCATTTAGTGTGAGGTTGTTGCTCTCAAACCAACTATTTAGTTTGAATAGATTAATTTTAACGTTAATCAATAATTCTTCCATATCTTTACCGGCAACAATTAAACTAGTGTCGTCAGCAAACATCGTTACATTTATATCGTTGAAATACATTGGTAAATCATTTACATATACTAAAAATAGAATAGGGCCCAAAATGGAACCCTGCGGGACTCCAAGTTTATTAGTGACATTGTGTAATTTCCACGATTTGCGTCCTATTTGTTAAATATGAATCAAACCATTTTAAGCAGTCTCCCCTGACTCCATAATGATTTAGTTTGTTTAGTAAAATATCATGCCTAACGCAATCAAATGCCTTACTCAAATCGCAAAAAATACCTAAGGTGTAGTACTTGTCCATTAGTTTGTCATTTATATAAGATATGAAATCCTCGATAGCTTTAGTAGTGGACTTGTTTCGTCTATATCCAAATTGTCTTTCACTAAGAATATTGTTTGCATCAAAAAACGCAATTAATCTATTTTTAATTATAGTCTCTATGATTTTTTAGAAAGAAGATAAAATTGCAATTGGTCTAAAATTTCCAGTTTCAGTTCTTGCGCCTGCTTTATAGAGTGGAATCATATTTAAACCATATCCTGTTTTGGAATAATTAGCCTTATTTTGCCACGAAAATTAAGTGTGACGATTTCTATCGCTTTGGTACTTTAATGGTCATTGTTGCTTTTAATATTGCGGAGTCTATTTACAGTTTATCTAGTTTGTGTATTCAAAAAAGAGCTTGTTCATGGTAGAAAAATATAAATAATCAAGAAGCATTTCAATTCACACTATGATATCCAGGAAACTATGGAACTGGTCACCAATATCTAAAATATAGAGCGAATGGAGTAATGGGACAGATATGGGACACCATAGGATACCAGTACTGATAGAATGACCGCTAAAACTGGACAAAGTAGCGACTATAAAACTATAAAGGAATATAAAACAATATTTTCTTACAGCAAAAGAAATTTTGATGCACTGAATGGATTGCCGAGAACGAGGAAATTTGCAAAATAAAAATACATTGTTTATGCTATTATGAAACACTCTAACTATTTTTTGATCACTTAACGAAAATACCGATAGAGGTATAGGTGGAAAAGCTCACTGGAGAAGAAAATAAATTAAGTGAAATAAAGGTCAAGTTGAAATATGAGGAACAACTGCAGATAAAGCGACGAATAAGCAGCACTTGCTTGTCATAGGATACTACGAATTGGATGAAACTGATCAGAATGTAGGGTCTCTCATTAGTCTATTTTTAACATATTCACGATAATGCATTTAGAATTGTAGGGTTACATAAAATAGGTGTACATTACATAAGAACGCAACTTGAAGGATAAAAATAAATATCTAAAAGATATTAAAGAAAATAGGTTGTTACTTAAATATGTGGATAAAGAGTATAATCCGGCTAAACCTTAGAAACAACACTTTCGACGTTTCCACTAAAATATAATGTCATGAAAAATCCAGATAATGTAAATATTGTTAATATTGCTAATATCAAATATCGAAGTCATTATTAGTAATTCTATGAAAAATTCTACAATAATGGGTTTAATTTGCGTATTGTCTGTAGATTTACCCATGTTTACGAAGATGACATTCTTAAGACAATCAGATTGCTAAAAAGCGATTCCGCCCCAGGTCCAGATGGTATCAGTGTAGGTACTCTGAAGTTCATTGCTAAATTCATAGCCAAACCCTTGGTGTATATTACCAACCTCACATTAGACAAGGGAAAATTTCCTGAAGTATTTAAGACAGCCAATGTACACCGATCTTTAAGGAAGGTGACAAACGTGACCCTAAAAACTATCGTCCGATTTCAGTAATAAATACAATAAGAAAAATACTAGAAAAACTAACCGCAAAACAACTAACGACTTACTTACAGACACATGATCTATTGTCAGACGGACAGTATGGCTTTAGGCCGGGGTCGAGGAACTGCCGATTCAATTCTTGAATTAACTAAATGTATAACAGAAAACCTCGATATAAACAAACATTGCATTGGTATTTTTCTCGACTTGGCTTAAGCTTTCGATACAGTACCTCACGATAGACTAATCACGAAACTTGAGAAACTCGGAGTTTTAGACGTAGAGTTGGACTGGTTTCGTAGCTATATAACTGGACGAACGCAGCAAGTTAAAATTGGCAGCGAGACAAGTGAATCCCTGCCGTGTTCCTATGGGGTCCCACAGGGTAGCACACTGGGCCCAATACTCTTCTTAGTGTACATAAATTATCTATGCCAGCTTCAAGTTCAGGGCTCCGTACTGTCCTACGCCGACGGGGAGCTAATGGGCCCATGATGAGGTGGCCACGATGACCCATGTGTTCAGGGTCGGTCACACTCACGGGTCAACACCCATCCGATGGCCTCCACGCATGGGGTGCGAGCCTGGGTAGGACACTGGGTCAACCAGTCTCCCCTGGGAATCAAACCTCTGGCGCTCCTGGACGGTCTGCGCACCGAGCGGCGCAAGCCAATCGACTGTGCTCTCCGACTAACAATCGGGGGAGTCTGGGAACTGTATTGTTTCCTATAGAGCGGGGGTGGTTGTCTACCTTACGGCGACTGCTCTTGAAATGACCATTGGCCATCCGATCCCGGTTCAGAGTCGGGCAAAGGACGCCTTGGTCCGCGATAGATTCGGTTCACACCGTTTCACCGCTTCGTAAGGGAGAGGACCGCGCAAGCGACCTCGAACTCGGAACCAATCGAGAGACCGGAGAAATCTGGTCACAATTGGAAGCAAGGGCGCGAGGGTCGGCCCGCCAGGTAACACTGGCTATCTCGCGGTAAGGCGTTGGCTTCTTGCGGGTTGTGACGTAGCTGGACGTTGGATTTGTTCTGTCCAAAGTCTTCTACGTTCACTGCAGGGCGATAGAACGAGAAAATCGTTAAAACGTCCTGCGGTGACGGGCTCGCCCGCTGTAGTTGACACCGCAAGTTGTCCTACGCCGACGACACTGTTTTGCTATTCTACGGCGACACATGGACGTCTTCGTTTGACAGGGCGACTGCGGGACTGAACTGGCTAAACGATGGCTTGACAATAATCCTTTGACGCTAAACGAGTACAAAACTAAATATATGACCTTTAGCATCGACAATAGACATCATCCCAATACTAACCACCATATTACGTTACATAAATGCGACTACATGAACTGTACATGTTTACCACTTGAACGCACGAACACAATAAAATATCTAGGAATAGTCATTGACCAAAATCTAAAATGGATACAACACATTGAGGCTACGACTAAACGGACTAGAAAGTTTATGTATATATTTTAAAAAATAAGAAGCATACTCAACCTACTACGGACTGTTTACTATGCACTGGCGCAGACTCTACTTACATACGGACAAATCGGTTGGGGCGGTATGGCAAGAACAAATCTTGGCCCACTAGTCAAAGCGCAAAAGGCTTTGCTCAGAGTCATTAACAAGAAGCCATATCGTTCCCCATCAGACGACCTATTTACAGACTTTAAAGTACTTGACGTACGCCAACTATACATACGCGCTGTTCTGGTGCGCTATCGGAGGGACCTCATGAGGAACACGGATAAAGACAAACCAGAGCACAAACACAACACTAGACACAAAGACAAACAGATTCAACCAAAAATGAAGACTATATACGGACAACGACACTACGCATACCTCGGACCTAAACTCTATAATATATTTAACTCGTACACAGGACAGATTTTAAACATAACCGACAACCAGTTCAAGAGACGGGTGTCTCATTGGCTCTCAAATTATACTAGAGATGAATGCGAAAGTATGATATATTAAAATATTTTATTTCTAACCACAAATTATAGGATATATAGATGTAAATTATGGATATAGAGATATACAGATTATAATATGTTATATTTTATTATGTTATACTATATTATATATTAATATGATACATTATTTTATATGTTATATGATATTATATTATATTGTAATATGTTATATTATACTATATTATGCTAAATTATATTACGTATTGTTTTTTATGAGACGGAAGAAGGACAGCAGGCAAGGCGTAGAGGCTCAGCAAATAATACCAGAGAACTTTGTATCCATTACCCCAACATAGGCGTATACCTAGTGGGGTGATGTAATGCTTTCGCGATTTTCATCATATGTATTCATTTAAAATGTGTTAATAAAATGAACGCAATCTTTTTTTATGTAAGTATAAAAAATAGGATAAATAAATAAATAAATAAATTTATAGTTATACGTCATTAGAGCCACGTGTCAAATCTGCTATTAGTCAGTTGTCCCATTATGTTTTCTGTGTAATTAATTATTAGTTAAATATAAGCGTAACAATATTGCGATAAAGCGTCTTCTATATCTATTTTATGATCATTTTATTTTAAAGAATTTTATTTAATTGCAAACTCGGTGCGATGGCTAATAGGGACTTCCTTTGCAATGCTAAATAGATTTTATTTCCCGCTCTGCGTCCTAATACCATTACCATAGTAAATACCATTTAGACATGCACCAATGGCGATTCTTTGGTTAAAACACGCTGATATACATATTTCAATGCATATAAGCCAGAGAGGATATTTCTCTCTTCAGGTTCAGAATTTGTTATTGCCTTAAGCGCGAGATGTAAGAAATTTTAGAATAAGACGTACTTAAAATAATATAGTGAAAAATAACATTAAATATTTTAAATATGTATTAATTATGTTTAACTAAATTTTAAAAATGTATTCATTATGTTTAACTCTAAATAATGGAACCTATCGATTGGCTTATAATGTAATATCCAAAATCTTAGGTAACTATGTAATTTTTGACTTTTTGACTAGTTTGACACAAAATCTTTTGTTACTTGTTAGTTGGAACTTGATTCACAAACACTGCATCAAGAAAGAAAATTACCTAAAAATAGTTTTCGTTTTTCTTCAAAAGATATAATTGACATATCGTCAATATTTATCAATTCTCACAATATAACAATTTACATGTAGCAAGAACCGCTAGCATAGCCCTCCGGTGTCATATGGAATCGAGGCATAAGCCAATAAAAATGCAAATTTTTCGTCATCCTTCGAAGAGCCAATACAGCTTATTGGAGAAAATATTAATTTAATATTCTGTCCTATACATGATGATATACGAGTACCTATAGTACACATTAAACCAAACCACTTATAGTGTTTTTTTGATAGCGGAAAATGACTTCAATTTTAGTTATATTTATTATTTGTGCTCAAATATACTGTATTTAGTACCAAAAATAAATACATTGAGGGGAACACGGAAGAGGTCCATTTAATGGTCCATAAAGCCGATTGCGCGTACTTAAACCAATATTTCACATAGATAATACACGATTACTTTATATTCTTCACTTGAGCACTTTATATTCTTATTCTTCTTCGACCATGTGTAAGATCCTCCCCACCCTGGCAGGAAGTTATTACATGCGATATTTTAATTCGCATAGGAAAATTAACGCGGCGAATTCCCTTCGCCCTGGACGTCGTTGTTGGAATGCCGCGACAGTGTTAACGACCTTTTTCATTGATTTTAGGACACGAGCTATTTTCAGTACACGGAATTCTATTTTTCAATTAAAGAGGTGGCATTAGAAAACCCTCATTCCAATCGAGGAGCTTAATTGAGGATTTATCGGTTTATCTTACATCGTCCAAGTTGATATTGACCGAGCTGCCTTTTCCACATTTTGAGTTCCCGATGACTGATGATGAGCTCGATTGGGTTTCTTCGTGAACTGAAATCGGTAATTATTTCAAGTGAACGTGGCAGTGCAATATGTAAGATCGAAAAGTGAAATAAACGGTTGTCAATTTTCCTAAATAAATTACTTATCGAAAATAAAACATCTGAATCTAAGACCGCACGAAATGTGTTTAAACCTACTCGGATGTCCATATAAGAAATATGTGTAATATTTATATATTTTAAACACATTTTCTTTCAATATTTATCAGCTTTAATTGTATTTCGAAAATAAAAAGAACGAAAATGAAACATTTTAATGAACTGAAATAAATATATCACAACTCTCTCCGTTACAATCCTATCCACCTATTGTTCTTGTTTGCAATTATAGCAAATGCGAATAAAAATATAGTTCAAATGTTTAAAAAATAATTTCATTCATTTGAAACTTAACCGGCCAGTGAAATATCGTGTCAAGGCAAAAAATAATCATTACCGAGGCGTTGTTTGTTTTCTAAAGAATAAAAAAAACTCCAACGGTGAATCAGATTTTAATAGTCACACCTAGAAGAACTTTTCAAAAAAGGTGATTTTTCGAGATTTTTTAAAATAAAACTTTGTGAATATATTAAAAATTTAAAAATTTTGTGAATATATTTGTGCATAAATAATGTGTACATGGTATTTTTTTATGCAAGTTATTCGCCATCTTCGATGTCTCGTTTATTATAATAAAAAAGTTTCCCTATTTCCGCAGTGATTGCGGCCTTCACAGCGCCTGAAACAATAAAAAAGCGCAATCAACTAGAAGGTATTACATTACCTATACAAACACCCAGGAGTTTTGAAAAAACGTTTAAAATTTCTTTCAAAAATATTTTCGAGCGATAATGTGATGTCTAATTATTTTTTTCTGTTTTTAAAGCATACAGGAATATTATTAAATACATCCGATACTGTGGTATTCAGCGATCTCTTTACATATACAATGGGCCCGATTACGTTTCTTTGTAAAACTAAAATTAGTCCAAGCGAACGAGACAGAGCAATACGTTAGAGCGGAATATGAAACGAACGATCGTCGATAAATACTACCTGCCGAACTTATACTCGTTCGAATAAGTTCGAGCATATTTCGTGTGGTGTAAGATTTGACCTTGGCGGGTAGTTTTAATACGAAAAAGTGACAACCGGTCATCTCACACTCCGCTCTAGCGTATTGCCCTGTCTCGTTCACACGGACTAATTTCCGATTTTAGTTCACGAAAAACGCAATCGAGCCCATTGCATTATTAGAAATTTGTAATAAACGAACATCAAGTTAAAAATGACAATGATAAAGGTTTAATTGACAGATACCATTTGTTTGCTGCTGTTTGTTACATTTTATCAATCTCTTGGGTATATATATTTATTAAAATTAGTTTTTTTTTTTAAATAAAAATTGTTAGAGCGATATTTTCTTATGGATGTTACAAACTTATAGTCCCGTTTGTGCACGCACTTTGCTATGTTGCAAGTATGTATATATTGTTGCAATTCTTTTTATACAAATTCCGAGCGATTGATTAAATTTGGAAAAGGTATTGCAATTTACCATCTTATATAACAGCCCCTAAAGTAGTATAAAATGAAAGAGACGCTTATTGATGCGACAGTGATATTAGAGACCAATCTTCTTCTATTCTTTCTCGCATATGTGAGAAATAAAACACAGAGACCATAAAAATCGAAAAAGAAGTTCTGATAAGTATTTGCGTCAGATTATCAAAACATATTTTTTATACCTAACTAATTCTACCTATCCTTAGTTATTATTTTTAAATTTTAAAATAATTTTTAAAATTAATCTTGAAGAATACACTCGCTTGCAAAAAAATCTACTCACTTTGCATTTTCGTTTTTTTTTCTCTGTCGAATTAATTTTTCGTTCCCTTTTATGTAATTCGCTAGTTGTATGGTTAATTTTTGTTTGTGTCTATGGTGAATTATTGTTTAATTTTTTGTGTTAAAAATGAAAAATAGGTTTTAATTTATATGACTAATTTGTAATATTAAAATGTATCTGAATATTCATTAAATAGATGGATCTATGGTGGATTTTTGAGGATGAAAGACTTATGCGAGGATGTGCGTTATTATATTTATAGCTTTGGTGAAAAAACGGCACAAGCCGTTAAAACTGCACGGGTAGTGGTTATGGTCTCTGTCCCCACCCACTATGTTAAAATAAAAGAGCCAAATATTATAGTTTAAATCTTTTTAAAACATATTTGGTCTGATATATTTATTCATCGCGTCGTGTGCGTCACTCTTTAGTCAGTCTGATTAATCCATTATGGAGGGTTAAGTTAAAGGCATCACAAATGAAGCGCGTACCGTAAATAATCGATTGGCGAATTCCCAAAAACCAACCTAGAAGGTTGAGTCAGGGCTCGACAAATTTCAGCTCGCGAGCTAAGTGCGCTATACTTAGCAACGTTTGAAATATCGTCAAAACCCTATCGCAAAGTTAGTCAACCAGCAGTCAATGCATAAAACACGCGCGAGATTATTCGGTTAGGTGTATATAAGCGACTGATTTTGATTTTGTGAATTATGAAAGCAAAATATTACTAAATTTAAAATTGAGGGATAATTACATTGTGAGAAGGAAGTGCATGAATTACACGATGAGAGGCGTGAGTATTTCCAAATAAATCGTTTTTTACGTGTTTTAAGGCATCTAAAAAGTTGAGGAGAAGGCATCTAACAACCTTACGCATACATATGTATATATTATTTTACGATTAAAGATGTACATAATTTAAAAATAATGTACATAATTTATCGATATTATAGCATGACTATTAATTGAAATATTTTCCTTATCAATATGTCATCATATCAAGCGTATTTAATTGTCGAGAACTCTCGGGATTCTTTGAATTCATATGATAATAACAAAAATATGGGCAACTAGAAATATATGCGCTATACCCCAATAAAACTGCTTGCGTCCCCCTCGGGAGTCGTAATCTAAAGGCTGGACACCGCAGTAAAGTAGCTATCACTTATAAGTAATAGCTCTCGCCTAACACTTTAGCAGGAGGCTCAACTTTTACTCAAGAGAATTTTGTCACTTAGCGCAGCGATAAAGGCCAAATTGCAAGTGGGGAAATTCATATCCATGTACATTTAGTCTAGTATAGTCGAGGAGGGATCGATACTTGGGCAGCAACATTAGATACCCAAAATAGTCGTTTTGGGCGTTCCTTACATCAAGCGTAAACATGGAAGTAAACGTCCGTGGTGTTAAAATTGTATTTTTCGTGGTATTTTTTTGATATTTTCCGTGGTATTAAAGAAATATTTTCTTGAATATGACGGAATTAACATGTTATCTGTGTCCAATTATATGAAATATATTGTGTCCAATTATATGAAATATATTAAATATTCCAACCAAAATTTCACAATCTGGTTTTGGCTCAATAAGGCATCTGTATACCGAATTTCAAGTCTTGAAGACCAATATTTCGACATTAAAGTATGACTACTAGCGCTCCTCCCGGAGGACCGACTTCAGCCACAATCTTTTCAACTCTTGCCATAACCAAATGATGCCTGCGTGCCAAATTTCAGCTCAATCAGATGAAGCGTTTGATAGCTATCGTAGAGAAATACACACCCACAAAGACACACAGACACTCAGAGATAATTCGTTATAAATGTTAATATTTATCAATTACGTAATAAAGTATAAACATAGACGACGCAACGACACCAGCACTCTCCAGGCTTAAACATTTGCACGACAGAGGACCTCAATAATTAACGTCCTAACTCTCACAATATATGTCTTTTCTGCTCAATTGAGCTAGCCCCATCCCGACCCGAATAAAAGATTGACGCTAAACTTATACATTTACAAAAAAAAACAATATAAATTTAAGTCAAAAACAAACTTCTCTACGTTTTAAAATTTTGAGATCCTTCATTATTCTAAAGCATTGCTAATATTGTACCTACTGATTGTATAATATTGATTATGAATGTACTACGGCGGATGTACTAAGTGGATGCACTACGGCACTCTGGTTTTAATTATTAAATGGACACATATAATTACATTAATTACTGCATTAGGATAATGGATAATCCAATCGGTTAATGGCTGATAGCTTCGCTAGATTTTCTTGCGCTTGGAAAGGAGACGATATATAATACGATTATTTACCCATACAAAAAAAAACAATTTTAATGAAGAAATTGATCTTTAACCTTTAGTTTTCGGCCCAGCAACCGACGAGGAGGGAAAGTATTATGAACGCGCTGAAACTTTTATTTTCCCGGCCAATGGTTAGAGGAAGTGTTGTGAACGAGCAAATAAAACTTTTTGGGATGAAGACGGAAATATCCGTTTTGAGCCCACCTTAGACGATTAGGTCTATTTCCAGATTGGAGTCTGCCTGTGTATCTGACTGTCTGTGAGTGTGCCTTTGTGTGTGTATTCCTTCACGATAGCCCCCAAACGCTTCATCTGAGCTAAAATTTGGCATGCAGGCATCATTTGGTTTGGCAAGATTTGAAAAGATTTTGGTTAAAATCTTGGGGACACAATCGATTTTTTGCTTATTCGACTACAATTTTTTTTTTTTTTGGTTCTACTATTTCCAACCCTATGCAATAAGCAATGTTTCCCAATTTTTATATTATACTTTTCTTAATTGAAATATGAAAATTGGGTCACAAAATTAAAGAAAATCTCTTTCTCAGACAACTTTATTATTTTTACTATTAAACTAAATAATTCAAATTTTCCCGGTCCGTACCCAAAATATACATAAAGCACGTGCTATTGACCTCACACCTGCTTAATGAGATAGATAATTTAGTCTAGTTCTAATAGATAGGCCTGTTAGAGGCATTTATTATTATTGTATTGTCTATTACTATTAATATATTGCTACATATATATAAATAAAAATTAAATGCTCTTCGTTGGTAACCGTTTATTAGATTGAACGGCTGAACCGATTTGGCTATTTTTTTTAATGGTCGTAATAATCCAAACAAGGTCCTAACGGAAAGAAAAATTAGAAAAAGTGTCTGGAAAACTGAAAGTGCTTTTTTTTTACTCACGACTCGAACGATGGATATCTGTAATACTTGTTTTGAATAAGAACGACATATTAGGTTGTTTTTTTTTTGTTTTGATCGCTAATGCTCTCGGGTTGAAAATATTTTAATCGAATGTATTTCATTAAAAAAAAATCTGCAAGATCTTGAAAAAATAACATAAAAATTTTATACTTTTGTGTTGTTTTGTTTGTTTTTTTAACTTTTTTGCTGCTATACTCCGAAATGCCAAGATATCTTACTTGGAATGAACTTTAACAAAAAAACCAACGACGGAAACAAGGAAACCCAACGTCACGTTACCCACGTCATGTATTTTCCACTGATGTATTAGGTCGTATTTTTTCAGTCCACCAAGCATCCACGAGTGTCTCTATTTGCGTTTGCTATTACCTAACATCTTTTCTACATCTACGTACTGATTATGATGAATTGTATGGCACATTATAAGAAGCCTGTCAACGTTTGCCATTGCTCGAGAATGACACTCATTAGGAACACACCTTTTGAGATGCTGTGATTCCATTTAATGCTCATCAAATACGAACATTGTTTTCGATATTTGCTTTTTCTCAGCATGCTTTTTATATAGACCGATTGATTTGTGGACCAAATACAGAAAATATATATCTGATGATATTTTGCATCAGATGCGTACCAGAATATAAAATCCAGATTTGCAAGTGTGCGAGAAAATTCACAACGAGGCATTGATATTAACTGAGAAGATGTGCTTGTTAATATCAAACAAGGTATTAGGTCAATTAGGTATGACAGCGCCCAATCGTCCGAGGCACGATACGAGGCAAACGCGAAAAACTATATGGTTGCGATGCATTGTGATAATCAGTTGGAACGAACGTTTCGTTGTTGAATCGGCAACAAAAATATTCAAACGATACTCTCATGAAAGTTATGGACGATGGAAGAGGAGTGATTTGTTTTCTGGACGGTCCCGGTGCAACTGGTTTTTTTTTCGCTTGCAGACTGAAATCCCACTTGCACTTGTTTGATCAGGAATTGCAGCTACGTTGTTGGAAGGCTGTCGAACCGCACATTTAACACTCAAGTTGCCGTTGAATATTCCAATCAATGAAACTCCAACTTGCAAACTTTCGAAGAACTGTGCAACGACCTAAAGTTTTGCAAATCGATCGTTTGAGGTAAGCGGGGGGAAATTAAGGGTGGGGTGGAGTTGGCTGGTGGGGGGGTTGTTTGATTACTGGAAAAGTTTTGGGGCGACAAAACCGATTTTTTACTTTGTTTTCATATTCTAATAGCTTTTCACAAATTCATAAAACGATCACAAACAAATATATTGAAATTTGGACAGGACAACGTCTGTCGGGTCAACTATTTTCAAATACAGTGATGTATCTATTTTCTGTAATAGAATAGAAACTAGATATAGTGTGTATAGTAATAGAAAATTGATACAGAAATAGTCTGCTATAATATAGTAATACCATTATATAGTAAAACCTAGACACGGGTTTTCGGATCCAGTTGCTTATGTGACGAGCTAATCTGCCGTGGCGATCTTTCTTTATTGTATTTATGTGAGACTGGTATAGTAAAGCAATATACTATAGTGAATTATAGAATATGTTTATAGTAATAAAAAAAAAGAAATATTCTTGTTCAACAATTTGAACAAACGTCTGTTTCGCATTTGTCCGTAGTGCTGATAAAAATAGATTTATAATTAAGCCGTGAAAGCACAGGCTGACAAATTAAGTAATTAAGTAATTAAATCCGAGGCCTCCAAACGTGTGGTTAATTAAGCGAAGCTTTCCATAATTGGACTGACTCTAAAGGATTGATTGACTGACAATGGATTCACTAAATGATGATAATTTGCAATGCACTGAATTAAATTAGCTGTTTGGCGCTGTGAAGGTATATTCAGTTAAAATCATGCTTTGTAGTGAGAGATATTTTGTCAGAACAAAGAGAAATTTAATCACAGCAAACTCGACTATAGATTTTCTCAATTACCTGCTTGAAACTGGGTAGAAATGAATACTCATTGCAATTTCTGTTTGTGAATACCTCTCGTTGCACCATGTATCCATTATTAAATATCGATCGGTAAAATATGTTTTGTATAACATAACATTTCAATTAGTTTTTCATGGAAAGAGAAGGAAAATTAGAATCCACAAAGAAATATTAGCCAGAATCTTTAATCAAAATATTCATTTGTTTTACTTTAAAGACGGAAATATCTATTTGGAGCTCCGTGGGAGGATTAAGACCATTTCCAGACTAAAATCTGTCTGTATATATTCCTCCTCGATAGCGCCCAAACGTTTAATTCGATTGAGCTGAAATTTAGTATGCACGAATCATTTGGTCATGGCATGAGTTGAAAAGATTGTGGTTGAAATCAGTCCACCAGGGGGGCGCATTAGTCATGTATCAATCTTGAAATATTAAACCAAAAGACTTGAAATTTGGTACACAGATACATTGTTGGGCCGAAATCACATTGTGAATTTTTGATTGGAATATCAAATATACAAGTCGCACTAATAATATTTCAATTCCATCATACATTTTAATAAAAATATTAACGCCGAGCCGCCCGAAGCTAGCGGAGAAATGAAATGAAATGAAATGAAATGAAATGAAATGAAAAATACCTTTATTGTACTAACAAAAAAAAAAAAATTACATGGGTAAAGAAAACTTAAATTCTATTTTGACTTAGTACAAACGTGACTTAGTACAAGAAATGAACCGCGCCGCTTGAGGCCGTTGAGTAACGGTACTCAAACGGGTACGTTCGCCGGCCGAGAGAGGACGCTCATAGATGTTATTTTTGACTATAATATTCAGAAGAAATCAGTTCTTAGCTACTTGCCAGGGAAGTCTTTGGGTGACACAACCGGTTTTTACACGACTGTTCAGGGTTTATCTATGTTTTCCGTTTCTTTATTCTACCATAACTTTTAGGGCTCAAACCGATTTAGAAGTATGAAGTAGTGCTAGAATCGTGTGTAGAATATGTCATCCCGAGTGTTAAAGGGTACTTTAACTGTCCAAAATATGAAGTAAATAGTTGTCTAAATGTCCAAATCTCCAAATGTCAATAAATTAACATAAATATCTACACCGACATTGCGAAGACGTTCGACCATGTTAACCATACTATTCTCTTAAGTAAGCTAAAAAGGCTAGGAGTCCACGGATATCTATACAGATGGATATCATCGTACGTAGCTAACCGTCACCAAGCTGTGGTTGTTGCTCCAGTCCTCTGCTCTTCAACGCCTCTATCTTTCGATATTAGTACTTGTTTCATAGCTGGTCATCACATTTTATACGCGGATGACCTGAAAATCTATGCTGAGGTGACTGACGTGGCAGACTGCCTCCGGTTACAGGAGGATATCGACCGCCTGTCACACTACTGCGTCCTAAATAAACTTTCTCTAAATGCTACTAAATGTAACAGTATAAGCTTCAGCCGTAAGAAAGACTTGGTGAAGTTCAGTTATCACATTAATGGTGAAGTGATCCCTAATGTAAAATGTATTCGCGACCTCGGAGTACAAATTGATCATAAGTTGCTTTTCGATCAGCATATAGAAAGTATCTTTAGCCGAGCTTTGAGAACACTAGGATTTCTGACCCGTATCTCAAGACCTTTCTCCAATATAAATGGCCTGAAGATGTTATATTTCGCTTACGTTCGCAGTGCCGTGGAATTTGTGTCCTCAATTTGGAATTCGCAATATTCGGTTTACAGAAGCAGAATAGAAAGTATCCAAAGGCGTTTTTTAAAACACATCAATTATCGCGGACGCTTCGGTCTTCCTACGTACGAGAGCAGACTGGACCACTTCGGAATTCAACCTCTAGAAAACCGACGCAATGTGGCTGATATGGTACTGTTACACAAAGTTATCCACAATACCATAGATAGTCCATACCTTGTTGAAAACTTGCGTTTTTTCGTTCCTCCGCGATTAATTCGCAATTCACGCACGTTTGAGGTCTCTCGTGCCAATACCAACTACGGGAAACACTCCATCGCTTATAGGCTGATGTGCACGTACGACTCTCGTTTCTCCACCATCGACATTTTCAGCCTCAACCAACCGACGTTCGTTAAAGAATTATTCAAATCAATTGCACCTAACGAGCTTGTTTATACCTATCGTACTTAGTTATATACTTCTCATGCAACATATCAGTAGCTTCTACAAATATTATACATATTTATACAATATCTATACATATTTATTATATATCTATATATATCTATAAACATCAATAAATATCTGTATCTATATATCCACTACCATCGTCTAACTCCTATTTCCTAATCACTTCCAATTCCTTACCTCTCCCATTGATTTTCTATAATAATTTTCTATATTAATTTTATATTTAATATGAACTTAGTTTATTTTACAATTAATTTTTTAAGTGTAATATGCTGAAATCCAAAAGTGTAATATGCGGAAATCTGTTACTTTCGTAGGAAACGATTATCGGCGTAATGTTTTTCTTTTTTTTCTACATTATGTTTATGCACACGTATGTCAATTGTATGCGCTGTATGTTTCCAGAAATAAAATAAACAATAAAATATATCGTGCTTAGTGTCAAATGAAAGGTCTGATTGAATACATACTGAAAAATATATGTATTATATAGATAAATACATAAACCACAATATTTCATAAAAAGCCGTAATAGAAATAACTATAACTACAGTAGTAGGTACACTTTCTGTAACGGCAGTCGTGTTTTTGTTTCCTTTTAATCTATGTACTTGTTTAATTACGTGTATGATGGGGCAGAACCATAGGTTATAGAATAAAGCACGGGAGTGCGATGGTGGACTGTGAGTGAATTATATATATATATATATATATATATATATATATATATATATATATATATATATATATATATATATATATATATATATATATATATATATATATATATATATATATATATATATATATATACATATATATATATATATATATATATATATATATATATATATATATATATATATATATATATATATATATATATATATATATATATATATATATATATATATATATATATATATATATATATATATATATATATATATATATATATATATATATATATATATATATATATATATATATATATATATATATATATATATATATATATATATATATATATATATATATATATATATATATATATATATATATATATATATATATATATATATATATATATATATATATATATATATATATATATATATTTATATATATATATATATATATATGTATATATGTATATATATATATATATATATATATATATATATATATATATATATATATATATATATATATATATATATATATATATATATATATATATATATATATATATATATATATATATATATATATATATATATATATATATATATATATATATATATATATATATATATATATATATATATATATATATATATATATATATATATAAAGAAACATTGTAGAAAACAGTATAATATTGTTATATTTGATAAGGTTTGTAAAGAAATCCGTTTATAGGATGATGTTTTTATTTAAAATAAAATTAGTAAAAGCTACTTAAAAAGTAGCGAAGGAAATCCCAGCTTGTATTGGGAAATGCTTATGTTTGAATGAGATATACTTACGGATGTGCACGACTTTCGACGGTGCAATGTAAGTTTAAAGGTCCTTTTGCAGTCGACTAACGATCACTATTCATCCATATATCTCATAAATAGGGCTTATCCTTATGCAACACAAAATGCCTTCAATTGAGACGAATTAAGCGAAAAAATAAAAAAATAAACTATTGATCACTTCGGCAAAGCCGTTTTATAAATGAAAGTGACATTACGAAATAATTCAAATTTCGAATGCTACCAACATTTAAAATATGATACAATTGGCTGAGTTTGTTATCAACGAGCCATTAAATCGAAATAAAAACTTTTTTTAAAAAAACTCCATATGCTCAATGAAATGAAAGAAGAAACTTCAATCTTTATTTCTGGCAGAGAAGTTTATAATAAAGATTTTTAAATTGTATTCACGTATTAGATAAGACTTGCCCTCTCGTCTCAAAATAATTTACCGATGTTAGTACCACCTCAACACAGGTTCATTCCTAGTGAGGTGGTAAACCGATATGTCAAAAAGATGAATTTTCTTTCGAAGCTAGGTATAATATGTACACTTGTTAAAAAATGTTTTTGTGTTAGAATAACGATTTTCTTTATGTAAATTGTAACTTGAATTAAGGAAATAAATGAATAAATATATGCGCACTATATTTAGTTCGTAGTGACAGAGCTTTCTCCTCATTTTATTACCTATTGTGCATCGCCTTTGAACAGATAAGGCAAAGAATATTAAAATTTTTGCAACGTGAGGGGCGCAGGCGGTGCATCGCCCGTGCTTTATTGCCAATTATGTTATGGATCAGCGATTATATGGCATCCGGCTAGAAGCTCGTTTAAATTACGGACTAAGTTTGTGCAGTTTTTTGCAACTTTGACGTTATAAGGTGCCATGGGCGAGAGCGCGGCAGCGGCGGTGGCGCAAGATGACTCGAAGTTGGTCGAACGGTAATTCGAATAGACCTGAGGATTACCACTTAGCAGAGTAATTACAAAAACCTGTTCAGACCTAATAGAGCTAATGGGCCCTGTTGCAGTTTGGCCACTAAGACCCAGTTGGATAGGGTCGGTCAAACGCACGGTTTAACTCCCATCCGGCGGCCTCCACGCAGAAGTGCGAGCCCGGGTAGGAATCTGGCCTGCGAGCCAGTCTGCCCTCGGGGGTCAACCGTCGGGCGCTCCTGGACGGTTTGCGCACCGTGCAGCTTCAGCCAATCGGTTGTGCATTCCGACTAACAGCCGGGGGAGTCTGGAAACAGCAATGTTTCTTATATAGCAGGGTTAGTTGTTAACTATATTGCAACTACTCTTGCTTTCGGCCGCCCGATCCCGGGTGATTAGGCCGGGCAAAGGATGCCGTCGTCCGCGATAGATTCGGTAGACACCGTATCACCGCTACGTAAGGGAGAGGACCGCGCAAGCGACCTCGATCATATAACCAGTCAGGAGGTAGGCGATATCCTGAAGGTTAATTCCAGAAGGAGATATCTCTCCAAACTAATAGTCAGGGAGTAAGGCTGCCCCCTGGTTACCTTTCCCGGTGCCTCGCCGTAAGACGTTGGCCTAGACAGTGGATTGTTTTTCGGACTGATCTAATATCGTTAAAACTTCCTGAAGTAACGGGTTCACCCATTGTAGTTGACAGTTCTAGTTGTTCAGGCCATACTCTAAACCAGTGTTTTTCAACCTTTTTAAAAACGCGACCCCCTTTTTGGTAAAAAAATATAATCTCTCACGCGACCCCCTTGGACTGTTTTTAACACGTTTTTATTAGGTCGACCTGTATGTAACTATGTAATAGAATCTAAGGTAACTAATTTAACCATCTTCCAAGGATCGTAGCGTCATGAAAATTGCCAGCCGTATGTAGTTCTGATGACAATACAATAATATGGTACTGTCGAACTGATCTGATGATAAAGTCGGAAGATATGAACTGGAACTTCATGATGGAACATCGTATCATAGCTGTGTTTGGAGTTGTTAGAAAAGTCTTGGAATGAACTTTGACCACGATTAGGTTTCAAGGTCTGATGATGAAGCCGGAAGATAGGCACTGGCATTCCATGATGGAACATCGAATCATAGCCGTGTGTATGTGAATATCGTATCCTAGCCCAAAAGCGTGTTTTTAGTGTTTTTTTTTTAACTATTAATTTATTTCTTCCACAGCTGTAACTATAAGCATACAATATATGCTGAAGTCCTGGTCCTTAGTTTGGCGTCTGCAGTTCAAATACGCTAATGCTCATATCAGCAGTGTTTTTTTTTTTAAATATGAATAAATATAAATAAATATAAATGTATATGTCTATTAGCAATATATTTACTTATACTCTGTAAATGTATTATAGTTAATTAAACAAAATAAATAAAGTAAGAAAAGAGCCCTAATTTCAGAAAGAATACAATTTTCGCTTAGACTTTTCCCTTTATATTTATTACCCATATATAATAACAGTATTACGCTAAAGACTTTACTATTTCGTTTTTATTTTATCTCTGGTTTCGATAGGATCGACTCTCAAACTTCTTTGAATATGATTGTCAATTAATTTGCATGCGACGGTAGGGATATGTCACATTTTGGCCAAAAACAGATTTTGTAAGGGACAATTTGAACATCTCAAACATAGAATGAAATTTAAAAAAAATAAAACTTATAATTTACTTAAAATATGAAATGAACATTTTTATTGTAACATCTATTGAACCGCACTATACATGCAACCATATATTTAGTGTTTATGCTCATTCCTACATCTCGAAAAGTACTTAGATTTGTAATATCTTCCAGTCTACTACTCACTAATTTTATTGTAGAGAAAGCACTAGACAAGGCACCGAACTTTGACTTCGGGTATAAGCTAAGGCGAGGCGAAGCAAGGCGAAACGTGGGGATTGTGAATGGGGAAAATAACATTTCATTCTGGTAGTGAGAGAGGTCGAAGGGGGGGGGGGGGGGGATAGGGAAAGGAAAGAAAGTGGAGAGTAAGAAAATTTGAGGTTCGGGAGGGAAAACTTTCTGTTTTCCCTACCTCTAGCGGGATACTCAGTATAATAAAGTACGACGTAAGGCTTGAGCATTTTTGGCTTCATATTTTTACGAGATTAAGAATCGCCGAAATTAGTCCTTTTTAGTTCTATTTATAGAGAAAATTACCAATGCTATGAAATTAAATTTAGTACAAAATTATTATTTTTTAAATATTTTAATCAATGACGAAACTATAGCAGTTTGACATTCTAGAATTTTGCAATTCTTGTTCCAAAATTTTAATACCATATAATCTAGAGAGGGCGCTAAAAAAAGTTCACTTGGAAGGGTAAAGAGGACATTCGCGGTGAGGCGAGTGTGTGGGGGGAAGGGTTTCGCGTCGGTTCATGTCAGATACTCATATAGAAACCGGATGTTGAAGGAACCGCGCATAGACGTAGGTTATTGATTAATTGATTCACTATATTTATTTAATTGTTCATTTTCATCGACACTGTCATGGAGATACAGTCGGCGCGCGAGTTCCGAAGAATCGGGAGGTGGCAAAGAGCGCGGATTACGCCGCCCCCGACCGTCGCTCCACACCCCGCGCTCTCCCAGTACTAGTACTGTAAATACTTGGCACAATGTTGGGTACAACCTAAGTTACAGGATACATACAATAATCATAAGTGCAGAAAAATAATATATGAAATTGTTTATTTTAAATGGTTGACGAGGGACATCCTCAGTATGTATACTGATTTTCAAAACGCTTCAATTTGTAAAATATAAAATACGGCCAGATATATAAAATATAAAATATCTGCGAAAACTTTGCATTTTAGAGTAGATAAATGTAGTTCATCGGTAATGCTTATATTTTATTTCTCCCAAAGTTCTACCTCTAGCAGAAATTTAGAATATAAGAAGCTAAATTTTGCCATGGATTTGGATCTCACATATCTACACTGTAAATAAGATAAAACGAATTTACCGTGTGATGTTTGTAGCACCCGATGTTTCGGCGATGAATGTCATAGTTGGATACATTTTATTTAAGTAATTCATTAAAATCAGAATCAGCATCAGCATCAGCTGATATTTATATAAAAAATTCAGCACCAGCATCAGCATCCGCTGATGTCAAAAAAAGCTGCATCAGCAACAACCCTGGTAGAGAGTTTGAAAACGTCGTCATGTCGTCGTCCTCACAAAAATCGAATGCACCTGTGGGTTAGCCTACGTCGGAAAACCGAGACGGCCCACAGCCACTCGACTGATAAAACACATCAAAAATAATTTAATTTACAAGTATAGTACTTTGGCACTTTTTTTTCACAATGTTATGTGAGAATTCTGCGAAATGCCCGCGGTTTGACATGTTCAGACGAGAGAGGTGTTTAGGAAGAAAGGTGTTTAGGAAGATGTGGTAACAGAATTTGGCGCAGGCATTTTGTAACAGCTGGATACGCCTTTGGTCTGACTTACGAATACAGCGCCCATATACGCCGTATCCGTAATCGAGGATGAGCAAAACAATAGTACTAATGACAAAAATCCTGACGTCTCTACCGAGGTACTTTATAAAACGCTCCACCGAAAAAGACCACTTTGCTTTACAACGCGATGCTAGGCATGAGCACTTGATCGCTAGCAATACAAGGACGTTTAGACAAGTTAAATTTAGTCAAGATTTCATTTGGAACTAATGTCCAGAAAGAACGATTTAGCTAGGCTGAGTAGAAGACGCCCAGGACGATGAGTCATGATATTCACAGTAAGTCTCGGGTTAGTTTCGGTTGGGGCGTTTTATCTACAACATCTTGTTGAACTATGGGTGGTTCTGTACCCCTGAGACCACCCTTATTTACGCAGAGTGAGGGTTGGGTGGCGCAAGACGCGACACGATCGATTTATGCCCGACAGGGAAAGTCAACATTTGCCTAGTATAGGGTTGCCATATAGAAGGGAGCTAAGACCGGGTCAAATAAGACATTTGTCGGTAGCGATAGGGGGGGGGGGGGGGGGAGGGAACATTAGACTATTAAATTTCACTTTTTATTAAAAAGATTATTATCATTGATATGATATTACTAATATTATGATTCGCCGTGCAGCGTGGCGCCCACCGTGCGGCCCGCGCGCGCTAGCGCCAAGAGCCGCCCGATCAACGTTTATAATATAAACAGCTTAACAATACAATGTTTTTGAAAATTACCAAAATTATTGTATATAATAGATGCATACTGTACTTGTTAAGTATATATTTTATTTATTTCAGTCATATTTACACTTTTTATGTTTTGCAATAATTCTGATTGTTCTTATATCTTCAGAATGAGGAACAGGAAATATTATAGTTTATTTTATATTGCATATACTCTCAACCATATCTATAAAAAGATGGTTGCGTTCGACATAACTATTTAACAACAGGTGCGTGGCCAGTGCCAGCTCTTAACCTAGGGCCAGAAAAGATGGTAAAACGTTCTCGCAGCCATTTTGTTTACGTAACTCACCACAGACACACGTCTATTTCCAACATCTTTGTTTATGTTTTTTCCTGCGCGCGACGTCATTGTGACGTCTTTGTGGTGTTATAAGAGCGTCAAGAACATGCCCCCTTTAAATTACCCGGTCACTAAGGCCGTTGCGCCGTAGGCGGTAAAGAATAGTCGCAACGATGAAGTGACGGGACATCGAGGTAGTTCCACCGGGACATTAAGGGAGTCAACCGGGACGATCGAGACAATGGTCCCAGACCGGCGACATGTCCCGGTCTACCTGTACGCATGGCAACCCTAGCCTAGTGTGACTCACGACCGAAGTATGACGAACGTGAAGCGACCGTCAAAGTGATATTTCAGCCGCGACCACACCCACTTCACTGAAATTGTCTGCCTCAAGGGGATTGCACCGGTAACGAAATGGAAACAAAATGAGCATAAAAAAGTGACACTGAAAGATGAAAGGAGAAATTGCTTGCAAATACCTTGGACAAAAACACCACTTTATGAAATAAAGGACGATAACGTAACGAGGAAGATATAATATTAAACTATTTAAAAATGTGGGACCCCAGTATTTCGATAATTACCTACAGCTATTGCTTTATAATCGTTGCGTCTGTGCAATTCATCTCTAGAAATTCTTATATCGAACTCCAAAAACTTCGCTTTATGCTCTATATAACAATAATCGACATAGTTTAATAATTCTACAAGTTAATAGTATTTAGTGGTTTATTTTCTTATACGTAGAAATGGCTCTTACTGATAACAGTGCAGTCGAAACCTTCCTAACCTATATCCCCCTAAACCTACCGATCTTTAACCGACAATGGTAAGTCTAATACAAAAAATACCAACTCTTAAAGATTTTATGCTTCTCTGCAGGATCGCGAGATAATATCGGTAGGAATCTCGTGCTGGGATGAGCCTTTTTGTCTTGGGTGTGAGGTACGCTACCCTCCTGGATCGGGTGCCGTATCTTAATACGAATTTCTAACTAATATCTGGCAATTTTGCTTGAAAGGGTATAGATCTTAAAAAGCATACTCTCCTATAAGCCATTTGGTTGTTTCTTTGTTATATGTCTCAATTTATACACATGTTGCATCATCCTATGTAATGTCATTATTATGCATACTTAATTTAATATTATTATAAACTATTCATAACCCACAGTATGCCCGAAACGGTAAGTCATTATCTTCATAAAGTAATTTTATACATCAAAATAACAAAGATTTTTTTATTATAATTTTTTTTAATATTTATTTTTACATTAATAGATTTTTGTTTAGTTGAGTTTATTCTACGTGAAAAACTGAGTTCAAAATCTTTTTTAATTTTTTTGATTTGGGCCTTCGTTATTGTAAAAATATTGAATGTTGTACTAAAAATACTTTTTCCTCGTTAATCAACGCGTATTAAAAGAATAGTTATCTATGATTTTCAATTCATTTTTTTTATGATAGTAATCCTCTATAAGCAAATATCTTCTATTTCTTTTGTTCATAAGTAAGAAAGTTATATTTAAATATAGTATATCTGAAAATAGAGAAATTATTATAGTTGTTACCCTATGTACAATGGTCTTTTTAAATGCATGTATTAAATTTGACCATAAAAGATTCTTGTAGTTTCAAATAAGTTAATTATGGTCCAAAGTATCTCGGATAAAACAAAATATGATCCTTGCATATACTTTATTTTGAAAAATGTGAACAGAACACAAGAATGGTAATTTTTTGTTGAAATAAAGAAACTACATAAAAATACTTTTTAATAAGTTTAACCTGACATCTAAAGCTTCCGAAATTGACATATACTCTCGATATTACTGAAAATAATCTGATGAAAAACATAGTTATGCATAGATCTGGGTTTCAAAGTACAAAATACGATATTACTTAAGTTGAGGTACGTGGATTAGATAAGTATTAAAATATATGTTTATATTGATTTTAAATATGTTTTGTACTTTAATAAACATAATATATGTCACAATGAAATAAATTTTAAATGCTTAGGGCGCGGGCTTAGCACATGATCAATTTTGACAGCATCTATGAAGAGCAAAACGGAACTAATGCTTTTAAGTGAAGGGCGCCAAGCTGACTAGCTCAAGAGTTGGCGATAGTAGCAGTAAGTTACCAGTAAGTTATTTTATGTTAGTTAGCCCCTTTGTCTATTCACCTCTCTAATTAAGTCCTAGTTTTATCGGACTATTAATTGAACTTGGAAAGGCACCATTGCAGCACTGTTTTATATATTTACTTGATAAGAGCTTAATGGAATGCGATGTACTCCCCTTAAAATGGTGTTAATGGGTACGTGTAAGGGTTAAACATCGAACTATCATTACCCCAAAGGCCAACCGCCTCGTTCAGTCGATTCAGTATAGTATAGGTATAGACTAACTAACAGATTGCTCGATAGGAGTTACGTTATTGACTACCAGGAGTAATTACATTTGACGGGAATCCGGAGTTAAAAACTGGGGAAAATTTAAAATTCTAAAATGGCAGTGACCCAGCGCATCCCATTATTTTGATTCTATCTAAAAATCAAATTATTATTAATAATAATAATGGAATGCCTCAATTGTTAAACAAATTGCCGAGCTTATTGCGTTAAAGCAATATCTTACTGCAACCAATGGGAAAACATGTTTCGCGGTAAAAATAGGATAAAACATATTTAACATTTAATCCAGCAGAAAATTAAACATAATTAATAAAAAACAAGAATCCAATAAACCATTAGCAATAAACCGCATTAGCAAAAAACTATTAGCAATAAACCTAATATCAATAAACCCATTAGCAATGAGCAATAACAAATATTTTTTTGCTTTACACATGTAGGACTTTTCGGCTCTGGCTCTTAATTTATACAAAGTTTGCAGAAAACATTAAAATCGATTTGTCAGTGACATTCCCTTGCTTTTCAATATTTTTGTCATAAACTTTGGGGATTGCTTGCTGTGAGTATAGTTGGGGATTGCTTGCTGTCAGTAACGTAGGGGATTGCTTGCTGGCAATGCTGTTGGGGATTGCTTGCCATCAATGACTTTTGAGTACTCGGAATAAAGTCGTTCTCAATGTAAAAAATATCACAAATTGGCGTTGACCCGCAACGTAATCCACGCCTTTATTTTCAATGCTTCTCTGATCACTGGTCAAAGAAGTCCGAACTTTTGGAATAACTGTTGGCTGAAAACTTTTGATTAATAAGCACATTGACCAGGTGGCAAACATATGAAATTATAGCTTTGCTTCAGTCGCCATTACAATAAAGCATATAATACGCATACATGTGTGGTACTATTATTTGGTCTCCGCACTACAATTTGCATAAAACTGCCTTTAAAGCCATTAAAGTTTTATTCTGAAATTCCTCACTTTTAAATATTCAACATAAGCTCTGATTATTACGAGTAACTCAAGCGGTTATAACATAGTCACATTGAGAACCGTCGCCAGGAAGTACATCTTAAGTTACTATATAAACTACTTAACAATGCGATAGATTGCTCTGAGCTGGTTAGTGTGTTTTATTTCACATTCTTGACAGAACCACTAGAGCTCGTAGCTTTCCATATTACCAAATATAGTAACAGTTATTCTCAAATTGAATATTTAAATGAAAGTCGAAGCAACTATATTTTTTTTTCTGATATTGACATATTTCACCTGTATTTCGATTTGCTTTCCAAAGCTATGAAATTCTTAAATGGCAGACTCTCTGAAAACAAACGCACACATTAAAACACCTTCAAACAATTCTATATCTCTCTCTCTCTCTCTCTCTCTCTCTCACACACACACACACACACACACACACACATACACACACATGCATACACAAACACAGCACACACACACCACTCACTCTCTCTCACATACACACGCACACACCCAAATACACACACATACATACACAATTTGATGTCTTATTCTTCTTCTTTGTTGCCTCCTGGGAGCGGCGGCTGATGGCTGCGGCGTCAGAGAAGAAGAATTTTGCCGTTCCAGGTGTTTGGGCTGTGGGACTCTCATGGTGGTCTTGAGAGTTTTCGATCCGCGTCCGGTACTGCACTCTCCTCATTGAGGCGGAGCATGAACCTGAAATTACACTTGAGGGCCTCAAGCATTTCGACAGGACTCGAAAAAGGGACGCCTAATCATTGAGCGTTTTCGCATAATATACATATAGAGCGGTCACCTCTTCCCCTCCACACTTACTGCGAAGAGAATTGGTCCTGTTTCCGATGGTTGTGAGGTGTTTGTTGAGGGCGATATGTCCTCTCATTGGTCCTGATAAATTTCATGACTTACAATAATTTCTATTGTTATGATTTGAAAGTTCCTATGAATCACACTATTCTTTTGACTATTTAAATATTGTAATTTGTTGTATGTTTCCTCTTTTTTTTGTAGCACTAGATATTTTCTAATAAAAAAACATGCTGTATTGCGTGATAATTAGAATCAGTCGTGATAATTTAATCGTGATAATTTATTTACAGACTAATTCCATTAGTCTGTAAATAAAATAAAGTTTTCAGCTAGCCCGATGATATATGGGTAAGTAGTCATTTCATTACAGTTCAATGAGATGTGTCGCTATTACTGAAGCCTCATTTATCGGTAATCCTCGCTTGTTGTCTTTGTAAGCGTTTTTCCTGAAAACGTCGTAAAATAGCCTACGCGGCGCGACATTCGGGGACGAAAAGTAAATAGGGAGGGTGTGAAAGTAATAGCCCTATCGTTCGCCCGCCGAGCGACGAGGTCAACGTTTACACACAAATAGACACCAAATAGCTATTCATTTTCAGCGCTGTGACCCGATCAATTCGATAAGCCAATCACGCAGGCATCTGTTCTGAGACGATTTGTCACGATTATTTTATGTTAGGGGAGAGCCAGGCAGAATGACATGGCAGGCAAAATTACATATTTGTAATATTTCCTTCACTTTAGCTTAAATACGCTATACGTATGTTGCAACACTTGCTGTGATTGATAAACGTCGACGTAAGACAGTGACAGCTGTCAAATGAGCTGGCGCCACGCGTGTTGGAGGTTATCCATGTGGTTTTCTCTCGTAAATATCAAGGTAAGCGCAATTTCTTTTCCATTTTTGGTGCTATGTTCTATATAGCATTATTTCTTTGTACTTCCATGTTTTCAACACATATTCAGCTATCTTAATTAGGTCAAATTGCCTGGTAAATTTTGAGGTTATCAAAGAAAATTTATTTTTATACAAACGTCCCAAAAAGGCGAAATGGCATAGCGGGTATGTCATTTTACCTGTAGTACTTGCTCTTTATAGTGCTAGTGTTCACATGCTTTTTTCAGTATTATTTCACATAGATTTAAGTACTTACGCATTGCCACTTAGTACTTTAATAAAACAATTCAATGTATTTTGAGTTTTATTTACTTAACATACCTTCTCTTGTACCTTCTCCAGTACTTGTATGCCATTTTGATTGTATGAAAATTCATTATGACACTGGAATGTTGGTAAAACATTATTTATTTAAAAATCTTTCTGCTTTATCAAATTTAACTATTAAATTCATTCAGTCAATTAACTAAGGTCGAAATCTTTGTAAGTTTTTTTTTCGTAACACCATTCTTTATAACTCCTTTTCCACTTACAAAGATTGTATATCATATTTCCTGGCCCTCCCCTATTTCATTTATTTAAATAAAAACACTCACATTCCAGTGTTACAGTTCGACTATTATAACTCGAGCCGAATAAGTGTATTAGTACACGCAAATAGTTATATGGCCACATAGATGGCTTGCTTCGAACTGGAAATTGTGTTAGAAGAAAAAAAAACACTAGAATGTAGTCTCGTTCTACCGATACGCATGGCATTTTGCTAAGTGGAAATACGCAACATCCCCTCACCGAAAAACACTTCCTCCTTTTTGAAATACATTACAATAATTTTCGTATACTGTTGGGTAATTGGCCAAAAAATTCTCGAAATGCCGTATCCTTTTCGAGCATTTCCCTTTTATTCTGAGTGGTGCTGCTCGTAATAAAATCGGTTATATCACCCCAAGACTTTCCAGGCAATTAGCCATGGACGTCATCTCATTCAATTTAAAAATTGAATTCTTAACGAGCGACACAATTGAGCGACTTAGGCGTAGGTTACGCGCGTTTGGCAGTCGGCAGGGAGCAGCTGATGCACGGACTGGACTTTTTACGGGAACATGCGCAGGTCTTTGACCAAATTCTTGATTCGCCTTAGGGACGTCCGGCTGATGGCTAATTGCGTGGCACGGCGTCTGTTTGATGTTTCCGGCGACAGCTCGACATCCTCGGCAACAGCGGAGATATTCTCGGCAGAACGGGCGCTCCGGGGCCGGCCCCTCTTGGCAACGTCTCGTGTGGTCCCATACTCTTCAAGGTTGGTGGCCAAACGGCGCAGTGTTTGCGCAGTCGGTGTCGGACGGCCGGGGAATCAGCGACGGATCTCGCGCTGCACCAACACCACAGACGAATTGTTAAGCAAAAAAATTGACACGAATATATATATATATATATATATATATATATATATATATATATATATATATATATATATATATATATATATATATATATATATATATATATATATATATATATATATATATATATATATATATATATATATATATATATATATATATATATATATATATATATATATATATATATATATACATACACATATATATATATATATATATATATATATATATATATATATATATATATATATATATATATATATATATATATATATATATATATATATATATATATTCAAATTGAAATTATGTTTATTACTAAATAAATGAAATCATAAAATAATGAAAGGGCACTTATCTGGTCTGTGGCGACCAGGAGTGACTCCACGCCTTTTTCTTCTCTTCTTTCAGTGTTTGCCAAGTGTTTCCTGCTGTGGTATTGGAACCTGATCAAACTGGCTTCCTACTGTCTCCTACAGCGGCAACACAACAATGCGAAAGACGAGAATGAATGCTGGAAAATAATAGGCGATTAGTGTTTCTTAAATATTAATGATTTTTATAAAATGTATATCAATATTTCGGCTCAGCCGTCGTCAAGATATGTGACATTTCTGAAATCGAACAATTCGTTGAAAATTTAAATTCAAGGAATCGAACAAAAAGAAATGGATTAATAATATTTTACACGATTTAGTTAAGGTACCATAACCAACCGTGCAAAACGTTATTTTAAAATGAATGATTATAAATCAAAATAAAAAGCATTTGATGATTATGATAATATGATAAACCTTATTAATTTTGCCTATTGAGACCGGAACCTTTGCAAGCGCCTAAAATATAAATATAAGCCAATTCCCAAGATTTGACGTCCCTTTCTTTTGCATTATCACCAAGGCATTTTATTATTTTAACTTTAAAACATTGATCAAAAGATAAATTATGCGCCCTGGCATGCAAAGATATAGGGAGTTGCCTTTCATTTCCTACACTAGCCCTATGATTATTTAGTCTAATATTAAGTGGTGTTATTGTTTCACCGATATAAAAGGCATCACAAGTCCTGCACAGAAGTTGATATACTATATTTTTTGAAATACAACTGCAATGAAAGGGAACCCTGTAACTATTAGTAGTATTTGGACTGGTAAAAAAAGGACTTAGATCTAACAGAGGACAAGTTTTACAACGTGGACGACCACAAGGTTGAAGGCCAAAAGTATTATTACCAATAGAGAAATTTTGATTATTTTTTGTTTTGTTTAATATTGATCTAATATTAGGTGGTCTGCGGAAAGATAAAATTGGCGGTGAATCTAAGAGATCCTTAGTGGATGCATCATTAGAAATGATGGGGAATAAATCAGATAATATATCTCGCAGTTTCTCAGCACCAGGAAAATAAGTGGTGCTAAGAAAGATTTTATTATTATTATTATTTTTATTTGAAGAAATTTTAGGTTTTGGTATATATTTTACTTCAGAGTATAGAATATGTTTATCCAATAGAGGAGCAGGGTATTTTCTTTCAAGAAGAGATTGCTTTAGATTACTGAGATATTTATCTAAATTTTCTTTGTTGTTAACTAAACGGTGTCCGCGAATGGACATTGAATAGGGAATGGATCTCTTGGTGTGAAATGGATGACAGTTATCAAAGTGTAAATACTGTTCTTTATTTGTAGGTTTTATATGAATCGCGGTTTTAATTTTACCTTCGGAAATTGTTAAATCAACATCTAAGAAAGTAATTTGTGATTTAGAAATGGTATGAGTGAAATTCAAAGGGCCAAAATTATTTAGGTCGTCAAGAAAGGTTGTTAGAGTAGTTTGTCCGTGTGGCCAAATCATTACTATGTCGTCAATAAATCTATACCATAATATGGGTTTTAAATTTTGCGTTTAAAGAAAATTTTGCTCGAATAATCCCATGAAAAGGTTGGCATACGAAGGTGCCATACGAGTGCCCATAGCAGTCCCTTTAATTTGAAGATAAAATTCATCTTCAAAGGAGAAAGCATTACACGTTAAGACAAACTCGGCTAATTTGCAAAGAAAATCTGTAGAAGGTATTTGAGGATGAGGTCTCTCATCAAGAATATAAGAAATGGCTTCCAATCCTAAATTAAGAGGAATATTGGTATACAGGGATATGGCGTCAATAGTAACAAATAATAGTTCGTCTGACTTTGGAATTACAGTATTCTTTAAAATATCAATAAAATGATAGCTGTCTTTGATATGAGAATTTAGAATTTAGAATTGGCTTATATTTATATTTTAGGCGCTTGCAAAGGTTCCGGTCTCAATAGGTAAAATTAATAAGGTTTATCATATTATCATAATCATCAAATGCTTTTTATTTTAATTTATAATCATTCATTTTAAAATAACGTTTTGCGTGGTTGGTTATGGTACCTTAACTAAATCGTGTAAAATATTATTAATCCATTTCTTTTTGTTTGATTCCTTGAATTTAAATTTTCAACGAATTGTTCGATTTCAGAAATGTCACATATCTTGACGACGGCTGAGCCGAAATATTGATATATATATTATAAAAATCATTAATATTTAAGAAACACTAATCGCCTATTATTTTCCAGCATTCATTGTCATCTTTCGCATTGTTGTGTTGCCGCTGTAGGAGACAGTAGGAAGCCAGTTTGATCAGGTTCCAATACCACACCAGGAAACACTTAGCAAACACTGAAAGAAGAGAAGAAAAAGGCGTGGAGTCACTCCTGGTCGCCACAGACCAGATAAGTGCCCTTTCATTATTTTATCATTTCATTTATTTAGTAATAAACATAATTTCAATTTGAAAAAATAATAATTTACACATTTACAATCATATATATATATATATATATATATATATATATATATATATATATATATATATATATATATATATATATATATATATATATATATATATATATATATATATATATATATATATATATATATATATATATATATATATATATATATATATATATATATATATATATATATATATATATATATATATATATATATATATATATATATATATATATATATATATATATATATATATATATATATAAATATATATATATATATATATATATATATATGTATATATATATAAATTATTTTCAATAATATATAAAATTAGATATATATATATGTATATATATATATATATATATATATATATATATATATATATATATATATATATATATATATATATATATATATATATATATATATATATATATATATAAATATATATATATATATATATATATTTATATATATATATATATGTATATATATATATATATATATATATATATATATATATATATATATATATATATATATATATATATATATATATATATATATATATATATATATATATATATATATATATATATATATATATATATATATATATATATATATATATATATATATATATATATATATATATATATATATATATATTGGTAATTATGATTTTGTCTCCAAAGTGTTTTAAAATATCGCTACGCGCTATGTTGATTTTTAGCAGGTTCCCACCTAATGGATCTCTTAGAAATTGCAAGGCAATTAAAGACAGTCGCCTTTAGTTTATTAGGCAATTTATTTAAAAACTGTCCTATGTAGCGATTAGTCTCCCGGAACTTGCATTAAACTAAAACGATATTAAAGTTGCTAGGGTGTCAATTATTTTGACTAATAATGGACATTAGTATTAAGGTTTTTATATTTATTAGTATATATGTATATTATGTATTTTTATTACTGGTTTATTTCCCAGTTATATTTATTCATTTTTTTTATTCAAAAAATATACCTACGTTAAAAATAAAAATAAAATAATGTTTTTTATATACAACTAAAAATATAAAATACGTTTAATTAAAGGTAAATTTACAGTTTTTTCCTCTCGTGAAAAAATAGTATTCTGGAGATACCTGACCTGGTTCTTGAGCTGAAACCCTCATATTCGTCACTCATTTGGATTTATGAGACCTCAATACATGTATTGAAGATGTGCTGTGACGCAATATAATGATTAATCTCCACCCCGTCAGACCGAATCAAGCCCTTCAATATTAGACTCGAGCAGCTCTTGATCTAAATTCATATTTGCAAATGCCACCTGGGGCTTGTCAAGTCCTAGGTGTCATTTGCACCATACAATCATGATTGTAATCGGCCGTTCATTGGTAGATAAATATCCATATTTGGCCATATTCGTGTTCTCTTTTGCTTGGTTGCTTGTTTGTGCCGATTCTTAATAATTCGTAAGCTAGTACACATATAAGACATATGCAAGCTTATTTGGATACTTTCCTTCATAACTTTTTCATTCCTCGTATCTGTCATTTTGCTAGCTTACTCGTTTGCACGTAATGTACGATCTGACCGAATCTATCATCACCCTTTCTACGATCGACCGAATTTGAGGGCCATGACTTTCTAACATTATACCAATTTAAATGATATGTACTTTTAGTTTTAAATGTATTTGATTTTAAATGATTTAGAATTAATTTAGTTTTAAATGATTTAGAATTAATTTGATTATTTAACACTTTACTGACTACTTTGTATATGATGTACTTTGTGTATGAACAACTTTTCGTGCGTACCTATTCGAATTATTGACTATTTCAATTATTAGGCGTCTATTTTGATTATTTAACTTTTTGCTCACTATTTTATATAATGATGATTATATTTTTATGAGTATCTTTTAGTAGGTACCTACCCAATTAAATTATTCATTATTTTAATTTAACAAGCCTTTATATTGTTTTTTAATAAGATTTTGCGATGAATAACGTTTTGTAGGTTTCAAAGTTTCGTAGTTACTTTTTTTTCAATCTAATAGCTAAATTATTGACAACCTATGCATACTAAATATTAGAGTAGTAATAGGACACGAATATTTTGACACATCCTAGAGCTGGTGTTTAGCCACCAATTGGACACGACGTAAATGTAATGTAATAATAACGAAGTGAAAATATCGCAAAACGCTTGCTTTTCGCCCTTTCACCGACTGGAATAACCGCAATTACGTATGATTCAGATTTCTGTCTCATAACCAAATATATAATAAGTTCATATGATATTCGTGGCAGTAATTTATTTCTAATACTGAATTATTCAAGCGGGTGTCAGTCACGTTGTATCTAACGATATAAATAGGGAGACCCTATATCGACTGGTTGGAAAGTAAATATATGATACAAACACTTATACAGCTAGTTTAACGCAGCCACAATCCTATAAATGTATTAGTTCACATATATGCTTTATAAGTGAATATAGAGAAGATTGCTTACTTATTACTCTCCATTATGCTTTACGGCTAACTCAACTGGTATCCCTGATTTCGGCGATTCTTTGTGGTTTCTTTTAAGATTTTAAGTGTGGTTTGGGAGGCCCACCTATAATAACGTTTATACCAAATTTACAAATCAAATGAAACGTGTTTTTTTAATAGGAATTTTGGTTTTATTTCACTATTTAAGGGGACAGTATCTGGGGCCCAATGAAGTTTTTGGCCATTTTTCTTAGGTAAATTTTTAATCCCATTTCACCAAGTAAATTTAAAACTTTCAGATTGTTTTACTGCAGGTGCAATTTTTGCCAACAAAATCGCTATTATTAATCATGAAGCCATTCTTAACTAGTTTGCTATTTTTTTTAGAAACGTAAACGAGAGTTTAAGCGAAAATGGAAAACTTTATTGTGCCTCAGAAATTGGTTACATTGTGCCTTAAAAACCACCCTGGTTATGATTATACCAAGTTCATACATATTTACGATGATCGCATAGTGAATATATTTATATATTTTTGAGCACTATAATTACCAGAATGGCTGATTGCTATATTATTGAGAATATATTATATATTATTGAACACTATACCAGAATTGTTGACCATTGTGCAAGCTGCATCGATGATTTCATGATCAAGGCTAAACTGTCAATTAAGTCGTTTGTATTAGAGGCATGTATTACGGATTATTTTGCAATAGGTATCTGTATATTAAAGACCAAATCGATACCATGTAGTCGAAACACCACAGACAATCATTGGAGTCATATTCTAGCAACATCCGACACTAATCTGGCAGCGGAGTACTTCCTAAATAAAGTATCTTAAGCCATTAAAAATGCTTCTAAGGAGAAAATAATTAAAATTAGTAGAGTCAAATTAAAAATCAAACCATGGATTACAGATGGTATTTTATTAAGTTTAAGACTACTTGACAAAATCCACAAAGGTGTGAAAAAATATCTAATGATCTAAGATACAGATACAATAAGTGCAAAAGGCTCATTAAAAAACTAAATATAACTACTACAAAAACTTGCTTAATGAAGTTAATGGAGACTAAAACAAGACATGGGAAATAATAAAAACACAGATTTCGGAAAAATAGAACCAGCGAAAATTAAGGCTGTTAAAATCGGTCAAGAAGTCAGAAATGTCGATCAGTATCACCAAGTAACACTAAACTTATAAATCTGTATTTTTCTACTGTAGGAGAAATACTGGCAAAGCATATACTCCTGGATATTGATTCGACGGAGGATATGCTATCGGAGCAGAAAAGTACATCATTATTCCACTCACTCCTATTGACACAAGCAAAGTTAGGAGAACAACTAGAGCTGTCAACTACAACAGGCAAACCCGTCACCTCAGAAAGTTTTAACGAAATTTATCGTTCTCTCTTCCGTAAGGTGAGCGCAGAAGACTTAGGACAAAACAGTCCACCGTCAAGCTCCGCCGCCTGCTCTGCAGAGGCCAACGCCTTACGGCGAGGCACCGGGAAAGGTAACAGCGGACAGCCTTACCCCCTGACTACCAGTTTGGAAGGATATCTCCGTCTGGAATTAACCTTCAGGATAACTCCTAAATCCTGACTGGTTACAGCATCGAGGTCGCTTGCACGGTCCTCTCCCTTGCGTAGTGGTAAAACGATGTCAACCGAATCTATCGCGGACCACGGTATCCTTTGTCCGGCTCTTCACCCGAAATCGGGTAGCCGATGGTCGTTTCAAGAGCAGTCGCCGTAAGGTCGACGACTACCCCCGCTCTATAGGGAACAGTACTGTTTACAGACTCCCCCGATTGTTAGTCGGAATGCACAATCGATTGGCTTACGCCGCACGGTGCGCAAACCGCCCAGGAGCGCCAGAAGGTTGACTCCTGGGGGAAACTAGCCCTAAGGTCAACTAGCCCGGGCTCGCACTTCATGCGTGGAGGCCGCCGGATGGGTGTTGACCCGTGAGTGTGACCGACCCCGAAAAATTGGGTTTTCGTGGCCAACTCAGCAAGCGCCCATTAGCTACCTAACCCATTGGATTAGGTTAGGAGAACATATTGAGATGTCAACCACAACGGCCGAACCCGTCACCGCAGGATGTTTTAACGATTCATCGTTCTATCGACCGTGCAGTGAGCGTAGAAGACTTTGGACATAACAAATCCGACGTCTAGCTACGCCACAACCCGTTAGAAGCCAACGCCTTACCGCGAGTAGCCAGGTATGTTACCTGGCGGGCGGCACTCGCGCCCTAACTACCAATTGTGACCAGATTTCTCCGGTCTCTCGATTGGTTCCGAGTTCGAGGTCGCTTGCGCGGTCCTCTCCCTTACGAAGCGGTGAAACGAAGTATACCGAATCTATCGCGGACCAAGGCGTCCTTTGCCCGGCTGTTCACCCAGGATCGGATGGCCAATGGTAATTTCAAGGTAGGCAACCACCCCCGCTCTATAGGTTAGGAGAACAACTAGGAATATAAAAAAATGTGCCCCCGGCTGAGTTGAAATTCCTAAAGTCCTCCTGAAATATGCGGAGGACTGGATTGTAAAGCCTATCGTTCACATATGTAATTAATTTGAGGTTTTAATACTGAGGTTTTTCTCAATGATTTAAGAGGGCAAAAGTTATACCAATCTTTAAGTCTGGTAATAGTGATGAAATTAGCAACTATCAACCTTTCTCCTTGCTCAGCGTGTTTTCAAAAATTATAAAAAAATTATTTAAAAAGTCACGGCTCATTAAATTCTTTAACTCCGAGGGAATTTTCTCTGATCGGCTTTAGACAGGGTCTAGGGACAAATGATGCCATTAATTTCGTTACTCAATCCGTAGCTAAGCTTATTGATTAAGATAAAAAGGCCATTGCGATTTTCCTCGACTTGTCTATTTTCTACGGTTTCACATGCAATACTTAAAAAATGCTTATTGGATATGGTATACAAGGATACTCGAATGACTCAGAAAGTTATTTGAAGGACAGGTCACAGGTTTTTGTGATCGTCGGCCAAGAAAGTGACAGTACCGAAATATGCTTTAGTGTACCTCAAGACAGCGTTCTTGGCCCTGTTCTGTTTCTGATGTACGTCAATGATTTGTGTGAATTGCCTCTTGGAGATAATGTAAGAATTGTCTCCTTTGTTGATGACACGGTTCTCCTCGTGGAAGCAGAATCATGGGCTGAAGTACTCGTAAAGGCCAAAAATAATCTGGACAGCGTAAAAGCATGGCTCGATCGACATGTCCTACAACAACTCTAAATGCCTCAAAGACCAATTTAATTTCATTTGGATTACGCCACATCGATACCTGTTCCGTCATTTCGTCAACAATCCACTAATAGGCAACTATCCTGCGCTTGTTACCATATCCAAGAAAAAAACGAAATCAAGTATTTACCAATTAATACAAGTCTCTTCGAGGTCTCGGAAACTAGTTTTCGTCTTTAGAGAATTAAGCAACGTCCTTTCAAAGAACTCTATAAATACGATTTATATGGCCCTGTATCAGGGTTTATGGGTGCACGGAGTAATAGCTTGGGGAGCATGTGTAAAATCTGTTTTGGATCCTTTATTGAAAGCCCAAAAGCTTTTGTTGAGGTTAATCAATAGAAGGCCCCAACGATATGGTTAGATATACGCCAGCTGTTTGTGAAACAGTCACTAATGCTTTTCCATCGAACCCTAGATAAACGACCACGAAGCCAGCAACACAGAAATACAAGAGCGTTTCCCGAGTTAATTCTTTATTATTTGCCCAAAGACATTTTAACTATATGGCACCTAAAATATTCAGCCATCTTGATGACAACATTAAAAAAGAAAGTACCATATTATTCAATAAAAAAATAAAAAATAGCTTCTTGACGACATAGGTCATTCAAGGGCAGATAACGAATTTCTACCAATAATCTCTTAAAATATAATATACCTGCATAATTTTACTATTTTACTACGTAATATGATATAAGATAATAAACACAATCTGATATAATACATAGGAATGGTACTATAATATATTTAGGTCCATTTATATTTGTGTGGATGTATTTATATGTATGGTAACTCATTTTTGGTAACTTTTCAGGAGTGAGAAAAAACTGTTTTTTCTTCCTTTAATAGCAAAACAAGGTTGAAATTTTGAATGCAGATATATTTAAAATTAATTAGGAAAACCTTTCAAATTATTTAAAATAAAATTTTACTATTATTTATCTAGTTAGTTATCTTTTATTATTTATTTATATAACGGAATCTTTCAAGTTAATTTTCATTTAATTCCTTACGTCATAATTTGAAATTTTCACATAAGTATAAATGACCGATGATAATGCCATACTTTCATAGTTTTGACCTAATGTACTGACCAGCAGCATCAGGATAAAAAAAGACTAATTTTACAGGGTATATAACCGGACATATAATAACAGTAAATATTGTCCTTCTTTATAAATAAAATAATAGTTTATAAAAACTAAAAAGACTAAAAATAAAAATGTAGTTAAATAAAAAAAACCGCTTTTATAGCAATGTGAACTAAAAAACAAAAATGATTTTGAAATATAAAGGTACTGCGATAGAAAGTGTCCTAACTCGTTATAGTTAAATGATGGTGAATACGTTTAAAACAATAATAGTGATTGACAAAAAAAAAAAAATCGTGCGATGCTGGATATCAATTGTTATAAATATTTCATTGGTAGCTATTTGTAAATATAGAGTTATTATAAAAAATAAAGTAGAAAGCACGTTACGCTTTTTTGAATTAAAATGATTTTTTGTTTATCAATCTCCTTATTCTTATTTTAAACTTATTCAAAATCATTTAACCATATTTAATTTAGGTACTTTATATCGCTGTTAAACAAAATACTTTTTACTATTTAGTTCCCATTGTTATTAAAACGTGATATTTTAATTTTCTTAAACTATAATTTTATTTTGTTCCTATTCTGTTACAAAAAAATATATAAGAATCGTTCCCGGTATTCAACATTCATTATTAATGAGATAATCATTGAATAAGTTAGCTTTCTCAGTTTCCAAAATATTAAGTTCCTGAAAGTTCTTTGATTTAGTTCCTACTTTAACACAGTGCTAATATAACACGCTACGTCAGATAAATAAGTATAAATATTGTTTGATAGTTAAAACGTGCCGACAGAGAGGGCTCATTTAATTTTCGTGCTTATTTTCACCCTAGTGGACTTAGTCGACTTATGTTCTAACGCCAAGCATTAAGGGCTGCTAAATCCGGGGAGGGAGAAGCGTGGTAAAGGTTAGAGGCAATGACGATGCAAATACGCGAACAAAGGCAGCGATATGGCTATTTTCGCTGTGACAAATGTAAACGACGAAGTACCTCAGTACCAGATGTGTCGCATGTCAGCAGCAACGAGGCGATTTGGCGCATCTTTTCCTTTGCGATCCACGAAAGACACCCTACAGTTGAACATTTGGTAACGAGTGTATTTTAATAGGGGGTTGAGGCCTGCTGAGCTCTCTGGTCAGTGGATTTGTCCTCCTCTTTCTATCCAGCGATTTGGATACACATCGGCCATATGGTCCCGTAGGTTGCGGGCATAATGCGCAGGTGCCCCATCGCGTTGCAGCCATATTCTCCTAATTCTAGTGGGATTATTCCTGCAAAAGGTCTTTCAGGTGCCACTATCGACATTGCGGGTCCCATCAAACTTGCAGAAGGCAAATTTGCAGACGGCAATCTTGCAGACGGCATTCTTGCAGGCGGCAGTTTTGCAGAAGGCAATCTTGCAGAAGGCAGTTTTGCAAATGTCAATATGACCTAACCTAACCTAACAGAAAAACTTAAAACAATTTTTAAAATGTTTAGTTTGATGTATAAAAGTCATCCACTACAAGGATGCCGGTAATTAATGTCACTTCGATTTTAGGGAAAGAAAAACCTAACCTAACCTAACCTAACAGAAAAACTTAAAAACTGTACTGAAGGTTGCCACCTGCAAGGTTGCCGCCTGCAAGGTTGCCTCCTGCAAATCTGCCCTCAACAAATTTGGAGCTGTCAAAAGTACATTTGTGCAAAATTGCCGCATGCAAAACTGGCGCCCCCCGACATTGCAGATACTATCAACTGTCAAACCTAGGTGGCAGCACAAAAGCTCCTATGAATCGTTCGCTGATTATGCCCGCCTAAAAGTTCCCCGGCGAACGGTTCATAGGACCATTTCAGGTAGTGGCCAGACCTGGCGGTCGCCGGTATCTGCAGTTCTAGACCTAGATCGGGTCCTGGAAGGCCTTCTGATGACATTTGTCATTGAAATGTCATCGATATGAATACGACTAGTGTCGAAATATTCCCAATCAAATAATTTCTTTAAAAATAAGTTACTAACATTTATTTCTGTTACATAATCCATCCTTCTGTACTTATTACATCCAAGGGCATATAGTAATTCGGCTGCTATAACTAAGAATATCATTAAGATATCAATTCTGCCCAAAGTATTTAAAGAGGACATCAACTATCGTTAAAATGTTTCTGGTCACCAGGACCCCAGATAAGTAACTTTTCATGAAACCAATTTTATATATTATTGAAAATAATATATAGGTATATATGTTTTATCAACTGTTTTAGGTTAAAATTATTGTCTTGCGATTCATTTTGCGAGTTTTTAGGTTTAGAAAGCACTCGACTACTTTTTGAGTAATTTATGCGACCTTAACATTTACACTAATAAAGGGGGCGCCGCGAGTGAGAAAGCAGCCGCGATAGGCACTACATTTACTACATTTATGATGCCAGTCTGGATCCTGGACCTGCTGAAGGATAACAATATTCATTAAGAAATTTCCAAGGTAAGTCGGGATACATTGAATAAGAAATGATACAAAAACAGCTCAATAATGGCATTTTTAAAAACAGTATTTTTAGAGGTCGTATTTTCGTTATTATACACTTGGCTAAGTAACAAATAAATGAAAAGGTTATATTTTTATTTCATTAACAGTTCATAGCGAAGAACTTTGGACATCATTTTTTAGGCAATACTGATATATGCTAGACTCGTAGATATAGCTGGATTCTAGTAACTACCCGTCTAGCGCAATAAAGAATTCCACATTGCATATTCACAGGCGACCACAGCGATTAGTGATTCAGTGAAAGACGATAAAAAGAGTATAAAACCATATCTTAATGCATAGTGCAGTGACCGCTGCAGGGCTGATGTATCGATAAACTTTGATATTAGTATTCTTTATAACTTACTAGCGGAAATACCCGACGTTGCCACGGTAGAATTTAATTAGTAAACACGACTTTATGGACTTTAGGGACTTTACAAATAAGACAACTATATATACAAACAACAGTACTTTACTACGACAAGCAAATTTTTCTTTTTTTTTTTTTTTTTATAACCATTTTTTAAATAAGTTTTGAATAAAATTCAGCCAAGCCCAAGACGCACCTGCTGGAGATTACGATAGGGTGGCCATCTTGACCATATTATAATATATATGCTGCAATTACATTAGTTAATATTAGTCGGCACAGAAAGCCACCCCTTTATAATATTTGCATATAAAGATGAGACCTACTAATATGATAATATAATATGCTAGTACAATAATATGCTAAAATAATTTGCTAATATAATATGTATTCGTGTATGTATCTTATTCGTATTATTTACACGTATGTTTCACTTTCACTTATTTTAAATCTAACTGTTTTTATAAAATCGAAGACTATCGCGGTTGTTTGACATTATAAATAGGATAGAAAACGAATTTACCGCGTGAAATTTGTAGGACCCGACGTTTCGGTGACGTTGCAGCCGCCGTTGTCTAGGGTAGACGTCGGGTCCTACAAATTTCACGCGGTAAATTCGTTTTCTATCCTATTTATAACTGTTTTTAATTCTTTTCTTTGTTTTATGCATGAAATGCCGACTAAGATTACGTCTACGCACTACCACGACAAGGGAAACCGTAACAACCAACCACAACAAACAAAGAATTCATGAAGCCCGTGTAATCCGTTTTTGATCTTTTAAACATTTGAACATTTTTTTTTAATTTATTGAAATTTTTATGAATCACATCGCTTACTTGACCCCTCAAGAGTGTATGTTTTGAATTTCAAGTCAATCGATTAAGCCTTTTAACCTGTAGGTCCGTCCACTTATAGAAACCCAAAAATATTATTTAATTTAATTTAATTTAATCGGAATGCGGCATCCTTGGTTCTTGTCGTATATTTCAATTTAGGATTCGCAATTGCCACCGACATAATTTAAACCCTCTACAAGTTATGACACTGGTTCCGGGTATGACACCGTATTTGATTCCCGCTATGACACCTCCTTGATTCGTTTTCGCTTTCCGAGTCGCGGAATGTTTACGCAAATCACACTTACATTGGATACACTTGTACATCCGTCTGTCTTACAGTGCAGAAAATCAACTCCAAGCGTGTTCAAAGAAAACGAACTAAGTTTGAGGCCCATTTACTTAGTCCTACATTCCGAACTAAAAGGTCAAAAAAATCCTAAATATTACTCATATTGCCAATTATCGCATACAATGTATTTTTTTCCTATTATATGTTTACTTTAAAAAATAGAAAATGTTGACATCTCATCACAAGAGCGCTAGGCGTAAATTTTTGAAGACTAGGGCCTATCTTAAAGCGCGGAACGACGGTGTGGTGAATTTCCGAAACCATTCTTCATGATTCCGGAGCCAGGTTGTTCTTCTTCGTCTCAGGCCCTTTCTTCCGGCTATTGAATTACTATGGATATCGCATAAAATAAGCAAAGTATTCGACCTTGCAGATTATTATTTTCCTCGATATTTCGCTTTCTTCCACTGTTCTCTTCGTCCATTCTCGACTCCTCAATCTAGCTAATTCCTTTGATAGACCCACATCTATAAACCTTCAAACTTTCTTTCAAATATGTCTTTTAGTGTCTAACCTCGATCAAAATAGAGAATACCTATATAACATTTAAATATGGATTATCTTCTGGTTTAGCAGTTTTCGCTTTTTCGATGCGGATTTCAATCCTCTTACTCATTTGCCAGCTGTCTATTAACCTACTGTTATACAACCTTTATTTCAAATAGCATTAACAATTTATGTATTTTAATCAAATTTAGGTAGTTACCATTGTTTACTATTGTAATCGAATATAAATAGATATATGCGCCTCATAGTTTTTTAATAAGGTATTTCTGAAAAAAGTATAATTACCACATTTTTAAATTTTACAATTTTTTTAAAATCAGGTAATTTAAAAGACTTAACAGTTTACTGTTATTTTAATAACAATATTTAGGTTCCTCTTGATCGTAAAGGTGCGTTGAAAACGTGCTTTTATAAGATACCTACATAGGTGCCAATTTAAACTATGTATATAAATAAACCAAGAGACGGGTGTCTCATTGGCTCTCAAATTATACCAGAGAAGAATGCGAAAGTATGATATATTAAAATATTTTATTTCTAACCACAGATTATAGGATATATAGATGTAAATTATAGATATTATGTATACAGATATACAGATTATAATATGTTATATTTTATTATGTTATACTATTATACTATTATATATAAATATGCTACATTATTTTATATGTTATAACATATGATATTATATTATATTGTAATATGTTATATTATATTATTTATATTATATTATGCTAAATTATATTACGTATTGATTTTTTTTTAAGACAGAAGAAGGACAGCAGGCAAGGCTACAGGCTCAGCAAATAATACCACAGAACTATATATCCATCACCCTAACACAGGCGTATACCGTATAGGCGTATGGGGTGATGTAATCCTGACAAGTTAATGCCCTTTCGCGATTTTCTTCATATGTATTCTTTTAAAATGTGTTAAAAAAAATGAACACAATCTTTTTTATGTAACTATAAAAAATAGGATAAATAAATAAATAAATAAATAAATATTATATACAAACATATTATATATTATAACACAGGTAATATATTTTTGCACATGCATGTATCTGTAATTATGTAAAAATCGTCCATCTAGACGTTCATAGGATGTGGACGTGGATCGTCCATATGACGTGATTGTGGACATTTGTTTAAATTTAGTTTCGACGACATTCAGTTCTAAATCCTCAATTGCTTTTTGAAGCGTTTTAAAGGTTATAAGCCAAAGTGACTAACATTACCATCCAAAAAACATTACAACAGAATCATTCAAGGTATGCATTTTTGAAAACAATTGAGTATTGCGATTCCAAGAGTATTGCGTCAAAAATATATTTAATCGCGCTGTTTTCTTTTTTTCAGAGCCTCTCTGTATCTTTAGCCGATTAAAAAAATTGTTTTGTCACCCCCAAGACTTTCCCGACAAGACCTCCATCGCACCCCGTCGGGGTGCGATGGAGGTCTACCTCCCCGTGTGCACGTTTTATCTCACTCTGGCCCAGACTATTCCTAAAAGTCTAGGATGGGAAAGTAGTGAGTGGGCGTGCCGGTGCACCCTGGAAACTCCGGTCAGCTACAACAGGGAGAGATCCCTGAAGTTGATGACTTGGAGGCCAAAAGACCTCCACCCCAAGCTAAGGTGTTACCCGTACCGTGCCGACGGCTCCGTGGCTGAGGGAGAGCTCAGTCTCTAACGGTGGCTTTCCGAAACCGGGGCGAATCGGGAAGTAGAAATGCCCTTTGACCGATAACAGGCTCTGTCGGTTTTTGACGACCCTTTCCTGACTACTCGTGGGAACAAATATGGACTCAAAAGACAATAAAAATTCCCCTCTAAACTTCGACCAGGACGGTACCGTCCGGGAAGGAAACAGTTCGGAGCCATGGAGCACGACTCAAACCGACTCTTTGCCCGAAAAAATCTCAGCTGTCGCAGGGACAAGCAAAGGTGCAGACAGAATAGGAAACGACTCTGCTATTCCCAAAGAAAAGGACCAAGACACTGAGACACACGAGAAGCACAGGACAAAGTTGTCCGGTGCTGCTCGGAAACGTTTCAGGATGCTGAGGGCAGCAAACGTGAGTGCTAGAGAAGCCTCGGTAGCATGCCTCAGGCCCTGGAAAGATATTAAGAGCCTGACCCATCAGAGCACTCCCATATCTGATGACCAAAGGGCGTCCAAACGCACACGGTCGGAGGAGGAGTCGCCAAGGGAAAACTCAAAAAAGGCTCCTAAGATATACCCAGAAGAAGGCATCAAGCCAAACTTCAGGGAGGTGGTGGGTTCTTCACGTGTGGGAATAAAAAATGAAAGCCCGATGGAAGAAAACCAAATGCATTTGGTGCACCGCTCGCTACTGGCCCTGATTAAAAACATCACTGTCAGAGGCTCGGGCCCAAAATTTCTGGGTTTCACTCACAGGCCTGGCTGGGTCCTGATCACATGTGAAAATCAGAAGAGCCAGGATTGGCTTGTGGGAGTAATCCCAAACCTCAAACCATGGCCCGAGGCAAAGCTGTCTATCATGACGGAAAGCGAAATGCCCAAGCCACTAGTTTGCACAACGTTCTTCCCCAGCAGCGAGGCGGCGAACATAAAGGACGCCCTAAGTCTGCTGACAAACCAGAACGAAGGCATATCTCCAGAATACTGGAAAATACTCAACAGCAGGGAGGAAAAGAATGGACACCACGTGACCTTCTCAATTGACGAGCCCTCTTTGGAGACCCTTCGGAAAACCGACTACAGGGCCACCCTTGGTTTTGGAAAGATTTCTTTGAAAATCAGGGGTGAGCCCACGAATCCCCCAGGAAACAGGGCTATCCCGTCCTACTCCAACAAAGGCAGACAAACGCCTGCTCCCATACAGCGAAAGAAAGAGCCGGCAAATCGGCCTTCTCCTGCTGACGAGAGTACAGGAGCGCCTAAAAAGGGGGAAAAAACCCGGGAATGAGCAAGGCACATCCCAATCCAAACACGGACGGTCTCGTCCTCCATTGGAGAGGGAAAAGCCTGCGACAGAGCCCACAACCCCTATGGATCACTGATGGCGAACATAGGCAACTCTACGAGGATTCTCCATATCAACCTCCACCACGCCATTGCCGCCAGCGCAGTGACGGAGTGTTGCTTCACCAAAGGAGAAATCGACATCGCCCTCGTACAAGAACCCTGGGTAAATAACTTAACTATCCAGGGCTTAAACGCTGCGGGTAGAATCCTCTCGTACCCGGAGGGAAAAAACCCAGAGCATGCATAGTGTTCAAGAAAAACATTAACTTCCTGCCTGTTACAGAGCTATGTACTAATGACCTGTCAGCAGCGTATATAAATCTCAAAGGATGGAATGGATCCAGAGTCATCTTATGCTCAGCCTATCTATCTGGAGAGAAACAAAATCCAACCGAAGAGCTGGCAAACCTGGTGGAGTACGCCCGTACCCAAAAGGCTGAGTTACTGGTTGGATGTGATGCAAACGCACACCACACCGCGTGGGGGAGCTCAGACATCAACAATAGAGGTGAGTTACTTAATGATTTTATCACAACCAACTGCCTATGCCTATTAAACAAAGGCTGCATGCCGACCTTTGTGACAAGTGCAAGACAGGAAGTTTTAGACATTACTTTTGCCTCTAAAAATCTAGCCAGACACATAAAAAACTGGCATGTAAGGGATGACACTTCAATGTCTGATCACAGACAAATAACCTTTAAACTACAAAACACCGTAGACTGTCAAACCACAACTTTCAGGAATCCTAAAGCCACCGACTGGGACGCTTACCGTACCACACTAAGGCTTAACCTTGAAACAATACAAAAAAATATAAAAACACGCGAGAGTCTAGAATTGGCCGTGGCGGATACCACAAAAGGCATTATAAACGCCTATGAGGAAAGCTGCCCACTCAAGACAAAGACCTCCAAAAGAAAAGTTCCATGGTGGAACCCGAAGTTGGACAAACTACGGAAGGAAACCCGGAAACTATTTAATAAGGCCAAACAAACTCTCAACTGGGAGGAATACAAAAAAGCCTTAACCGAGTACAACAAAGAAATTAGGAGAGCCAAAAGAGCAACATGGAAAAGCTTCTGCGAGGACATAGTGGAAACGCCTCAAGGAGCCAGAGTACATAGACTGCTCGCAAAGGACAAACCTAACCAAATTGGTCTTCTGAAAAAACCAAACGGAACCTTTACAACAAATGAAAAGGAAACTTTGGAGGAACTAATATCGACCCACTTCCCAGGTGCTGTGACAACTAGCAACGCCGCCACTGCTCCATACAGACCTCGAAACGAGGACTGGAGTAGGGCTGCTAGAATCATAAGACCCGATCAAGTTAAATGGGCCGTAAAATCCTTTAAACCTTACAAATCATGCGGGGACGACGGAATCATGCCCGTGCTTTTGCAACAGGGTATCGACATTCTAACCCCATATCTGGTTAAAATCTTCAGAGCAAGCTATGCCTGGGGACATATACCAGAAGAATGGACCAAGGTCAAAGTGCTATTCATACCCAAGGCTGGCAGGAAGGACTACGCACTGTCAGAGTCCTTCAGGCCAATTAGCCTAACATCCTTTCTACTGAAAGCGATGGAAAAGATACTGGATAGCTATATCAGGGAAAAAATCCTAACGGTCAACCCTATCAGCTGTAACCAACACGCCTACCGCAGAGGCAAATCCACGGAAACCGCTCTGCTCTACCTAGTAGACAGAGTGGAAAAGGCGTTGGAAGACAAACAAATCGCAGTATGCGCATTTTCAGACATTGAGGGCGCCTTCGACAAAACCCCAATTAAATCACTGGTGAAGGGGCTAGAGTCAAAACAAGTTGACAACACCACAACCAGATGGGTGAAAGCGATGCTCTCAAACCGCACGGCCAAGGTAGCTCTTCACGGAACAAACCTTGAAGTCACCACTACAAGAGGCTGCCCGCAGGGAGGCGTACTCTCGCCCCTACTATGGACTCTTGCAATAGATCAACTCCTGCATAGGATGGCAGAGGCCAGGATAGACACACAGGGCTATGCTGATGACCTAGTAGTCATTGTCCGGGGCTTCTGCCAAAACACGATCTCACACATAATGCAAAAAGCGTTAACAATCGTTAGCAATTGGTGCAGAGAGAACGAATTATCGGTCAACGCCGATAAGACCGTCCTCGTGCCATTTACCAACAAACGTCAACTAGGTGGACTAAAAATGCCAATCTTAAACCACAGGCAGATTCCTTTCTCCAGGGAAGTAAAGTATCTGGGAGTCACGCTCGACCAGAGACTCACTTGGAACAGCCACCTAGATAAAACAATTCAAAAAGCTAAAAGTGCTTTGGGTATAAGCAGAAGACTGGCGGGGAAAAACTGGGGCCTTAACCCCAAGATCTCCCACTGGCTATACACTGCCATTGTGAGGCCGATAATCTCGTACGCCTCGGTGGTATGGTGCAACAAAGCCAACCAGAAAACTGTGATTACCAAACTAAACAATATCCAAAGGACGGCGTGCCTCATGACAACTGGCGCAATGTCCTCCACTCCTGGAGCAGCTCTAGATGCACTGCTGAACTTACCGCCCCTACACATTCATTTGCAACAGGTGGCGAAAGCCAGCATGTACAGGCTATCTGCCCGAGAGAAGGTAAACTGGATCTCACAAGCACTAAGATCAGTCTTGACTCAGTCAGTGAAAATCCAACCCTCAACATGGTATCAGACACCATGCTCCCACTCCTAAACTTTGGAAAACTTTTTACAGTGGAACTGCCGCCCAGAGACGACTGGCTAAAAAGCCAACTGCAATGGGAGGCCGGTAGCCTTAAATGGTATACTGATGGGTCCAAATCGGGACTTGACGTAGGCTGTGGTATATATGGAGAGCGACCAAACTTCGAAAGAAGTGTAAACTTGGGAAAATACGCCTCCATATTCCAAGCGGAGGTTTACGCCATTATTGAATGTGCGGATATCAACCTCCAAAAGGACTACGCCAACCACCGTATCTATATCCACTCGGATAGCAAAGCAGCTCTTATGGCACTAGCCTCGAATACCATTAATTCAAAGCTAGTGCAAAACTGCATATCACTACTGAATTCCCTGGGCGAAAAGAACAGGGTAATACTAAGATGGGTTTCCGGCCATGCAGGAATCGAGGGAAATGAAAAAGCCGACGAACTTGCTAGGACGGGAGCAAAGGGAACGTTATACGGCCCTGAACCTTGCTGTGGCGTACCAAAAATGATGCGTAAAAGATACAACCACCTGGGTGGTCACTACCTCCAACCTGAGGAAGTAAAACAATCTGGCGCCAAAAGCCTGCTGCGGTTCTTAAATGACATGAGGTTTAGCGCAGAACTATAGTAGGTGGCGAGCACAATAGATCAGCAATGGTCGCAGTGTTACAAGGCTCATAAAGACCTTAGAAAAGCCCCACTCAACAAATAAAAATAAAAAAATACCTCGCTGCGCGCATCCTGAATGCAGCACAATTTTCCTTGCATTTGTAAGCGAGAACCTGCTTGATCCTGCTGACTTCTATTCCGGGGAAACGGCGGCTGACATAAGCTGCAGAAATTAATCAGAAATCGATAATCATTCAAAAATGGCAGCATATCGCTTAGGTTGGTTCATAAAGGATGACAGGCGTTTTGGAATCGATCACCAATAGCGATGAGTCATACTATGTCATTTTTATGTATAACATTAATTACTATGGCCACATTCTCGAATTCCTTGTCCGTTTTGCATTATTTTGGTTTAAACATGCCGATGTCCAATAATTAGGCTTTTGATTCTATTTGTTTTTACCAAGGCATTTTTACTAGAAAACGGAAAACCGGTTCTGAATCAAGTAAAGTGTTGAATGGGGGTTGCCTTTCCCTCCCAGCAGCCTCCAACTAGGCAGGGTGCGCGGGCGCAAGTTAGTTGATCGGCTGTACGTCGCGTGAGACTACATTCTTCCTTTTATGTTTCACTGTTACCTGTACCTATTTTCATCATTGACCCCGGCTTTTTAATGGACTTGTGTTACCTGTAAATTCTGTGATTTTTGGCTTGATCAATTGATTTATACTTAGTGATTGGCTTTGTTGACTGTCTACTATGGCAGATTTTTCCATCTGTGTGATGTGTCGGAGAGGGCTTCATTGCGGACGATATCAACCACCAGAGCATTTAAATAATGGCTTGTATATGATCGAGACATATAGAGAAAATGCATTGGAAGACTTGTCTGACTACGGCATACCTATATGAAAATTTTTGGCTATTACGAGGGTGAATCCAGTCTCGTCATGTTCAAGCAAGGACTTATTACTTCTACGTATTAGTCAGTAATAATTAACCGAATGATATAGTTCAACATTACCGTACTTGTTTAACGGGTAGACATACTATAGGTACTTGTGCACATATATTGTCTATTGTATGGTACCAAGGCTATGCCAGGCATGTCGGATTTGCCGCCCCTG
>OX155980.1:37643821-37743222 GCA_944548615.1 Micropterix aruncella | reverse complement strand
CTTTCTTTAAATTTTATTTCTTTGTATCTTTCCAGTGTTTTTATTACCGTTTCTACCATCTCGTAGCATAGGTGGAGGTCTAAAGCGACAGCCTGTAGTTGTCGTGAGAGTGATACAGTAATTTCAAACATAGCAGCAGTTACAGTCAGAGATAAGACGAAATCGAATCTAAGAATTGATACGAGAAGTCCTGCACTTTATAATGATGGAGATATTCTGTCCATTTCCTTAAGGAACTGTACAATAGAGTCAAACAGCTCTTTAAATTGAAGAAGTGCATCATGCTTTTCAAGCCAACGCGTGTCACTGAGGCCCTTTAATTTTACTCTTTTCTCCTCCGGGTGTTTTTCGAGAATAGCTCGTTTGATAAGTTCCGACCTTTTTGCTGACTCTCGCACAAAATTAGTTACACTACCTACAACTCCCATCATATTGCGAATACTCGGCAAGCTACAGGCTTTCAAGATAGCCAAGTTTAGTTTGTGTGCTGCACAATGCATGTAAACAGCAAGCGGTTGGACCTGCTTTAGGCGGGCTTGTACACCATTCAACTTTCCAGACATATTGGCACCTCCATCATAACCTTGACCTCTCAAGTTCTCAATCTGCAGGCCGACTCGATTTAATTCTTGAAGAATGTGATCGCTCAAAGCAGCACCACTCAAGTCAACTGCAGACAAAAAGCACATGAACTCTTCGTGTATTGTGCTCTTATGTATATCCAAGTACCTGATGCATATACTCAGTTGCTCTGTGCCACTAGCATCTGTTTTTTCGTCGCTAAGTACAGCGTAATATTTTGCTTCTTTCACTTTTTTTATTATATTTTTCATAATTAGAGTATGGCAACATTCAACCAGCTGATTCTGGGTTGTTTTACTTAGATATGTAGCATTTTTTGGAGCTGTCTCTAAATTTTGAGCTGAACTAACAGATTTTTAATATACAGTTTAGTAACAAATCTGAAAGTTTTGTTTATTTATGTTTTGGGGGGGGGCTTCAGCCCCTTAGCCCCCCCCCTGGATCCGCCACTGGTTGTATCCTTCAGTTGTAGGCAGATGTGATCTGAACTGCCTCGAGCGGTCCTTAGAGGCATTAATTGACGCTCTTAGCCCGTCTGTATCTCTCGGGGTCGTGTTGCCAATGAGTCCTTTTCTAGGAGTACGCGGCATCAGGTCGACGGATTCTTATAAAACGTACGTTTCGAGATTCTCCTCTCAATTCGCCGGTAAGCACAAGGCTAGCAAACCAGCCAAGGCCACTGTAGTCCCTCTTCGGGGAGGCTACCGGGTGGGAGTTAACCTTTGTGGAAATTGAAGAATTAAGGTTGCAGTAGTAAAAAAAATGTTTTGAGATAATATTTGTACCGAGCGGAGGACAGGAAAGAATTGGATGAGACGGAAGATTACTAGTATTTTAGGGACACTAAATCGTTTTTCAGAGAAACTTGAAAAATAGAAACTGTTTCTGCTTTTCTGATCTGGGAGGAACTCTGTTATAGCATTTCCGAGTTATGCAATGTTTTTTTTTAAAACTCGAGGGTGAAATTGATGACGTCATGACTAAGGACGTAATCACTGTCTTCTTCAAGCTTTGTAATCCGGTCATCACGGCTAATAACATACTAAACATTGTCGTTGGTTTCCGGAAGTGAACCTTTCGAGCCTATTTTAACACGCTTTTATTTATTTATTTATTAACACTCTTTTATTACACGCATGACCTGTATGTATCTATCGGTGGTATGTATTAGGTGGTGAATGGTTTCGTGCAGCTTGGGTCACAAGATCCATTTTGTTCTCGGATCGGCTCAACTCGCGATTAAAACTACCCCGGCTAAAACTCCCGTGTCTCAGGCCTCAGAGCTGGTGGACCGGTTTTTCCCGGCGGGATTGCATCCCGGCGCCACTGGACGGTTTGCGCACCGGTCGGCGAATCCAATCTGTCGTGCATTCTGACTAATTGCTGAAGGGGTCTGGAGACTATATAAATACACTGTTTCCTAAGCAGCGTGGGTGGATGTTGACCTGTTGTCATGCCACTCTTGAAATGGCCTTGGGCCACTCGATCCCGTGTTGCAATACGGGCAAAGAACGCCTAGGTCCGCGATAAATTCTAACTGAATTACCGCTGTAATACAACAGGTACATGTCGCGTAAGAGACTTCGGACCCGTCACCAGTCGGGAGGACGGAGGTATCCTGAAGGTTCATTCCAGACGGAGATATCCTGCCAAAACTGGTAGTCAGGGGATTGATTTGTCTTAAGTCTTCTGCGCTCACCTCACGAGAGACAGAATGATACATTTCGTTAAAACTTCCTGAGGTGACGGGTTGACCCGTTGTAGTTGACAACTCTAGTTGTATGTATCTATCATTTAACCGAATATTGCAAGTCAAATTTCAACCACTTCTGATAGTCGTATCAACACAAAACTTGGCAATTGTGTGTAGTTCTTATGACAGTATAATCATATGGGGTAATCGTTCTGATGTGATGATGGAGTCGGTAGGTAGTCACAGGAACTGCATAACGAGACAAAGTATCCGAGTCGAGTTTGGGCTTGTTGGGCTGGTAGGGTGGCACTGGAATTCTATAAGGGAACAATGTATCTTACCCGTGTTTAGGCTTGTTGGAGTCGGCTTGAAGTGTACTCTGGTCATGAATGATTTCCTTGGTCTGATGATGTAGCCAAAGGAGGGCACTGGAGTCAAATAACGGAACAACGTATTTTAGCCCTGTTTGGTCTTTTTGGAATCGTCTTGAGATGTACTTTGGTCATGAATAGTTTTCAGGGTCTGATGACGGAACCAGAATGTAGGCACTGGAACTCAATAACGGAACAATAAATGTTAAACATGTTTGGGCTTGTTGGAATCGTGTTGAGATGTACTCTAATCATAAATGATAAGATTGTGGTAATACTAAGAGTAAAAAATGAACTAATAGTTTCAAAAACTAAAAAAACACGTTTCTGCAAATACTACTTTAAAAAGAAACAATAAAAAGCTAAATACCATAACATTAACTACTATGTTATCACTATAACCCTTAATGGACTTAGTGTAAGCCATGTTTGTAATTAACTATATTATTTGAGTGTAAAGTGTGGGGCTCTTTCCTTCAAATCAAATCCTAATAATGTTTCTTAGTGAAACGTTTCCAAAAAGCATTGTTATAAATATAACAAATGCTAGAAAAAGCGCCCCATACTTTTATACTCAAATAATATAAATAATTATAAACATGCCATACACTAAGTCCCTTACGGGGTAAACAGTGATAAGAGTAGTTAATTATATGGTTTTTATTTTACTTTCAGTGCAGTACCTACAAAAGCGTGTTTTTTTAGTTTTTGAAACTATTATTTTATTCACGCTAAGGTGGCGCACTACTACCCTTCCTTGCTCCTTGAAACGACGCCTTTCCGCTCGCGCCCATTATCTTGGGCCGCACTGTCGTACTTTCACTTATTATCATCATTACCCACCACATGCAACCGGGACCATATCCAAGCTATTATAAATAAGATACAAACGGATGTACCGCATGAAATTTGTAGCACCCGACGTTTCGACGACGTTGAAAACGATGTTGAAAACGGCGAATAAGTAAGATACTGAATAAATTCGACATAAAATGATCTCAAACCGACGCAAAGTTTAGCTCGATCTCTGAGGCCTGTATAAAATATATAATACAACTGCAAACTTTGGGTTTGTATAAAATCTAGTGCAGTTGTGCGTTAGCGTGAATTTGGGTGAGGTTTGAATTAAAAAAGTGTTACATTCTTAAAATAGAATACATCATAACTCCATTATTATTAATTCTAGAATGAAAAAAATACGTGTGGCACTCGGGGACTGCCGCGGTAAAGCTATTGCATAGCATTTGTAACAACTTATGCAATTATAATTATTTATTTATTTTATTTTTTCTGATATCAGATAACTGCGCTCTATCGGAAAACGTTGACATTATTCCGAATCATTTGCGGCTGCGGTAGCAAATGATTCGGAATAATTTAAAAGTCTTCCGATAGAGTGCCGAGCACGAATTTTTTATTCGATAAAGCAAAAAAAACGTATTATTCGAAAAAAATCGGAGATAAAAAGATAGGTAATTAAATTATCTTTAAAATGGTGCAGGTTTCATAATAATACGCCAGATAGTATTTGCGTAGTAGTCGTTTTTGTGTTCGGTTGGACCTAATTTCACAAATTAATTACACTATGTAATATAAACAAAATCTAAAATTTTCAAAGCTAAGAATATTAGGAAAATGTTCTTGTTTAACATATATATTTTTCGAATCGTAAGCAGTACTCGTTTAGACGTAATTATCAGTTTGAAATCATTAATTTTCGTTAAGAAATTTCTTCATTCGGTCGCCGCGCTGGCCTAGGCCCGCGATAAAAGCTATGCAATAGCTTAAAACAAATGCCACAGAATCCTGAGAATAACGCCTCCAAGTCTGTTGTAATTCATTTCTAAATATCTGCAGTTGTCTTACGACTTCAATAGTTCAATTTTTTAAATCATCTTCTTCTTCTTCCTATAGTGCATCTCCTACATGAGTTTGGCTGTCAGCTCTGTGAATTTTTTCGTCTTGGGCCAAGCGAAGTACATAATTCTACGCTTGAGATTTTTGTCCACTCTCGGATGTTGCGGAGCCAATACTTCATAGTGATAGTGATAGTGATACGAATAATATATATTTGAAAATCGAACCAGTATATCACAATTATTATAGCCGGTAATTAAAAAATAACTTCATTGCGCATTATAGAGAAGAAAACAAAAGAGTTTGAAATTCGAATGCAAATAAATTATCGCGCTTTATAACAAAAACCTAAAAGAATCACGCAATGTATGTCGCTTCATGTCGCTTCTTTCTTCTATGTCAGATTTCAACCTCTTGTACAAATTTCAAAACATTGTCAATATTGTCATTGAAAGCTGTATGTTCTTCTAACAAAAATAAAATTAATATAACAAGTATATGACTACACTTCTGCGATGATTGAGGGCTGACTGCGATGATTGAGAGCTAACATCAGAAATTCATCGTTAATATAGGTCGGTGGGACGCAACTTTTTCACAACCGCGACCCGAAACTTAAAAACTTTAATTCAGCGCCTATTTTTTCTAGGAAGCAGTTGATTATTTTGCGAGCAGGACCCTATGCATTTTTATGCATTCAGTATAATTGAATATCCCCAATTTATTATTATTATTTTAATTGGTTTTGAATAAATATGTCTGCCCGACGCCTTGCCATCCCTAACCCTACCCATACGCCCTTCTCTTTCGATGAACTGAGTCACACTGATTTAAATAATTTGCTACTAGGTGACGACACGACCTTCCTATGAGATTTTTTCAAGATAGTTACGAGTATTATTTCCTCAAGATCTAAGGAGCAAATTCTACGTGACACACTTTCTCACAATAAACATTATTTAAATATATGACATTTAAATGCGCAAAGCATTCCGGCTCATTTTAGTTAATTTTTTAGTATTTTTGCCAATCAAGCTGTAGATGCTGTTATGATTAGCGAATCATGGTTAAAACCATCTTTGACGCCGTCTCAATACAATTTACCCGGTTGTAACCTGATTCGCATTGATCGGACAGCTCGCAGAGGTGGAGGAGTAGCCATTTACCTAAAATACCACTTTTCGTGTGAGAACATTTAATTTTACGGTCGGTAGCAGCCCTGCCCCGAATATTTATTAATTCGTGTTACCATAAAAGATACTATGTAGTATTATCCTTGGAGTATTTTACATTGCACCGGATAACAACAATTATTTTTACGAATTAGAAAATGTTTTACTCGAACATCTGCCCAATATTTCACATGATTTTTTTATTGGCGATTTTAATATAATGCATGTCTTTCAATCAAATCAAAATTGATCCATCGTCAGCATCCTCTTCAGCTTGAAGAGTCGTCATGTGTGATCGTTTAAATGGAATTCTGAGCAGGTTAATAAAACAAGACAATGACATGTTCTTGACATTTCCTAAAAACTTTTCCTGAGTCACCTGTGAGTGCATGTTTTCAGAAAACAAAACCTCAACTGAAGTTAAAACAAACGCGGGAGTCCGTCTCACATATGTAGATAATTGAAGAAAACGGTAATAAATGCGGCGATTATTGCGTGTAGTGGGCTGTTCAAATAGAGTATTGCTTAATCTAAAATATCTTTCTGTGATCTAAAATATCTTTTTAGGGATGATAAAGCAATATTGGCATATCTTCACAAATCAGTCGCAAGTCCTTAGCTAACATATTAGTGCATAACTAACTAACATTAGTAGTTTTATCCTACTAAATAACATTCATACGGATATAACTGGAAAATTTACGTCATCAGTTATTGAAATATAAAGAAATAATTAAATAATTACTTGTTACCAATGAATACAAACGATTGACAAAATACACAAACCATACTGACACATATCATACTCGAAATATTGGTTTTAGACGCTTGAAATTTGGTACTCGGATGTCTTGGTGGCCCAAAATCACATTGGGAAATTTTGGTTGGAATATCTCATATACAAGCTACACTAATAATATTTAAATTCCGCCATACATTGTAATCAAATATTAACTCCTTCTGTTGGCGTATAGCAGAGAAACGAACCACGCCTGGTGACCCAGGCGGCGGTCGCCTCATTAATTTTATTTATGAAATTAATATTTTAATGTAATCAGCCCTTGGCTACTTGCCGGGAAAGTTGTAGGGTGAGGCAACCGAGTACTTGTTGTGACTCTGGATGTATTTGCCTAAATCATAATTTTTATAGATTTGTTTCTGTTTTGACTACCTTACTCGCGACCAAAACTGCGACCAACTCGCGACCAAAACTGAGGTTGAATGGAGGCTGTCTTCTAAAAAAATATGAAAGGAATATGAAAGGAACCTATAAGCGATTAGTCTTTATGCCATCTTATATATTATGTACTATTGGTGAATGAAATCTAGAGCTGCGCTTTATTTTCAATCCCCCCCCCCCTATCCAATTAAAATAATAACTGCTCTGCTTCGCCTCAGCCGAGAAATTGGAATAGTTCGAGACGATAACGATTTATTCCGGGATTGAAGCTGTAATTGCTGTCTTGAAATGCTGTCTTGAATTTCAGACATCGGAAAATAGACAGCCACAGAACCCACACAATTACATTCAAAGTAATGCAATATTAATTATACTGAATTTATTGATAAATAAGTATTGAAAATAAGTTAAAAACGAATTCGTCGAAACACCCTCATACCTTTAATGAAACGTAATTCTCGGGACGATCTTAACCTCTCAGAAGCCAGTTATTCCACGCAAAATTTTCGAAGCCCTCGTAAAAAGTGTGTGCAAGCATACTAATATATATACCGGTGGCCTATTCAATGGCATTCTTCAATGACAGGCTTTTACCACAGTGGAGGGAGAAATAGAGCTGATAATTGCATAAACACGAATATAATAACGTTAATACGAAAAACGCCGATCGGCGGGCAAGCGCTTAAAATCGGTTTAGTAGTTCACTTATAAAACTTATAAGTGAAACTTATAACCTAAAACTTAAACTTACTCTAGACGCGCTACACATGAATTCTGGGTAGAATTTATTAATTTTATTTTAAGTAGCCCGAATTATATTTCCATATTAGGGTTTATTTAGGCGAACAAAGCCTTAATAAGAAATTTTAAATCAGGCTACCTACAATAAAATGAATGAATTCTTCCCGAAATTGTCAAATGACCCTTTTATTTTTGATCTTGCAGTAATATCCGATAACTTTATTATAAGGCTCCTAACAAAATGTTTTTTTAACGCTAGAAATCTACTTCAGGGAATTACTCAAATGTTATTAAAAACAGATCCCTTATACTTATATATAATCAGTACAATAAAAATTTGGTACCCAAAAACATCTTTTATATTTAATTTACGTGAGGTCAGCTCTTCGGAATTAAAACTAAAATGCCGAACTCGCGTGGCAAGATAAAATAAATATTTTTTATTAGAAATATAAAATAATTATTACCCCATGTGAATTACTGTAGCCCAAATGGTTTTTACATAGTTTGATCTATTTACACCTGAAAATGATAATGAAGACATTGAACAAACCCATTATAAAATTTAACGTATTGTAGCTGTGTTTAAATACATAAGTGATGGAACATCTCGTTATAGTTTTTGCATCACAGGCTAACAGATGTTTTGGTGTCGGGGTATATGTAGCTTATTTCACATGAATTTTATACCCTTAATTCAAATATAACATTAATTTTCGCGTAGGAGCTCAAAGACCTAAGATATAACATTTTCTTGAAATATACGTTACACTATTTTGACTTAAATACATGGATTAATTTTTTTTTTAATATACAGTGAATTTTCATTATAATATACGGTATAACTGCAGTATAGGAACCTCTCCTGGATTGTTGATTTTTAAACGTCACAGGACTATATTCACCACGCAGATTCCGAATCTGCAATAATCTTTTGTTACTCTCAATAAATAAGCGGGATATAGGCATTCAAAGTTTGCATACTAAACGTCAACAAATCGGCCATATTGTTTCAGGAGTAGTGTCTGGAAAATAGTCCATATATCGCGAGTTCTCTAATATCGATAACAATTCGCGATATTATAAAAATGATGGCATGCTCGTGAAAAAACATGTCTGGGATATTTAAAAAAATGAGACTATTTTCGGGGTTTTTTTTCAACGACTTTGCGTTTTTATAATAAAAGGTATCCTGAAACAATAGAAAATTCCTAAATATGGAGATATCACCCCAAGAAAATATGTTTTTTTCGAACTTCGCGTGAAATAAACAAATTTTATTATATACAAAGGTAACTAGTGACAGAACATATCGAAAGATTATTTTCTTCTTCTTCTTCCCAGAACACATCAGGACGATTTACACAATATCTTCTAATTGAACTCATTTTATTTCTGTGCAATACAGCGCGTTTTAGATTAATTTTATAGCAACTTTTTCCTAAACACAAATAACCCGCCTTACAGGCTTTGATATATGTCCGCCGCCAGAGAATTCACCTGCGAGGAAAAACTCCTCTTATAGGGGATGGGTGTTCTGTAGAGCTGATAGAGAAAAACTAATTTCATATTTGGATTCAGCGGCACAAATATAGTTAAAATCTGTTCTAAAATCCTAGGCACCAAAAAAATCTCTTTTTTGTAAACCTCTGATCTAACACAACAATTGCAGTTAGGTTTACAAAATATCTGGATTTTTCATAGGTATCGTATGAAACTAAGACCAGTATAACATACGAAAAGGGGAAAAAGTAGATAAAGGAAATAATATATCTAAAGGGCAATATTATATAACAGTTTGAAAACCCCTGCAACGGAGAATTCTCTGTTCGTAAATTATTATTAAATTCTCTCTCCCTCTCATGCGCTTAATGAACATTAAATTGCATGCACTGAAGCAATATCTCGTTGAGAGGATACTTTGGCCAATTATGAACTAAATAATTAAATTAATGCTTTCTCAACGGACCAGAAGTACCTAATAAAGTCAAACGGGAATACACTGACGTAATTGTTTTGATGCAAGTTAGGGTTGCCATACGTCCCGGTATACCGGGACATACCACCGGTATGGAACCATTGTCCCGATCGTCATAAGTGCATCGTAAGTGAGTACGTCGTGATTCGATGTGCGTAAGTGCGCACTTACGCACATCGAATCACTTAGGACGTACTCATTTACGACGAATACCGAACGCTGCTTGTCAATGCGGCGCGTTGGAATCTACATCTCTCTCTCAGTGCAGTCACTTAAACAAAAGTAAGGGGGTCAACCTTGGAATGAGAGATTATAAGCTGGAAACTCGTATACACCTTCATTTTGGCGTTGTAAAAGTTGTCTCAAAAGTCTCGTAAAATTTCGTGTCTGCATCGTAACTTTTTCAAGGTCAAATACCAAAGGTCAATATCAAATATCAATATCAAAGGTCACATAAATCGTTACTTCGCGGGTATCTAGGTTTCTAGCTACAATGATGTTAATATCGATTATAAAAATTGTAGAGCATAAAATTTGCAACATATTTTGTTTCAAATATTTTGTCATGCGCTCAACCATTTTTAAGATACAGGGCGAAGAGCGCGCAGCGCTCAGCCAGACATACTGTAATGCAAAGTCAACTGTGAATCTCAGTGAATATTATAATAACATAATAATAACAGTGAATATTATATAATAAAAATAGAATAATTTGTATTATTTATTAGTCAATACATTCTATTTAATAACATTTCACATATATCTATTATATTATTTTAATAATATGTATTTACCTACTTTGTGTAATTAAAAACTCATTAAATGGAATACTTATGGTATATCTTAATTTTATATGAATTTATTGAAAGTAGATTTTAAGTAGAAACATAATAAGTTATTTTTCTTTAAAATCTGTAAACTTTTAAATACCAATTTTTCTATTTATATTATAACTGGGAAGGCTGAAAATGCAGACCCCTACATAATACGACCTTCTTCATTTATAGTTAGATCATGAGACAGATATTCTGTTGTGAAGACTGGTTTATTTTGTGATGGACCACTTTCGATAAACTGAATTTATTGGTTCGTTTTAGATCTCGGCGACGACGGACGTACAATTTTGAAAATTATGGCTGATTCGTGTTTTATTTGTAATAAGTCACTTTTAGAATGTGATATCGAAAGAAATGACGGTCATTCAGACTTCTTAAATACTTTAACCTCTGTGCATGTGCCTGATGAGCGTCGAAAGTGTACATAAGTAAAAATTCCATAGCAGCATCGAAACGACCTAGAAGAAGGTAAACCTTTACCATTAACCAGTTTACTTAGTAAAAAAAGGAACTAAATGCTTGATTTAAAATAACTGTGTCTATTTTGTTGTTTATATTAAATACACCTTATGGAGCAGCAGTCAAGAAAAAAGAAAGTACCGTTTTAACCATTACTCACGATCAGTAATAATTAAAGTACTCAGGAATTCAAAGACAATGTCATCAAAAGATTAGAAGAACTAAACGATTTTTTAGGAGAATTAGTCAAAGATCGTGTACTTTATGAGTATGACTTGATCCTAGTTGAAGCAAAGTACCATACCGTTTTCTATACCAATTTCTTGATTCGAGTAAAAGTCAAAAATGGTTAGGGCATGATTTAGAACCACGGAAATGTGGTTGGGTGCAGCAAAATAAATATCTGGAGTCAATGACGACAATATTACCACCAGCTCCAGATGAATTACTAAATACTATATTTTGTTATTATAAGAATGGATGTAGTCCACGCTGCGGGGGTTGCAATGCACGTTAGCTTGTGGCCTGTGTAATGAACAATCTTGTCTGAATGCTATTTCATTACAAAGCGACCCCGAGGAAGAGAGTACATTTGACCCAAAAATTCTAGAAGGCATGGAAACAATGATTTAGGACAACGGAGATGACGGTAATGACACAGGAATTTTCAAACGCCCGGAAGACGATGACGAAGATGAAGAAAAAGAAGAAAATTAATACTTTTCTTCTTTAAATTATTAAAGATTTGTAAATTTACACTTCAATTTCAATTGTAAGATATATACAGCTGCTGAATAAAGATAAAATTAAAATATATCTACTCGTTTTGTTTCTGCTTAAAATCTACTTTCAATGAATTATTATAAAAATGAAAATGTACAGTAAGTGTTTTTGTTGTTGTTAAAAATGGTGTCCAGCAAGTACACAGTGCACATATTCTCGAAGCCATGCTTATTACTTGGAGAAGCACTACAGAAACCAGCCATGGACATTTAATAAGAATCTATTCTAGCTCACAGGGCCTTAAATGTTCAACAGTGGTGCAAAGACAATTTCACCAGCTCTCAAGAATTGCTACCCTATTCGTACTATTTTGGTACCACGTAAAAAAAATAACTTATAAGTGATATTTCCGGTATGTCCTCATAAGCAGGCCCACATCATCTGACAATATTAGGATTTGCCTCGTTTGTAGTCTTTCTATATCGTCTATGTAGTCTTTGTCAAAAAAATCTAATATGGACAATTTTTATTTTTAAACTTTATTGTATTTGCGGCAAATAAACAATGTTGTAATTATTTGCACTTCTTTGTACGTATTCTGTAAATAAAAATAACACTTCTGAATACAGCCAACAAGGTATTCCACGCATACTCCACGAGCGCGATTCAGTCGCCCTGGCCTGTTCCTAGATGCGCTGCGGTCTGAAGATTGGGATTTGATTTGGCGGTCTGGTAAAATAAACCAAAGAGTTTGAGATTTTGCGATTACTTTAAATTAGGTACATTTTTAAAAGCACTTTACAATTGCTGGGTTAACGATTCTTCACATTTTCCGCAAATTCGGTTGATTAAGTAATCTTGGGGAGGGGGGGGGGGGGGTTAGGCCGCGAATTACGTCTGTTGACATATGGGAGCGGGGATCCGAAAATCCCAAAAACGTGGATAATATGTGGATAGCCTCAAAGGGGTTCAAAATTCTATAAATATTATAAATGCAATTAATGAATGAAAACTCTTCATATTGTTTGGTTCACATTAAATTATGGTTTGTGACATCAATTTTGAATGTGAAGTGTAATATCACATCATTTGTAATTTGCGGCGTTGTCGTTCGTTTCAGCGTGACTTGTTATAGCTGGTTATGAATCAACCTGAAGAAAAAAAAACAGTTACGATTCATTCGTTCTCAATGCACGTATAAACGAATATATCGTGGGAAGCGATTTTCATGATATTTTATGACGACGTAAACCAGAAGCAAATGGTCGGACAGGCGGCCGGTTTTATGCGGCTTTTTCCACTTTAGGAACAAACAACTCTGGGGATTCATAGATACAAAGCGACCGGAACATAATATAACGTCTTCGTCTATCTTAATTATATTCTATTTCCTAGTCAACAGTTTCTGCGAATTACTATTGCGTAATGCGTGAGGACACTCGAAGGGGAAAGGCTAGGTATAGCGAAGAAATATTAATAATATTTAATAATACAATTGGATAATAATATTAATGAATGGTATATACTCGTATTCGGTCTTACAATAAGTTAAATGCTCCAAACATCCACCATTGAGACTCCGTCCAGTTCACTGGCTGTACATCGATGACCTCTTTACTTGAAACTAAATGTGCGATTCCGATCCACGCTGCAAACGGCAACTTGGGTTGTCGACTACAGCGGGCGAGCCCGTCACCTCAGGAAGTTTTAACGATTAGTCGTTCTATCTCCCTGGAAGTGAACGTAGAAGACTTGGGGACAAAACAGTGCACCGTCTAGCTACGCCACAAGCCCGTAAGAGGACAACGCCTTAAACGCGAGATAGCCAGGAATGTTACCTGGCGGGCCGACACTCACGCCCTTACTTCCAATTGTGACCAGATTACTCCGGTCTCTCGATTGGTTACGAGTTCGAGGTCGCTTGCGCGGTCCTCTCCCTTACGAAGCGGTGAAACGGCGTTTACCAAATCTATCGCGGACCAGAGCGTCCTCACCGTTTCACCGCTTCGTAAGGGAGAGGACCGCGCAAGCGACCTCGAACTCGGAACCAATCGAGAGACCGGAGAAATCTGGTCACAATTTGAAGCAAGGGCGCGAGGGTCGGCCCGCCAGGTAACATTACTGGCTATCTCGCGGTAAAGGCGTTGGCTTCTTGCGGGTTGTGACGTAGCTGGACGTTGGATTTGTTCTGTCCAAAGTCTTCTACGTTCACTGCAGGGCGACAGAACGAGAAAATCGTTAAAACGTCCTGTGGTGACGGGCTCGCCCGTTGTAGTTGACACCGCAAGTTGTTAGTTTTATGAGCTAATGGGCCCATGATGAGGTGGCCACGATGACCCATGTGTTCAGGGTCGGTCACACTCACGGGTCAACACCCATCCGATGGCCTCCAAGCATGGGGTGCGAACCTGGGTAGGACACTGGGTCAACCAGTCTCCCCTGGGAATCAAACCTCTGGCGCTCCTGGACGGTCTGCGCACCGAGCGGCGCAAGCCAATCGACTGTGCTCTCCGACTAACAGTCGGGGGAGTCTGGGAACTGTATTGTTTCCTATAGAGCGGGGGTGGTTGCCTACCTTACGGCGACTGCTCTTGAAATGACCATTGGTCATCCGATCCCGGTTCAGAGTCGGGCAAAGGACGCCTTGGCCAGCGATAGATTCGGCGTACACCGTTTCACCGCTTCGTAAGGGAGAGGACCGCGCAAGCGACCTCGAACTCGGAACCAATCGAGAGACCGGAGAAATCTGGTCACAATTGGAAGCAAGGGCGCGAGTGTTCGGCCCGCCAGGTAACATTACTGGCTATCTCGCGGTAAAGGCTGTGCTTCTTGCGGGTTGTGACGTAGCTGGACGTTGGATTGTTCTGTCCAAAGTCTTCTACGTTCACTGCAGGGCGACAGAACGAAAAAATCGTTAAAACGTCCTGTGGTGACGGGCTCGCCCGTTGTAGTTGACACCGCAAGTTGTTAGTCAGAGTGGGAGCTAACGGGCCCATGATGAGGTGGCCACGATGACCCATGTGTTCAGGGTCGGTCACACTTACGGGTCAACACCCATCCGACGGCCTCCACGCACGGGGTGCGAACCTGGGTAGGACACTGGGTCAACCAGTCTCCCCTGGGAATCAAACCTCTGGCGCTCCTGGACGGTCTGCGCACCGAACGACGCAAGCCAATCGATTGTGCTCTCCGACTAACAGTCGGGGGAGTCTGGGAACTTTATTGTTTCCTATAGAGCGGGGGTGGTTGCGTACCTTACGGCGACTGCTCTTGAAATGACCATTGGTCATCCGATCCCGGTTCAGAGTCGGGCAAAGGACGCCTTGGTCCGCGATAGATTCGGTGTACTCCGTTTCACCGCTTCGTAAGGGAGAGAACCGCGCAAGCGACCTCGAACTCGGAACCAATCGAGAGACCGGAGAAATCTGGTCACAATTGAGGGCGCGAGTATCTCGAGCCCGCCGGGTTTATTCCTCGCTAACTCGGGGTAAGGCGTTGGACTCTCACGGGTTGTGGCGTAGCTAGACGTTGGATTGTTATTGTCCAAAGTCTTCTACGCTCACTGCAGGTCGATAGAACGACTAATCGTTAAAACGTCCTGTGGTGACGGGCTCGCCCGTTGTAGTCGACACCGCAAGATGATGTTAGTCAGAGTGCACAGTCGATTGGCTTACGCCGCACGGTGCGCAGACCGTCCAGGAGCGCCAGAAGGTTGATTCCCAGGGGAAACTGACCATAAGGCCAAAGTCCTACCCAGGCTCGCACTTCATGCGTGGAGGCCGTCGGATAGGTGTTGACCCGTGAGTGTGACCAACCCTGAACAGAATGGGTCTTCGTGACCAACTCAGCAAGGGCCCATTAACTCCGCCGCTGCAAACGGCAGACGGCAGCGGCAGATGGCGACGGCATACGGCATTACTTAAATCAATTTGTATAGACCGTTTTCGACACCGACTGCAACTGCCCCGCGGGAGGTCGTAATTTGTTTTGACGCGTAGCGGCAGACGACAATTCCGTGCAAACAGAGTACTGCCATTGCAGTTCGACATTTTTGACTTATGTATAGACGAAGACAGGGATAAACTGATTAATTTAGTGTCTTTTTTTTATTCGATGAGCAATAGCTTCGGATATTCAAGTGTTTTTAAACAAAATTTCATAAGAGCCGTCTAGTCTATTTAAGTAGGTACAATGGCATTATAGATTTTCTACTTAAGTAATAATGCAATAAAAAGATATCGTCCTCTTCTTCTTATTGCAATAAAATTTGGTATGTTTTATTACTCATATTTTCATATGGACGACACAACCGTAATTTAGTAAGTAACGCCGCGACGGAACTGACTGTAGCGCCGCGGCGCCGCCCAGCTTCGGAATCTATACGACGGCATCTGACGCCCGTCAGCAATTAGGCTCGCCCGTCTGCCGCTGCCGTCTGCTGTCTGCCGCGTGGATCGAAATCGTACCTTAAGGGTTTCATATGTGCAATGCAGCAAAATTTAATTTTTTAGTTGAATTTATGTGCGGAAGTTCACTGAATAACTAAAGAATTTCGACAGATTTCCAACCCAATTAGAGCATTCAGGAATAGTCAGAAACAAAATTAAATAAAACTTAAAAGTCAGAAACAAAATAATCAAAGAACAAGGTTGTACAGTGTACACATCTTAAGGTTGCTATGAAATATTACGAATATATTCTAGGTTTTAGATATTCTAGCGAAAAATAGAAAAAAAGATATAAAAAAACCAGTGTTTTTTTTTTATTATTTGCCTTCAATTTAATTACTATTGGGAAATCTTCTATACCTGGCCAAATTTTTAATTCCTCTTTTACTCTGTGAATTTAAGAGGTTCACCAATTTTTACTACGAATATAATGTTTTTTTCCGATATAACGACCACCACTGATCACGAAATCGCTCTTCATTAGTTTGTTTTATTATTTTTTATTTTACATTGCGTATTTTCTGTGTAAACGAAGTATAAAGTAAGAATGGCAGCCCCATTGGGCCCCAGAGACTGTTTCCTTGACTGACTTGTCTATATATGTAATTTGGCTGCGGCACTCAATTGGTTTATCATATCCGACTAGCCAGCATTGAAGAACGCATTCTTTGATATTAACATATACTTCCAACTGATTACATTTAGCTGCAGACTGTACTGTCCTCCCACGTGTATGTCACCTTGTCTAATACTTTAACAAAAAATGTGTACGTTGGTTCCTTAAGTAATAATGTACCTCAATGCAATAATAGCTAAACAAGAACACGGTTTCATAAAGACGCTATGGCAGGATTGATAAGGTATCAAGCATAACGGTGTAAGACCACTGTTAGCATGTCAATAGTCTTTGCCGAATTTGAGTTTCTGGGGAAGAGTTATGAGTAGTCGAGTCTGGGAAAGCTAACGCACTGTGAAATAGGCTATAGTAGGTAAGTACAGTTTGAAAGGTGATAATGTGCCTATGGGGATGGGATGAGCCGCAAAGAAGCAGATCGTGTCTTGAATCTCAAAGGGAGCTGTGCGTCCATCGATCGATGTCCCCCGCACCAAATATGCGACGAATAGTCAAGTGCACAGTAGGTCTATTGTAATGAAACCTTGTAGACTCAACGGTTAACATTTCATTCGACTGGTAGGGGAAGGGGTCTCAAAACTGGCATCTTAAGAGAAAGTTAATAATATTATTAGGAATGACCTACATCAACTTCTTTTTTACATTGAGAAGCTTGATTTGAGGCTTTTGAATAATGTTTGGTAGAAAATGCGAAAAGCTAAAAACAAAAAAAAACAAATTACCAAACTCTCACAAATGCCCGCTTTACCGAAAGTGGGTATATGTTATGGGCAAAGTTTATTTAAAAAACTTAAAACTAACCTCAAAATTTTGTGACAAGTTAAAGTAAATACAACCAAATCACGGTCACATTAGCAGTCTCTAACGAATGAGTTGTGATAATAAGATAGAATTCATTAAAATAAATACAGAAAACACAAGTAACATACCTCGCAATTATGTTAAAAACCCGATTAAAATATTTTTTTGCTCAGCTTCTAAGCGCGTGCTATTAGGCGAAGCGGAACACCCTGACTGCCGCAGGGTGAGAGGGGCGGGGGTTCACCCACGCGGTACGAAAGCGCGCCATTTTTTTTGCGCGCCAGATTACACTCAAAAGCTAGGTTATAACTTTGCCTCAACTGTTTCGTGAATCCAAAAGAAAAACGTGTGAAACGAAAATAAATTATTTATATGATTGAACTATCTACCTGTAGGTAGTGTCTGAAAAGGCAAATAAACATTAATCTTTTTAAAGTAACAACTTGATTCGAAACCACGCGAAGCGAAGCCGCGGGCGACAGCTAACACTATATAATCAAAGGTTTACTTTAACCAGGTTACGTTATTACGCCGTTTTAGTTGTAAAATTGTATATAGTATTTGTATATTGTATAATTGTGTTATTCAAAGTAATATTATTAGCGTAGACTCATATATTTTATTTCAAAATTCTTACAAGATAATATAAAATGTTAAAAAAGAAGGTGGACAATAGAACCTGAAATTTAATAAATAAAACGATAGAACACGCAAAGAAATAAAAGCATTATAGGCTTGAGTTTTGATAACGGGATCTTAATTTAATGACGAGGGAGGAGCGGAGATATAATGGAAAGGCTGGGTGGCTCTGGACAAATCACAGCGCTTGAAGTCCACCAGCAGGTCGTGTAGCGTGTTGCAGCCGCAGACGCGTGAGCGCGGTGATTTGAAGTTCGCTTGTCCACAGCCACGTCACAGTATACCAGACAGTAGCTTCTCTTAGAACAAAATCGTTATTCGTCTCTTAGAACAAAATCGTCCGCTACTCGACTGACGCAGATATTCAAACGTTCGAAAAATCCGCTAACCTTAACCCGCGCGTAACGCTAACCAAAGGCGTTTCTCGAAACGTACCCCTCTGCCCACTTCCCTCGCACCCTATCCCCGCACCCTAGGCCCCGTCGCTCAAGAGTGCGTCTACTGTTCTCTTAGTATACCTACCTACTGTGGCCACATGGTGGGTCGCTGTCGGAGACCGCGTCCAACATCACGTGATCACGCTGCAAGGCCGTCGATTCTCGTTCGCTGTAAGGAGCTTGATTTTTGAACCGATAGAGAAAATGTCGTAAACGAAATGTCATCATATATCTATCATTTCCGCATTCTCGATCGAATTTCAAATGAGAAGCGATAGAAAATGGCATCATCGTGTCGTCATTTCTTATACAATATTTCTCTATGAATTAAAAAATCAAACCGCAGGTCGGATGCAGGTGCTGGTAAAGAGAGGCGGTCGACTGCAATGCGCCTCTCGTCTTGACACGTGGTGTCCCGGGAGAATACCTCTTAAAATCAACACCAAAACACTTCCAATTCGTCTCGGTTTTACCAGGATGCTCTCCATCTCTAAAAGGAATGGAAAACCAAAACGTAATTTGGAAACCCTTTAACATTTCCAAGGGTAGGCATCCTCTTCTCATTTCTCATTTATCCAGAAAACATGGCAATTCAATGCATTTATTATAATAAGTTAATAGTAAAAAAACATTTTTTTAAAACAAGCTTTTATTAAAATGCTCTGTTCCGAGACAACCCTGGGTGCAGCATCAATGTCATAGTGTAACATATACTATCTACCATAATTAAAAGTGTAAACAAAATTTCGTTTCTGTGCTGTCAACCGTTGAGGAAAGCCTTCGTTGGAAGCAAACCCTGGTTGCAGCAGCAATGTCGCGATGACAATAAGAACGGGCTATCATAATTGAATGCGTATACAAAATTTCGTTTCTGTGCTGTTGACCGTTGAGGAGTCCCCTCGTCTGGAGCTAATACTGGGCTCAGCAGCCATATCATGAAGAAACTTATAGCGGGCTATCATTAATTGAATACGTATACACAATGTCGTGTCTGTGCTGTTGACCGTTGAGGAGTCCCCTCGACGGGAGCCAATCCTGGGTGCAGAATTAGGTCATGCTTACCATAAAAATGCATTGTCATCGGAAGTTAACTAACTTGTAAAATTTAAATTTTATAGGATAAGAGGAAGTGGTTCTAATTCTGTTTGCAAGATTTTACCTATACAAATATACTGACAAACATTACAAGGTAAATAAAAGCTTGTAAAAATGAGATGTATCCGATATGTAATTAAGGTAAGGATATATGGAGCAATAAATAACACTCGAGAGATTGGATTAGATCTGCGAATTAATAATAAAATAAGTTTTGAAGCATATAACAAGTCACAAAATAAAAATATTTAAATAGTCAGAAAAAGAATATACATATATATTATTTAATTATTTAATTCAATAATTCAGGATTCGCTGTATTTTATTTCCCATTAAGTGCTCAGAAATTTTATACATTCCAAAGACTTACTGAAATGATAAAATAAAAGATGAATTCGGGCTTCATTCGGGATCCACTTCAAGCTTCATAATTATAACGGGAGCTCCACCCATTTGTCTAGACCAATTGCCTTCCCCTATTCAATTACAATTAAAGCAATTTTATTGATTGGATATTATTCGTAAAATACAGCAATTTATGCAATTATCCTGTCTTTTTATTAAGGAAAATGTATCGGCCTCAAGAATAATTAAGGTCGCGATTTATTTTTAACTTCACTGCCACTCGAACACGATATTGTTACACAAAGTGTCATCACGAAAAGAAAGTTAAACGTTCGCTGGCTTAGACGGCTGTCAAAAATCTATACCCAAAGAGCGCCCACGGTTTTTTTGGAGCGGAATTTGTGTATCACTCGTATAGACAGTGTCTAATGGACGGAAAAAGCATTAGAGCAATCGCCGAGGTACGATGCACTCACATGCTTTTAATCTTAATTAATCGAAACAAATTTAATTGCATGTAAAAATCATCTTCTGGCCAATATTGTGAGGTTTGTTACGTTTTTAAAGAAAATCTTAAAAGAAGCCGTAGGTTTTTTGTATGTTTCGTATATTTTTTTAATGTATTTTTTGTGGCGCTGGTGGTTTTTTAAATGAATTTATTGTTTTTTTTACATATTGTGCATTGACGTGAACTCGATAGCATCCTATAGATTTACAACGTTCAAAAATAGTAAGCAACTTTTCCTTATATTAAAAAATCATAAACCTATGTATCAATAAAATCCAAAAATAGGTAATAATCACTGAAAGTTTCCGGAAATAGTCATTTCCATATTATAATATATAGTACATATAATATAAAGATAAATAGAGATAGTTAATACTCGTAACGCATAGAGCCTACTTTAATATTTACGAGGACGCTCAGGCATGGTTCAGATAGAGTAAATACAAGTGTGTGAGCAAGACTATCGTTTCTCTCGCTTTTCACGATCGTGCCATTTTAAGTAAAGCGGACTCTAATATATATTTTTTTATTTTCTGCAATCGCAATTGCTTCATTGTGCGACAAGCGGCGACGACAAGACGCGACGGGACACGGTACAGGCAGGCTTTGCGAGTAGAGACGACCGAAACGCCTTCTTTTCGGTCGAAAAGGAAAAGGGACCATAGGGATTCGTAGCCTTTCAGACTTGCAGCTTGTAGATTATCGTGTTAGGATGGCGTGTTTTGTGTAATAGTATTACATAACCTTCAAGACAATATATGTATATTTGTATATAAATATATATATATATATATATATATATATATATATATATATATATATATATATATATATATATATATATATATATATATATATATATATATATATATATATATATATATATATATATATATATATATATATATATATATATATATATATATATATATATATATATATATATATATATATATATATATATATATAATATATATATATATATATATATATATATATATATATATATATATATATATATATATATATATATATATATATATATATATTATATATATATATATATATATATATATATATATATATATATATATATATATATATATATATATATATATATATATATATATATATATATATATATATATATATATATATATATATATATATATATATATATATATATATTTATATATATATATATATAAATATATATATATATATATATATATATATATATATATATATATATATATATATATATATATATATATATATATATATATATATATATATATATATATATATATATATATATATATATATATATATATATATATATATATATATATATATATATATATATATATATATATATATATATATATATAGGTATATATATATATATATATATATATATATATATATATATATATATATATATATATATATATATATATATATATATTTGATAAGGTTTGTAAAGAAATCCGTTTATAGGATGATGTTCTTATTTAAAATAAAATTAGTAAAAGCTACTTAAAAAGTATCGAAGGAAATCCCAACTTTTATTGGGAAATGCTTATGTTTGAATGAGATATACTTACGGATGTGCACGACTTTCGACGGTGCAATGTAAGTTTAAAGGTCCTTTTGCAGTCGACTAACGATCACTATTCATCCATATATCTCATAAATAGGGCTTATCCTTATGCAACACAAAATGCCTTCAATTGAGATGAATTAAGCGAAAAAATTAAAAATTTAAGTATTGATCACTTCGGCAAAGCCGTTTTCTAAATGAAAGTGACATTACGAAATAATTCAAATTTCGAATGCCACCAACATTTAAAATATGATACAATTGGCTGAGTTTGTTATTATTATATATATATATATTTATATATATAGTATTTATATATATAGTATTTATATATATTATATATTATAAATACTATATATATATATATATATATATATATATATATATATATATATATATATATATATATATATATATATATATATATATATATATATATATATATATATATATATATATATATATATATATATATATATATATATATATATATATATATATATATATATATATTTATATATATATACTTGAATTAGGGAGTTAGTTAGAGTTAGTCGACTGCAAAAGGACCTTTAAACTTACATTGCACCGTCGAAAGTCGTGCACATTTTTATTTTATTTTATTTTATTTTATTTTCATTTCTTAGGAAAACTTACAGCTAGTTAAACATATATAGGTACACATTGAGAGATAAGTGCTGAAGGCCAATTAAAAGTTTTCACACATAATAAAAGGATACAACAAGTGAATAAACAAACAACTATAACTAGATAGACGCTAATATTTCTAAGAAGAAAAGAACATATTGTTAAGTATAAGTTTCAAATTTCGAGAAGAGGTGTTGAATAGGTCAATATCAACTTCTCGCGCCAATACATTAAAACATCTACTCGCTCGTATGACATAAGAATTATTCTTATAATTCGTTTTTGCAGTGGGCACGTAAAGCAGGTTGGGATGCCTGAGACGCGCACCAGGGGTACGTAAGCCCAAACGTCCAAGCAACTCGGGACAGTCAACCTTTCCATTTGCAATGTTTAGAAGATAGGACAGGTCCGCTACGCTCCTTCTTTTGGATAGTGGGAGAATATGGAATTTCTTACAACGCGTTGAATAGCTAGGAATATATGATTTGATTCTGAATTGCAAGTACCTGAGGAACCGTTTTTGAATGCCCTCTATGCGAGTTATATAGGTATCGTAAGATGGGTTCCAAACCTGAGACGCATATTCGAGATGACTTCGAACAAATGAACAGTATAGTATTTTGAAGGTTTTAACTTTTTCAAATTCTGCTGACATTCTAATTACAAAACCTAGTGCTTTGGACGCTCTCTTGACAATGTTGTCAATATGTTCATTAAAAAGCAGCTTAGAATCAAAAGTCACACCTAAATCTTTAATGGAGGGAACTCTAGCCAAGGTGCTATTTTGAAGTTTGTAATTATATCCGTAAGTATATCTCATTCAAACATAAGCATTTCCCAATACAAGCTGGGATTTCCTTCGCTACTTTTTAAGTAGCTTTTACTAATTTTATTTTAAATAAAAACATCATCCTACATATATATATATATATATATATATATATATATATATATATATATATATATATATATATATATATATATATATATATATATATATATATATATATATATATATATATATATATATATATATATATATATATATATATATATATATATATATATATATATATATATATATATATATATATATATATATATATATATATATATATATATATATATATATATATATATATATATTGATATTTTAAGGGTGTAATTTTTTTTAAATTATTTTCAATAATATATAAAATTAGATTCATGAAAAGTTACTTATCTGGGGTCCTGGTGGACCAGAAACATTTAAACGATAGTTAATGTCCTCTTTAAATACTTAGGGCAGCGGCACCTGTTTCCGCAATTGATAACTTACGATGTTCTTAGTTATTGCAGCCGAATTACTGGTATGCCCTTGGATGTAATAAGTATAGGAGGATGGTTTCTGTAACAGAAATGGATGTTAGTAACTTATTTTAGAAGAAATTATATGACTGAGAATATTTCGACACTAGTCGTATTCATCTCTATGACATTTCTCAATGAAAATGAGAAATGTCATAGAGATGTCATAGAGATCATATTTTAAATGTTGGTAGCATTCGAAATTTGAATTAAATCTTAATGTCACTTTCATTTAGAAAACGGCTTTGCCGAAGTGATCAATAGTTTATTTTTTTATTTTTCGCTTAATTCGTCTCAATTGAAGGCATTTTTTGTTGCATAAGGATAAGCCCTATTTATGAGATATATGGATGAATAGTGATCGTTAGTCGACTGCAAAAGACCTTTAAACTTACATTGCACCGTCGAAAGTCGTGCACATCCGTAAGTATATCTCATTCAAACATAAGCATTTCCCAATACAATCTGGGATTTCCTTCGCTACTTTTTAAGTAGCTTTTACTAATTTTATTTTAAATAAAAACATCATCCTATATATATATATATATATATATATATATATATATATATATATATATTATATATATATATATATATATATATATATATATATATATATATATATATATATATATATATATATATAATATATATATATATATATATATATATATATATATATATATATATATATATATATATATATATATATATATATATATAAATATATATATATATATAGATATATATATATATATATATATATATTATATATATATATATATATATATATATATATATATATATATATATATATATATATATATATATATATATATATATATATATATATATATATATATATGTATATATATATATATATATATATATATATATATAATATTATATATATATATATATATATATATATACATATATATATATAAACATTACATTATATATTGTAACAGCAGCGCCAGTATGTAACTGCCAGGTTCCAATATGTACCCGCGGGGTTGGACCTGGTTATACCTAGTCGTAGAATAACCACGAACAGAAATCAAGTGCAGGAAGTATTATTTAAAGCCGAAGCCAATAAACATAAAAAAAACTAACTTTCAGAAAAAATTGGACGCCACAGCTTTTTAAAGGTTAAAGCTGAAACTAAAAAAACCAGCACTTGATACAAAAAAAAAATTAAGCACAAGATTTAACAGGGTGGGTAAGTCTCACAGGTTTGTCACTGGTTTTGCCAGGAGGTAGCAACTCTTTCTTCAGCTGTAAAAAGGAAATGAGAACACGTTGCTTCTTTTCAGCGTTCTTTATTCCGTTTCTCCACGGGGCACAGCAAAACGAAGAAGGTGCAAGGCACACGATGCACACGATCACAGCAAAGCAGTATATAAATCCTCCAAAAGTCGACAGTAGGTAGGTCCGGAATTTGAACACTCCGATCTCAAAAATGCTCCAAGAAGCAGGCCGCCACGCTACGGCAGTTGATGCCTTACAGGTGTATTATTGATAGTAAATTGTATAAAAATAGAGGTGCTCGCCCGCCCCGTCTGAAGCCAAGGAAAAAAAACCCGGTTAGAGAGTCGATACGCCGACATGTGCTAACCGCAAAAAATTGACAATAATCGCTTACCAGAAAAGAACTACATGAATTAAAAACTGCGCCGCGCTATACTCGTCGGCAGCGACGCCGATCCTCAGCTCTTACGCCTGCGCTTCCACACTCCAAAATCACCAAAGAATGCCATTTTTGAAAGGCGTCACGACTCCGAAAGAAACGAGTGATCACCTTTTGACATTTCCGCCTGAACCAACGAGAATAGAGACGTCATTGCCGTAACCGTAGCGTTCGACACCTTCTTAAACGTCAGAAAACGGTTTTTACGACTTTTACAGTCGACTTTTAAGTCAAGTTGTGACTTAATTACGACGTTACGAAAATGAAGCAGAAAACTTCGGAAAAATAGTAGAGACGCCAGTAACGTGTGCAAATGACAAAGCAAATGGAAAAGCATGAATCGCGAAAGAAATGTCATGAAAAAAAGCAGTTTTTGTTACAATATATATATATTAATACATATATATATATTAAACAAAATTTCTCTGTTGGTAATAATAACTTGGGTCTTCAACCTTGTGGTCGTCCACGTTGTAAAACTTGTCCCTCTGTTAGATCAAAGTCCTTTTTTTCCAGTCCAAATACTACTAATAAATACAGGGTTCCCTTTCATTGCAGTTGTTATTCAAAAAATATAGTGTATCAGCTTCTGTGTAACACTTGCAGTGCTTTTTATATCGGCGAAACAACCACACCACTTAATATTAGACTAAATAATCATAGGGCCAGTGTAGGAAATGCAAGCCAGCCTCCCAATATCTTTGCATGCCAGGGCACATAATTTAACTTTTGATCAATGTTTTAAGGTTAAAATAATAAAGTGCCTTGGTGATAATGCAAAAGAAAGGGATGTCAAATCTTGGGAAATGGCTTTTATTTATATTTTAGGCGCTTGCAAAGGTTCGGGTCTCAATAGACAAAATTAATGTGGTTTATTCAATCAGGTTTAATACTCATCAACTGCTTTTTATTTTTTATTTATAATCATTCATTAAAAATAATATTTTTCACGGTCGGTTATGATATACTTTAGCTGGATCGTGTAAAATATTATTAATCATTTCTATTGGTTTGATTTCTTGAATTTAAATTTTCAAGGAATTGTTCGATTTCAGAAATGTCATTTATCTTGACAACGGTTTACACCGAAATATAGAACCAACATTTTTCATTAATCATTAGTTTTTAGATATACTAATCGCCTATTCCTTTCCAGCATAGATTCTCGACTTTCACTTGTGTCACCACTGCATGAGGCAGGAAGAAGTCCGGTTGGCCAGACTTCTAATACCACAGCAGGGATTATTGACCAACACTGAATGAATGGAGAAGAAAAAAAGGCGTGGAGTCACTCCTGGTCTACACAGACCAGATAAGTCTCCTTTCATTTATTTTATACGTTAATTTATTTAGTATTAATACATAATTTCAATTTGAAAATATATATATATATATATATATATACATATATATATATATATATATATATATATATATATATATATATATATATATATATATATATATATATATATATATATATATATATATATATATATATATATATATATATATATATATATATATATATATATATATATATATATATATATATATATATATATATATATTGTAAAAATGTTAATTCTTGTTCTCTTATTATTATAATTTGGTGTTCCACCACCCGCACCCAAACAATGTCACTATAAGGCCGCCTAAATACAATAACCCTCCCATGGCTACGAAAATTATATTTGTTGGTAAACGTGGTCATTGATGGAAATTCGAAATGTTCGCTTCATGCACTGTCAACTCGTTAATCGAAAATTTACCTTTCGCAGGGGATTCATCTAAAATTAATTAATAATTCATGAGATGCAAATGTAATTTTACAATGCAATACGTGATGGGCATATGACGAAAATTCTATAATGCCACAAATATAAATATACAAGTTTTATTATTTATCACCATTTAAAACGGTTCAACTTTACACCTATCTCGACCCAAGAGAAATCGGATATTTTGTCTATGCCAATCTTTGTTTTATCATTTGTGTATGCCACCATTTCCGTTTTTTTAAATATTTCTAGTAATTTAAATAGGATTCGAATTAAATCAATTTTAATTGACTCTAAAAACTTGTACGGATATGTAATATCGCGATAGAAACCGCTAAACAACTTAAAATAAAATTACCAGTGGCTAATCAACAAATGTCAATTGGCCCTGGCTGATTTTGATTAAAATTGTAATTGGAATTACAAGTAACATCGAAAATTTGTCCACTGAGGTGCAGTAAAGCGGTGTCGACTACAGCGGGCGAACCCGTCACCCCAGGCTGGTATAACGATATGGATCATTCTTTTAGCCGTGGGATGAGCGTAGAAGACTTAGAGACAAGACAATCTACGTTAAGCTCCGCCAACAAGCCCGTTAGAGGCACCGGAAAAAGTACCCAGCAGGTAGGCTCGCCCCCTAACTACCAGGTTTGGTAGGATATCTTCGTCTGGAGTTAATCTTCAGGATACCTCCATCCTCCTGACTGGTTACGGGTCTGAAGTCGCTTACGCGGCCTCTACCTGTTGTAATTACAGCGGTAATTCAATTTTAATTTATCGCGGACCTGGGCGTTCTTGGCCCGTATTGCCACACGGGATCGAGTGGCCCAAGGTTATTCCAAGAGTGGCATGACAACAGATCAACATCCACCCCGCTGCTTAGGAGAGAGTATATTTTCATAGTCTCCAGACTCCTTCAGCAATTAGTCAGAATGCTTAACCGATTGGCGCCGCCGAACGGTGCGCAAACCGTCCCGTAGCGCCTGGATGCAATCCCATTAAGAGAAACCTGTCCACCAGCTTGTAAGGCCTGAGGCGCGGGAGTCTTACCCGGGGTAGCCTTCCGCACGAGGAGGTTTCTGAATAGGAGCTGAATCGTGAGTTGAGCCGATCCGAGAACAAAAATGGATATTCTGGCCTAAGCTGTACGAAACCGTTCGCTACCTCGACTGAGGTGTAATCAAATGTTAAAAATTACAAAAAACGTGAACAAAGGATGAATCAGTAATTAGTGCATTTTTGTTTATGAAAATCTTGAAACATGAATCTACGATTTTTTCGAGCTTGTACAAAAACATGACAGCGGCCCTCCAGCATATGAGATTAAAGATTTTAAAAAACTCACGAAACAAATGAATCGGTTATTTGAGAATCAAAACAAGTCACATTTTTTTCGATTTTCACTTTTTGATGCAACTTTATTCTCAATGCCTAAATGCATCTTCTCAAGAAATATAACACTAGTCCACCAAATATCTATGAAGCAGTAATGGCGTGAAAGTCTTGGACTAGTGTGGTTTCTCCCTTCTTCGTCTATGCGAAAAGTCACTTTGACATTAGCTGGAGTACGTTCATCTATGTCGTTTATTAATTAAATTCATCAACAAGTTGATCGTACCGCTTAGTTTAGGGAAGAAAAATTAAACCACCATTTCAGGTTGGTACCACCAAATTCTTGTTGATGAATTTAAGCAAGTTAAGGAGACATTTAGTAGACGTATTGTGAAGTATGCAATGAACTTATTATGAAAATCATATACTTTTCACTTGTAAATTCTATACTAGGATATGGCATTCAGGTATGGGGACTTACATTTCCCACGTACGTTAGGAAAGTGGAAAATATTCAAATTCGAATACTGAAACAAATGGCACCAAAAGGCTCAATACAAATTAAGCAAAATAATTACACAGAACTCTACTCCTCAATTGATGTCTTGCCTATAAGTTTCTTCGTATGGTATAAAATTCTGCTTGACAACAACGAAAACGGTTCGTTACGAATACCTGCCGATCATATACACAGAACTCGGCTACGTGAAAAGGGGTATTTGAAATATAACAAGCAAAACAATTATTACGGCGATAGAACTCTTGAATTCATTGTTCCAAAATTATTCAATCACTTTTCAATAAAATTAGACAACTCAATCAGCAAATACTTACTAAAGAAAACATTGAAACTTATACTACTAAGCAACCTAAATAATGACTTACCCAGGCGAGCTAATTGAAATAATTTAAATATTATGTAATATAAATACTATAACAGAGACATTAAAAACTATATTAGTGTAAATTAGCATAAATATGTAAAAGAAGTAGCATAACTGTGACAAGTAAAAATTATATTAGACTAAATTAGCATTAACATCAAGTAGAATAATTATGGTAAACCAAGCTAATTAAGATAAGTTAGGTTAGGTTAGGGTATAAGTATAGATATCTAGTATGAATCATTTTATTAGTGTAATCATTTGTTATTGTAATTGTAAACAAAGTAAGTATACCAGGATAATTAGTATAGGTTAGGTTAGATGAGTAAGTAGGCATATCAATTTAGTGGAAAAGCATATTTATAAGTGTATATTCAGCTAGTTATGATAGGAGATATAGGTCAGATTAGGTTAGGTTAGAAAGTCAATGCATCTACTTAACGTAGAAAGTTATAATAGTTAATAAAAGTATAATAGGTAATAGATAATATAAGTCAGATATAAACACATTATTGTTAGTTACCCACTGAAAAGGCACTAGCCTTAGTGGGGAACTGTGACATGTAATTTGTATCTTTTTTTATGAATAAAGACTACTACCAAAAAAAAAAAAAAAAAAATTCGTGTGGCACTCGGGGACTACCACGGTAAAGCTATTGCATAGCATTTTTTTAACAACTTATGCAATTATAATTATTTATTTATTTTATTTTTTCTGATATCAGATAACTGCGCTCTATCGGAAAACGTTGAAATTATTCTGAATCATTTGCGGCTGCGGAAGCAAATGATTCGGAATAATTTAAACGTCTTTCGATAGAGCGCCGCGCACCGCAAAAAAACCGAATTATTCGAAAAAAATCGTAACTGTATAACCTGTATATTTTAATTTTTATAAACAAGTTGATAGGAATCCCTTATACACTTGGTTAGGTGAAAATTAACAAAAAATACTACTAGAATGTGTATATATGCGTATACCTACATAATCAGGTATATTAATATTCCTAGGTTGAGGTTTTTTTCGATCAAAAGATAAGAACCTATTTTTCGTAGCATTACTACTTGAATTTTTTTTGTAGGTCCCCATACGATTTTTCGTGGGAGCTCCAAACAGATTATAATTTTACTTTAGCTTTTTAATTGTCCGGAAAAGGATATCCTTTGATTAGAAAACCGGGTGGAACTGAAAATATTCGTCATAATTAAACCGGATTCGCCAACAATCAATTGAGTTTTATCTCAATACCGAGTAAACCTCCATATAAAAACAAATCAGCGCCGATAGTAAACCGGCAGTCGGAAGAGTGCATTTTAATGAGTTGCGTATTATCTAAATTCCAAGTAACCCTCCACAAAAACGTACAATCCTCCCATCCGGAAACAAAAACGGCAGCCGGGAGAGTGCCAATGCAGTTAAAGCAGTAAGTTAATTTTTTAAATATGAAAATAATTAATCATAAAAAGTTACACCACTGATAACCAACCTCAAACTATCAACATATGGTAGGTGTAGAGAAGGGGCTATATAGATGTGTTTTCGCTGTGATCTGACTTGCCTCTGGGATAACACTGCGACAGTCCTGATATTTTATTAAGAAGCTCCAAGTATATTTTTATTTCCATCGAATTAAAGCATTGATGAGAGTTCTTGAAGTGAGCTCCAGAAATATTGCATTAGGTAGTTAATGTAGAACACAAATATTAATAAATTAATGAACAATCGCACAATAAGAAGATACTAATAGATTAACATAAGAAAACAAATGAATCAGTTGTTTTGGGAAGGGCACAAGTCACACATTTCGGCGACATTTAGTTAAGTATGAGGCAATGTTTTACTATGGATGACGCATGTTGTCGCCGAGAATGTTTCGCAGCTTGTATTGGGAAATGCTTATGTTTGAATGAGATTTACTTACGGATGTGCACGACTTTCGACGGTGCAATGTAAGTTTAAAGGTCCTTTTGCAGTCGACTAACGATCACTATTCATCCATATATCTCATAAATAGGGCTTATCCTTATGCAACACAAAATGCCTTCAATTGAGACGAATTAAGCGAAAAAAATAAAAAAAAATAAAAAAAAATAAACCATTGATCAATTCGGCAAAGCCGTTTTCTAAATGAAAGTGACATTACGAAATAATTCAAATTTCGAATTCTACCAACATTTAAAATATGACACAATTGGCTGAGTTTGTTATCAACGAGCCATTAAATCGAAATAAAAATAAAAAAACCTCCATATACTCAATGAAATCAAAGAAGAAACTTCAATCTTAATTTCTGGCAGAGGAGTTTATAATAAAGATTGTATAATGTTATCAAAATAGGGTAAACCTATATAAAATTGTATAATATTAAAAAATTGTAAAGATATATTGTAGAAAACAGTATAATATTGTTATATTTGATAAGGTTTGTAAAGAAATCCGTTTATAGGATGATGTTTTTATTTGAATTATTTATATTTAATGGCGTGAAGGAGGATACTGACAATTGGAAAGAACGAATGAAATATATATATATATATATATATATATATATATATATATATATATATATATATATATATATATATATATATATATATATATATATATATATATATATATATATATATATATATATATATATATATATATATATATATATATATATATATATATATATATATATATATATATATATATATATATATATATATATATATATATATATATAGATAAAAAGATAGATAATTAAATTATCTTTAAAATGGTGCAGGTTTCATAATAATACGCCAGATAGTATTTGCGGAGTAGTCGTTTTTGTGTTCGGTTAGACCTAATTTCACAAATTAATTACACTATGTAATATAAACAAAATCTAAAATATTCAAACCTAAGAATATTAGGAAAATGTTCTTGTTTAACATATATTTTTTTCGAATCGTAAGCAGTACTCGTTTAGACGTAATTATCAGTTTAAAATCATTAATTTTCGTTAAGAAATTTCTACATTCGGTCGCCGCGCTGGCCTAGGCCCGCGATAAAAGCTATGCAATAGCTTAAAAAAAAAAAAACTTATTTTATATTCACAATCACAAAGACAATACCGCCTACATTTATGTACATAAGGAAACTGGCGTAAAATGCCCACACGAGGTCTGCTCAATGTTAATGCAATACTTCAAAGAGCACATGGCTTCTGTGGTCCACCTGAATATCTTCTCTGACGGGTGCGGTGGTCAGAACAAAAACGATACAATGGGTCGAATGTGCTCCGCCTTAGTGTCAGAGGGAGGGTTTAATGTTATCGAGCAATATTACCAGTTCTGAAGGCATTCTATTCTAGTATGTGATGTTCTATTCTGTTCTATTCTAGCTGTTTAAAGAGAAAAATTGAAACAGCAGAGTTTTCACCCTGAAACAGTACGTCGAACACATCGTTCATTCATCCAATAAAGCAAACTTCTTCGTTTGCTTACCTGATAATGACACATTCATTGTTCTTCCGGACACCATTTTAAAAAATTGGTTGGAGCTGAGGCTTACGCTTGATTACGTGGAGGGGTTGGGGGGGGGGGCGTGCTGATTACGTAATCAACTTTGGTCACCTCATTGTATTTTTTTTGGTCTAAACCTGCACGGAAATACTGCAGTGCCGCGGGAGCTTAGGGAGTTAATGGGCCCTTGAGTTGGCCACGAAGACCCATTCTGTTCAGGGTTGGTCACACTTACGGGTCAACACCTATCCGACGGCCTCCACACATGAAGTGCGAGCCTGGGTAGGACTCTGGCGTTATGGTTAGTTTCCCCTGGGAATCATCCTTCTGGCGCTCATGGACGGTCTGCGCACCGTGCGGCGTAAGCCAATCGATTGCGCACTCTGACTAACAGTCGGGGGAGTCTGGAAGCAATACTGTTTCCTATAGAGCGGGGGTGGTTGGGGACCTTACGGCCACTGCTCTTGAAACGACCATCGGCTACCCGATCCTGGGTGAACAGCCGGGCAAAGGATGCCGTGGTCCGCGATAGGTTCGGTATACACCGTTTCACCGCTACGTAAGGGAGAGGACCGCGCAAGCGACCTCGAACTTGTAACCAATCGAGAGACTAGAGTAATCTGGTCGCAATTGGAAGTAAGGGCGTGAGTGTAAGCCCGCTGGGTAACACTCCTGGCATCCTCGCGGTTAAGGCGTTTGCTTCTTACGGGTTTGTGGCGGAGCTAGACGGTGGACTGTTTTGTCCAAGTCTTCTGCGCTCACTCCAGGGAGATAAAACGACTAATCGTTAAAACTTCCTGAGGTGACGGGCTCGCCCGCTGTAGTCGACAACCCTAGTTGCAGTGCCGCGCTGAAGATACCCCCCCCCCCCCCCCCCCACACGAGCAATGTTCGTAGACAGAGAAGTGTCTCCATTGAATGAACCCTCAAGTGATCGCTGAACTTTGAAAAATTAACCTAAACAACGTCGGGGCCAAGCTATTTACATGCGTCCTTTAATGTCATTGTTAATAATTAAACATTATTCAGTTATTTCGTTCTCTTAGATGTCTTGTTTAGTTTTTGAAAATTTCAACAATTTATCAAAAAAGACCTCAAAACACCAATTAATGAACAGCAATTTGCCTGTAAACGAAAGAAATAAAACCCAATAATTGAACAGTTAATGTTTATTTTAGTATTACCGTCTTCAAACACTTGGTTCACGAATCTTCACATTTTCCGCAAATTCGGTTGATTAAGTAACTTGGGGGGGGGGGAGGGTCAAGCCGCTGATCACGTCTGTTGACATGGGGGAGGGGGGGTCAAAAATTCCAAAAACGTGATTACATAATATGTGGTTGGCCCCTTAGGTCCAAGTGAATTTTACTGTATAATCTTGCTACAACTTTACACGTCCAACTATCGTTTCAGCGAATTTATCTATTACAACGTCAACTAATAATTACAGTGAACCGTTTGAAAGAATAGTTGTTAACAAATAATTCCAAAGCCAATTACTCCCTCACCTATTCAGTCATAAATAACATAAATACCGACCTGACTTTTGACGTTCCACCGTTCGTATATCTTTGGGGAGGGATTTTCAAGACGTGACGTTATTTTCCCAAATCAACTTAGGATTCGTTCCAAAATCAAATGAACAATCGATAGTATGGCGTGCTTTGGATTCTAGGCGATTTAGTGAAACAAGTTTTTTTTAACTACCACAATTTGGCTCCCCCTTAAATTGCCGCCTCTGCCAATTTTACACCTTTCAATGTATCTATTGGTTTTTTTTATTGGATGAGAAAGATCACAAATTAATCTATTATCTATAACTAATATTAATTATTTGTCCGGTATCTTATATTCCATTCGCTATATAACCTATAACCATAGCAAGCAGGACTAAAAATGTAAAAAAACGTATCTTGCCTATTGCCATCTAAAATCATGCGTAAAGAAAAAGGAGTTGGTACTACTGCATGACTCAATTGTCGAAATATGTATTTATTTATTCGGCAAATACACGGGTAAACATTGTAATGTGCTATTCTAAGTATCATTGACTATACCAACAGAAAAAATAATTATCTTTACATTAATCAAATTATACCAATGGGAACTAGCGGGTCCATTTCAATTAGTCCATTATGACCCATTTCATTCTAAGGTCGGAGCAACTCACAGGACCTAACCTAACCTATCCGGTAGCCTCCAAGTAGAAGTTCGAGACTTTGTGCTCTGTGGGTCAGTTATTCCTGGGAATTAACCTTCGGGGTCTCCTGGATGGATTGCGCACCCTTCGGCGTCAGCCAATAGACTGTGCATTCCGACAGATAATTAACCGGGGAAATCTGAAAACGACTTTGTTTCCTATAGAGCGGGGGTGGCTGTTGACCTAATGACAGCTACTCGATCCCAAGTGAGGTGTCGGGCAAAGGATTCGATGATTCGAACTGAATACCGCTTACATTAGATAGAGGACCGCGCAAGCAACCTCGAACCCGTAGCCAATCGGGAGGCCGGAAAAAATCGGCCAAAACTGGTCAGTGCAAGACGGCGACAGTCAGGGGCGAGGCGACCCGCTGGATACTTCTCAGTGCCTCGCGTAAAGCGTTGGTCTCTGACGGGCCGTGGCGGAGTTAGTTGGTAGATTGTTTCGTCCCACAAGTCTCTAAACTCAGCCCAGGTTAAAAGAATGATTAATATTGTTATATCTTCCTGGGATGACAGATTCGCCCGTTGTAGCAGACAACACTCCACTTCACCTAACTAGACAGAAAGCCTGTAATGGCAGGCAAATCCTACAATTATTTCTACCTATGCATACATTTGAAAATAAAAAATATGGAAAATTAAGGGTAATTAAAAATTATAACAGATTAATAGTTTTTCAATAGTCCTTATTATATTTGTAAAATGTTTATTAATTAACTAGTATTTCCATTAAATAAAAGTTAAAAAATAGGTCATTTTAGAATTATTAGTTACTAGAGAATAATAAAAAACTAATACCAATCAAATAAAACTGCAAAATATTTTAAATATATAGTGGAAAATTAAATAACACAGATTAAAGTGACATTTTAACGACTAAGTTATACTCGTCTAAGAGCTTTTTTATAGTCGGTTTTGAATGCAGACAGCGATTGCCATCGTAAAGTTGCTCCTAGGCGATTCCATACAAACGTCGAATAATATGATAAACTTCACTGGAACTTCGTCTTCGCGTACTTTGAATTGATTATAGCGTATAGAAAAATAAAAGGGATTGATAAAATTGAGACGTATTTATAAGTATGGTTCGTATCATGGGATAACCCAAAAAAAGCAAACATATTCACAAAGCAAATTACCGACCGACTAAAAAGCATTGTGACATTTTTTTTAAAATTGCATTTTATACTTCCTTTTTTCATCCCACTTCCTAGCCTCGGTTAAAATTAGTAACAATTGAGTCGTACATATCTCAAAGTGGCCGAAGAAATCTACTCAATAACTTCTTCGCAGGCCTGAGCTTCACTCTTGTATAAAAGTATTTATTGAGTTTAGAAAAAACTTAAAACAAATGATTTTTTAACAGTTTAATAATAAAGTTATTATTATAAGTTGTAATTATGAGATGCGATTGCATCAGACTTCTTGCTCGCTTCCATAGATCGCTGTACAACTCAATTTCATCCAAGCATATGGATGTAAAAATCTCGAGTAGCTTTCTATGTCTCACAATATCGAAGGTTTTTTCGAAGTCATGGAAGCATGCAAAGATTGGCCGGTTCATATCCCAACATCTCATCTCGAATAAAATGCGCTTTGTCCCATAGCTAATGGTCCCTCCGCATTTCTGATAGATAAGAAAAAATATATTAAACATAGCTCGAAAATTGCATCTTTGCATCTTGCATCAACATTGCCTCTTTTTTAGTTTGCTTGCCAGTCCGTAGATATTTTACCCGTGTCATAGATGCAATTTAAGAAATCAACGATATTCCAAGTGAGAATCTTCTATGTTATCCTATCACTATTATTCTATCACTTTCAGGAGCTCAGCGTAGATCTCATCGGGCTATCGAGCTTACCTGTCCTGATAACATATTTGACGTCATTCTTTAGTGTCGGAGGTTTAATGTTTTCAGCAATGTTTTCCGTACGTGATGGCCTGTCGTCACAAAATAAGGCTTCGACGTATTTCGACCAGATGGGTAATTTCTCATCGATATCCATCGCAATGTTTTCATTGGCATCACTCATCATGCCACCGTTCGGCTTTCTGCTGAGTCTAATGACATCTTGAATTTTCTTATGAAGATTAAAAGAGTCATGTTAAGCTATTGCATAGCTTTTATCGCGGGCCTAGGCCAGCGCGGCGACCGAATGAAGAAATTTCTTAACGAAAATTAATGATTTTAAACTGATAATTACGTCTAAACGAGTACTGCTTACGATTCGAAAAAAATATATGTTAAACAAGAACATTTTCCTAATATTCTTAGCTTTGAATATTTTAGATTTTGTTTATATTGCATAGTGTAATTAATTTGTGAAATTAGGTCTAACCGAACACAAAAACGAATACTACGCAAATACTATCTGGCGTATTAATTTGAAACGTGCACCATTTTAAAGATAATTTAATTATCTATCTTTTTATCTACGATTTTTTTCGAAAAATCCGTTTTTTTGGCTTTATTGAATAAAAAATTCATGCGCGGCGCTCTATCGGAAGACGTTGACGAAATTAGGTCTAACCGAACACAAAAACGACTACTACGCAAATACTATCTGGCGTATTATTATGAAACGTGCACCATTTTAAAGATAATTTAATTATCTATCTTTTTATCTACGATTTTTTTCGAAAAATCCGTTTTTTTTGCTTTATCGAATAAAAAATTCATGCGCGGCGCTCTATCGGAAGACGTTTACATTATTCCAAATCATTTGCACATCAGCCGCAAATGATTCGGAATAATTTCAACGTTTCCGATAGAGCGCTGTTATCTGATATCAGAAAAAATAAAATAAATAAATAATTATAATTGCATAAGTTGTTTAAAATGCTATGCAATAGCTTTACCGCGGCAGTCCACGAGTGCCACACGTATTTTTTCTTTCTTCGATTTCCTTGCATCGGTTATCCCTTTTTTATTGCTCTCTCTGTATTTTTGTCTTTTTTTGTTATTTATTGTTTTTGCCTAAACTATGGCTTTTTGAGACGTTAAATCAAGTATTTAGGTATGCTGTCATCCATTTATTTTTTAATATTATATCATTACTGTTTTGAATATATAAAAATGAATAAATAAATTTACATGTTTTATTATACAAATTGGAATTAGTCTTTAACTTTGACGCGAAGGGGGTCGCGGGTACAGATAGCTAATGAAGTAATTTATAATAATGTTAGCTTTTCCCGTAGATTAGAGTAGTCAGCAAACTTTGCTTTTTATATTTCTATTTTATATTTCTATTTTATATCTATACAAATCTTTCTTTTCAAATAACTAATTTTTTCAAATAACTATATTTTTTCTATAACTCAGGCTGTTGATTCCTTTGGTGTAAAATGTCGTCAACAAATAGTGGAAATGTTGTCTTGCCTCACAAAGGCTTTTCAATTAAATTTTAGCTGCTACACATGCCATATTTCATTATGCCCATTGAAGCATCCACGGTATTAACTCGTATGCTTTTAAAAGTAGAGTAATTGAAAATACCTATAGCTTATTCATTAATTAAACGGGGCGTACGGATAACGCGGTAAACACGAAATTTTCCGATCTGAAATTTTAACACTTCGGTGCACGCGCCCCAGTAGTAAGGGAGCCAGCGACAAAAAAGTGCAACGGTTTCGTAAAATCTGATACTTTCATATTACATAGTATTTTGACGACAGAATACCGAAGTAGAGTCAGCAGGCCAGATTCCGGGACAACTGGCGCTGGCGTACCAGTAAAGGTATAATTTTAATTAGTAACCCCAAGGTGTTTTGGAAAACCTGAAAATTCACCAGTAAACAGTGGATACAATAAAGAACTCAGTTTATTTAACAATAGAACTCGTGGCGTCAGCATTACTCCATACATGTCACAAAAATTAAGTCCCTGAATATACACCGGTACGTATTTGTCGGTAACTATTACGCATCGGTCTAATAAGCCGCGCAATATAATGGACTTCATTTTTGTGACATGTATGGAGTAATGCTGACGCCACCGCGCATTCTGTTGTTAAGCAGTCTCACCATTTGTTTCGAGTTCTCTATTGCATCCACTTTCCACTGATGAATTTTCAGCTTTTCTAAAACACTTTGGGGGTACTAATTAAAATTACACCTTTCCTAGTACGCCAGCGCCAGGTGTCCCGGAGTCTGGCCTGCTGACTCTACCCCAGCATTCTGTGGCCAAAATACTGTCTGATCTGAAAGTATCAGCTTTTACAAAACTCTTGCACTTTCTTGTCTCTGCCTCTTGAACTATAGAACTCGCGACTATAGTGCCCGGTGCACGAGCTACGTTGGTTGCCCATTTTGTAGTAAATGTTTTATTAAAGAAATGTAATAAAATATAAACAACAAACATCTATTAAGAAATTATATTATTACTTTAATGGGCTATTTTTATTGTATGCATCTATACTAGCCATAGGATCATGTTTTCAGATAATAACTAATTAAATAGAAAATAGGTATTGAAACATTCTGAAAAAATGCAATATAACGAATGAAGCGATAATAATCAGTCATTTATGTTTTTTCAAAAAAGCTAATAAAGGAAGGCCTAAATATGAAGGCCAATAGATTTTCAGTAATAAATATAAACTTACCAAATTCCCTGAATTCGGAGCAGAAACAAAAATCAGCCGAGATTCACGGCAATTTCAAAAATGATGGTTAACCTCGAACCTTGCATAATCTACATAAACAATGAAGTCGAAAATATAGTGTAACTATTTCGGATTTAGGCCTTCGTTACCAAGAAAAAATATTTTGTTAAGAAAATGTATTGTGATATATGAGATTTCGCTTCTTAAGGCGATAGTATAGCCGAACGATCTTGACGGTTTGAGGCGAGCTCGGCTGGCTCACCGAACAAACGGCTGGCTCACCGAACAACCAGTTTGCATAGATCGTTCAGATGCGTAGGTACTGCATTCTCCGTTCTCCCGTTCTGACTTGACTGATTCTATAATTCGGGACTGATTCGACGTTGAGATAACGTAGTATAGAAAATCACTATCCTTTCAAGAACGAAATGAAGACACCCTTTTAATATTCTTCGAGACAGATGAAAAAAAATAAATATCAATAAAACATGTTTATTTCAGGTTTCATGCCGAATAGAAAACAATTTATATATAATTAAAAGTTTTAATTTTAATTTTAATCAAATAAGCCCGTTGGTAGGAATCCCTAATCTTGGTATAGTGAAATGGATTTTACATAATTTACCCTATATGATATGATAGAATAATTCATTTGCGTACAAATTGACTATTTTTAAAATTTGAAAACAATAATTAATAGAATTTATATTAAAAAATATAAAATATTTAAGAAATAACTAAGACTGCTAAAATACCTGAATAGGTAGGTATAAATGAAATATACAGATATAAAATATAAAAACGAATGATCGAATATCGAATGATAGAATAGTCAAATTAAAAATATTTAAAAAATACAACAATAAAACGACGCAATTAAAATAGGTAATATATTTTTTTAAATAATAATCCATCTCTGATTATCAAAATAGCGACATTAAAAATGAAAATAATCAATAGTTTAAAAAATAAAAATAAAATTAATTATGAAAAATTACTAAATTCAGAAGTCATTTCTATTACACATTTCTTCACCAAGTTGAAAGAAATTGCTAATTATGGTAATATGAACTGCGGCCTGGGCTATGTCGAAATTGTAGGAGAACGACAAGTAGGACTTTTATTAAAATTGCAGTTTAGAGTAGAAATGGCTATTTTTTACGATTCGTCGGCCTTCAATTTTGAATTGTCTGTTTTCCTTTGAAGTATGTGTTGTCTCCATCTGAAACATCAAGTATTCAATGTTTCAGGTAGGTACATAACTTGACACATATGTTGTGTCAATCTGATCTGTCTAAATCATGCACCTATACTATAAGATCTAAACATAATCTATTTATTATTTAGTTTCGTGTCAATAAAATTATAACAATATATTTAAAAAATAAGTAAATAAATAGTTACCTGAATTTCATCATTGCTCTTGTTATTGTTTCTGTTTTTATGAGATATTGGTGTCTCAGTGACTCTGTAACAAACATAAAACTAAATATTATCCATCAAGCAACATTACCAGGTTTCTTGTTCTATAACATTAGGCATAGCTGCTAAATACACCGACACGGACGGAAATTAACTAAACCAGTTTTAGTACCACAGTAGGTATCCTATATTTATTGTATGAACTTTGTTTTTTGTTGACTTTTTTACCTGAACCTGTTGGCTCGAGTGTTTACTCAACAATATGCGATTTGACTTTTTATCCTTGTATGTGCAATAATTCTACCGTTTCATCTGATATTACAACAATTTCCATGCCCTATTTCGCAACAAACTTCATTAAGCGTTCGGTCCTAATGACGGTCGCGAGTTTATTTCGAAAGGCTAATGTGGTTTCAGGCTCACTAATTGCTTTTGTGGATTGGAAGTTACCTTAAATTTATTCATTTACATGCCTGAGGTCATAAGGAAAGCAAATTGTACACGTCTTACCCAGTTTCGTCTTCTTTATTTTCCACCGCATGCTCTGCCTGCCTTATGCTGGATCCCCTGAAAAACAAATCACTCGTAGTAGAAGGAGCTAACCCTAATTTATGCATTATAATAGTATATAGTCATAATAGTCAGCTTTATATAAAAAGTATTATCACACATTTTCATAAAAATATCGGCAACCAGGTAACCAGACCCTCCTAGCAAGGCGGGCTGGGTGCTGTGCTGTGGGTACTGTGCACATCTGAAAACCAAACATAATTTACGCTCTATTTGACCTGGGCTCAGGCATATGTATGTATACCTGTATATTTTTCTGTATTATTACCTCTATTTTCTTTTGTGATTTTGAATTCGAATGTATATGTAACTAGTAAATAATAAAAAAAAATATGAATAAAATAAATACAATGTGAATAATTAATCTTATAGGATGAATCCCTTGCTTGTTTATGGTCCAAAGTCTAAAATAACATTTGTGAGCGACAGTCGAATAAATCTAGGTACTACAGACCATAACTATCGATTGGCGAAGGAAATTTTAGCTATCGTGGAAGAATACACACACACACACAGAGACACAGATATACAGACAGACATCGGTCTGGAAATGGTCTTAATCGTCTCAGGGGGGCTCAAAATGTATATTTCCGTCTTCATCTCGATTTTTTTAACGCGATCACAATACTTTTATTTCGGGAAACTTAAAGTGAAGTAATCGTTTTATCTCAAAAGAGGTACTGTTATATTTTATTCTGAGTACAAATAATTTTATAAGTAATTGTGTACTTACCGTACTTCGTTCATATGCAAAGCCTTATTCAAGTAATGCACAGTTTTCTGTTAACTGCGTCCCATCTTGTGCAGCACTTCACTTCAAGATAATCTGTGCCACAATTTTTTCCCGATCTCGGAGATAACAAACGACGCGACCTCCCGGTACGAATGCTAGGACAAAACTGGCTGGCGGCCGCTACTGACCGCAAAAATATTGATGAAAATTTTGAAACAACAATTTTATAAATCATTAAATTTTCTATAATTTGGTTAAAGAATCATCGAAATCGCTTCAGGCGTTTGAAAAAAATATAAAAATTCTGTCGAAAAATAATAGGAGAAGTAAGATTTTTTCTGTCAAAACTAACAGTAATAATAAACAAACGAACAACAAATTTACACATACCATATATATTTTTTTCATATATTTGGACCATCCATTTAGGAGAAATTGGCGTTCAAAAGAGGTCTATTTCGCAGTTTGGCCTATCCTAGCGCCTTAACTGTCGCTGAATTTATATGAATCGTGAAGTTATATGAATTAAATATATATGAATCATCATATAATAAACTGATACCAAAATATTATCCGTGAAAAACTTATTCGACTCATGATTTAGACCTTTGTTACCGGCGATAAACAAATACACATACTGGGCCCAATTGCGTTTCTTTATGAACTAAAACTGAAATTAGTTCAAGCGAACGAGATAGAGCAATACGTTAGAGCGAAATATGAAACGAACGATCGTCGATAAAAACTACCTCTCGAACTAATACTCGTCCGAATAAATTTGAACACATTTGATGCGGTGTTAGATTCATATGCTTTATATTTGGTGGGTAGTTTCAATCGTTTATTTCACATTCCGTTCTAACTTATTGCCCTGTCTTGTTCACATGGACTAATTTACGATTTTAGTTCACGAAGAAATGCAATCGAGCCCACTATACACCTAAATATTTTCCCAAAACGTACCAATATCTCAGCTCTGCAATTATGTTTTTTATTGCAATTGAACTTACCTCTCGTAATATGAAATTATGTACACGCTTAAACCTTTCATTTTACATGGGTCTCATACCTGATGGTTATTAGTCCAGGCTTCTTACAGTCTCGCCTATGGTCCTCTGCGACTCAAATTAAATGTCCTTTTTATAAGGATTCTGATTTTAATTCTATTAGTATTTCATTTACAAGATATGGCTCTACCATATGTGCATATTATATTCTGACACTCTCATCGCGATTACATTACTTCTTTTTAAACCATTATAATTTTAATAATGCATTCAAAAATATGTGTCATAATGACGAATCAGTAAACCTTCTTGGTCTCGCAAATTAGCACTTTCGATGGAAAAAAATCCTTTAAAATCATTCGCATTTTAACTGATTATGAATTTATTGCAATTATTACAAAATTATATTGCACCATAAACAGAAATATAAGAATAGGATAAAGTATTAAAATAGAATATTTTAAAATGGGTTTCCCGGAGTAAAAAACAGAGATTAAAAAGATGAGAGGATGAAAGGAAGATAGTGTGTTTCTAATCGCCTATATCGAAATTCCTGTAATATGGAAACTTTAATCAGCACTTCCTCGTTATCCAAATGAAAAACCCAACAATTAAAATTAAATACAAAGCACGTTTAAAAAAATAATAATACAATGCACGTATATTCATGTATATACACCGGGATTAACGGAGTACTCCTGATACTGACCGATACTGAAGCATCAACTACTGTTTCAAACTGTAGTGACGTTGTAACTGCTTAGAAGATGTGTTTAAGTTATGCTTATCTTGGATATTGATTGAGTAAATATTAAACAAAATTAGATATAACTGATATCTTTAACCTCTAACAAGGTTTCCGAATCTAAGTTACCAAAGTTGTCATGTAATCTTGAACTCTGCTCGAAACCACAACTTTATTTATTAAGGTCTGTTTGTACACTTAGTTATTTCGTGTAATGTATACTATTGAGACCAAGACAAACAGCGTTTTGTAAGCCATTGGCAGCAGTTTGATAACTCGGATTATTAAAATATAATTCTCAAATAATTTTCAAAATTCTCAAATAATTCTCTAAGTCCTCAAAATATGGTAGGTATAGATGATTTTCAATAAAAGCAACGAGGAAAGAATTTCGAATGAATGGCAGCTAAAGTTACGATCCATTCTCCAAGACGGCATAGGGAGGCGTTGAGTTTGACAGGGGTAGTCCAAGAGGTACTACATTTATTCCTGCCAGGACCGCACTCAGATGTTATTTTAATCTTATGTATGTTTTGATGTGACAACTTATGTATATTATCTCTAGTCGAAATGACGATAAGGGAAATTGGATTACATGAATTGAATGTGCTCCTGTGAATCCTGTGCTCGATTTTGGGAGCCCAGTCCGCTATTCAAAAACAAATCAGTGAGTTTCAGTGACAAGCGGAAGCCAACTTGGAAAAAAAATAAAATGCATCCGTTGATAACGCGTTTTACCAAAACCACTCCAATGTAGTTGTTGCCCCGAGTATAAACAGTGTAACAGACGTAGAGAACCGATAAGTCGAATAATTTATTTTTACGAAAACTTACATTATTTATTGTGAAAGGTAATGACCATTCAAAATACATGTATTTATCCCGCGAATTAAATATACTATAAAGAAGGATTAAAAGATATATATATTCAAAATCAACTATTTTATTAATTTTATTCTTATTTTTATTTATTTTATTTTATTTTCTTAAGGATAACTTACAGCCAATAATTTTGCAGTGAACAATAATAGGAAGCTTAGAGCCATTTACAAGTTACCACTGATAATAATCAGTTAATCAACTATTTAGCGTGTAATCTACTAGCTTCAATATTATTGTGCTGCAATATCAAATAAACCTATTGTAGACCAGAACGTTAGTGAATGATGCGTCGTTGATTAGAATTTGATTGAAAGCGATGTATAATCAACTCGCCACCCCCCACTCTTCGCTACCCACAGGGAGGGAACGCGCTCACATTATGCGCGCTCATACCTGTGGCTGTAATACCTACGTCTCTCATTTACATTTAAATCTAAGTCCATATCTCTAAAGTTAGTATCGTAATGATTTGCCGATTTAGAATATCCCAATAATTATGACGAATAGCAACGTTGCGCAATGTATGTCTAATACAGCGGTAATAACACTTCTTCTTGTAGTGCCGTCTCCTAACGAAGGTTAGCAATCATCTTGCTAATTTCAGTCTTGGAGACCGCCGCACGGAACAATGCGCCAGTGCTCAGCTGGAACCACTGGCGTAGATTTTGCAGCCATGGTGTCTTTGGCCGCCCAGGCCTCCTCTTGCCTTGAATTTTCCCCTGGGTTTCTACACCCAGGTATTTGTATTGGCTCACTCTTTCAAGGTCTGTACCATCGATATTTATGAAAGAGTTTGACTTTGACTGCGGTGTTCGACTTACTACCATGTATTTGGTCTTTTTAACGTTGACGTTAATGCCGTATGATAATAACACTTTAGGTAATAACACTAGCCAAAAAAAATTTTTTTTTTCTATAACATTGATGAAAACAGTTTATCTTTATGTTTTCAAGGGTGCTAAACACGGAAATGATAATGAAAATGCAAGATTAGCCCTTGATTTTTAGTTATTAAAGCTTTCACAATTTCCCTTAAAAGACTATACATGTGTAGTTCTCCCTCGGAGGAAGGTCACTGATGGCGCAATCGCTTTGCATGCCTTTTGCCCTGATGAGCGTCCAGCAATAATCCGCTAACATCGATTCAATTCACTTTCCCTTTCTTCTATGTCCGACATTTTTTGGTTTAAGAGTTCGCCATGTTCGTCGCTAACAGCACCACATTTTTCAGGGAAGAAGTCTAAGTGTGAATTTAAAGGTGGGTATCCATTGGGTTCACGCACCAACTCTGCTCCGCGCACCTGCAACTTCTCCAGTAGTGGATATGTTCGCGCTCCTGGAGCGTGCAACGTTGCACGCTCCGCGGCGAGCACTCCGAGCGGTGGCAATAAATGCACGAGCACAAAGTGATACGCAGTGCGTTCGTGGACGCGAGCAAAGTGAGACGTTGGTGGATACGTCTCGCGCATCACGTTCGACGTTGTGTAAACGCGGATCCATCGCTATGGAGTGGGCCGAGGAGAAATGTCTATCTCTAATCGAGAAGTACAGTAATTATACAGTGCTGTGGGATCCGAAGGATGAGAAATTTATAAATATATTCTGGCGATGACATGTTCGCTCAATGTTCGAATGAAAACTGCGGAGCACTCGTTGTTCTTGAGTTGATGCGCGCACCGTCTCCATTTGAGCAGTTGCAGGTGCGCCTAGCAGAGTTGGTGCGCGAACCTAATGGATACCCAGCGTGGTAGATTTAGTACATAACAACTGACTGTTCTTGTTATATTTTTACTGTTGGCTAGTGTAAGAGAAGGTGTGTGTGATCCAGAATAATCAAAATATTGTTTTTTTGCGGCAACCTGTATTACAATAACCCTTAAGTTCTCTCCTAACGTATTCACAGGATAAACAATAAAATCATACCTAAACTTTCGCCAGTGCGACCCTGGATTTCGGTAATCCCCGAGGTAGAACAAAGATTACCGAGCACCGCGTCTTCTGGCAGAACGACTTTCGACAGTTGCAATTACGCTCACTTCAATTCGGATTAAAAAGAAACTTCAAGGTTGTATCCGTTTTCGCGATAACATAGTACAGTCTGTTAGAAAAAAGAAGAAGGTAAAAATATTTTACGATACCATACCATCTGTCGCTTTATTGTCCGGTGGATTTCGTGTCGGTGTTCTATTTGAGTTTGTCTGTTATTTATCATATTCCTTTAGGTGGTTTTGTGGCAACAATATATAGACCTATTCGAAGCCACGCCTACGGTGCTATGGAAGTTTTTTGGCTTGTTTACAAACGGAGTTTAGAAAATTTTATAGCTGAGAAAAAATGTACAACTTTGCTCGGCGTAGTTCGTAATATGCGCTTAATGTAGGCAAAGGGCTCGATTGCGTTTCTTTTGAACTAAAATCGAAAATTAGTTCATGTGAACGAGACAGAGCAGTACGCCAAAGCGGAATGTAAAATGAACGGTTGTCACTTTTCCACATTAAAACTACCCACCGAAGGTAAATCAGCTAAATCGAACACCGCACGAAATGTATTCAAACTAACTTATTTGGACGTCTATAAGTTCGACAGGTGGTTTTGGTGCGGGAAAATCGACGACAGTTCATTTCATATTCCGTTCTAACGTATTGCTCTGTCTCGTTCGGTTGAACTAATTTCCTATTTTAGTTCACGAAGAAACGCAATCGGGCCCTAAGACTGTTTCAAGCAGCGGTGGTCAATCTTTCGTGTATTGCATCATATTTAATGTCATTATATTAAGGTATCGGACATTAATGAAAATTCAGCAATAAAAGGGTCATTTAACATTTCTCGGAATAATTTATTAATTTTATTGTAGGTTAGGTTAAAGCTTATAAGGGCGTTGTTCGCCTAAAAAAACTTTAATGAGAAAATATGATTTTTGAACTCAATAAATTTTCATCATTTAAATGATTCCTTTTTACACGACTGCCCAACAAAAAGGAGGTTAATGTATTTAAGGTTCATCTACGTATGTTTTCCGTTTCTTTATTCCACCATAACTTCTTAACGCTTGAACTGATGTATAAGTATGTAGTATTGTTAGAATTGTTATGTCATCCCAAATGCCATAGGATACCTTAACTGTCCAAATATCAAGTAAGTAGTTGCCTAAATGTCGAAATGCCAAGTGTTAATTAATTAACATAAATATATCGCGATTATTGTCTAATGAAAGGTCTGATTGGTATGTCTATATGTATATATTTATATATACATATAGACAAAACTACCGTAATAAAAATAATTATAAATACTCGTACAATAGTTCACTTTCTGAAACGGCAATCTACTTTTTTATTCTTTTTAATATAATAACTTGTTTACTAATTTAATCCATTCGTATTGTTGATCCAATACATAAAGTTAATATCCGAGTGCCTTTGCTTAATAATTGCTAAAAGGTTGACGCAACCTTCTACGGCATCACAATACAAGCCCCGCAAATCAAACAAACTGGTTTCGCGGAGCCATGTAAACAGAAAGTTATCTTCTCGACTACTATTAAAGGCATGCTGTGCAATCACCTTTCATACTTTTTTTCCGAGGTTGATGTACCTTACTAAGACACATTTTAAAAATAAATTAACCATGTTTACACCGGCACTAACGATAGAAAGCACTGATGACGCGGCCGTCGTAGAGCGGCGGAAGCCGCGCCAGCAACCCAGCGCTCTTCGAGATTTTCGTATTTTTTTCAAATTTTGTAACTCCCGCCGACGCGAAGACTTGCGGTAATTAATAACTAAAGACCCTATCTTGCGGTTATCCAACGTTGTTACTGTTAGATTAGGGTTGCCATACGCCCCGGTACACCGGGATATGTCACCGGTTTAGAAAACTCTGTCCTGGTCGAAATAAATGACCCGAGGTATTTTTCAAAAATCGCAGGCAAATCTGCGGTCGTTGATTTGAAGAAATATCGTACCTCAAGGATTTCATGGAAAGCGAAAAGGTAACGAAGTGTTAATCAATAAAGTAATGGATTATGGTTAAATAAATAAATGGTTAAATATGTTTCATGAAACCGAAGTGTCGGAGTGGAAAAGCTATTTAATTGTTTCAATATTTATACACCATCCCTGGACATAATTTGAATGTTGAGGGAATATATTGTCAACTGGTTACCCAGTCGAAGCGGTGGAAAGAATCATTCAATGAAAGGTAAACTTCCTCATGACTTGTTCTGAATTCCACAAATATGTTGGGGAAATCGGAGCTCCTGAAGCTGGTCAGGAAGACAGAAAATATAAGTACAATTGAATCTAAATGCAAAATATAATAAAAATAATATTATTCCTGTTGAATTAAAATCTATGTCATATGTTCTACGTCATTCTGTTATTAGTTTTTGTAAATAAACATAGGCAATAGAAATGTTCCTTCATTACATATACCAGTTTTTCTTATTAGGTAGGTGCCTGTCAACTACTACGGACAGCATTCTCACCCGGCGTGGAGCACTCTGTTGTACATTACTTTTCTTGAGTTTCGATTTGTGTCCCGGTCAGTACATAAACTATTATGGCAAAGCTACGTTAGATGCATGCTGCCTATGCTCGGCCGCGCCGCACATAGCGCAAGGAACATTATCTGGAATTATCCTTTGAAAAGGCACTAGCCTTAGTGGGGAACTAGGACATTTAATTGGTATCTTTTTTATGAGTAGAGACACAAAAAAAAATGGTTTATTTTATGACTGCTTTACGAAGCGCAAAGAAGAATGCCACACTTTGGGCTTACCCTCCAATAACAATAACACATATGTCATATGACAGATCTTTTTCGGTTCAGCTCCTATTCAGAAGCCTCCTCGTGTGGAAGGCTACCCCGAGTAAGACTCCAGCGTCTCAGGCCTCAAAGCTGGTGGGCAGGTTTCTCCCGGCGGGATTGCATCCCGGCGTCACTGGACGGTTTTCGCACCGTTCGGCGAAGCCAATCGGTGTATATTCTGACTAATTGCTGGAGGAGTCTGAAGACTATGGAAATATTCTGTTTCCTAAGCAAAGGAGATGGATGTTGACCTGCTGTCATGCCACTCTTGAAATGACCTTGGGCCACTCGATCCCGTGTAGCACTACGGGCAAATAACGCCCGGGTCCGCGATAAATTCTAATTCAATTACCGCTATTAAACAACAGGTAGAGGCCGCGTAAGCGACTTCGGACCAGTAACCAGTCGGGAGGACGGAGGTTTTCTGAAGGTTAATTCCAGACGGAGATATCTTACCAAAACTTGTAGTTAGGGGGCGAGGCTGCCCGCTGGTTACTTTTCCCGGTGCCTCGCCGTAAGGCGTCGGACTCTAACGGGTTGCTGGTGAGCTAGACAGTAGATTGTCTTGTCTCCAAGTCTTCTACGCTCATCCCACGGCTGAAAGAATGATTACATATCGTTATACCAGCCTGGGGTGATGGGTTCACCTGTTGTAGTCGATGCCACCCTACTGTTTCATACGTGTTTATAAATAAATGAAAAAATGATTGTTTTTTCACTTAATCAAGTCAACAAATTTTGCCGTTATACATAATTGTCTAATACATTGTTTGATTATATCATTCCGCGGTTACCATATAGCGCGCAGTTACGATCGGTACTTATTTTGTAATAATACCACCAAATTCAAAATTAAAATTTAATAAATTGTAAACGTGTTTTTAAAACGACAAACCATGTTTATTGATTCAAGGGAAATGTGAAAGTATGGTGCGACGTAAAATAAACAGGGTTGCCACCTCTCCGGGTTCAACCCGGGGTCTCCGGGTTTTGACAAATTCCACCAGGTACCGGATTGAGTATGTTCCGAGTTGCGCCTAATAGTTTTATTGGGTTTTATTTTTTATTGGGAAATTTGTGATCAAACATTACAAATGGAACATTGGCGACACGACTGCTGTTCAAATTTCAATTTCAAAGATATGGCTAAAACCATTGACAGTTTATATTTATTGAAATCGAGAATTATATTTGATGAAATACATGCTTAAGAATCTATTTTATCTGATATTGTCCCTATTTCAAATAAAACGGCCATTGACAAGAAGTGGCTTGATATTTTTGCCAGCGCAGCGTAATTTACAGAAAGCCATTCCTTAAGCAATTTCTCTCCTTTGTTCCTTCTTATGGACGGTTATTCCTTTGTTAAATTCTTATGATGGAATTCCTAGGTTAAATTCTTATAACTTATAAACGGATGAGATGAACAGAATAAGAGAAGATTTAGTAAAGTTCGAAATATGCACGAAAGTAAATTATGCTCTACAAACTTTTTTTGAATTTAAAGAAGGAAGATATAAAGATGATATATGATATAATTGAGATATAAGAGAGAGATGAAGAAGGCAGAAAATGTACAATTGTAACCAAAATCATTATTTTAAATGTATATCATACCGGCAAATGTGTGTAATCCGGTATTCTATACAATACCCAGACATTGTAAAGATTGCCTATTAGACAGTGGCGTAGCCAAGGAAGTGGGTCCTGGGATCCGGACCCCCCCCCCTCCTTCCTGAAATTATAAAAATATAAATATTTTGGAAGCGTTTGACATTTTACTGCCCAAAAATATTAATTCCACTGAGGTCAAGAAGCCAGATTCCAGAAAATATTTTATGAAGATAAAGTACTGAAAAGATCATGGCAGTTTTGGATAAATGTGATCTGGGCTTTTATTCTAATATAAATCGTGTGATCAAAGTTTTGGCTAATTTTGCCCGTTTCAACTTAGTGGAAAAATCATTTTCATATTTGAAAATAATAAAAACGTAACCTAGTAACTCGACGGTCTTGCCTTAATTTCTATACACTATCCAAGAAACCAAGAAACCAAAAAAAGAAGTGTGGCACTCGGGGACTGCCGCGGTAAAGCTATTGCATAGCATTTTTAACAACTTATGCAATTATAATTATTTATTTATTTATTTTATTTTATTTTTTCTGATATCAGATAACTGCGCTCTATCGGAAAACGTTGAAATTATTCCGTATCATTTGCGACTGCGGAAGCAAATGATTCGGAATAATTTAAACGTCTTCCGATAGAGCGCCGCGCATAATCGAATAATCCGATTTTTTTATTTGATAAAGCAAAAAAAACGGATTATTCGAAAAAAATCGTAGATAAAAAGATAGATAATTAAATTATCTTTAAAATGGTGCAGGTTTCATAGTAATACGCCAGATAGTATTTGCGTAGTAGTCGTTTTTGTGTTCGGTTAGACCTAATTTCACAAATTAATTACACTATATAATATAAACAAAATCTAAAATATTGAAAGCTAAGAATATTAGGAAAATGTTCTTGTTTAACATATATTTATTTCGAATCGTAAGCAGTACTCGTTTAGACGTAATTATCAGTTTAAAATCATTAATTTTCGTTAAGAAATTGCTTCATTCGGTCGCCGCGCTGGCCTCTAGCTAGGCCCGCGATAAAAGCTATGCAATAGCTTAAAAAACTATATAATTAAGATTACCTGCAGTATTGTTTTCAAAATACTTTCATGTTTACTGGTCGACATTTTCAAGTCTCTTTTCCACCATAGTCTGTCGCAAATAATACAAGAATGACCAAATGAATTACTCGTAAAGTCTTTATAAAAATCAATATGACTTGTACTGTGTTTATGATAATTTGTGTAAACTGGAATAGTACCATCAACAATAAAATCCATAATTTCTTCACCAATTCGATTTTCTCTATCAATCTCAATTTCATTTTCATGATCGTTATGGTTATCTTCGGTAGGGTCTTCATTATAATTGTCACGCAATAGTTGAATATTGGCATCGACATGGGCTTCATTTTCGGTAGCGTCTTGTATTGTCTCCAATAAATCTGATACTTCATAAAAAGGTGTGAAATGTTGTTCTAGTAGATGAAGATGAATCCAGTTTTGTGTATTATTCGCTTTAAAATGACAAAAGATAGTGTCTTGATTCGTTGTAGTTATGTTGTAAAAACAATAATGTACCTACACAAACATTTTGATTGTACATTTTTGAAAATAAGTACAAACAATCCAAATCTCCGTAATCATTAGTGCTTGATAGAATGTTATATGCTTCTTGCGGATTGTGGCAGGAGTTTAAATAGGGTGAATCGCGTAACTGATTTCTCAAGTCACAAGTCTCAATTTGAATTTGCAAAACACTTATGAGCGAGTGGAATAGACAATTACCATCGCCAGGAATTCCTGTGTTCCTGTATAGAACAACTTCGGGAGTAATGCATTCATTACGCTGTTTGAAGTTGTTGGCTGTGAAATTGATTTTCTTGTAGCGTTACATTTTCTATATTTTCAACAGCTCTACAATGCACGACATTCTCTTCATTACTGTCCAATTTTTGTCTTTTCCTGTGAAAAAAGAAGTAGAATGTCAAGTTCGAAATTCAAAGCACAATACAAAATTTCGAAATTTTAATTCGAATTCCGATATTATCGAAATATAATCGAAATTCCGAATTTCAAATGTCAAAATGTCAAGTTCGAAATTTGAAGTAGAATGAATATTAAGTTCAAAATTTGAAGCAGAATGTCAAGTTCGAAATTCGAAGTAAAATGTCAAGTTCGAAATTCGACGTCGAATTGCAAGTTCGAAATTCGAAGTAAAATATCAAGTTCGAAATTCGAAATAAAATGTCAAGTTCGAAATTCGACGTAGAATTTCAAGTTCGAAATTCGAAGTAAAATATCAAGTTCGAAATTCGAAGTAAAATGTCAAGTTCGAAATTCAACGTAGAATTTCAAGTTCGAAATTCGAAGTAGAATGTCAAGTTCGAAATTCGAAGTAAAATGTCAAGTTCGAAATTCGAAGAAAAATTTCAAGTTCAAAATTCGACGTAGAATTTCAAGTTCGAAATTCGAAGTAGAATATCAAGTTCGAAATTCGAAGTAGAATGTCAAGTTCAAAATTCGAAGCACAATTTCAAGTTTGAAATTCGAAGTACGATTTCAAGTTCGAAATTCGAAATAGCATTCCAAGTTCGAAATTAGAAGTAGTAGAAATTAGAAAATAAAAGAAGGTTTAAAAACTGACAAATTTAAAAAAAAGACTGTCTACCTACAGCGTTAGAGTCAGTATAAATATGGATGAGTCAGATATGCGCCTAACTAAGTTATAAGTAGAATTATTATGATTACTACTAGATTTTTGGCTAAAAACCACAAAATGATCTTATTGCAACAAATAGGTACAACCCCCTCCAACCAAAGTATAATTTACGTCATACTACGAAAATCACGAATGAAAATTTGTCGCTTTATGAATGAATTTAGCAAATCGACGGTTCAACTTATACTTATGTGTAGGTACTTTTACCCGCAGGTTTCATATTGAAATCGACCCTAAATCGATTTTCAAAATCAATATTCAAGTTTGATCTAACAGTAATCACGTCAGTTTATGAAATAAAATGACGTATTTTATTTAATAACTGTTAATTAGTGAACTTGTTGCACGAAACCTATTCGTCTAGTCACCCCAATGTGACGTCAGGCAAGGAACGTCAGAGCAGAGAAATGGTAATAATATACACGTAATAATACACATTACTTACCTTAATAATCTATTTTTCTCCAGTATACGGCGTTTATGTTGTAAAAATTTTGATTTCCTGGCCATTTTGTTTTTTTAATAACGTAATTTATTTCGTCTTCTTTCGGAACACAATGTCAGAATCCTACCGTAACAGTAGCCGCGGTCATACTGTATTAATTCAATTTATTTCTGATATCAGATAACTGCGCTCTATCGGCAAATGTTGAAATTGTTCCGAATCATATGGGGCTGGGGAATCAAATGATTCGGAATAATTCCGATAGGGCGCCACGCACGAATGTTATTCAATAAAGCAACAAAACCGGATATTATTCTTTTATTCTTTGACTATTCGAAAAAAATCGTAGATAAAAAGATAGATAATTAAATTATCTTTAAAATGGTGCAGGTTTCATAATAATACGCCAGATAATATTTGCGTGGTAGTCGTTTTTGTGTTCGGTTAGACCTAATTTCACAAATTAATTACACTATGTAATAAAAACAAAATATAAAATATTCAAGGCTAAGAATATTAGGGAAATGTTCTTGTATAACATATATTTTTTTCGAATCGTAAGCAGTACTCGTTTAGACGTAATTATCAGTTTAAAATCATTAATTTTCGTTAAGAAATTTCTTCATTCGGTCGCCGCGCTGGGCTAGGCCCGCGATAAAAGCTATGCAATAGCTTAAAAAGAAAACTTATACGGAACTTTCAAAAACTTGAAGGGAATTTCAATAACATAATGTCGATTCATTTATGTAAATATGTTTTTGTGATATAATATTACATAATGATTACAATTAAAAATGATTTTTCTAACCATTCAGTATTTGTATCCTTAATATGTTTTACAGCACAAGATCATTATTGAAATAATATGCAGGCCTAAGTGTTACTTTACATTAAACCAAGCAGATTGAATAAACCTATATAAAACTTTAAAAAATCACAATAGTACGAATATTTCTATAACGATATCAATTTAAATGAAATCATGATATAGCCTATCATGATATAGCCTATCATGATATAGCCTATCATGAATCACATTTTTTTAAAGTTCAAACTAAGCTAAACGAATAGCAAAATTAAAGATTTGCTATATTTTAAATGAGAAGTCATGATATAAACTGTGGCCTAATGACTGATTTTATACCAGTCAAAATTATTTGTACAGATGTATCATAGCTATATACAGATTCTATTTAAAATCTATATTAATATTTATAGTGTACATAAACATATAATTAATAGTGTATATAAACTATATAAACATATAATATAAAATTTTCATGAGTATATGAGTGATGAGGTTTGAATAATTCAAATTCAAAGTTGGTTTAAGATGTTTTACTCATGCAAAGATGTAATACATCATAATACGTGACTTTTACCATGCAAAATAGTCCAAAATTTGAAGTAGAAATTAGGTTGATTGCAGCCCTAAATTGAACCATTTTTACAGTAAATTTGAAAAATTTTCAGGGGAGACCCCTGAAATTACTTCATACCCCCTTTACCTTGAGGGGCACTGGGTATATTCCCCAAACCACGAGGTGGCAGACCCTCCCGAACCAAAATCCTGGCTACGCCACTGCCTATAGGGCAGTCGGCAAAGTATAAAATGTTGTTTATTTGACACATTTCCTAGGCATTTTATAGAATACCTGTCACTTTGTTTGTAATGTATTAAGTATCAAGGCGTATGTGACCAAGACGCGTAGTCTTTCGAAAACCACTGCTCAGAATGTTTATATTGTTGTTAATAGCTTAGCAATGGAAACTATAGAATCCAACGGGGTATTGCTTCGGCCGACAACGAGGCTTGAATTTCCATATATTATTGTAGCGACGCTACAATATATGGGAATACAGAGATGTCAACTACAACGGGCAAATCCGTCGCCTCGGAAAGTTTTAACGATATTGATCGTTCTGTCTCCCGTGAGGTGGGCGCAGAAGACTTGCGACGAAAAACAATCTACCGTCTAGTTACGGCACCTGCCCGTCAGAGGCCAACGCCTTAGGCCGAGGCACCGGGAAAGGTACCCAGCTGGCAGCATCGCCACCTGACTACCAGTTTGGAAAGATATCTCCGTCTGGAATTAACCTTCATTATATCTCCTACCTCCTGACTGGTTACAGAATCGAAGTCACTTGCGCGATCCCCTCCCTTATGAAGCGGTGATACGGTGTCTACCGATTCTATCGCGGACCACGGCATCCTTTGCCCGGCTTATTCACCCGGGATCGGTGGCCGAATGGTCGTTTCAAGAGCAGTTGCCATAAGGTTAACAACCACCCCCGCTCTATAGGAAACATTACTGTTCCCAGACTTCCCCGGCTGTTAGTCGGAGTGCACAATCGATTGGTTGACGCCGCACGGTGCGCAAACTGTCCAGGAGCGCCCGAAGGTTGACTCCTAGGGGAGACTGGCCCGCAGACCAGCGTCCTACCTTGGCTCTCCCTTCTGCGTGGAGGCTGCCGGATGGGTGATGACCCGTGAGTATGACCGACCCTGAACGAATGGGTCGTCGTGGCCAAACTCCAGCTGCCTGGTATAGCCGCCAGGAGACCCGACATGCGAGCGAGACAACGCAATATCAAGCAGGAAGGATGGCTACAAGCATACCCAAGCAAAACCTTAAAATCAGCAATCTCGTACGGTATTTATTGGTATAAAAGCACGCGTAAGAAATACCGCCTTGCCAACAAGGCGACATAATAAATTATTCAGAGCTTGAACACAGTGATGTAAATAGACACCAATTATATTGCATTTCGTTACCGTGGCAACCATTCCAGCGACCTCACAACAAGGAAAAAGAAGAGACGATATAGTTTACCGTCGCAACCAGTAGGTACCTTATAACGAGAAAAAGAAAGGAAAATCATTAGAATAGCCGCACACATAGAACTTACAACACAGCATATTAGCACAAAAAAGTCAGACTAATTTTATTACGCACTCAGAATAAAGAACGCAGTACCGTTAAAATAAGCTAATTTTATTTGACGAACCGAAGCACTCGCGACTGGATTCGACGAATAAATAACTCGCTAAAAGTCATTGTTCGGGATTTGACAAGGTATTGCGTCATTTTCTCAAATAAATGCGGGATTCACAAGCAATGTCACTAACCCTAACGGTTTCTTTGACAAAAGCTGGTATTGCGGATTTCTTATTTTGTACATTTTATACTAATATTATATGTACAATGTTTGCCCATCCTTATTTAAAAATTAAAGCAAATAGAATGTTGAAAACTTTAAATAAGCAATTTCCTTTAGAAAACATAGGCATGACTGTGTAGACCTATAAAATGTAGCCTATAAAATGTAAATCAAAGACGCGGTGTTGCTCGAAACTTATTAGATAGTTTCACATAAGCCACAAATAATGTTTTCTATCGACTAAGGAATTTTAAAACACTTAAATGCCAGATCAAAATATCTTAAAAGTGAAAAGAAAGGTTGTTAAACCTAGTGTCGGATTTATATTTAATAATAATATTCGGATTTTTTTAATGTGTGACAGGATATAAATATTTTACGAAGATAAAAAACAATAATTTGGCAATAAGTACTTTGCTGAACTTTTATTAGGCATTTTATAGAATTACTAGACAGCACATTAAACCATAAACGAAATTGACCTATTTAACACTTCACTTAGGTAGATAGGATTCAGCAATATATAGAATTTCTAGATATTCCATTCAATACATAGGTAAATTATGCAAAAAGCCTAGTTTTCATACATTGCATAAAAGACTTAGGATTTGGTTAAATTTCCTAGTGATTCTACAGAATGTATTTTATCCTAATTGTTAATGTGATTACATTATACTCCGAATATTAAAAATAACTATAAAAGATTATTCATTATTCAATCATAAACATAATCGTTTATCACAGAGTAACATTATTAGCAAGAATGCGTTATTAAAATTATATATGAATCTTTTGAAGCGAAAACGTCTTGGTATAAAAACGGGCGTGACATATTCAAATACTCGAGTTATCCATAGTTGGTTTCGGTAATCGAGGTTATGGTTATCAATTATGCATCACGATTACCGAGAATTGTGGAAAATACGTCGAAAGGGTCGTTGACCTGTCGTGGGTAGAAAGCTGACGCCCTCGTGTTTAACCCTGTAATGGGAGGTTTAAAATAAAATTAAAAAATTCAAAGTCAACATCAGCAATTTTCATGTCACCGTAAATAACTCGCTTATGCATACTTACAGTGGAATATAATTAATGCTAAACGTAAAAGTGTAATCATATTTTTTCCTGGATACTGGTAACCATAATTTCAATTTTACCATTATTCACGATCAATTTGAAGAGCTTGGCGACGTTTTTTAAATCATGATTTTACTCTTTTACTTGGTTACCCTGTCATCCATGTGTATACCGATCTTTTTAATTCAGTCTGTACGGTAGGTGAGAAAATGAAAATAGAATAATGTATTTTAAAATCATTTTCCACCCGGTTTTCTGTAATTTTTTTTAATTTGGTAACAGATGAATGAATAGAATATGAGAACTATGAACAGAATATGGAAATTATGTTGGAAAAGCTATGAAGACTCAATGAACAGAATGTGAAAACTATGTTATAAGCAATAAAAATAAATGTGTTAAATAAGTTATATTATAAATACACATTTTTTAAAACAAGCTTTTATTAAAATGCTCTGTCTCGAGCCAACCCTGGGTGCAGCAGCCATGTCATAGTGGAACTAAGAACGGGTTATCGTAATTGAATGCTATACAAAATTACGTTTCTGTGCTGTCGATCGTTGAGGAGTCCCCTCGTTGGAAGCCAACCCTAGGTGCAGCAGCGCTGTCGCGGTGACACTTAGAACGGGCTATCATAATTGAATGCGAATACACAATTTCGTTTCAGTGCTGTTGACCGTTGAGGAGTCCCCTCGTCTGGAGCCAATCCTGGCTGCAGAATCAGGTAATGCTCACCATAAAGGTCCATGCATGTGCGATTTAAGACCTATTTGAGATTGGGAGCTAAATTAAAAGTTTATTACTAGAGATTACAGATTAGATATTAGGTAGAGTTTTCAAAATTACATAGGATATACACAATATATTTACAACATAATAAAAAGTATACTAATATTAATATTATTAATAACAAAAGATTAATAATAATAATATTAATACAAAATGTTAACAAAAAAAATCGACTCCATTTTTTTATAAATGCTCTGACCCGAGCCAACCCTGGGTGCAGCAGCCATGTCATAGTGGAACTTAGAACTGGCCATCATAATTGAATGCTATACAAAATTTCGTGTTTGTGATATTGACCGTTAGGGTGTCCTATCGTCGGGAGCCAAGTCTGGGTCTAGAATCTGTTCATGCTTACCATGAAAAATGCATTGTCATCGTAACTGAACCAACGTGTAAAATGTCAACTTCATAGGATAAGAAGAAGTGGTTCTAATTCTGCTTACAAGATTTGACCTAAACAAACAACAAAGCTTGTAAAAACATTGTGAATATTAACTACTATTAGTAAAACGGCAAATGCATGCTTCCTCGGTAGACAGATGCACGGACCCAAATGCCTCCGCGCCGTGCCTAAGTGTACATACATCGAACTTACCCGGGCGGAGGGTTGACGATTCCTGGCCGTCAGTCACGCTTTTTTATCGCTATGTCGCGTGAGTTAAGACCATTATTTCTGAGAGTCCGAGGCGACGACTATATTGTAGTCTGCTGTATGAGAGCTCAATAAGACGACGAGTACAAAATGATTTCAATAAGTTCGTATAAGTAAATATACAATAAGCTAGTATTTATTGATTTATCCATATGAATATCTACAAAGATGCTGGGATTACCAATTTTACAGTGTTCAACCTCGTTCATTTATTGTTGCATAAATCGCAGAATATCGATAATTATGAAAAACTGTCCGACCATGTTTGCCAATCGCTTATTGTAAGTAAATGTTTCTGTTAGGTGAAAATTTCAAATTTTGTCTTGTATTTTATAAATCTACGTAAGGAGCGAAAGAGAAATAAATAAAAATTAGTTTGTGAACGTGTTTAATGTCAATAAATTAAAGTTTAATTTGTAATAATACAGAAGTTTAATTATGGGCAGCAGACTTTATACAAACGATTAAAGGGCGATTTACGTGGGTAACACCGAATGATCGAGATAGGAAAACAACAAACAGAAACAATTTTTTTTTCTTTTTAAACCTGAACCCATTTACATCAATGCACTCACGCGAATTAACGGTTGGAACAGAAATTTCAATCCGATTAAGGGTTGTAAAATTGTGATTTTGAACTCTTTTTAGATTTATTTATTTATTTCAAATATTATTCTGGGGCTCTACAGACGAATCCAATTTGCCATTGAATATTAAATATTAAAGTGTACAAGTCCTTAATAACTGACTTACATAAGTAAGCTAATGCTGAAATATAAAAAAATCAATCTGAGTAAATCAAAGTACCTGCTTACGATAGTGGCTGGATATGACAGGGAGTTACCTTTTTAGCTGCCATAGGTAAAACAAAAGATATATATTTTAGTGGGTAAAGGATTAAAAAGGCAATAACCCTCTCCCATTAGCTTGTCTACAAAAATATTTGTATAATTTTTATTTTATTTTTTTTACCAAAAAAAATTATATAGGAATTATTTTTATAGAATGATTTTTCGTCACTCCTAACTAAGCAGAGCCTGTTCCAAGAAAAACGACAATTTTATATGATAATATTTAAAAATTTAAACTTTGCTTTTATGAAGGGATGTTAAGAAATGTATGATATGGTATTTTATTTTATTTTATTTATTTATTTATTTCAAACCAGTTGATAGGAGTTCCTACACTTGGTTAAGTCAAAAGTAATTAAAATAACAAGTATAATATTTAAATAAATACCTATTAAGGTATAACATATGAACGTCAGTATTGCAAGGTATGAACGTTGAACATCCAAGCGCAGATTTTCTATGTAGAGGAAACAACATTTTCCAATATTTTCAATCAAAATTCTTAAGTAATTTCGTAAAATTTTCTATCTAATTTTCTATATAATCCTAAGTACTAAATAATCAAATAAATATTGGATAATTTCCCAAATTATCATACGGGAAGATATTTTAAAGAAAAAACACAAATACAAACAAATCAGTAATAATAATTATTGTCAATAGCCAATAGTTTAAAGAAGAAAAAAAAACGCAATTGTAAAATAGTCAATAATAGAAAGAATAAGGAATAATAATAGTCAAGTAGGTCAATAGAGCTGCGAAAAATTGATGTTGTCGAAATCCTCAATGCTATAAATGGGGTTTTTAGTCAAAATACCCTGTACCTTTTTCTTAAAGTGAACCTCCCCAAGGCCCCTGATGTGTAATGGAAGTTTGTTGTAGAATAAGTAAGATTGGCAGAGAAAGCTATTCCGAACCTTACTAAGACGCACTAATGACGCAAGTCCTCTTTATTTCGCGTATTATGCGAATGAATATTTGAGTTAGTTGATTTAGTCTCGATATTTTTCTCATATACATGATGTTTTGGTATATATACGCGGCGTACAAAGTCATGATACCTGATTCGATGAAGTACTGCTTGCAAGATGTTAGCGAAGATATTGAGAATAGATTTCTAATCGCTCGTTTTTGTAGGCGAAAGATCCTTATAACATTTGCCGCCATTCCCCAGAACATGGGGCCATAACTTAACAGGGAATGGAAATAGGCAAAGTAGACAGATTTGGAAGCTTCAAAGCCACATAACAATTTGATTTTATTATGGCAAATGTGGCGCTACTTAATTTTTTGCTCAGTTCTTCTAGGTGAGTCGACCATTGCAGATTGCTATCAATATGAATGCCTAGAAATTTCGTATGATCAACATTTTCTAATACTTTATCACCATAGCTAATACTGAAGATATTATTTTGGGGCGGCCGAAGAGAGAAATTGATGGAGTTTGATTTAGATGCATTAAGAGACAATTGATTTAATTGGAACCAAGTACCAAGTTTTTCCATGGTTACGTCAATTCGCTTAACTAGTTGTTCATGATTTGCATCGCTGAAAATTAGTGAGGTATCATCTGCGTACAGTACAATTTCATCGTTATCAGATAACACGCAATCTGGTATATCATTGATGTATACAAGAAAAAGAAAGGGTCCCAGAATGGAACCTTGCGGTACCCCTTTAGTAATTTTTTGGTGATCGCTCAAGCTGTTTTGGGCTTTAGTGACTTGCGTCCGTCCTTGTAGGTAGGATTGTATTAGGCTTAGAACTGTATCTCTAATGCCGTAGTGCTCGAGCTTCTGAAGCAAAATAAGGTGATCGACGCAATCAAAGGCCTTGGATAGGTCACAAAAAATACCACAAGTTTTATTCGACTTATCGATGCTAGATAATAGTTTTTCCATCAGGCCTGCAATTCCATCTATGGTGGATAGTGACTTGCGGAACCCAAATTGCTTTGGCGTAAGGATGTTGTGTTCGGCAAAAAAGGTACTTAGCCTCTGAAGAATTAATTTTTCAAATATCTTGCTAAAAGATGGCAAAAGTGATATTGGCCGGTAGTTGTTTATGTCTTCCCGGGGTCCCTTTTTATGGATAGGAATCACTTTTGCCATCTTCATTTTAGTTGGGAAAATTCCAGAGCCAATACATTTTTTGAATAAAGAAGACAGATGTTCGGCCACCGGGACAATACTGCTCTTCATTATTCTTTTCGAAATAGACCAGCGGTCGGTAGAGTCCTTGATTTTTATAGAATTACCTATTTTTATAATTTCTTGTGGCGTCGTATACATAAATTTTAAAGTCGCCTTATTTCTATTGCAATAGCTTGATAGAAGGTCAGAAGAAGTTTGGGTCGTCTCAAATAAGCTAATATCGTCAACTTTTGGAATGCTGAATTGGTCGTTAAAGAGCTCTGCAACTGCACTAGCGTCTTATATTGTTTGACTGTTTGAATTTAACCTAATCACATTTTCTGTAGACGAACTCCTACGACACTCTTTGCTTATAATATTCCAGACAGCTTTGATTTTATTTTCCGACCGTTCAATGGAGGATTTTAGATATAATTGTTTTGCCTTCCAGACAACTTTTTTATATGTCTTCTTATAGGTCTGTATATGTTTTAAAAATTCGACGTCACATTTTCCTTTTTTTAGTTGATGTAATTCAAACATCCGTGATCTAGAGACCTTAATACCTGGAGTCGCCCAGTCGTTAAATGTTTTTTTCAGTTTTGGGTATTTTTTTTTTAGGGGAATCGTTGCATCAAGGGATGTTAGATACCACCTTAAAAAGTTTTCATATGACTCATTTGCATCATTGCTTACATCGGGGGAATTAGCTATCAAAGCTGCCTGGAAGTTAATAAGCCCATTTTCGGTAAGTTTTCGTTTAACATAAACTTCTCGGCCAACTCTGCATTTATTGTAGCATTTGACACTCACCATTTGGCCGTCGTGGTCCGAGAGACCGCAGTTTATACGGTTGACTGCAATAACCTCACAGTTTGAAAATAAGTTGTCAATGCAACTGCTACTGTTTAAAGTAATGCGTGTAGGAAAATTTATAATTTTGTACATGTTATAGGTGAGGCAAAAATCAATTACAGCATCACAAGTTGCAGATTTTTCCAAGAAGTTTACATTAAAGTCACCTGCTAAAATTAAAGAAGAGGCTTCTAGATCAACTTTATCTAGAGCTACTTCGAGGATACTTTTTGAAAATCTGCACTTGGACTTCTATAAAAGCATACGATATTGATGGAAAAGTCCGGAAGGTTAATACAGCTAACTTCAATGACAGATTCCACTGATAGTTTACATACATCTTCACGGGTTTTGTAACGTATATCCGGTTTTGTGAATATTGCAGATCCAGCCCTGATGCGTTTCTTTCTTGAGAAACTGCTAGATAGTGTATATCCAGAAATGTTAATAGTGTCCTTTTCATCTTCTTGGAACCACGAAAACATCTACGTCGTTCTCTTCAAGCGCTAGTGCCGCGTCGAGTGTTTTATTTCGAAGGCCTTGCATGTTTTGGTGAACGATCTTAATGGTGTCGTTTTGGCTCGGGACTGTGATTTTATTTTCTCTCCCTTTATTCCTAGCAGTTCGTTTGTTGACACCGGCTTGAGTACTTTGTTTAGGTTGATTCGCCTGGTTAATGTTCTAGAAAAAACAGTTCGGATGTACTGAAGTGTTTTTTCGTATTCCTAACTAACGTCTTCTTTACTAGTTGACAAAACTTCCATTGGCCTTTTGTATTTAAGCATGATCCTTTCTGGTTATAGTCGCTCTCAGTAAGGTGGTCCGTTAGCCATATAAATTTGGCATGAGTGTATGTTTTTGAGATGCTATACAACATTTTATTTATCGGTAGAATCGAGTAGTTCACATCTGCATTATCCAGCCTATACGGAATAGATATTATGATGATGTTAGTATTACGGCTTGATTTCAGTAGTTCGTGTATGCCAGCACAAATTTTTTCTTTAGTTCTCAAAAGAAGATTCAGATGTTCTAAAGTAACTGTAATGAATACCACCAGAAACGACACAGTAATCGTTTTTTGTCAGAGCAGTGATAGACTTGGACTCATTTCCTGATAAAAGAACGTGGGGAGCCTCATGGTTGATAATGCCTACAGATTGATGGTTAGCTGGCAATATTGAATTGAGTTTTGAGGCGCAGCTTTTTCCATTTTCGTCCGATAGAAGCAGGATTTGGTGTGTACGTTTTTTATGTATGTTTATATTTTTATTTTCACTACTTATTTGCTTTTCTCTAATGTCCATTTTGGTCTTTGTTTTTGTAATTGATTTCATTGACGTGCAATTTTTAGTTTTCTTTGCTTTTAGTTTAGATCCATCTTTCTTCTTTTTTCCACTACTTTTCGCAGACTCAGTATCTTTTCTATATCGATCATTTTTATTTTCTTCGTCCACGTCTTTATACGTCAAATATATTTCCTTCAGAGATTTTCCATCGTCAGGTATGATTTTCCCATATATATTTTTTTCTCTATTAAGTTCTTCGATTTTTCTATCTCTTTCGGAAATTGATGTTGTAAGAATCTGACACTCGAGTTCTTTATCTCTAACAATCTGTTTTCAATTCATAAGCTCTTGATTATAATCCGAGAGTTCCGAAAGAGTATTGTTAATGTGCGAAATATCATTGTATTGATGGTATGAATCAGTTTTGTTTTCAAGGTTCGAGTTAATTTTTTCCAATTTCGATATGTATTCATGTAGGTAGAATTTTGTATTTTTCTGCGTTGGCTTCATCAAACGATCGCTTCAATTCCGAAATATTTTTTTTCAGGTCAATATTTTCCTTGCACACTTTGCCAAACTCTTGGAAATTTTCGTTATTTTCTTGCAAGAGTTTTTCGTTTTCTATTTTATATTTATTATTCTCTATCGTAAGTTTCTTCGTAATATTTGCATATTTCAAAATAGTAGGATTATTGAGATCGTCTATTTTTCCTTTTGCGTTAACTGAGATGGTATTATCCCTCCGTGATTGTGTGCTAACCCTACCTAGTGTTTTTGTAATAATAGCTTTTTGTCTCGTTAACATTTTTGAGCAGTCAATTCAAATAAAAAGAAAAACTATTCCTTAATTAAGCGATATTTCGAGTAAGTCAGCTTAATTTAATATTTATATGCTGGCGACGGCACTTGAATAACCGATCTATAGTGTGCAAGCAGCCTTATGTCATAGACGATTTCAATTCTTTCTGCTTATGATCAGAGCGGCATTGTTTACATTAGTTTAAAATGACGGTAGTTTTCCGATTGAATTGATATCGTTCTGCCGTTCCGTATCTGCGATTTTCAGTTAAAATTGCTTTATTATTGAGAAGTTTCGTTACTTTGTCGGGCTGAAATTGAATATCGTGTAGAAGTACGGCCGATTTTGGATAATTTAAGAATGCGACGTTTCCAAAATATGTGTGTTGTTCATTGATACAAAATGTAAACAATGTGATGTATGTATTCGCTGTATTATGGTGAAGTGCAGTTCATATTAGTAAATAATTTCATCCAGGATTCAGTGCATCAGTGACTTTCCAGTAATTCCAGGTAGAGTCAACTTTTTAGAAAAAATAGTGTATTTATAAATATTACTGTCTTCGTGTTTGGCTGATGGAGACGATTTTCTTAGGTAGGTAATTCTTCGTTTCAGTTTGACAGCTGTTTCGATTTTCAATTTTTTTGCGGTTTAAAAGAGTTTGATTTCAATTCTTCATAAAAGACTTACGGTGTGTCTCAGGTGTAGTTTTTTCCGTAGTTTGATCGAAGGATAGTTACGCGCACTTCTATATTAGTTTAGCTAATAAAAAAACCCGTTTTTACTTGAAAATATTAATACTTTTCGGGAGCTCTTTGTCGATACATTAAACAATAGATGCAATCGTCTCGCTGTGTAAAAACCAGCGCATACAATTCAAACTTACATAATATCCCTGATAAATAAATAGTTCCTTGAATTAATTGATTCGCAAATATAATTAGGGAAATATCTTCTATTCGGCCCATTCCTAGAATACAATTGGATTTATGAACAGCTTTTTCCAGATCTTGTAACCGCTGACCATACAAATATCTTAGATTGCCGGGAATATAAATTATTTCGAATATTATAAATATATCGAATGTAAATCAGTAGAATATAAAATATTGAAACCTATTTTAGGGCTATATGGAGGATAACCTTTAACTCGATTTTCTTGCCCTAAAAACGCCTTTATTTTCCGGGCGGTGTGAGAACTCGCATTATTGTGATGGAGGTTTTGCGATGTTTCGAGTTACCCCTACGGAGCTCTGCTATAATTTATGGCTAACACACAGTTGTATATCAATCTGCAGTAACAGTTCTCCGTAGGCGGGTTGTGATAACATATCCTGGTTTTGAGACAAATGAAATGACTGTTTATTAGATCGCATGCGACAACGGATAAATTGTGTATGCTTAAGCTGACTCTCATAGACCCAAACTGCTGATTGACACTTTCTTTGATATGATTATATCCACGATTCAACCACATCAACCTGACCAATCGACAATCCAAATTATATCCCCAATCAACCTGAGATGACTTTAAAAATAGCATTTGATATTACAGAGTAAGGGCCACCAATTAACACAATTCGACCATTGCTCTTTAGTTAAACTCTTCGTCATCCAACGGAAAACAAGATTTTTCAAGCAGAATTATATATGTCACAGTCATACCAATGTACAAAAATGTCAGAATATGCCTATATCTTCCTGTATTAAGCTGGCGTACAACAGCGACGTTTTCTCGTGTAACAGATGTTTTTGGTTGACCTTTGAATAGTTCAGTGCTATGAAAGGCACGTCCACGTCGGAATTCTAAATACCAGCGACATATTGTTGTACATTTTGTGATTCACCAGAGTAAAAAGAAAACTATATCAGTAAAAATTTGTTTCTACGGAAATTGTCTCGCGTCATTTCCATTTTCTTTATCGATACGTTAGTTTCTAACTGTGATGAATGCCTTACCATTTTTTTGCCTCATCTTAACTGTATTATGTTGTTTTCTGTAAACGGCAAGAGGTTAGTTAAGGACCAGTGTTCAAGTAGCAGTATAATTTGCGTTACTAGTTTATTCTTAAGTAGTAGATTCCCGTAGTAGTAGATCAGCTCTTAAAAATAGACATTGACTTCAGCCACTCCTACGAGAGGATTATCGTGAAATTTGTACTATTCTTGAGAATATTTCCTTTTCTATAAATCCCAATTATATAGAATTTTCTCATTCTTGAGGCTCAGGTGGTGTCCAGTTCTAGGTGGCGTTTTGCTACACTATAAGTTCTAATTCAGAATTTAGAAGGACTTGATTGCTCATGTCGATTTTGTCGAAATCGACTGTTTAAAAATTCATAAAACACTTACTGGAGTACAGTGAAATTCATCATCAGTCTGCGTTTCTATTTAAAATTCTATTGTTAGCATTATACAAAATAACTTATTAATGGCGACAACGAGCTCTTGAACTACTAGAAAAGCGTAGACATTGCGGTAGTTCGGTGTCCTTTCTACGCTATCTACAAATAAGCCCGCGTTGCCTTTTTCCTCCGGGAACATAAATATCCTAGTTTTACTTTTACCCCTTGCGTTAACGTTTATTTGCTTTTCTACGCATACTTGACCTCCCTTTTTCATTTACGCACATTTTAACCCGTGCGACTTCTTGGCACGTTTTCTCACCGCAATAGAGCGCGCTGAGCGATCATTATTTTTTACTACCCACGTAATGATGGGCCCGAATTTCGCAGGGAAGATGCTACGATGCTACGGCGATGTAAGGCGCTACGGCCGTCGCATTGCTTTAACGGGAAACGCCTACATTGGCAAGTCGCCATGAGGGTATTGGATTAAATTGACAGCCAGACATCGCACTGTGGAAACAAACGCTCTATTTCGCCTCTAAAATCATAACTTATTACACTCAGAGAAATTTTTACTAGACAACGCTGCATTTTTACATTGCGAGAGAAAAATTGCGAAATTAACCATAGAATATTGTGGCAATGACAAATTACCCTTTGCGGGGTCAGCAACGCTTACTTTGTCGAATGCAAAAATTGCGGAATCAACAATATAAAATTGTGGCGCTAACAATTTTTTTCGACATTGTTATTACCTCAATGCTCTAAACTGCGGGGTTAACAATTTTACAGCTTGTGAGTTTAACAATGTAAACGTAACATTGATTTTATACGTTGCGGCGATAGCAATGTTCCGCTACTTTGATAAATTGACAACGTGCTAATCTGCGGAATTCACATAGTTAAAGATTGTGATTTTCACAATGTAAGCAGAATATTGATTTTATACATTGCGACGATGGCAACTTTACGGTACTTTGATAAATTAGCAATGTGCTAATCTGTGGAATTCACATAGGTGAGTATTGTGAGTTTCACAATGTAAGCGGAACATTGCTTTTTTAATGTTGTGGATAAATTAGCAATGTCCATGATTAACATAGTTGGTTTGTCAGTTCCACAATGTAAGCGAGACATTGATTTTATACGTTGCCGCGCTAGCAACTTTTACTAGCAACGCTAGCTAGTAACTACGTAAGTTGTGAATAAGGCAATGTTTTCATAATTCCCCAATGTTTTTAAATTGATATTAACACAACTTTGACGTAGATTTTTTCTCAATGGCAGATAGGTTTGAGAAAAACTCAAACTATAATTGTCAAAACCGCAACGTTTATTTTCTACAAAGTTGGGGGCTTTCCTATACGTTGTCAAAATCCCGCCGCGCGCGCAAGTCGCGACACGCTCGCCGCTCGGCTGTTTGTTTGCGACGCTATTCCAGTTGATTCCAGTCTGTAACAAGCGCGCGGGCGGAGCGCTCGCTCTGATCAAGTGCATTTTACGACGTCGTATTTTCAAGAAAGAATTAAAAGCACAATTAGGAACTGTTCAAAAGTGCAATCAGTGATTAAGTGGCGACATCTCAGAAAAATGGAGAAAGAACAGCAGCTACTGCTGGATTTCTTAATATCGAACAACCTCGTACACCTGTCGCAACGTTCCAGGGTAAGTTTTTTGAAAAAAATATTTATCGAGTCTGTATTGGCGTCTCATCGCACGATAACATAAGAACACGCGGCCGTTCCGCCACCTTTGAGTTGTATGGCTGTGACTACATTGTACCGAAACTATTCTACTTTAGATACCTCGTTTCGGAATCAGCGTGGTGAATATAGTCGAATGATATTGAAAGATCAATAATCTAGAATAATACCTAAACTATAGAATTTTTTTCTAGACAATGCTGCATTTTTACATTGCGAGCGAAAAATTGCGAAATTAACCATAGAATATTGTAACGAAGACAAATTACCCTTTGCGGGGTCAGCAACGTTTTCTTTGTCGAATGCAAAAATTGCGGTATCAACAATATAAAATTTTGGCGCTAACAATTTTTTTTGACATTGTTATTACCTCAATGCTCTAAACTGCGGGGTTAACAGTTTAACAGCTTGTGAGTTTAACAATTTTACAGCATGCCTTCACATGGCGGTTTGTGTAGATTTCATAGTGCACCATTTTAAATAAATTAATTAAAATTTCCACAGTAATTTAAAAATAACACATTTTGCTTGTATCGAATATAATTGAATGCCTATTGGTAAAAAAAACTGAATTAATTGCAATTTAGTTTTAACTGCAGTATATTTCCTATCATAGCATAATATGATATTGAACCTGTAATAAGGCTGGATATTTTTTTTGTTACAGAAGGGTCCTGAACACATACTGTCTCTTCGCGTAATACTCAGATTGATGCTACAGAGAAGTTTTTGTCATCTGCTGTGGCTGGTTCATCATCTGCCAGGGCGGCGGTGAGTTAGAAAAATCATAAAAGAGTTTATAAGGGAAACCTCTTGGAAACCTGCAACATCTTGTCAACATCTTGTAACATCTTGTAACTTTAAAAAGTGACAATCCATTTGCATTTTTATTAATTCTGATTATTCTAATGTTGATTTTGTTTTATTTATTATTTGGATTAGATTTAGTTTTATCGTATTTTATTTTTATTTTAAAAAGATTTGAATTTTCTATTTTTAATTTAATTTTTTGTAGACTATTTTAATAATTAGTTTTATTTGATTGTGTCTAGAAATATATGCATTGTTAATAAATAGTAATCATAATGCACAAAGAAAATTGCTCAAGTCAGCCTTAGAACAGGCTCAGGCCTAGTTAGGCGACTTTCTGTCATAACCATGTCTCAGTCACAATAAGAATCAGTTTTCTGCTATTGCCTCATTTACATACAGTGTGACATGGTAAAATGTACTAGTTAAATTTTGTAATACCTACTCTAAATAAATAAATCTTGGAAACCTGCAAAATTATAAGGGACCACGATCAGTATTTCAAAACAAACAATGTTGAACACGGCTATAACACACGAAATAAACATGAGCTACAAGCACCCAAGCCAAATTTAACTCTATTTAAAAAAGGAATGTTATACAATGCAATAAAAATCTATAACCACCTACCTGCAAATATCAAAGAAATAAAAAGAAAAGAGTTTACCGCAGCGTTGAAAAAATGGCTTATCGATAAAAGCTTTTACACATTAAACGAATATTTCTCATAATATTATATTGTAGGCATGCATTTTCATTTTGTTTTTACAATAATTCAATTAGGAAGATTACAAATTTTCAATTATATACATTTCGTATTTATAGGCGGATTTTTGATTATTCCTTGATTTTGATTTTTTTTCATTATTTTTTATATTATTGGTGAATTATTTTTTATTAATTGTTTTCTACTGTTACATTTTAAATTATATACATTTCGTATTTATAGGCGGAATTTCGATTATTCCTTGATTTTGATTTTTTCTTTATTTTTTATATTATTGGTGAATTATTTTTTCTAATTGTCTTCTACTGTTAGTTCTACTTATCCGGTCTGTTTAGATTTTTTAGATGTTAAACCAGTGAAATAATTACATTTTTAATAAGATATTATAATTAGCAGATAAGTCAATTTAGCACATAAGTAAATTTGTCAATCTGTTTTAATAACAGGTAATTGTGAGATACATAGTTTTACGCATTATCACCATAAATGTACCACCACAATTTCGGACAATAAAAATATTTCTATTTCTATTTCTATACATGTATGAATAAAACTGTAATCTGTAAATTTATGGCTTCTTATGTTTGTTAATCTTGGTTTTAAGAGAAGACAGAGATTAACACGGAAATCATAGGTTTCTATACAAAATATTACAGAAACGTCTTTCAAGTTTTGGAAGACTATTTTGTATGGAAATTTTCTATTTCCGACCTAAACTCTGTCTCCACATAAAATTATTCGAGTAAAATTAAAATTAAACACTCCTTTTGTTATAACATGTATGTCAGTTGTAAGTAAATAAATGTTTTATTTTGTGTAACTGTTGTTTATGTTTTAGGTTATTGGATACACAAACATGCACAAGTAATGCAACATAGGCTTCAGATCTTCTTCAGGTTTTATTTGCAATGCTGTTCCTGGTCAACCGCAGTGTAAATATTGCAGGAATAGCAATAATGGATTTCGTTTTCCCTGCAATTAATATTTACACAGCGGTTGTATAGTATACAGCAGTACAAATAAAATATGCTGAAGATCTGAAGCAATGCGTACGTTGCTTTATTAGCAACTTTCAAGTTGTTAGAAACACAACTTGAAAGTTGCTAATAAAGCAAAGTGCGCATTGCTAAACCCACAAGGTTGAACCACAACTCTGTTAGAAACACAACTTGAAAGTTGCTAATAAAGCAAAGTGCGCATTGCTAAACCCACAAGGTTGAACCACAACTCTGTTAGAAACACAACTTGAAAGTTGCTAATAAAGCCAAGTGCGCATTGCTAAACCCACAAGGTTGAACCACAACTCTGTTAGAAACACAACTTGAAAGTTGCTAATAAAGCAAAGTGCGCATTGCTAAACCCACAAGGTTGAAAGGCGGAATTGATTGCGAATCAACAGAGTAAAGTTGTGAAATTCGCAATGTGTTAACATTGCGAATTTCACAAAGTAAAATTGTGAAATATGAGCCATCAAAGTAAAGTTGTGAAAGCGCGCCTTTGTGAAATTAACAATGCTATGCTCTGTCATATAAGCAATGTTTTTCGACAATTTTGGCGTTGTGGCTCCCACTATTTTACCTTGATGGCTCATATTTAACAACTTTTTGTTGTCAAATTCACCATGTTTTTTTCTGAGTGTAAATACTAGAGCAACGTCACTGAAATTTAGAATAATTATAGAGAATGCATTCACTTTCTAACCAAATTAATATTATTTGGATATATGTATTATTATTATTATTTTTAATATATAAATTAAAATATTTGGCCAAAAATTTAAAAATTTTTCAAAGGTAGGTAATCAATATAATTTTACTTTTCGGGCCCACATACCGATGAGAAGGGAATGTATTATGAACGCGCAAAACAAAAATGAGACGATTAGGATCATGTCAAGATTGAATAAGTCTGTCTGCTGTGTGTCTCTCTCTCTCTGTGTGTGTGTGTGTGTGTGTGTGTGTATTCCTCCACAATATCCCCCAAACGCATAATCCGATTGAGCTGAAATTTGGCATGCAGGCATGATTCGGTCGACATGTTGTGGTTGAAAACGCGCGCACTAGTCATATTTCAATCTCGAAAAATTGAACTCAGGGACTTAAAATTTGATGCCTTGTTGGGTCGAAATCACACTGTGAAGTAGTAGTTGGAGTGTCTCATATACAACCTACACTAATAATATTTCAATTCCGCCATAAATTTTATATTATCGCCGAGCGGCCCGAGGCTTGCCGAGAAACGAAGCAATTGCAAGGAAACCCAACCGGGTTCGTCCGCCGAGAGAGGGCGCTCATCGATTTTATTTATGAAATTTATAATCAGATGAAATCAGTCCTTGGCTATTTCCCGGGAAAGTCTTGGAGTGACCCAAGCGATTTCTAAGATGTTGATTCAATAGTTCAAAAATAAAAAAAAAACATAATATTTAACCAAACTTCATATTGAGACAGGTCAAACGAGCCCAAACTTAATAAGCTTATAGTTAGACACCGTGGAGTCCCTATGACTACCTCCTAACTTTATCATCATACAAGCTAATCTACCATATTATTGCATTGCCACCAAAATTGTATAAGTGTGCTAAGTTACGAATCGGTACGACATGTTTTAGGTAGATTAAAAGTTAGTTTTAAGATTCCATTAAGGTTTTACATATCAAGCTAATACAAAATCGAAGACTATCGCGGTTGTTTGACATTATAAATAGGATAGAAAACGAATTTACCGCGTGAAATTTGTAGGACCCGACGTTTGTAGGACTCCTTACCATTTTTGGATGTCAAAGTGACGAGGAGAAGTGACAATGCTCTCGGACATATATCGGACGGTATATCGGAAGCCCACACATACGGACAGATATTTGCATGCAAGCTCACACCATCATCCCTACCATCTACGTTCAGTGCAAACGTCGCTCGTGAATCGAGCACGCGATCTATGCGACACTGAGCATTTTCCGAAGGAGATGGAACATGTCAATGATGTCCTTAGGAAAAATGGATACGGAAAATATCACGAGACACGCACACGATCTAATACGGACGAAACTCAAAAACCGAGCAGATCAAGAGCATTCTTACCATACGTCAAGGGCGTGACTGATCGAATAAGTAAGATGCTAAACAGATTCGATATAAAAACGATCTTCAAACCGACCCAAAATATAGCTCGATTTTTGAGGCCTGTAAAGGATGTAATACCACTGCAAACCCCGGGTGTGTATAAAGTCGAATGCAGCTGCGGTCTAGCCTACGTTGGACAAACGAAACGGCCCATAGCCACGCGACTGACAGAACACATCAAAGCTGTTAAAAACGTTCAGCGAGAAAAATCGGCGATCTGCGAACATATATTGGATAGCGGAAGTAACCACTGGATGCAGTTTCAAAATCCCATTGTTCTATCCAAGGAACAATTCTACTTTCCTCGCATGATCCGGGAAGCCATTGAAATAAGAAGAACTCCGAACTTCAATAGAGATGACGGCTACAAACTCTCTTCTACGTGGAACCCTCTTCTTAAAATGTTCCCGCCGCCGAACGCCGAACGCAAAGACGTAAAACAGGATACAGTGAGTGTTGTGTGCAAGACGGATTTTTAAAATTCCCGCGCTCCGAGCCCGGCCCCCCACCACCGTTATAACCTACGCAGTGGCGGCAGCGGTTTGCGGCCTACCCGCAAAACAACGGACTGACAGCTCTTCAGTCTACCCTAGACAACGGCGGCTGCAACGTCACCGAAACGTCGGGTCCTACAAATTTCACGCGGTAAATTCGTTTTCTATCCTATTTATAAAGCTAATACAAGCTTCTTAAACCTACCAATTCTATCATCAAATTAGGTTAATTGCACAATATTATTGTATTGTCACTCAAATTGCGCGCGTGCCAAAGTTTTAAATCGATACAATAAATACACGTGGGTGAATAGTTAGTTGTAAGATTCCAATAAAGTTTTACAGTTAAGCTAATAAAAGCGTGTTAAACCTCCCACCTCTATTATCATACAAGTTTGATGATATCATATTATTGTACTGTCACTCGAATTGCATAGGTGTGCAAAGTTTTAAACCGATACGATAATAGACGCAGGTGAAAAGTTAGTTGGAAAATTCAATTACTGTGTGACAGGTCAAGCTAGGGTGCGGCAGTCAACCTGCATTTTTGAAAACGTTGGGTGAGCCGTGAAAGTTGTGTAAAGTTTACTGTTGTGTTCCCCACCTCGAAGCGTTTCAGTCGTCATAGATCGTTCTCTGTGAAAGCGTTTTATCAAAGCGATTTAAAAATGAAAGAAAGCAAGCTGTTACCGTGAATGCAGATAGCCCTATAGAACATGTGACTCAAATTTTTCATTCCTCAGCTTCGTCACAATGATGTTAATAATTAAAATTTATTTCAACACGATGAGGCCACAAACCACCCATTCCGTGTGACCATAGGTTTTCTTAATGATCTTTAAGTTCTTAATGTTTTAAGAAATCGAGCGATATCCCGGAACCTAGTGATTACTTGGTTTCTTCGTTCACCCGACGTCACAGAGTGCATTTTTTGTGGGGGTACCTAAAGATTAAGGGTACTAAGAATGACCTCGTACTGTTGGAGTACTCAATGTACCAATCCAAATGGAAATCGAGAGAATTCCTTAACGTGTGCTCCATGATGTGATGAACAACTTTAGAAAACGACTGCAAGAATGTCTTGATCGGGAAGGACGTCATCGTAATATTGTCATCTCAAATGATTTTTAGCGTAGATTAAGAAGGTAACAATAAAAAAAAACAAATATGCATCCGTGCAATTTTTAAAGTTATTTGAAAAATGCAGGTTTGACTGCCGCACCCTGTATAAGCGTGTTAAAATAATGTTACTTATACGTTTGTGTATTTTAATACTGTAGGTAAACAACTGTTACAATACTAAAGGTATAATTCCCCTAGGATGGCATTATAAATTTGAGTTTAAAATGTTGTTACTGTTATACTTTCCCGGCCTATGACGCGACAAGAAGTATTATGAACGAGCATTTTTTTTCGTGACGGAGACGAAAATGCCCATGTTGAGCCCCCCTGAGATTAAGACTATTTCCAGGTGGACGTCTGTCTGTGTGTCTGTCTGTCTATGTGTCTCGGTGTCTATGTGTGTTCCTCCACGATAGAGCCCATACGCTTAATGCGATTGAGCTGAAATTTGGCATGCAGACATCATTTGATCATGGCAAGAGTTGGAAAGGTTGTGTCATATTTGTGTCATATTTCAATCTCAAAATATTGGACCTAGAGACTTGAAGTTTTTTATACAATTTCACAATGTCGGCCTTGTTGGGCCGACATTGTGAAATTTCGGTAATATCTCATATACATACAAACTATACTAATAAATTCAGCCATACACGATAATCAAATAATAACGCCATCTGTTGGCCCTTGTCCCCCTCTCCCCCCTCTTAGCCGAAGAAACGAACCACGCTGCCCGAGGCGGTTGCAATGGAATCCAACCGGGTTCGTCCGCCGGACGAGAGAAGGTGTTCATCGATTTTATTTATGAAATTAATAATCAGATGCAACTTATCCTTGGCTACTTGTAATATTCAGAGGAAATCAGTCATTGGCTACTTGCCGAGAAGGTCTTATGGTGATACATAATATGACTATAATAAACACAAACACGCACATATTCAAAATGATAGTCGCCATCAAATTTATGCGAGAACATTGTTGGAAAGAAGATAACGCCACGTGCTCTTATTCAGATACTTTTTAATTTTAGCAAATATATTGTGATATATTTCACAGGTAACGATGAATAATGATTAATATCAACTTTCACAAATTACATTTTTAAAATAAACTAACTTAAACAAATACATTTAAGAAAGGAAGAAGAAAAAATGATTTTTCTGTTCACTAAAAAACATTTGAGATTCTAAAACAAAATATATTTGACTTAAATGACAACTCTGTAAAATGCAAAAACATGAAACAGTCATTGGCCTTGATCAGTATTTCTCGTCACAGTTTCTCATCGGCGTCAACCCACTTCTGGACCTGACGAGAAAGTCACCGCGTGGACCTTGATCAGTCAGTTCCCGTCGCACGTTTTCTTATCCTTTCATTTAAAGGCAGACGATGATATTTCTTTCCAAATTCGGTTCTGCTTCGATTCTTTTGGTAACAAGCCACAAGATAGCATTAATAACTTATTTTCACAAAAAATGGCATTGTTTTTCCCCCGAGACCCCTCATCGATACATTAGGGTGTAGATTTAACGTTTATGCATAACCGAGAAAGGGCGGCGTTCGGCGCACATTGCATACAAGCGTTGCCAGGAATGTTTCTATGAAATCGTACAGCAGTCTAAAAAGTCGTAGGTACCTACCTATTTTAATACCTTCTGGATTTTTTAAAGAAGTGCGTAACTATTTGTTTACGATGTTATCGATCTAGTTGGTAGATCTTTGATTGTACATCATACAACTGCTAAAATAGTATTTAAATTATACAAATAGGATTTACCTTGAACATATGGCAACGCTGGCACATTCTCGCTGGCTTGCTCTCTCTCCTCCTAAAGAAATGAGCTCCTACAGTACAAAAAATAATTTATATGAAAAGCTTATAAACTCAAGAAATTGATCAAAAAAAACACAATAAGAAGCGGAAAACCCAATTTAGACCATACCGTATAGTAAGTGCTCCTTTAACTATTTTACTCTAAGACGTTACTGAGATCCAGGTGCGAAAGGATGACCAGACACGTCACTAAGACTTTTTTTAAGAATAAATATACATATTTATATTAATAAAACTATTTCTATTTGTATTTCTTTGTAACATAAACGCGTAAGATATTTTATTTAACTTGTTGACAATCCTAACAATTTCGTTTGTTATTTTTATGATCATAGTTATTTATTTTCATTATGTTTTTTGAAATGGCTTTCCACAAAAATCTGAATAGTCATAAAGTAATTTGATATAAAGCAAGAGTAGGTAACTGATTATTAAAGTTTTTGGTATTCTTTATTGTATTCGAGTTTGGTGACATATATACATTTAAATATATGTAAATAAATCTGGGTGAGACTCTTCATTTTTCATTTTTCCTATTATCTATGACTTCATTTTTAATAATATCTAAAGTATTCGGTTGGATGTATATTTTTATCGTTATAATTAATTAAAATTTTAGGTAAATAACGTAATTTATGATGGAAAATAATGTCTGCAAATTTTTAAGAGTTTTTGAGATAAAAAACAATTATTGATTGATCAATCAATAAATAATTGTTTATTGTATGAAAAACTCTTAATGTTGTGCAGACATTATTTTGTATTATAAATTACGCCAGTTAACTACTCTTATAATTAATTACAATGATAAAACATGCGAGTAAACGAATACATCGGACATCAAGAACTCGTTGGCCGATTTTAAAATTCTTTCTCTAATAGGTTTTATTCTACAATGGAAAGAACAGATTAGATTTAGCATTATTTATATACCTACACAAAAACTGTGGCTGAAATATGTACATGAAACGTGTACTACGTAAACTATTACTTGGTAAATAAAGTAGGGTCACGGTTGATTATTTTATTGATTTCGTATTATGTTTAAAGTTATAAAATAAAAATACTTAATAAAGTCAGGAGTTTTATATTTTGGATGTGGTTAGTATGATTCTCTTTGTGGGATATTAATAATGATTCTTCCACACTGTTTTTGTAGGATGAGGATTTTACATTAATCATAGTTAATAATTAATTATAGTTATTATTAATTAATTTTACATTAATCATCTATTCCATATTTAGCCCAGGGCCCATCATACGTAACATTGAAAGAACGGGCACACGCAATTTTACTTATTTGTATATTATATATTTTATATCCTATTCCTTCCGATAGAAAACTTCCATCCAAATCTATCGAAGTTTTTATCAACTTATTTTGTCCCACATTCACACGTCAATATTAGTTCCCTGGACGCTCACCATGCCAAAATAGCAAAAATTAAATTGCCTCATTAGAATATTGTTTATGGTCGAACTATTATAATAAAAGTGAGGGACATTGGATGACAATAAACCAAAAACTAAAGTTTTTCTAAAAACTAGAAAATTTCGTACGTGAGCAATAGGAACTGGAATAATGCAGGGAAAAGTTACAATTTCTGTTACAAAGTGTTGGTATGAACTAGTAATTACTAATTCGTAGCTCTGACTTTAAGGAAAATGGAACACAAATAGTTTCATTAATTTTTAGTCAATTACTATTGCGTCGCTTAAATAGGAGATAATACTGATGCGTGCCGTGAAAATGGAGTCAATATTGTAATTTAATCAATAAAATGGACAGCATTCATACGGGGGTGGGAAAATATATTTAATATTAAATAGCATTCGTGACGCTAATAATAAATATTCATAATGGAGTCTATGGCAGCGCTCTACGGCAGTGGTCAGACACAGTAATAAAGTCTTGGTTGTAATATATCCATTGGATATATTATATATGTACTTGGATATCATCCAATCACTCTATAACCATCAACCGTGTGTTCCTCAAACCAGTACATTTAATTGTATTAGTAAGTATTGTATTATATTGTATTAATAAGTAAGTAATTATGGTAATAATTATTAACTGCCTAGTAGTTATAGAGATTTAATCGTATTTATCCCTAATTCATCCGAGTGGGTCGGTCGATTAATTAGAAAATTAATTACATACTAGTTTCTACCCGCAGCTACGCCTGCGTTAAAGAGAATTTTTGCCAGCGGTTTAATAATTTCGATCAGAACCCTAAAAGATATAGCTTACATAAAGATTTAAATTCAGGTAAAATGAGAGTTTGGAGTAAGTATTGAGAGTTATATTTCAAGGTTAAACTATATTAATTTATTGTTGATTTAATTATTCATTTAATAAAAACTTAAGAGGAAAAGTTTAGGATTTTACAGTGATTTAAATGTTAGGTTGTACAAACCTGACAAATAAAATGAAAAAAATAATTCTTTACTTAAGGACCAATTTGTAGAAAATATTGCTGTTTCTCTCCTCGGTGCTAGTATAACCAGACTGCTAGGTGAGCTCACTCTGGTGGGCTTATGTGAGAAGCAGTTCTCCCTTAAGTCGATTCCTGCTGCATTCAGTGACTACCATTAAGAGTTATAGATGCAACGCATCATTCATTTGTACCACCAAGTCTATAGAACTACTCCATTTCTGCCATTCTAATGATTTAAGTAAAGTGTCTGATGACTGCAGCGTTGTTGTTCTTAGGGGGCCAGAATGGCTCGCTCGCAGAGCCAGTTCATAGATTTCAGCGATATTAGAGTATATTCTGGTTCTAAGGTCTGTCAAGATCATCCTTACTGCCCTTGGTCCTGAAGGGGTGGTCATTTTCCCCTCGCAATTGTGATTTTTTCCATATAATATCCTATTTTGAGTAGATGTTCGGATAATTGCCCAACTAAAACATTACCCTTCAGGTGGGCCCTCATGTTATTCGTGAGGGAAAGTTTAACAATGGGAGGCCAAAGAAGAAGTATACAAATTCCTTCTCATTATTTTAAAGTATTTTTATTCGCTGATTCACTTTTCTAGTATAAAGATATATTTTTCTTTTTTCCTTTTTCTCTTCGGAAGTTCTTTAGGAAAAAGTCCTGAAAATATTTTGTAGGCATTTATATGGGGGTATTTTTTTATTAAAACCGGTATTTTTTATTGCCTAATAAATATATATTTTTTTTTTAAATCTTGTCTTATATTTTTCCCTTTTTATCTCCCGATTATTTATTATTTCAGGGTTAAATTTTGAAAAAAGCGGTAAATACGTATCTCATTATTTAAAAAAAGGTATTTCCCCGAATTTCTCTTTTATAGCATAACTGGTTATTGACATATTGTTTCCCCCTTTTCACTCTTTTTTGGATTGCATTTCGAAGAATCACTAAATACCTGTTATTGAAATCAAAAAGTCTCCTTTTCTCTCTAAAATTCGCTTTTCTAGCTTAAATGTATATACTTTTCCCTTTTCCCCGATTACTTTCTTTAGGAGTTGTTTGGCGAAAAATCTTCAATACAATGTCTAGGTATTTGTTTGAGGAACATTTAACAAATAAAACCCATCTGATATATGAAAACCGTACAGTCACATTTTATATTTTCCCTTTATCAACTCCTGATTCCTTCTTGAGTTAACTTTTGAAAAACCGCCATATATCTCATGACGTTAATATTAGATTATTTTCCTTGACTTTTACAATTATTATTATTATTTTTCTTTTAGGGTTCGAATTTCGAAAAATCTCTGATTACCTATTACTTGATTTTAAAAGTCGAATATTTGCCCTAAATTTTATTTTTCTTCATCGACTTTGTATATTTTTCTGATTGACTTAGTATATTTCTTTAACTCTCGAGTATGTCCCTTACAGAGATTTTTAGATAAAAAAACCTAAATACAATTTATAGGTATTTCAATAGGGAATCTTTTTTGAGTAAAACCCATCTGATATTTAATCGGGCTTAAGAGTTATTAGGAAACCCGCAAAATAACATTTTAGCACTTTTCATTAACTTCAACCACGATTATTCCCTTCAAGACATTTGTAGGGAAAATTTCTGAATAAAATTTGTAGGCATTTATTTGGGAAACCTTTTTTTTATAAAAAACCGATCTGATTCAATCGAACTTAATAGATATTATGAAAATGGCATTAAACCATTTTAGCTCTTTTCGATCATTTTAACCTCGAAGATTCCTTTCAAGAGATCTTGAGGGAAAAGTCCTGAATTTAATTTCTAGGCATTTATACGGGGAATCGTTTTTGAGTAAAACTGATCTGATCTTAACCGGGATTAAGAGATATTTTAAAAAACCGCAAAAAATATTTCAACCCTATTCGATCACTTCAACCTCAGGGTTGAAGTGATCTATCACGATATATATTCCCTTAAATATAGGTTTAAGGAGAAATCCTTAATTTAATTTTTAGGGAATTATATAGGGAAACTTTTTTTAGTAAAACCGACCTGATATTTAATTAGACTTAAGAGATGTTAAGAAAACCGCAAATTCCCTGATTATTCCCTTAAAGAGATGTTTAGGAAAAAATATCTGAATTTATATTTTAGGCATTTATATGGGGAAACTTTCTTGAGTAAAACCGATCTGATATTTTATCAGACTTAAGAGATATTTGGAAAACCGCAAGAAAAAAGTCTTAACCCTTTTCGATCACTTCAATCCCGATTATTCCCTTCGATAGATTTTTAGGGAAAAATCCTGGATTTCATTTCTAGGCATATGGGGAATTATTTTTGAGTAAAATCTATGTAATATTTCATAGGGATTAAGAGATATTAAGAAAAGCGGAAGAAAACATTTCATTCTTTTTCGATCCTTTAGGAGGTGAATTTCGGAAAATCCCTTCTTAGTGAGCACTTTCAACCTAAAAGGAACCTTTGTGGAAAATTTCATATTCGTAGCTTGAGCGGTTTCGGCTCGGCGATGATGAATGAATAAGTCAGTCACAACCTTCTTTTATGTATATATAGATATAAAATAAATCGTATCATATTAGCAAATTATACTCATATTCATTTAAAAAAGGTTTGCCTTGGAACATGATATTGCCTAGTTAGGTGATATTAAAATAGGATTACTGGCAGCAATTGTTGGCATATCATGTTATTGTTTTTTTTATACTGACATTTTATTTGTACATGTCTCTTTTACTGTTGATTATTTTGAATTACCAATTAAATTGCAATAAAAAAACTCATATATTGGCCTAATATAGGAGTTCACTGCTTGTGGCTGTAAAACACAACAGGGTTACAAATACATCAGGCGATGAAGGCAAAACATTTACGGTCTAAACACCTCAGTATTCACCAAAAGACTAGGGGCTAACTAAACGAAAAAAAATAAACATGTACCAATCAATTTCCCGACATCGATTTCCAGAGAGAGAGTGAGAAAAAACTACACTGAAACAAAAACTTCCACCTTTGATAAGCAAGGTAGAAACGGAAAATACCAAACTAATTGTATTACACAATTAATTATATGTGCTATGCCTCGAATACATCAGAAAGACACTACTAGTATATTTTTCGATTAGACATACAATTCTACGCAATGATATGACAGTATCATATTATTGTATATCATATAACAGTATAACCCATTGTCATATTATCACTTTGAACCTACCCGATCTCGACGTGTTATCACTTTGAACCGACCTTATGAATAACGTAACTTCAACCTAAAATGCATTAGTCGCTTACCAGTGGTCCAGAAAGAACGGTGTACTCGTATTATTTATATTTCCAATACAACTAATAGGTTCTAGCGCCTCAATACGGTATTAATCTTTATTTTTTCATATATTTTTTTTCTTTTACTTTGTATTCATTTTAATGTTTAATCTTTGAATCACTAATTTCTCATATATACTCGCATTATATATGTATATACGAATTAAGGAACACGATTTATGATACTTCGTTGTCTGGCTGTCCGTCTGACCGCCCTGTTCTAGTCAATGAATGTCAAATATTTCATGATAAGAACCCCTTTCTCATTGAGGTACGGAAACCTCGGCGACTGAATCAACGAAACCGGTTTTAATTGTATTATATATTATTTGTCTATTATGAAATATTGGCAAATGGCGGTCGGCTAGACAAGAAATATACTGGGCGCGACAAACACGAAATAGTAAGTGACTGAACGATATCTAAAGCAAGATATCCAAAGCAGGACGAAGAAACACGCACATTGTTGTATCATATAAAATTCATCAGTATTCTTGGAATCGATTTAATACTTTGTACACATACTTATCTAGGTTCTAATAAAACACTTTTACACCTTCATCGTTTTTAATCGCAGTTATCATTTAGCGTACCAAAGAGATTTGCAAAGTGCCTCAAAAACATTTGGTCTGTTTTATTAATGCTTCCAGTCACTTGCCATATTAAACTATCAGTCCCACCGTGCATTTCAGTACTGATTTAGATTTTTTTAAATCCATAAAGTTGTAAATATTGTTTTCTTTTAAGCGTTAATATCCATTTAATTATCCTGTCATGTATGTAAGTAGTATGTAAGTAGCAATAACAAACCTTATCAAATATAACAATATTATACTGTTTTCTACAATATTTCTTTACATTTTTTTAATATTATACAATTGTATATAGTTTTACCCTATTTTGATAACATTATACAATCTTTATTATAAACTCCTCTGCCAGAAATTAAGATTGAAGTTTCTTCTTTCATTTCATTGAGCATATGGAGGTTTTTTTTTATTTTTATTTCGATTTAATGGCTCGTTGATAACAAACTCAGCCAATTGTATCATATTTTAAATGTTGGTAGCATTCGAAATTTGAATTATTTCGTAATGTCACTTTCATTTAGAAAACGGCTTTGCCGAAGTGATCAATAGTTTAATTTTTTATTTTTTCGCTTAATTCATCTCAATTGAAGGCATTTTGTGTTGCATAAGGATAAGCCCTATTTATGAGATATATGGATGAATAGTGATCGTTAGTCGACTGCAAAAGGACCTTTAAACTTACATTGCACCGTCGAAAGTCGTGCACATCCGTAAGTATATCTCATTCAAACATAAGCATTTCCCAATACAAACTGGGATTTCCTGTGCTACTTTTTAAGTAGCTTTTACTAATTTTATTTTAAATAAAAACATCATCCTATAAACAAACCTTATCAAATATATATATATATATATATATACATATATATATATATATATATATATATATATATATATATATATATATATATATATATATATATATATATATATATATATATATATATATATATATATATATATATATATATATATATATATATATATATATATATATATATATATATATATATATAATCCGATCAAGGGAATCCTTCGTCACGATGTAAGTGGCTTTTATAATTATTTACTTTATAATCATCTTATTGATCAATTCTAAAAAGTATATATATATATATATATATATATATATATATATATATATATATATATATATATATATATATTTATATATATATATATATATATATATATATATATATATATATATATATATATATATATATATATATATATATATATATATATATATATATATATATATATATATATATATATATATATATATATATATATATATATATATATATATAATATTTGATTGTAAATGTGTAAATTATTATTTTTTCAAATTGAAATTATGTTTATTACTAAATAAATGAAATGATAAAATAATGAAAGGGCACTTATCTGGTCTGTGGCGACCAGGAGCGACTCCACGCCTTTTTCTTCTCCTCTTTCAGTGTTCGCCAAGCGCTTCCCGCTGTGGTACCGGAACCCGATCAAACCGGCTTCCTACCGTCTCCCACAGCGGCAACACAACAATGCGAAAGACGAGAATGAATGCTGGAAAATAATAGGCGATTAGTGTTTCTTAAATATTAATGATTCTTACAAAATGTATATCAATATTTCGGCTCAGCCGTCGTCAAGATATGTGACATTTCTGAAATCGAACAATTCGTTGAAAATTTAAATTCAAGGAATCGAACAAAAAGAAATGGATTAATAATATTTTACACGATTTAGTTAAGGTACCGAAACCAACCGTGCAAAACGTTATTTTAAAATGAATGATTATAAATTAAAATAAAAAGCATTTGATGATTATGATAATATGATAAACCTTATTAATTTTGCCTATTGAGATCGGAACCTTTGCAAGCGCCTAAAATATAAATATAAGCCAATTCCCAAGATTTGACGTCTCTTTCTTGTGCATTATCACCAAGGCATTTTATTATTTTAACTTTAAAACATTGATCAAAAGATAAATTATGTGCCCTAGCATGCAAAGATATTGGGAGTTGTCTTTCATTTCCTACACTAGCCCTATGATTATTTAGTCTAATATTAAGTGGTGTTGTTGTTTCACCGATATAAAAGGCATCACAAGTCCTGCACAGAAGTTGATATACTATATTTTTTGAAATACAACTGCAATGAAAGGGAACCCTGTAACTATTAGTAGTATTTGGACTGGTAAAAAAAGGACTTAGATCTAACAGAGGACAAGTTTTACAACGTGGACGACCACAAGGTTGAAGGCCAAAAGTATTATTACCAATAGAGAAATTTTGATTATTTTTTGTTTTGTTTAATATTGATCTAATATTAGGTGGTCTGCGGAAAGATAAAATTGGCGGTGAATCTAAGAGATCCTTAGTGGATGCATCATTAGAAATGATGGGGAATAAATCAGATAATATATCTCGCAGTTTCTCAGCACCAGGAAAATAAGTGGTGCTAAGAAAGATTTTATTATTATTATTATTTTTATTTGAAGAAATTTTAGGTTTTGGTATATATTTTACTTCAGAGTTTAGAATATGTTTATCCAATAGAGGAGCAGGGTATTTTCTTTCAAGAAGAGATTGCTTTAGATTATTGAGATATTTATCTAAATTTTCTTTGTTGTTAACTAAACGGTGTCCGCGAATGGACATTGAATAGGGAATGGATCTCTTGGTGTGAAATGGATGACAGCTATCAAAGTGTAAATACTGTTCTTTATTTGTAGGTTTTATATGAATCGCGGTTTTAATTTTACCTTCGGAAATTGTTAAATCAACATCTAAGAAAGTAATTTGTGATTTAGAAATGGTATGAGTGAAATTCAAAGGGCCAAAATTATTTAGGTCGTCAAGAAAGGTTGTTAGAGTAGTTTGTCCGTGTGGCCAAATCATTACTATGTCGTCAATAAATCTATACCATAATATGGGTTTTAAATTTTGCGTTTGAAGAAAATTTTGCTCGAATAATCCCATGAAAAGGTTGGCATACGAAGGTGCCATTCGAGTTCCCATAGCAGTCCCTTTAATTTGAAGATAAAATTCATCTTCAAAGGAGAAAGCATTACACGTTAAGACAAACTCGGCTAATTTGCAAAGAAAATCTGTAGAAGGTATTTGAGGATGAGGTCTCTCATCAAGAAAATAAGAAATGGCTTCCAATCCTAAATTATGAGGAATATTGGTATACAGGGATATGGCGTCAATAGTAACAAATAATAGGTCGTCTGACTTTGGAATTACAGTATTCTTTAAAATATCAATAAAATGATAGCTGTCTTTGATATGAGAATTTAGATTTTTCACAAAAGGTTGTAAAAAATAATCTACAAAAGCCGAAATTCTTTCTGTCGGAGAGTTAAAGCTTGCGACTATCGGTCGTCCAGGATTATTAGGCTTGTGAATTTTAGGTAATAGGTAAAAATTTGGAGTTCGGATAGGATCAGGAATTAAAGTTTTAACATCTTCGTCTGATAATTTTTCATTTGATTTATTTTGTTCAATATATTTTTTTATTTTCACTGCAAAATTTTTGTTTGGATCTCTGGATAGTTTTTTATAGAAAGTTTCATCTCTAAGTTGTCTCAAGCCTTCAGTAACATAGTTAGTTTTGTTAAGTATGACAGTAGTGGAACCTTTATCAGCCGGCAAAATGACGATGCTGGTATCCTTGCTAAGACTCTCAAGAGCTGCACGTTCATCTACTGACAAGTTTGATGTTGGTTTGAGGCTATTTAGAAAAGATGGCTGTGTTACTTTGTTTAATAAAATAGTAATAAAATTTTCTACCGGATGATTTTTTGATAATGGAGGGGAAAGTTCGAAGACGGAAGATATGACTTACCTATGTCAGTGCTATTTTGCGGGAAAATTAGCCGTAACTTCTGTTAACTGGGTTTGAGATTCCTGTCCCTCCTTATGAATTAAGTTTGACGATTCGGCGAGTAGACTCCAAATAACTTAAACGACTTTACGGTGAGTGCCATGGTATTAAATCCGAGCATAGCCGTATTCGTTTTAATTAAAAGTTCCCCTCGGTTTGGATTACAAATATTATTTATTACCAATGAGAAGTTTAACACGCTTGGTCTCAAGCCTAAAAACGACGAACCTACTGGATAATATATAGATATTTCAAAACTATGCTAAATAAAATCGAAACAACTTCAAGCTATAGTATAGTATATATATAGTTATGTAGAGAAATTGTTATAAAATATAAGCCTTTCTTTCTTGTAGTTGTATTTTTTGTTGAAAGTCGGAAATATTTGTAGTTATCTTCATTAAATTTCATTCTCTTAATCTATTCTAAGGTCATCCTAATTATATCCTAAGGTAAAGGAAGTTGGTCGCGAAATTTTCGCAATTCAGGAAGAATTTAAGAGCATGCAATCCCTTTAAGAGCATGCAAAATAATTTCCTATATTAAACGTCTATTTAAACGTATATTATAAATATATTATACCTAATTATTAAATTACGTTGATATATAATATAGGTGTACACCTAATATTCTTATTACATTTAAGTTAAGTATATTAAGCTTACATTAAGCGTCAAATGACACAGTCCTTCCTTTTAGCTATTATAAATTACACTGATTTACCGTATTTGGATGCGAACGAGAAAATTCTAGACAAACTTGAAAGAATTGAAAAAAAAAATACTTGCATACTATTAAGTTTCACGCTGAAAAGTTTTCAAAGCTCCATATTTCGCAAACAAATCGAATAGTTTCCCTTTCATCAAAGACTCTAGAAATCTTCATTTTCCTGTTCCGCCGCTCCGTGTCCTAAAAAGAAAAAACCCACTACCATTATGATCTCTTTTAATACCAGTCCTTTCTTGGCCTACAACTACGTTCACAAGAAAACCGTATTTTTTGGCAAAACCTCAGCATTCTTCGATGGTTTACAGTACGGACAGCTTGCCCCTGGAATCACCTGCCTCTTCACAGACGCTAATCAACCACGCTCGACTTGTTTCAAAAACAGCAGACATTTTATATACTGCATAACTAATCGTCAGAAATGACCTTCTCCTCATAACTTAAATTTTTCCTCCATAAAGCCTTCCCCAATCCTCTCCCCTCCTTTCCCCTTTTCGCCCTCTTCGCCCCATTCCTCCCATCCCATCCTGTTCCTTTGTTACGATGCACATTTAGTTTATATGTCGTATGTATATATGTATAGTATTATGTGAAATACAAACAACAAAAACGTAAAATTTATAATTTCGTTAGGAAATAATGCCTTAGAAAAACTTTGTTCGGCCGGCGCGCGAAAGATGAAAATCTTCTCCCACGCCATCTTGTCGATCGAATTCCGACAGACTTACCTAAACAATAAAAAATACTAAAAACTGAAAACATTGCACGAAAGCAGCAATCTAGGAACAATTAAGAGAATATTTTTTGCTGAAGAAATAAATGAATGAATTTAACTCAAGTAAAGTTAATGAAATTAACTCAAGTAAAATTGAATGAATTTAACTCAAGTAAAATTGAATGAATTTAACTCAAGTGAAAATGAATTTAACTAAAATAGAATAAACTCAAGTAAAATTGAACTATATCTTTTAAAGTTTATGTAAATTTACAGATGATTTCGTTTTTTTTTACTTTTTTATTGCAACACTCAGATATGTTTGTTGATATACTCAATGACATCGAACTGTCAAATGGAATTATAGGTTAGGAATTACTATTTGAAGGAAAACATTATCATTAGCACAGAAAACCAAAGAAATAAATATGAAAAACCGAATAACTCATACAAATAAAGTGCAAAATAGACAGAAAAATGTTTTTTGTTACAGTGCAATAAAGTGCCATATGTACATATATTATCGCGCTTTTACCGAGAAGCTATGCCGCTTCATTGGGACGAATTTAGGAAAGTATATGATACCGTGTATTAATATATATATATATATATATATATATATATATATATATATATATATATATATATATATATATATATATATATATATATATATATATATATATATATATATATATATATATATATATATATATATATATATATATATATATATATATATATATATATATATATATATATATATATATATATATATATATATATATATATATATATATATATATATTTTTTCAAATTGAAATTATGTTTATCACTAAATAAATGAAATGATAAAATAATGAAAGGGCACTTATCTGGTCTGTGGTGACCAGGAGTGACTCCACGCCTTCTTCTTCTCCTCACTCAGTGTTTGCTGGTGCTTCCTGCTGTGGCACTAGAACCCGATCAAAATGGCCGTCTTTCACAGCGGCACACAACAATGCGAGACGAGAATGAATGCTGGAATTCGCCTATTATTTTCCAGCATTCATTTTTGTCTTAACGTGTAATGCTTTTTCCTTTGAAGATGAATTTTATCTTCAAATTAAAGGGACTGCTCTGGGAACTCGAATGGCACCTTCGTATGCCAACCTTTTCATGGGATTATTCGAGCAAAATTTTCTTCAAACGCAAAATTTAAAACCCATATAATGGTATAGATTTATTGACGACATAGTAATGATTTGGCCACACGGACAAACTACTCTAACAACCTTTCTTGACGACCTAAATAATTTTGGCCCTTTGAATTTCACTCATACCATTTCTAAATCACAAATTACTTTCTTAGATGTTGATTTAACAATTTCCGAAGGTAAAATTAAAACCGCGATTCATATAAAACCTACAAATAAAGAACAGTATTTACACTTTGATAGCTGTCATCCATTTCACACCAAGAGATCCATTCCCTATTCAATGTCCATTCGCGGACACCGTTTAGTTAACAACAAAGAAAATTTAGATAAATATCTCAATAATCTAAAGCAATCTCTTCTTGAAAGAAAATACCCTGCTCCTCTATTGGATAAACATATTCTAAACTCTGAAGTAAAATATATACCAAAACCTAAAATTACTTCAAATAAAAATAATAATAATAATAATAAAATCTTCCTTAGCACCACTTATTTTCCTGGTGCTGAGAAATTGCGAGATATATTATCTGATTTATTCCCCATCATTTCTAATGATGCATCCACTAAGGATCTCTTAGATTCACCGCCAATTTTATCTTTCCGCAGACCACCTAATATTAGATCAATATTAAACAAAACAAAAAATAATCAAAATTTCTCTATTGGTAATAATACTTTTGGCCTTCAACCTTGCGGTCGTCCACGTTGTAAAACTTGTCCTCTGTTAGATCTAAGTCCTTTTTTTACCAGTCCAAATACTACTAATAGTTACAGGGTTCCCTTTCATTGCAGTTGTATTTCAAAAAATATAGTATATCAACTTCTGTGCAGGACTTGTGATGCCTTTTATATCGGTGAAACAACAACACCACTTAATATTAGACTAAATAATCATAGGGCTAGTGTAGGAAATGAAAGCCAACTCCCAATATCTTTACATGCCAGGGCGCATAATTTATCTTTTGATCAATGTTTTAAAGTTAAAATAATAAAATGCCTGGGTGATAATGCAAAAGAAAGGGACGTCAAATCTTGGGAATTAGCTTATATTTATATTTTAGGCGCTTGCAAAGGTTCCGGTCTCAATAGGCAAAATTAATAAGGTTTATCATATTATCATAATCATCAAATGCTTTTTATTTTAATTTATAATCATTCATTTAAAATAACGTTTTGCACGGTTGGTTATGGTACCTTAACTAAATCGTGTAAAATATTATTAATCCATTTCTTTTTGTTCGATTCCTTGAATTTAAAATTTCAACGAATTGTTCGATTTCAGAAATGTCACATATCTTGACGACGGCTGAGCCGAAATATTGATATACATTTTATAACAATCATTAATATTTAAGAAACACTAATCGCCTATTATTTTATAGCATTCATTCTCGTCTCGCATTGTTGTGTTGCCGCTACCATTTTGATCAGGTTCCAATACCACAACAGGAAACACCTAGCAAGCGCTGAAGGAAGAGAAGAATAAGGCGTGGAGTCACTCCTGGTCACCACAGACCAGATAAGTGCACTTTCATTATTTTATCATTTCATTTATTTAGTAATAAACATAATTTCAATTTGAAAAAATAATATATATATATATATATATATATATATATATATATATATATATATATATATATATATATATATATATATATATATATATATATATATATATATATATATATATATATATATATATATATATATATATATATATATATATATATATATATATATATATATATATATATATATATATATATATATATATATATATATATATATATATATATACCTATATATATATATATATATATATATATATATATATATATATATATATATATATATATATATATATATATATATATATATATATATATATATATATATATATATATATATATATATATATATATATATATATATATATATATATATATATATATATATATATATATCTTTATCTATATATATATATATATATATATATATATATATATATATATATATATATATATATATATATATATATATATATATATATATATATATATATATATATATATATATATATATATATATATATATATATATATATATATATATATATATATATATATATATATATATATATATATATATATATATATATATATATATATATATATATATATATATATATATATATATATATATATATATATTTATATATATATATATATATATATATATATATATATATATATATATATATATATATATATATATATATATATATATATATATATATATATATATATATATATATATATATATTTAAAATATATTTTATTTTTATTTCGATTTAATGGCTCGTTGATAACAAACTCAGCGAATTGTATCATATTTTAAATGTTGGTAGCATTCGAAATTTGAATTATTTCGTAATGTCACTTTCATTTGGAAAACGGCTTTGCCGAAGTGATTAATAGTTTAATTTTTTATTTTTTCGCTTAATTCGTCTCAATTGAAGGCATTTTGTGTTGCATAAGGATAAGCCCTATTTATGAGATATATGGATGAATAGTGATCGTTAGTCGACTGCAAAAGGACCTTTAAACTTACATTGCACCGTCGAAAGTCGTGCACATCCGTAAGTATATCTCATTCAAACATAAGCATTTCCCAATACAAGCTGGGATTTCCTTCGCTACTTTTTAAGTAGCTTTTACTAATTTTATTTTAAATAAAAACATCATCCTATAAACGGATTTCTTTACAAACCTTATCAAATATATATATATATATATATATATATATATATATATATATATATATATATATATATATATATATATATATATATATATATATATATATATATATATATATATATATATATATATATATATATATATATATATATATATATATATATATATATATATATATATATATATATATATATATATATATATATATATATATATATATATGTACAGGGTGTTTGGCACAAGAACCGACACAATTTTACGGAGGATTGGGGGGCTCACTTGCTTGCTTTCACTCATTTGTCTGATGTCCTAAGTTTCACGGTAATTGAGATATATTTTTTTTTTTTAAATTACTACCCAAAATTCCGCTTTTAAATTATGATAACTTTTTTGTTTGTAGATGTAGAGGCACCAAATAACTTTTATTGCATTCTGAAATGTTTTTCTATTCTAAAAAAAATATTTAATGCCAATTGCATTTAAAAAAAAATACTTATGAGCTTCCAAATTTCAAAAACGAATTAAAAGTATGACAAAGGTCAATTTCTAAATTCATTTAAAACGAAACTAAAGAATATTTTGAAATTAGCTTTATTATAGAAAGTTGTCTAGCTTATACCCTTTCAAATTATATGCTAAATGTTATAAAATACGTTGATTATATTGTCAAAATAAGAGATACTACTTTCCCGGGGCCAGCGTTAGGAAAAAACTTTTAAGATATTGATACCCAAAATTCCGCCTTTAAATTGTGATATTTTTTTGTTTGTAACTTTAATGGCAGCAAATAACCTTTATTGCATTCTGAAATGTTTTTCTCTTCTAAATATGTTTTTATTTATTGCAATTGGTTTAAAAACAATACTTATGTGCTCCCAAATTAAAAAAAATATTAAAAGTATGACAAAGGTCAACTTCTAATTTGATTAAAAAGAAAACTAAGCGTTATTTTGAAATTAGGTCCATTTTAAAAAGTTTCCTTGTTTATGCCCTTTCCAGTAATATGCTACATGTCCTAGAATACATTCATTATGTGGTCAAAATAGGAGATACTACTTTCCCGGGGCCAGGGTTAAGAAAGAAAAAATGATTTATTGATAAATTTTTATTCAACTTCTGTTACAGATTTTGTTCAAATTGACCACCTCCATTCCGTATGCATGCACGACATCTTTTTCTTATTTCCACGGTTGTTGTGCGAAGTAGCATTTCATCTTTCATTTGTTCAAATGCGGCGCTTATTCTTTGAATTAAAATTTCTCTTGTGGGCACTACCGAGAGCAGAGATAGTCAAATGTCGACTGAACTTGGGCGCGTAAAGATGAATTCCTACGAAACCATATTAGGTAAACAAAATGCGTAGCTGCGAAGAACACTTGCGGCGGCGAGTACCTAACCCGAGGATTTAAACAAGGATTATAAATAAATTAGGTATAAGACGCGAATAAGGAATAATTATTTACTTAACCCTGGCCTAGGGAAAGTATTATCTCTTATTTTGACTACATAATGAATGTATTCTATAACATCCAGCATATCATTTGAAAGAGTATAAACTAGAATACTTTTTAAAATAAGGCTAATTTCAAAATAACCTTTATTTTCTTTAAATGAATTTAGAAGCTGGCTTATTCATACTTTAACTTTTTTTTATAATTTGGAACCTCAAAAGTAATTTTTATTTAACCAAATGCACTATATAAAGAAATTATTTTTAATAAAAAAACAATTTAAAATGCAATAAAACTTATTTGAAGCCATTATAGCTACAAACAAAAGAGTGATCATAATTTTCAAAGACCTTAGAGGCATTCTGGACCAAAGGACACTTAAGATAGTATACCATGCCCTGTGCCAATCTATCCTAACCTATGGGATCATAGGGTGGGGAGGTGCAGCGAAAATTCATATGGAGCCCTTGATTAGAGCTCAAAAGCTAATACTTAAAATTATAAAGAGAAAGCCTTGGAGATACTCTTCAGATGATCTCTACAGAGAATATAACGTGCTAGATGTACCACAACTATACGTGAAAACGGCGCTCTGTGACTATCAAACTAATTTAGAGACCGCAATAAGAACCCAGCAAACAATCTGCACGCGGCAATCCCGAACTATATATTTTGACGTCCCTCGAATGCAGACCACTTTTGGGCAGAGGCATTTTGTGTACATAGCCCCCAGGATCTTTAATATGCTAGATGAAGATTTAAAAATGTATGTGCCGAAGTCTTCTTCTTCTTTTAAAGCCAAAATTGATTCCTGGCTAAAATATGACGCCCGGCAAAAAATCCACAAATTAATATACCGAGACAATTATCCCTGACATTTCTTATTATTATTATTATTTTCTTTGACATTTTTTATTTTTATTTATTACTATTACTTATTCATAAATTTTGGTGACTATTGTTTGATATCATTTGACATTTTATTTTATTTTTATTTTATTAACACGATTATTTATTTTTGTGTTCTATTTCCTATTGTGATCATTAGTTAGTGATTATTAGTTATAATTTGTAATGGTGACGGGAATATATATATATTTCTTTTCCTTTTTATTTTTTTTTTATTCATTGCCGAATATATGTGATATAAAATCTAGAGAGCTAGCTGCCCTGGAACAAGTCCTGGCACTTAGTTGGGCAGCAGCAGTACTTAAATGCTAATGCTCATATCGGCCGTGTTTAATTTTAATTTTAATTTTAATTATATATATTTTTTTTAATTGATATGATTATTAGTTATACTTGTGCACTTGTAAATGAATTGTTAAATTAAATAAATAAATAAATAAATAAATAAATAAATTTAAAGGCGAAATTTTGGGTATCAATATCATGAAATATTTTTCTGAACCTGGCCCCGGGGAAGTATTAACTTTTATTTTGACCATATAGTGAATTTATTCTATGATATTCAGCATATCATTGGTAAGGGTATACACTAGAGAACTTTTTGTAAAAAAGCTAATTTTAAAATAAAATACACTTTTTTTTTAAATCAATTTAGAAATTGACCTTTGTCATACTTCTAATTTTTTGTATAATTTTGGAGTTACAATTACATTAAATGTAAATTTTTTTTAGGATACAAAAACATTTCAGAATCCAATAAAAGTTATTTGGTGCCATTACATAAACAAACAAAAAAGTTATCACAACCTAAAAACGGAATTTTGGATAGTAAATTAAAAAAAAAAAAAAACATATCTCAAGTTCCGTGAAACTTAGGATATCAGACAAATGGGTGAAAGAAACCAAGTGAGCCGCCCAATCTTCCAAAAAATTGTGTCGGTTCTTGTGCCAAACACCCTGTATATATATATATATATATATATATATATATATATATATATATATATATATATATATATATATATATATATATATATATATATATATATATATATATATATATATAGGCATTCATCATTCTCGTTAACACCTAAAGCATTCCCGAATCCGATCAAGGGAATCCTTCGTCACGATGTAAGTGGCTTTTATAATTATTTACTTTATAATCATCTTATTGATCAATTCTAAAAAGAAAATATATATATATATATATATATATATATATATATATATATATATATATATATATATATATATATATATATGTATATATATATATATATATATATATATAATATATATATATATATATATATATAATATATATATATATATATATATATATATATATATATATATATATATATATATATATATATATATATATATATATATATATATCTATATATATATATATATTATATATATATATATATATATATATATATATATATTTAAATTATTTTCAATATTATGTAAAATTAGATTCATGAAAAGTTACTTATCTGGGGTCCCTGGTGGACCAGAAACATTTAAACGATAGTTAATGTCCTCTTTAAAAACTTCCAATAGCATTGCATGCTAAGGCACACAATTTAACTTTTGATAATTGTTTTAAAGTAAAAATTATTAAGTGCCTTGGCGATAACGCTAAAGAAAGAGACGTTAAATCTTGGGAGTTGGCTTTTATAAATATTTTAGGCGCTTGCAAGGGTCCCGGTCTGAATAGGCAAAATTAATACAGTAATTATATTTGTTCAGACATATTCATTAAAAGCTTATTAATATTTTTCATTTAAAAATCATTATTAATAATGTTTTTCAAGGTCGGTTATAGTGCATTTATAACGATATTGCAAAAAATTATTAACCCATTTCTCTATGTTCAGTTTTTTTTTTTTTTTTTAATTTAAATTTTGAAAAAATTGTTCTATCAGAAATGTCATAGAGATGAATACGACTAGTGTCGAAATATTCTCAGTCATATAATTTCTTCTAAAATAAGTTACTAACATCCATTTCTGTTACAGAAACCATCCTCCTATACTTATTACATCCAAGGGCATACAGTAATTCGGCTGCTAAGAACATCAAGTAACTAAGAACATCATAAGTTATCAATTGCGGAAACAGGTACTGCTGCCCTAAGTATTTAAAGAGGACATTAACTATCGTTTAAATGTTTCTGGTCCACCAGGACCCCAGATAAGTAACTTTTCATGAATCTAATTTTACATATTATTGAAAATAATTTTTAAAAAAATTACACCCTTAAAATATCAAAATATATATATATATATATATATATATATATATATATATATATATATATATATATATATATATATATATATATATATATATATATATATATATATATATATATATATATATATATATATATATATATATATATATATATATATATATATATATATATATATATATATATATATATAATATATATAATATATATATATATATATATATATATATATATATATATATATATATATATATATATATATATATATATATATATATATATATATATATATATATATATATATATATATATATATATATTCTCG
>OX155980.1:37466447-37643621 GCA_944548615.1 Micropterix aruncella | reverse complement strand
GAAGATAACTACTGAAATTAAAATGCGCAAGTACAAAATTACATATTTAAGCTATAATAAACTATAAGTGAAGGACTGCTACAATAAAAGACAATATAAAATCTGCAAATCAGCATCAGAGGAAAAAAAAACCGGATTTGGAGAAAGAAACTTCCACAAAAGGTCAGCGCCTGATTCCCGATTATTTCAGCAAATGGACGCCAAAAAACATCCCTAGAGCTGGAAAAAAACTAAGGATCACAGATTACTTCAAGACCAAAAAATCTGACGCCGAACGGATTACTTTTTTATAGATAGGTCTTGTAACAAAGAGCTACCTAAGGGTCAACCCAAACTTTAAATTACTGTATCTAAATATTGGCGTGATGAACTAGAGGTATATCTAAATGAAAAAACCGGAAATTAGGATAGTTTGTATCTGCGAACACTGGGTAACAGAAGGATGCTAACTCGAAAGCATTCACGACGAATTTATTCTAGCGACAAAGTACTGTCGAAATGTTTTATTCACACGGCGGAGTGGCGATATATATAAAAAAAGATATACCATTTGATGATATAACAAATCACTATAATATATTTCAAAACATTTCAGTAGAACGTCATTTCGAATGCTGTGGAATTAACTTGAAATCAAATGATTTAATTATTCTCTGTATCTATAGGGTACCTAATGGAGACATAGACTTGTTTTTTAATAAATTAAGTATGATTCTGGAAATATTAATCTTCAAAAGGTTAATTATAGGCACAGATCATAATATTAACCTAATGGAAAATAAAAGTAGTGTCAGAAGATTTTAAATCGATTCTAGCTCAATATCGCATGGAAATCACAATCAATTCACCAACCCGAGTTACACTTACTACTAGTACGTTGATAGACAACATATTTACAAACTTACCATTACATTTATACGAAAGTAAAATAGAGTCAGGAATTTCCGATCATGAGGCCATATCCATGAAAATTTTCAATGAAGATAAAAAAATATTAAAAAAATGTTTTCTAAAAGCGCGAAAAAGGATTTTTCCTAATAAATCTCAGTTGGATTTTAATGAACGTTTATCAAAATTAGATTGGAATAGAATTTTCGATCAGAATACTGACAAATCTAACTGGTTTTCTAGTTTTTTTAAAAATTATAAAAGATGTTTTTGTTAATACTTTCAAACATAAAAATGTGAATTTAAAATCAAATTTTTAAACTGAAATGGATACCGAAGGGTATTAAAGTGTCATGTAAAAAATAAACGAAATTTATATTTTATATTAAGAAGAAATAAACGAGATCAGAATGCAAGAGACCACTGCAAAAAATATAAAAATAGACTAAAAAATGTCATGAAGCAGGCACGGAAAATGGCAACAAAAAAATTATATCGATGAACAAAAAAATAAAAGTAAAGCAATTTGGAATATTGTAAACTTAAAAACAAACAGAAACAACAAACCAAAAGTCAATTTCGAAATATACACGGAGGACAAAATTACAATAAATAATCCTGAACAAGTAGCAAATGAATTTAATCAATATTTTGTAAATTATCCAACGTAAATAAACAAGGGTCAATGTAACAATAATGAATTTCGTTTCTACTTATCAAATGCAAGACAAAATCCAAATTCAATATTTATGAAACCCGTCACTAGTAGGGAAATAGAAAATATAGTAAAAAAATTGAACAAGAGTCATTCTGTAGGGACGGATGAAATTCCAATGTTTGTTGTAAATAGGGCAATAGATTACATTAAAAACCCCTTAACGCAGGCTATAAATGCCTCTATAGAAAGTGGTGTTTTTCCCCGAAGAGTTGAAATTATCAAATGTGATTCCACTCTATAAAGCAGGCGCAAGAACAGAAACTGGAAATTTTAGACCAATTGCAATGTTGTCTTCTTTCTCAAAAATCATAGAGACTAATTAAAAATAGGTTAATTGCGTTTTTTGATGCAAACAATATACTTAGTGAAAGACAATTTGGATATAGGCGAAACAAGTCCCACTACTGAAGCTATCCAGGATTTCATATCTTATGTAAATGACAAACTAATGGACAAGTACTACACCTTAGATATTTTTTGCGATTTGAGTAAGGCATTTGATTGCGTTAGGCATGATATTTTACTAAACAAACTAAATCATTATGGAGTCAGGGGAGACTGCTTAAAATGGTTTGATTCATATTTAAAAAATAGGACGCAAATCGTGGAAATTACACACTGTCAAAATCAAAACATTACAAAACACTGTTCGACTTGGAGTCCCGCAGGGTTCCATTTTGGGCCCTATTCTATTTTTAGTATATGTAAATAATTTAACAATGTATTTCAACGATATAAATGTAACGATGTTTGCCGACGACACTAGTTTAATTGTTGCCGGTAAAGATATGGTAGAATTATTGATTAACGTTAAAATTAATCTATTCAAACTTAATAGTTGGTTTGAGAGCAACAACCTCACGCTAAATGCGTCTAAAAGTAACTTCATACATTTTACAAATCATCGAAATCGGAATAAAGGTTCGCCAATAATACTTTCAATAAATAACACTGCCATTCCTCAAACTCATTGTCCTAGATTTTTAGGTGTTCATGTCGACGAACTTTTAAAATGGAACTTTCACTGTGAAAACCTCGAAAGTAGGTTAAGTCGGGCATGTTATGCTTTAAGTATTGTAAGAAGGTCGTTGGATGAATTGCAAACAAGAAATGTTTATTTCAGCTATATTGAAACTATCCTAAGTTATGCCATTACGATCTGGGGAAATTGTTATGCTTGTCATAGGGAACCCATATTTATACTCCAAAAGAGAGCAGTGCGAATAATTGCAAAGGTGAAAAGGGAAGAGTCATGTCGACCCATTTTTAAAAGGCTAAGAATCCTCACCTTAACCTCACTCTATCTCTTTAAGTTACTGACTGAGTTTCTAAGAATAAAGAAACACATTATAAAAAGTTTTCAGATACACATACTAAAAATACGAGAAATAAATTAAACATTTTTATACCATGTATTAAACTAAACACAGCAAGGCAAGACACAAAATACTCCGGGCCATATTACTTTAACAGGCTACCGGAAATGTTAAAAACAATTCAAGTGGAAAGCTTATTAAAAAAGTTACTTAAAGAATTCTTTTTAGACAAAGCTTTTTACTCGGTCGATGAGTTTGTTAATTTTAAATAATTTTTCAATTTTTTTGGCCATTTTTTGACAATTTTAAGTAGCATTTTTTAATTATTCTGACCTTTTCTGATTTTAATTTCTTGATTATTTGTATCGATTATTTTAATTTTTGGTTTTAGTAAATAAATCTTAAAAATGATTTTGATGCCCTAAAAGCAATATTGAATTAACTGTATGTAGGTACGTGGTGATAAATTTAAATATTGTAAAAACGGACTAATAGACTGTAATTTAAATGTACCTAAATATTAAGTTTATACAATCTGTTAAGATTTCTTTTGGAAATAAATTGAAATTGAAATTGAAAAAAATTGATCGCCCGAGACCGTATAGAGACGGGGACGAAGTCGTCACGAAGAAACCCACACAATGTGGACACAATCGCTCCTGATATTCCAAGTCGTAAAATGTGCGAGCACGACAGCACATCAGCGTTCTCGCTCTACAAGAGATGTGGCGCATGGTGCCAGGCTATCGATATCGATTAATTCTTATATCGATGATTACATACAAGAAAACTATTAAAGTCGACTATTATCGTCAAAACCCGGCTTTAAAAACAAATCCAGAAAGAATTGCCAAATTAAAACGGATATTCTATCCTATTGCAAAATATTAATGCACTGAAACATTCTAAATTATCTGAAATGTCGAAACACAGCAATTAGTTATTGCCCTAATGGGGACATACTTAATAGAACATTGTCTTGAAGAATAGTTAATTATTTCACTAATGTGATTAGTACTATGTACAATAGTACTATGTACAATAGTACATTAGTACTATGTACAATAACTCGGTTAAACTACGTCCGTTTTTAAAAAATCCTTCGCTTCTAGAAATCGCTATAGAATCTGATAACCTAAAATAAATTCAAATTGATAAATAATTTTGCTGCTCCGAATAATGCTCTTGGACATTGTACATATCAATTTACATGTAATTACATGCAAAGTAATGAAAGATTCATTCTTATCGACGATGTACCTTTGCAAAAAAACACAATATCTTTGCCTTAACAAAAGAATTTCCTTCTCTAACGGTGTATTCAAATTTGTAAAACTAAAGAAAAAGTAGGTTTCATAGATTAAAAATTATTTACATAGCATTTCATATATTTTTTTAGTTTTATAATGTTTATTGTAACACCGATCTTTGTGTGGTGACGGTATCAAACACACTCATAAGTGACTCGTATCAACAACACAATGTTTTTGAAGAGCTTGTTCTCCTAAAGCAATTAAAGCGGAAGATCATTTGGAACGTTATGAGATTAACCTTTGGCGTAACATTTGAAACCCTTCCAGAGAGTAACTCCCTTTATTGAGGGTGTATTTACAGGACTGGCAATGAATCTCTTATGGTTTACTTGCTAAGTTCATTTAGTTGTTTTGGACTACCCTGAACATCCTAATATATTATAAATACATACAAGAAAGTAATTTGTTTTTTTAGTTTGTTTCTACTCTTTATTGTGAAATTTCTCAATGGGCGGGTTTATTATCATACCACAATCTCTTACAACCAACCCTAATATGAAGTGTTTATATGTATGTGTGCATGTAACATGTGTGTAAGTGTGTGTCTTGTTATGGCATTCGACCGACAGAATTGAAAATGCAATTCCGTTAATATTATCCCAATGGAAAATGATGACCCAGCCGGGAATCGAACCCGGATCCTTACAATGTAAGATCAGGCGACCTAACCTAACACATGGGCCGAAGTTTGACAACCCCTTCGGTTTCCTACCTGCCTGTTTTAATTATTTCATTTTTCATTTAAGTACTGTCAAATATAACTATGTATCCGTCCATATCAATATCGAAAATCCATCGATATCGATAGTGAGGCGTGGCCGGGGATAGCGATCTCTATATCTTGTGCGAGGGCGAAAAGTGATGTGCTGTCGTGCTCGCACGTTTTACGACTCCGAATGTCAGGAGCGATTGTGTCCACAACGACGATTTTACAATAGTTATATAGGTACAAATCAGATATCTACAAATAAAAGCGGCTTCGTGTGCAAGTCACAACTTTTGGATACACGTTTTTAAGCTATTGCATAGCTTTTATCGCGGGCCTAGGCCAGCGCGGAGACCGAATGAAGAAATTTCTTAAGGAAAATTAATGATTTTAAATTGATAATTACGTCTAAACGAGTACTGCTTACGATTCGAAAAAAATATATGTTAAACAAGAACATTTTCCTAATATTCTTAGCTTTGAATATTTTAGATTTTGTTTATATTACATAGTGTAATGATTTTTGTGAAATTAGGTCTAACCGAACACAAAAACGACTACTACGCAAATACTATCTGGCGTATTATTATGAAACCTGCACCATTTTAAAGATAATTTAATTATCTATCTTTTTATCTACGATTTTTTTCGAGTAATCCGTTTTTATTGCTTTATCGAATAAAAAATTCGTGCGCGGCGCTCTATAGGAAGGCGTTTAAATTATTTCTAATCATTTGCTACCGCAGCCGCAAATGATTCGGAATAATTTCAACGCTTTCCGATAGAGCTCAGTTATCTAATATCAGAAAAAATAAAATAAATAAATAATTATAATTGCATAAGTTGTTAAAAATGCTATGCAATAGCTTTACCGCGGCAGTCCCCGAGTGCCACACGTATATTTTTTTTATATGTACACCCTTATGGACATTGTTTCTCATGCAGGTAACATATTTTTGTGATCCATTAAAGCATTTAGGGCCTTGTTTAGTCCTGAAGAAAGTGTCTTAAAATTGTTTTCTTACATAGAACCACTTTAATTCATTCATGTTTTTGTGAAAGAAACCGCTTTTGTTTCTAGAACCGCCGGATCTAAACATAAAGATCGATCAACGTATAACAGTCGACAGGCCCTGTTGAAGGCCCGTGACGTCTTACGCTAGCTATTGTATTGGCTTTATGCGGGGAATCTAATGAGCCGAGTCCATGGCCATGGCTTACATGTGACAGGTTCCACTCCTCCCTGAATGACTCGTTGAGTATTCGAAATTGCGGCTCCAGCCGCAACTACCTCCTACTCCGAATCGGTGTGTACAAGATTGGGCTAGGACAGCACCTGTTCTGGTATCACGGGCTTTTGGACTTTCTTTCTCTTGTCCGTCCAAGTAGGTACTGGTGCACTTTCCTCTCCGACGCGGGCTTTGGGGCTTTCCAGACGAAGTGTACTAATTCCATTTCATATTACGCAAGCGGTCGCTTTGCCGCCAAAACAGAGCAACGCGACCGCTTGCGATTAACCTTCGAGTAACTTTGGTGAAGATCGGTCGCCGAGGTTTCTTCTTTTAATGGACAACTCGCAATTGCATTCGCCGCCTTCTCCCAGTAACAGCGTAGGTTGTCGTCCAAACACATTCGCTCTGTCGCTCGCTGGGCCGCGTGGTGGGGGCTGCTCGACCTCGCACCATCTCCTTCTCGCCGTTTGCTCGGGCAGCGTGGTGGGGGTTAAAGGCGCAAAGGAAAATGCCCATTCTAGTATGAACAATTCTACTTTTTTCTAAATTGTTGTATCTCCATCAAAAGGCTATCAAATTGTTTTATCTATTAAGTGACATCATCAGGTTCTTTGTAGAAAATTACAACGAAAACGGTTTCCGCATTTCAGAAATATTAACAAAATAAAATAATATACTTTGAGGCTACGTTCAGCCACATATTGAAGAAAATGATAATAGATGCAACCTATTATCTAGTATAAAGTTATTTCGTGGGTTTAAGATGAGTTTAGTAGGCATAGGTTGATAGTGTACCTAAAAAACTATTTAATTAATTAATTTATGTTTTTCTCCCTCCCTTTAAATCATCAATGTCACAGCAAGGTGGCAAAACTAGGGGTAAACGCATGTCGATAATAATAATAAATCGATTTTACTTTTATCGATTTTTCTTTCACTTATATACATTATAAATCTTAAATACAGTGAAAATAAAGAGAGCTGAGTCCGCAAAAGTTTTAACAACATAATACTCATCCTACTCAGCGATGGTCGCAAAAGCCTTAACAACATAATAATTGCTCGTGGATACAACATCATACTATTGTAATCCTTAATTTGTTTACAATTTGAAACATTAAGCGATTCACGGCCATGTTACGGAGCTTATCGATTAAAAATTGTATTTCCATGTAGTATTAAAATGATTTTTTTAATCATAACCATATTTTTTTATTAGAATAATTTAGAAGCCGCTGCATATCTTAAGTCTCTAAATTTAATGGTTTTGGTTAAAAAACAGTACCTAACAGTATTATAATAGGGGATGCAAAACCAAATATCAAGGCATTTCAGCATTTTCAGGTTCGTTGTTGTTTTCGGCCCCTCATGAACTTCACATGTATTTGACTAAGATAATTACATATTTTGTACGATATTCCTATATAGTACCTACCTGGCCATATTATTAGTAGACCGATAAAATTAAACAAATCAGCCCAAATAATTCACGTACTTTTGAAAATCAGTTCAACTTTTTTCCAAATGTCCTAAAAATTACGTGAATTATTTGAGCTGATCGTTCGGTTTTGGCCTTTTTTGCATGGACGTGCATTAAAATACAGATTTACGTAATTCAATATGCTTAAAATGTAAACCACATTTTATTTGTTTATCCTTTGAATAATTGTATTATGCATGTAAGATCTTACATATAAACGGATCTTATAGCATGAAATACGGAAATCCTCAACTTGTCGGTCAGGCTTACAAAATGTCTCCCGTGTAGACGGCAAATGTATGTACAGGCTTTTTGTACATACATTTGCCGTCTACACGGGAGAACAGTAGAAGTAAGATCGCTACTCGTCACTGTGGATATATTATCAAACCACCGTAAAGGATTTGTAGTTCATATTATTGTTCCATTTTTATACATGTTTCAGTCTAATCTGAATGTTCTTTATACAGAAATATATATACAGTCTTTATGCAGTCTAATCTGAATGTTCTTTATACAGAAATCTGAATGTTCTTTATACAGAAATATTAGGCAGAAATTAACTGTCCTTTATTTGATATTTGTGTTGTTCTACGAATGTAATTTTCGCCTCCGTTCTTTAGTCTTTAACCGCCCTACCTTTGGGTTATTATTCAAAAAGTAGGCGAAAAATCGTCGGAACTTTTCATCAGATTTCTTAATGAAAATACTTGTTTACAATATAAGAGTTTTTTTTTACAAAATACGCCCATTTATGATTCTTTTTTGTAATTAGAATCGTAGGAACAATTCGACGTATCACGTACGCTTTGTGAGTTTCAGTTTTTTTCTGTACTCGAACGTACTTGATATGTTTTGTTGCTTTTGGGCGATAATATAGCAGACGTATCACGTACGTTCCTATGGGTAGGGCGGTTAATTCGAGTCTTCTCACTTATTTCCTGTGGCAATAGGGGGACGTCCCCTAACGGCGGACGGCACCTAGCGTCGGACACTAATAGTATCTCGACAAGTCGCGGCGCGATCTATTCAAAGATGGGTGGAAAGGTTGCGGGGAAGCATATGCTTTTCCTTTTCCGACGTCTTTGTATCGATTGCGCCGCTACTTGTCGCGATACTATTAGTGTCCGACACTAGGTGCCGTCCGGCGATATATATAAGTTAGATATAAGTTGGCACTTATATGTATTTGTTCATGGAGATGGTTTTTTTTTATATTTCCTTTGTTGTAACTTACCACTAGAATGCGCTGCAGCATATTAACTTGTATAACGCTCAACCAATCACCATGAAAATTGGTATACATAGACATTTGTGTAGGCATAATACTTTCGCGCTGTTAACTTCATTGTAACTCGCCACCAGATATCGCAGCAGCACATCAACTTCTATACCGCTCAACCGATCGCCATGAAAATTCGTATACATACTACTCTGTCTAAAAAGTACCGGGAATAATTAAATAAAATACACAATTTTCGTTTAATCGTCAATGTTTATTTTATCACCTTTAAAGTAGTCCCCATTTGATGCAACACACATTCGCCAGCATTTTTTACAATCTTCAAAACACTTTTTGTAGGCGTTTTTCGGTATAGCCTTCAATTCCTCCCACGAATTTTCATTAATGGACTCTATGGACTCAAAACGGGTACCACGAAGAGGCAATTTTAGTTTTGGGAACAGAAAGAAGTCTGACGGGGCCAAATCTGGTGAATACGGTGGTTGATTAATTGTATTTGTCGCGTTTTTGGCCTTAAATTCGGTCACAATTGCTGCTCTATGCGACGGTGCATTAGCGTCGTGGAAAATCCATGAATTGTTGATCCACAATTCAGGCCGTTTTTAACGGATTTTCTCACGTAAACGCTTCAAAACGGCCAAATAATATTCCTTATTGACCGTTAGTCCTTCTGGAACGAATTCGTGATAGACTAAACCGCGAATATCAAAGAAAACAATGAGCATCACTTTGACTTTTGAACGACTTTGTCGTGGTTTTTTCGGTTTTGGCTCGTTTTTTGTCCTCCACTCTGATGCCTGTTGACTTGTTTGCATATCAAATTCATAGACCCATGTCTCATCGCCAGTTATAATGCGTTCTATGAATGTGGGATCAGAATCGACGCGATCCACATGTCTAAAGAAGTTTGTTTGCTGTACTGTTTTGTAGAAAATTCAACTCCTTTGGAACGATCCGAGCGGCGATGCGTCTCATGCCCAATTTATCTACCAAAATCGAGCAAATGGACTCATGAGACTTCAGGTTCAGGTCACGTGCTATCTCTCTTAAGCTGGAATGGCGATTACGGAGCACAATTTCCTTGACTTTTTCGATATTTTCGTCTTTTGAAGATGTCGAAGGTCGCCCGGAACGAGAATTGTCTTCGACGACCTCTCGGCCCTCCTTGAATGCTTTGTACCACTCGTAGATCCGTGTTTTGGATAGAACTGATTCACCATAAGCCTTTTCTAACATTTTTAGGGAATTGGCACACGAAAATCCTATCGCAACACAAAATTTAAGGCAAACTCTTAGTTCAATACTTTGGTTCATTGTGAAAATCGTGACGCACTACTAAGGTGTACAATTCAATTGCTGTTCTAGTCAAAATGGCTGACAGTTCGCGCGCATTCTAGGCATAGAGTAAATAAAGACAGTTCTACTAACTTAAGATTTTTTCTTTTTTTTTAAAATCATTAACAGAATCTTTTTAAATTTTAAATTCCCGGAACTTTTTAGACAGAAGGTAGACATTAGAGCACGCATAATATTTTAGCGTTATTCACTTTATTGTAACTTGCCAACAGATGGCGCTGCAACACATCAACTTCTATACCGCTTAACTGATCACCATGGAAATTGGTATACATAGACATTTGAGACCGAATAATATTTTCGCACTAATCACTTTGTTGTAACTCACCACTATGTGGCGCTGAAGCACATCGACTTATATACCGTTCAACCGATCTCCATGAAAATTTGTATACATAGGTATTTAAGCAGAGATATAACACGGGCAACGCCCGGGTAATACCACTAGTTAAATTATAAAAAGCATTAAACATGAAATATTTATAAAACTGCCCCCCCCCCCCCCTTATAACTTTAGTATTAATATTCATATCAAATTTGTATAAATTATATTTTTGGACTCTTTCCATAATTACATAGGCATCTGAAAGTAAGCACTGCAAAATGACAGAGTATTGAAAGGGTCAATCGGCACTGCAATCTACATGTCTACATGTCTATGTCTATGCAATCTGCAATCTACCTGCCTATGTCTAATTTGCATCATTTTTACCAAATCACAATCTCTTGTACTTACTCGATTATATCATTTTCAGCAAATACGATCCTGGTGAACGTGGCCCTGGCGGACCTACTAGTGACTGGTCTGATAATTCCATCATCGGCCGTCGTTTTGCTAGCAGGTCAAGGAGATCTCCTCAGCGTGTGCAAGGGACAATGGTTCTTCGCCGTTCTGTGTTTTCTGGTCACCGTGTTTTCGCTTGCAGTAAGTAGTATTTAGCTATTGTTTCCATAGTGACTATAAATCGTAGATTCTATTATCCCCAGTGACATATTTTTGAATTGCACATCGGTGCTAGCACATTTTCGGTCGTATTCCTCCTCAGCCTCTAACTTCAGTATTTTCTGTATTAGAAAACTCACCAAAAAAATAACCTTCGTTTGTCTTTCAATAGCGTAACGGGAGAAAACACAATCTTTGTAAAATCAGCACGAAATCAAAATTAATCCTGGATGTTCTAGGTGATATGACAGGCTAATATGACACCACTACCGAAAGCTACAGCCCTATAGCCCAGTCAAATTAGACCAAAAAAGGGTGGTGCCTGGAACTCATCCGACAAAGCTGGAAATTATTTTATTTCACTTTAGGCTTTCCATATAATAGTAACGTAAGTTTGCTTTCTGGGTGGATCGCTAGACGCAATGGCCAGAAAAAAAAATATGTTAAATTTATTTTTAAATTAATTAGGTTTTTTTTTTGTTTGGTTTTTCACTTATAAATTCTGAATTGTACTTCTTATTTAAACATTTCTTTAATAAAAATTGTAGAGCATAAACTTGCGCAGCCAATGATTTACTTACAGATTAAATTCGTTTTAGTGGTATGACCAAAATCGCCAGTCAAAAATGAGCAAATTTTACCATTTTAGCTGAAAACTGTGTTATTGTCATTCGCAAACGCCTGTTACTTACAAACGGCCCCTCTCTCTCTCTCTCTCTCTCTCACACACACACACACACACACACACACACACACACACCACTTACAGCATACACATCACCACGGCCGTGGCCAGGTGCTTAAATTATTGAGAACTATCTGATAACTAAATGACAGACAGCTAATTGACATTGATCCTCTGCAACTTTCATATGCGACATTTTTCATTTGGAATGGCCGTTTGTGGGCAACAGGCGTTTGCAAATGAGCATCTCACTTTTCAGGTTAAATGGTAAAATTTGCCTATTTTTGTATGCCGATTTTAGCCATAGCGCTGAAACGAATTCAGTCTCTAAGTATATCATAAGACGCGCAAGTTTATGCTATATAATGTTTATTTAGAGAATGTAGGATAGAAAGTACCGTTCAAAATTTATAAGCAAAAAAAACTAAAAAAGGTAAATTTTTTGTTTATTTGGCCATAGCGTCTAACGCTCCACTCAGAAACAGTCGCAAACTTACATTAGTATTATTTGGGACTCCCTAGGTAAAGTAAAATCATTTTCAGATTTGTCGGAATTAATTCCAACCAAAAGTTTAATTTGACTGGGCTACTAACAACATCTAACGATATTATCGAATTTGACATTTTCTGTATACACTTAATTTTCCACGTATACACTAATACACCATACAGAAATACACATTTTCCTATAGCCGCATAGGATCCTCATAAGTGGTCGAAAAGTATTCCGTGGCCATTTCTTCCGGGGATTGGATTGTGCCCTTGGCGGAGGACAAAACCTTTATGCTGTAGTTAAAAGTTAAAAGAGGTCGGGATTCCTCTTTGAACTTGAGAAATGCTGCCTTGCGCTTGTCGTTTTGCGTTGCTACGCTCTGTGTCAGTTTGAGTATAGAGCGGTAGGCGTGAGAGAAGAAGTAATGTTTGTAAGTTTGTAAGTAATCTCCGAAGCTACTCATCCAAATTCAAAATCAATTCTAGAATCATTGGACAACAATTGGAAACTTTTGCATTCTTCCTCCAATGCACTGGAAGGTATAACTGGACGCCAGATATGCTGAAATTTTATTTAAATACCTTTCAGCATACACTTCCAGACAGGAAGTGCCATATTGGAGCATACGCTGCCATATTATCAAAAGTAATCTCCGTGTTCCTTCCAAACTCAATAGATTTAACCCTGCTCTTCATGTTCCTCATGCTGGTACCAACTATAAGCAAAATGCATTTATGTGGCGAACAAGTGACAATTTCAATATTTTGATTAAACGCTTTGACTTTGATCTATTCTGTACGAGTATTAACTCAGCTAGGCAGCGGCTGAACAGTGAATTCTTTAGCATTAATTGTGGAATAATTTTTGATGTATTTTTAATCGATAGCTTTAACTGAAAGCTCACATATGTTTCTACAACGTTACTTAAACGTGAAAACCTTTAATTGGCCCTCTGTTATCCTACTCCGTCTTTTTGTTATATTATAATTATCTGTTGGTTTTCCTAAAAAAAAAAAAAAAAATTTTAAAAAAAATTATGTTGGAATGCATAAAACTCCAAAGTCGACTTGAGGTACAAAAAAATCCTCATCTGCTCTGATAGCAGAACAGCACTGGATGCTCTATCTAAAGCCATCACAGAATCGTCTATGGTCTAGGACTGCATGCAAGAGCTCAACGAATTGGGAAAGCCAACAAAATCACCTTAATATGGATACCGGGCTATCAAGGTATACCCGGCAACGAAGAGGTCGACAGACTGGCCAAACTGGGCATACTGGAATGCCCGATGCAGACAGTTGTTGGGATCCCCTTCGCTACAGGTAAGAAAATTAGCAGGGACTGCTTGGAGCAAGAACATTGGGCATCCTAGAAACAGAGCCAGGGATGTTGCCAGGTAAAAGCCATGGTTGAGCAACCACTTCAAAAGAAAACCAAAGCCCTACTTGACATGAGCAAGAAGAACCTCAAAACCACTATCGGTCTCCTCACAGGACACACGACCCTTAGAGCACATCTATTCAACCTTGGCTTGATCGAGAGCAAGGACTGTTGAATATGTGGCGAGGTACCTGAAGACAGCATACACATCGTTGTTCGCTGCCCAGGCCTCGCCGCAAAAAGACAAAGTTTACTGGGATGAACCTTTCTCGAACCCAGCGATCTACCCAACTTGAAGGTCAGTGATCTGCTTGGACTGTTAAGCAGTACCGGGCTACTAGCTGACCCCTGACCCAACCACAAAGTTGGTAGTTACAAAAGATCTTATAGACTCAGGTGACATCAAGGGCTGGAAACAAGCCCTCCACTCCGTTTACTAGGTACTACTAAAGTTTGTCACACTAATGTATTAATCTGAAATTAAAGGGAACTAGTAAACAAAACATAAATTTTTACATCAATCCTAAAATCAGAATGTAGAACTAGTGAAACCATCCGTTACAATAATTATACTTTGAGAGATCTTGAATTTCAACCTGTCAAGTAATTTTAATTTTGTTTATATCTTTTCAGATTATAGCGACGGAAAATTACTTCCGACTCTGCGGCAACGGGAATTACGCCTCCTACTCCATAATAACCCCAATGAAAACTACGATATTGATCATATCGCTATGGATCATCAGCAGCGTCATGTCCGGAATGCAGTTTGTCTACGAGATCAGCTTCGATTACTGCTCGCGCAGATACGAGGGTCTCATCCCCTACCAAGTGACGATTGCCGTCGTCTGCGTATTTCTGCCAGTCCTCTTCACTTTCTTCTGGTATTTTCGCACCATCATCGGCGTGCACATGATGCGTAAGCGTCCCAGCTTCAAGGCGACTGTCACCTTCAACTGGGACTACTGCCTCATGCTGACCAACTTCTCCAGCTTCATAATATTCATTATCTTCTGGCTGCCGTTCGGCGTGATCGTGTCGGTGGGATCGGTGCGCACCGTCCCAGATCGCCTCTTCTACAACCTGGCCTGGTTCGCGCTGAGTAAGTCGTGCGTCAACAACTTCATCTACTGCGTGACGAATCGCCACTTCCGCTGCGCGTACGTGCACCTGTTCCACTACTGCTGCTGCAAGACGACCGTGTCGTTCTCGCGCCGCCACCGCACCGGCGAGGGGGCACCCCGGCCGCTGGGCGACGTGCGTGTCCACATCATCCCCGGGTACAACATGTACTCGTACACGAGCCCTCAGCGGGTGCCATGCCGCGACTCCTACGAATTATGATGAGTGACCTCTCGCGTCACGGTCATCCCGAGGAACAACTGTGTCTAAGCGTCATTTGTACTTCGTCTTTTTAAATTTCTTTGTCTAAGCCACATAAACTATTATGGAGCAAAATACTAACGCTCTATCCAATGATTTTATGATCTAGCTACAGCGTTTTTTTTATGGGTAAATATTTTTCGAGTCCACAGTTTAAATATAGTGCCATGCGTCTCTTCTTTGCGACTTCGTAACAAGCGGTGCGAAAAATACGCGGTGGTGACGTGGGATAGGTGACGTGGCTATAGATGTGTATTCAAAATGCACAATGAAGAAGCTTAGACGTCCTTTAAACATAGATTTTGATTTCGTTGTACATAGAGCACAAAACTGAGAAATTACCGGTTGCGGTTACCGGACAGCCGAACAGCTTGAACAGCCGACGCGTACAGCCAATAATTATTGTCGAAGTTGTTTTTTTTCGAAGTATTAAGAGATTTTATTTTAAAAGTGCAATCACTTTTAAAATAAAATCTCTCTAAATACACTTCTTTTTCTTTTGTTATACTATCCCGGCCCACCAACCGACCAGGGGGGAAAGTATTAGGAACGAGCAATATTTTTTTTCGAGATGAAGACGGAAATATCGAGTTTGAGCTCCCCCTGTGACGATTAGGACTATTTCCAGACTAAAGTCTCTCTGTGGGTCTGTCTGTCTGTCTGCGTGTATGTATTCCTCCACAATAGCGTCCAAACGCTTGATCCGATTGAGGCATCATTTAGTCATGGCAAGAGTTGAAAAGTTTGTATTTAAAATCGGGCGCACTAGACGAATCTCGAATCTCGAAATATTGGATTTATAGACTTGAAAGTACACAGATGCCTTGTAGGGCCGAAATACTTTTGTGAAATTTCATATGGAATATTCCATATTCAAGCTACACTTATAATATTTAAAACCCGCCATACATTTTAATCAAATATTAACTCCGAGCTGCCCGAATCTAACCGAAAAAAAGAACCGTGTCACGGGTTCATACACCGGCCGAGAGAAAGAGATCATCGAATTTATTTATGAAATTAATATTCAGATAGAATCAGTCTTTAACTACTTGTCGGTAAAGTCTTTGGGTGACACAACCGATTGTTTTTTCCTTTTTTGATTTATGAAATTAATTAGCTAGGGATGCAACTATTATAGTTGGAAAGACTTAATCAGGTAGTCGATTATTGTAATTCAAATTTTTCAAATGATTGATGAGTTCTCGGGCCGCGTTAAATGCTCTACAAAATCAAAATCAGTTGTATGTTTTTGAGTAAACACTATAAAAATAAAATTTATATAAGAACCTCTGAATGTAAAATTTCAACCTAAATAGTTTTGAAATATTGAAGTGCAAAGTTTTTGATAATTCATACTACATAAGGATCTTGGTGGATCGCGAGACCCTAAAAAGAGGTAAATTATTTACGAAAACATCATTAACAAATAATTTGAACGCTGAGGAAATTAGTCGGTTAATTAATACATTTTTTAAAAATCCGACCTAAAATCCTTGCAAACAATTTTACTATCTGGCATAAGCTTCGTTGGCCCCGCGACACCGGCTTTTTAAGAAGTTGCACTACTACGAGACGCACGCATTTATTCGATGCCTACCATTACCAACCGTGGACTCTATAAAATAATTTAAATATTAAGAAAAATTGATAAACTGCCATACAGACGACGTTCGGGCAACGTTTTTTTTGCGACTATAGTTTCTTTTGCTTGAATGCGTAGTAATAAAATAATACAGTGGCCCAAAATAACGCAAAACATTTTGCGAATTACAATATTACAATTGGATGTAGCTTAAAATGTAAGAAAAAATAATTAAAATAGAACTCTTTCAGAGCAAAAAATCTCGTCAAAATATCCTCTTTTAGATTTGATGCACATCTCAAACGTTTAACGAAATTCGAAACAATATTTCGTGCTTCCTCCGCAGTTATTTTATCCTATTCCCTGGTACGTGCTGACATTTACTCATTTCAATGACTGTACCGTGTAGTGCTATTAGCATTTACACTTTCTTGACCGTTACAAAAGTTCAACATAGGTATCAAAAATAGTTTCAACAAAGAGATTGGCTGAATCCAAAACGGACGTTGGCCTGAAAAAATTGTCATGTACAAAAATAATAAGTATGTCGAAGTATAGCTGATGTGAGCTGATATGATCATAAATTGGTAGTTATTTTTTATCAATATGTTACTAGTTATGTACCTCAATTGACAATTTAAAAACAAGGCACTAAAAAACACAGCCATCTATCGTATTCTAAAGGAAATACTCAAATAAATGAAAAACACTTCGCATGAATCTAAAATTCGTGAAAATATATCTCAAGATAAAGATTTACATTAAAAATAATAATATACCTGAAATTACATTAAAAAATTAATATTAGAACAAAATATATGAGAAGTTCATTCCATGCAGTGCCACCTTGAGGCGATAGATAAGATTATTTATTTTTTTCTTAATCAAAAATAACTTGACAAAAAAATGGATTTATTTTCAGGAATTTGAGTATTTTTCTATCATAGTATTTATTTGCGTACATGACATATTGAAAGATATCCAGTCATATCCAGGTCCAATCTCGCAAATCCTCTTTGTATATTGTAACGTAACTCTTATTGTAGCGCAACCCTCTAACAGTAATCAGAAAGATTCCTCGAGACAAACCCATCTCCGACCGAATTGTTGATGTTGGATCTTAGTGTTCAATGACAAGTCAGATCCGTAAATACTGTCTCTATCGTTTACACACATCTATTACACGTATAGGTATCTTCCTTGAAGTATCCATTATGCAGGTGAGTTTTTAATTATAAGAAATCCTTGAAGTGGGTGAAACAGTACAAGCAAGCAGATTTTTTTCAAATAAAACAAAAAAATAAAAATAAATATTTTTATATTATTTTAAAAATTTATTGATTTGAAAAATAGTACAAAAAGAGTTGAGTGCGATGCGCCATCTAGCGGTAGGTGAAATATCGCGAATATTGTTTATTCGCAATATTTTACTTATTGCTACATGACGCAGCGCACTTAACGCTTGTCAAATTTTTAGTTATCAGTCAAGTTTTTCATATTTAACAAAAAAAAATGTTTTTTGTTTTTTTTTATTATTAATAAAGTTGTTTATTTGCTAGTATTTATTCACTTACTTCGAGGATTTCACTAATTAAACGCTTATCCTGTATACCTCGGAAACCCCTAAGAAACATTTAAATTTAACACTCATTTTGTTGCCTATTTGTTAATTCGGCAATAACCATGCCATGATGCGGTATTTTTTTATCATTCAAATTTAAAGAACGTCTTTAAACTAACCTAAATTCTTTTAGTTCAAACGCTGTAGCGAGATCGGACATAAAGCCCAAAAAAGTCCTTCTAAAACGAATGGCAAAAACTGCATAAACGCCTTCTGTTGAAAGCAGCTGTCTGTAAAAGCAATTGTGGCCAATAGATATCGAAAAAGCTTTTCTTTCATACCTATGTTATTATATCTGGGCCTAGGCATATTCTGATGTATTTTTCGTTGTTTAGATCTCATCAACTGATTTGTATGAGTTAAAGATAAGTTTAATAAAATTATTTTAAGTATGTGTCTTCTCTTCAGCAATTGCTCTTGTTTAAATTTTAAAAATCATGATTGCTCTTATTTTCAAAATAATGCTATCATTACTCATGTTGTGTTTATTTCGATCATTGCAATATCGCATAAAGCAACCGTCATAAAATCACTGAACTCAACTGTGCGGTGCTTTTCATTTAAATTTACGTTAAATGATGAGCACTTGACAGAATTAATTTTAAAAACAACTGTTACAACATTTTTAAATCTGGATGTTAGATTTTATTCTCTCTGGAATTGGGATATTTAATTGATTTTTGGTACAACATAAAAAAAAAACAAAAGAATGGAAGCTCTTTACGGTTTTAATTTTAAGAACATCCGTTAGAACATTTTTTAAATCTGGATGTTAGATTTTTATTCTCTCTGGAATTGGGATATTTAATTTATTTTTGGTACAACATTAAAAAACAAATGAATGGAAGCTCTTTACGGTTTTAATTTTAAGAACAACCGTTACAACATTTTTAAATCTGGATGTTAGATTGAATATTTAATTGATTTTTGGTACAACATTAAAAAAACAAATGAATGGAAGTTCTTTACGGTTTTAATTTTAAGAACAACCGTTACAACATTTTAAAATCTGGATGTTAGATTTTATTATCTCTGGAATTGGGACATTTAAATGATTTTTGGCACAACATTGAAAAACAAATGAATGGAAGCTCTTTACAGTTTTAATTTTAAGAAAAACCGTTACAACATTTTTAAATCTGGATGTTAGATTTTATTCTCTCTGGAATTGGGATAATTTATTGATTTTTGGTACAACATAAAAAAAAACAAAAGAATGGAAGCTCTTTACGGTTTTAATTTTAAGAACATCCGTTAGAACATTTTTTAAATCTGGATGTTAGATTTTTATTCTCTCTGGAATTGGGATATTTAATTTATTTTTGGTACAACATTAAAAAACAAATGAATGGAAGCTCTTTACGGTTTTAATTTTAAGAACAACCGTTACAACATTTTTAAATCTGGATGTTAGATTAAATATTTAATTGATTTTTGGTACAACATTAAAAAAAACAAATGAATGGAAGTTCTTTACGGTTTTAATTTTAAGAACAACCGTTACAACATTTTAAAATCTGGATGTTAGATTTTATTATCTCTGGAATTGGGATATTTAAATGATTTTTGGTACAACATTGAAAAACAAATGAATGGAAGCTCTTTACAGTTTTAATTTTAAGAAAAACCGTTACAACATTTTTAAATCTGGATGTTAGATTTTATTCTCTCTGGAATTGGGATATTTAATTGATTTTTGGTACAACATTAAAAAACAAATGAATGGAAGCTCTTTACGGTTTTAATTTTAAGAACAACCGTTACAACATTTTTAAATCTGGATGTTAGATTAAATATTTAATTGATTTTTGGTACAACATTAAAAAAAAACAAATGAATGGAAGTTCTTTACGGTTTTAATTTTAAGAACAACCGTTACAACATTTTAAAATCTGGATGTTAGATTTTATTATCTCTGGAATTGGGATATTTAAATGATTTTTGGTACAACATTGAAAAACAAATGAATGGAAGCTCTTTACAGTTTTAATTTTAAGAAAAACCGTTACAACATTTTTAAATCTGGATGTTAGATTTTCATTGTAATGTAGCTACATACTCTGGAATTGGGATCTTTGATTGATTTTTGGTACAGCATTAAAAAAAACAAATGAATGGAAGCATCCCCAAATAAATAAAAAATAATAGATTGTGTTAAATGTTTAAAAATCATATCATTGAATAAATGTTAGATACACTTCTTTCGACTGTGTTACAATTTATACCAGGTTGAGTCGAAGCGGTCATTAGTAAAAATGCCGTAAAAGGTTGCTTGTAATTTTACGCAATGAAACTCGGTTACGGCGGTGTAAGCGAGAAATTGTCATTCATTCCACTTAATTTCATATGATGTATTTTTTTTTATTTTTATGAACAGGAAAATTATAGGCTAAGGCGCTTCTGCAAGCGCTTGACTGTTCGTCGAAGACTAATTTTTCCTGTAAAATTACTACTTACATCCCATAAATTTTGTAAGGTTAGCAGGGTATGTTAAAATTCCCCTTTTTATTATTGTATTAAATCTAATTTTTCGAAACACTATAAGTAATGTAATGTAATGTAAGTAGCACTCGGAATGCAACGGTCGAGTCGGGTATTGAGAAGTGCCTAGGGTGGTTCCATGCCCTGTTGCGGAATGCTTTTTTATTATTATCTATTCCGAATGATTTAAAGTGTCTGTACCCTTATTCAAAAATATATATTTATAGTAAACACGTGCTGGTAAGAATGGCACTATTATCATGGTAAATATTGAATGTAAAAAACACATTCCTATAATCTCGGAGGGACAAAAGAACCAATTTGATCGTAGAATAAAAGAACCAATGTAAAGATTATATTTTTTTTAATAATACCCAAGGACTGGTAAAAATGAATGAAAATAATATTGTAATACAGTCATAAATATGTTAGTAAATTATATAAACGCTTTTAAATTTTAGAAATCTCGTTGTTGATAGGTCGTGTCAATATTGAAAAATATTTACAGTAGCGTTCATCTCTAAATGTTTCTAAATAGCGGTAAGAATTTGTGATTGATTCAATCACATCTAAAAAGCAGCGACTGTCTGCATTTATTTTAATCTATTTGTTCTTTATCCATAATATGCGTATGTCTTACATGTGAACCGGTCCAATAAAAGATATTTTGGTAAATAGTTATTGTGAAGAAAAAATGCTCTAAAGACTGCTTGTGTAGGCTTAAAATGGGTATGTTCTATAAAAAAGACTCCTTACGGTAAACAAATCAGCGCAATATTTTTGATATAAAGTAACAGAATATTTAAATCAGGATCCCTTTTTTTCACTCTGAAACCATATTTTTCTAAAGTTACAAAGAAACCATATTTTTCTAAAGTTACATAAAGTGCAGACAATGTTACAACTCCAAAGAAAGTTTGGTAGCTAGTGAAAAAAATTGACAAGCATAATTGTATTTCAATCTGAGCATATCACAGAATGTACGATTTCAAACCAAAATAACATTTTCACTCTTAGATTTTCAGTTAAGATATAGACCATGAAATATATTATGAGTAGATAATATTGTCCTGCTCGAGGAATCAATCTTCACAGTCTTTTAATGTTTTATCGTTCATGCCATGTTATAACTAAGAGAAAGTATATTAATAATAATAAAGCTTTGTGTCGATAACGATTGATGTTTTATTTACCCACGTTTATTAACGTTATTTGCGAAAGTTCGACCATGTTAGCTGCTTTCGTGAGCAACTTCATTGGCTTCCTATTCACGATTGAAGAAATTTGATTACGTTGTCGCTACTCTACAACATACTCAATAACCCCACTTCACCCTGCTATCTCAAGGAGAATTTCCACCCTTTGGGAGGCCACGGTCTTCCACTTCGATCAAGCCGGTATAACCCGGCAAACCTAATGCTCAAACAAATGTGTTTAGAACAATCCGTCAACCACTGGAACAACACCCCATGGTTGAATCATTCCAAAGCGCTTATTAAGCCTTACGACCGTAAGACGGCCCGTGAGGCCCTATCGCTAAATAGGAACAATCTACGCATACTGGTAAGGGCGCTCACGGGGCATTGTGGCCTGAACAAACACATGTTCAACCTCAAGCTCAAAGACACAAAAATGTGCAGGTTCTGCCAAGGGGCAGAGGAAACTCCCCAGCACCTCATGTGCGAGTGTGGCCCGCTGATGCGTAAAAGATACAACCACCTGGGTGGTCACTACCTCCAACCTGAGGAGGTAAAACAATCTGGCGCCAAAAGCATGCTGCGGTTCTTGAATGACACGGGGCTTAGCGCAGAACTATAGTAGGTGGCGAGCACAATAGATCAGCAATGGTCGCAGTGTTACAAGGCTCATAAAGACCTTAGAAAAGCCCCACTCAACAAATAAAAAATAAAAAAAAGCCGGTATAACACACTCGCCATTCCGATACATCATTCTTCTGTTTACACGCACTCTTTTACAGTCCATTCTGCTCGTTTATGGAATCAGCTATCTTACTCTATCAGACATGCACCTTCGTTGCATACTTTCAAAAAGTTGTTGAAGAAACATTTATTTTTACACAGCCGCTAACCAAATACCTCACCTTATTCTCTCCATTATCCTTCCTGGGCAACCATAGCATAAGTTACTGACATATATTTGTATAAGTTTATTTTAAATGTAACTTTACTACTTCTTAAAGTATTGTATTGTGAAAATTAGGAATTATTTTATCAAGTGGTTGACTGTAAGATCGCTATAGCGATAATTCCGCCATTTGTGCATAAATTGTCTTTTTAATAAAACCAGTGTAATATTCATATAGTTATGTTATTATAGCACAATAGAGTTATTCTATTCTATTCTATTCTATTCTATAACGTTATATTAAAAGTCATGAATATGAATTTCCATCGTTTATTCAAATAAACATTAGCACAGATACTACACACTTAGACTCAATATCTCTTAAAACTAAAAAATCTATTTATTCCCAAATGCTACTAAATTACAGACAGTACTTTAATGACTCTACAATTCGAAATTCTCCCTCATTTTATCATAATAACAATTGACACAATATTTAATATAGGAACAGAAAAATATATTTCATTTCGTTAAATAGAAAAATAAAAAGGGATTTGAAAAAGAATCTCTGAAAAATGTCACATATATAAATACAGCCTTAAAACTATGCTAGATTTTTTACAAATTACAGTATTATAATACATTTGTATACACATTACTATTTTAAATAACATTAACAATTAAACCTTTGGATTCGTAAAATCGTTGAATTGAAATATAATGTCACAACTCAATTCGTTTCAAGCCTTCGACTATCTAATTACAGTTCCTAATACATTGAAAAATCAGTAACGAGATTTTTTTTAGCAGCTGCATCAATTTTAAAATGGCCTACAACAACATTGTATGGTAACTCAATCGAAGCCTAAAAACGGTGTGCCTGAAAGCGGGGAGTTGGGGGAGATTATATGGGTATTTCTATATAAACGATGAAGAAGTTAGGCAGTGATCTATCGATAAAGAACGAGATTATCCCCACGCTCCACACCCCAACTTCCCCTTGACCAATGATTCTCAAACTGTGCACCACGGCATCCTCAGTTGCAGCGAACCAATTCTAGTGGTGCCGAGAAATTCCGAGTCTTTGGAATCGGGAAACATTAAACATTTTTGTGGATGAAAGATAAATTTTGGCTGAGTAAACTTATTTAATTGAAATATTTGAACATTTGAATAATTTCATGGTCACTCAGTGCACAAGAAAGAAATGACCATTATTAAATAAAAAAAGGAATTGGTGGCGCCCGACGTTGCGGCGATGTTGCAAACACCGTTGACCAGGTCCGCCATAGACAACAACGCAACAAACGATGCATTTGCAACAATGCAGAAACGTTAAGTTCTAATATTAAACAATATGCAATAACAAGCAAGGCTGGATGACATTCCACTTGTAATATAATAAAAACAAGAATATTTCTACCTTCATTGCGAAAAGCGATTAACAGGTTAATTTGACTCATTTTTTAAAATATGTCAGAACTGGACGAGAAACCAAATTATTATATATATATATAAATATTATATATATATATATATATATATATATATATATATATATATATATATATATATATATATATATATATATATATATATATATATATATATATATATATATATATATATATATATATATATATATATATATATATATATATATATATATATATATATATATATATATATATATATATATATATATATATATATATATATATATATATATATATATATATATATATATATATCTAAGGATCATTATGATTGATTAAGAAACCCATTTGTAAATAGAAGTCTGATTTACTAACGGAAATATCACCTTTAGAGAAGAAAATTTGAATGAAATTTTAATAAATCTAGCAACTTGCCTGTTGAGTTCGTAAAGTAGGTAATCTGGGTACTTAATAGAAGTGTAACGCCCTATAGTGATTTTATTAAATGTAGGTTAGGAACGTACCCACTTGAAATTGTATTTTATACGATACTTATAGATATAAGTAGGTAGGACCTCTAGCTGCAAACTAGTAAAGAGGGATGCCGTTTTATTTTTTGCGCAGGATAATAGGTACCATTGTCCCAAAATGTTTGAGAACCACTGCCCTAAAGTTTCATCCACCACTGCTGAAGATTTGAGATCGTCGCATCACATTGTCCGCAATCAACGCACGGCCACGCCGTTGATTGTAACGACTGCATTGGGCGATCGGTGCGATTGCGGCTCTGGCTCGTACGTCGTATCTGAATCGCCGCTTTGACTGTGGTTGTACGTGTTGTTGTCCGTGAGATGTTCTCCATACGGGGAATCGTAGACGTTGTCGTTCACGTGGTCATATATGTGGTGACCGCGAGAACCGTCGTGGAGCGTGGCGTAGCTCATCACTGCAGCATTTTGGTCTTCTTTACGTTCTGCACCTTCCACGTTTTCAGTGTTCTTTACAGGGGTCGCTTTACGCCTGAAAGAATAATAAATATTAAACCCTTAGATGAAAGAAGCGATTTTAAAGAATTTAAAAAAATACTGTGTGAATGTTTCCAGATGAAGCGAGACAATCACAAAATGGTAGAGGGCCCCAACCCAACTTAGGGGAAATAACTTCCTTGTCCCCACTATCGCGTGGTATAATTGATTTCCGATATAAGCAATAGTTTTTGAGCTCCAAAACGAAACTGTATTTCCAGATTTCGTTATCAACGGATTGCCTGTCATGCTCCCAGTAGAAGAGCTTCAAAGAAATTCAAAATCAAGTCAAAATCGAAAAATGATATCTTTTATGTATTTTGCTACCATTGTATTGAGGCTTTGGGCAGGTCCACTACATTCACAGTGTCCAAGATTCTTTTGAGATCTCTGTCGCATAGAATAACCAGTTTCTTTTTATAGTTCGGTATATTTGCAATAAGTATACAAAAAAAACAACAAATTCTAAGTCTAAAAGATTACCCTTTGGCTAAACCAGAAACCTAAATTTAGGTATAGGTACTTACAATCTGAGATAAATGATTGCCAGTAAGATGAGCAAGAACAGCACGACTCCGCATCCGATGCCAACGCTGAGAGGCAAATTACTCGAGTCTTGCGCTTCGTTGGAGATGAGCTCGCAGGTGGGTTCTTCCCCGGACCATATTCCGTCTTCCATACACTTCCTCAAGAAGGATCCGATCCTCTGGTAGTGTGGAACGCAATGATACTCAACACTGCTGGAGAATAGGGTCGAACCATTTGTCGGAATCACGCGGCCATTCTCTATATTTCCAGGGTGCTTGCAGTCGATAGCTAAAAATAATAAAAATTGTTTTATCTAAAATTATAAGAGAATATGGTACACTAGGGAACACCGAAATGATTGGATATCTACTACTTCGAAATAAGCTAGTACCACAAATTGTACTGGTGATATAATTATAACGCCGTCTACAGAAAAACAGCACCCTACAGCTAGAAGTTGACGTGTCGATAGAGAAAATGGAACTGACTTGAGACACATAGTCAAACGACAAATATATCTGCAGTAAAACAGTTGGTAATTATATACAAAATTATAATTGTGGAAGTGCCGCCATTAGCACTGTAGTGAAGTGCCTTCCCTTTTCAATCAAATATGAAGATTAGAGAAATGATTAGAGAAAGAGAAATCAAATATGAAGCAACAGAAAAGAGTAGTTCATGATTGAAGCCTTCAACAGGGACTGATTACACCAGTCGAGACAGCACAAAATATATGAGACCATCCCTAGAATGCAAAAAAAAATAAAACCCTAATATTGACCATTTTTGATTTTAAAAAAACATGTTTGCAATAGAAATCAGTCGCTTTGTACAAATAAGATGACTGCACACCGTGGTTGCAGGGTAGCTCCTGTGAATGCTTTTATTACGAGGGACGGATTGAACCAGGTGTGCATTGTAAAATAAAATAAAAACACATTATTAAATTGAATAATATTTACTCCAAAAATAGTCAGGTAATATAAAATTGTTATTTTAGGTTTAGTAATATGATCCATATACAGAAAAAATAAATTAAGAAGAAGCAGTACAAGATAAGACATTTACCTGGAAGAAAAGACAATTCTTACTTTTGTTTTGCATAATGATAAAGCTTGAAACAATCTCCCAATTTTTATCCAGGGTTACCGACACAAGAAGGACAAGAATAATTAGTACGTCAATATTTACCGTCTTTGGAGCATTGTCGACAAATCTTTCTTTGCATTTTTCTATTCTTACCATATGGTCCTGGCTTTGGGTCACTCATTTAAGGGGCTAAATTGAAACCAACATCAAATTTTAGTTTTATACACTTCAAAGATATTTGTTCTTTTGAACCAGTCTTGTCCTGACGACTACTTTTTCCGTACTGACTGGTAATTGCAATTCAATATCATTGCACACATGGTGTGCGATCGGTCTTTTTGGCTCGGAAATGCATTGCACACAAGGTGTGCAATTGGTCTCGAATGGGTTAAGGGTTCTTCAATTTGCGTTCATTGACAAGTTAAACTAAACAATGAAAAAGGATAAACATGTTTCGTTTGACTACTCGTCCTGTAACAGTATAACGATAGCCTAAAATTGTACTTACGGAAACACGATGGCTGATGACCACTCCAAGACCCTCCACTCATACAGATTCTAGTAGTATTTCCAGCCATCGTATAGCCCCGATCGCAACGATAGTGAGCTACTCCACCGACGCTCAAAGTCGAAGCTACAGCCGATAATCCCATTGATAAAGAACGGTTCAATTTTGATGGGTCGGTACAGGTGATTTCTGAAATAAAAAGTTTTTGTTTTTTCATGCCCAATGGAATTTTTCTGGTTGGAGGTTTCAGGTTGAGGATATAGTTGGACATATAGATATAGAGAAAGTTATAGAGATATAGATAGGATATATAGTTATATAGATATATAGTAAAATATCAGTGGCGATTCCTCTAAGTATGCAAGGTATGCGGCGCCAAACCAACGATCGCGAGAATTTAAAAATGTGTTTATCATTTTATTATAATACTAATAAAGACATGAAAATGTAGGTACTATAAAATATTGTCGCGTATTATGGTGTTTCTAAACGAGCCACATTTTCGCTGCAATATGTGGCTGCAATACATTGCCCGGCAACATTTCTAACAATGCCAGCCATACTATGCAATATACGAAAATATTTTTAGAATATCCCGGCCATATAGCCACATGTCGTATGGCCGAAGTCTCTGGCCAGTGTTGCTGGACGATCGCTTCGCAATCGAAGATTTGTGTAATAAATATGTAGTTATTATTATTTATTTATATTTTATGTAATATCAAGGTTTAGATGCTATTCGTTCTGCTGGTCTTAATTCAATTCAATTGCTTAGATCAACAAAAGGAGTGGACGGTTCGCATGTAGCTTGACCAGGTATAATGTCATTCATTGTATTATATAATACATTTTTTTGTATTATCACCATAATAATAGTAATAATAATATAACATTAATATATAATAATAATAAACATATTTAAATAATAAACACAATAATATTGATGCTAACCACTGCACACCGGTGGCTCAGAACTCCACGTTCCATTATCTTGGCAGAGCCTTCTTGAAACGCCGTCCAATTGCCAGTTTCTGTCGCATTCATAAAGAGCAGCAGCGCCGTAGTACGTAGCATTTGTTGCCAAGATTACTTTGCCATGAAGCAGTCTTCCGGGATTTCCACAGTCGACATCTAAAACGAGATAATGCTTTTAATGCTCTGTAATTCTAGAAGTTGTCAGTTTTTTCAGTGAGATAGTTTTCTTTCAGTAGGTTTGCTTTACGTTCAGTGAAACACTGATTGCGTGGCACAACGTTGATTGTGATTGCGTAGCAATACAATGCACGACATTGCGATGCGTTTCGTCTGATTCTGTCTAATTTATTGATAACCAGTGTCTATAGAATAAAATACTAAAATGTCGGTGGAATAGAAAAAACAAACTTCTCTAACAAGGAGCTAACCATATTACCAGTATTTATTTCAGAGCTATCGAAGCATTTTGGTTCAAAGATCACTTACATTTTTTTGTTTTTCCACTTACCAGACACCCTGCCCTGCCTAATATTGAATTTTCCAAAAGTTATTAACTTCAAATGTGTTTTTGACAGCTGACATAGTGCTACTCACTTTGATAAGGTTTTTTGTAGTGTAAAATTGAAAAAAAAGACAAACATATAGTTTTTTGATTTATACCTTCATTGAAAAGTAAAAGTTCATTTTTAAGTGAGCACGACCTTGAAGTATGATGCTTTTGAGATTCCAGCTTGCTCAGTCATTCATGTGACATGTCTATCCTAATCACTCGCACGGATTTCCACTGAAGCGACGCAGTACTCCGCTTGCACGTCATGGTAATGAATGCCTCGCAAATTCCATCGTTATTCATGTGGGTTACTGTACACACAACTAAGCTGTACACACAATCTATTTTAGGTGTAATAAGACATTTATGAAATGCCTAAATATTGATGGTGATCTCCATTTACATTACTTGTTTTTCTTCTTGCTGTCAAAGACCCCTTGTAAATCGAAATCGACCACTGGCAGTCGATCTATACCACTTTCGGAATGACTGAATTTAGTATTACCAGGTGTAACTTACATTGGCATGTGGGTGTGTTTCCGCTCCACTGTCCAGTATCTTCGCATGTAGACAAGCTTTCTCCGATGACTTTGTAGCCTCGTTCACATCGATACTTGACGAGTGCCCCGATCTTGTAAGTGGTTGCAGAAGCGCTGCTGCTCTCTTGTGTTCGTATCAATGTTCGCCCGTACATACGGTCGTTACCCGTTACGGAAACGATGCTATGTTCTGCGACTACCGGCTCGGGGCAACGGATTTCTAAATAAACAAACAAATAAGTGTGATCTTATAAGACACCTTTTACTTTTAGCAAATAATATATTTTGATATATATGACAAATCGCAGTAGCAGTGCTTTTGCTACTCCGAGAACGGCGCTCGGTACACATTACATGCCAGGAATGTTTTGATAAAATCGTACAACAGTCGTAAGAATAGCATTTAGACAGTATATATGGCAGGGAGCTAATGGGTCCTTGCTGAATTGGCCACGAAGACCCATTTGTTCAGGGTCGGTCACACTCAAGGGTCAACACCCATTCGGCGGCCTCCACGCATGAAGCGCGAGCCCGGGTAGGACTCTGGCCTGAGGGCTATTTTACCCCAGGAGTCAATCTTCTGGCGCTTATGGACGGTCTGCGCACCGTGCGGCGTAAGCCAATCGATTGTGCATTCTGACTAACAGTCAGGGGAGTCAGAAACAGTACTCCTTTCTATAAAGCGGGGGTGGTTGTTGATCTTACAGCAACTGCTCTTGAAACGATCATCAACTACCATCGGTGAACAGCCAGGCAAAGGATGCCGTGGTCCGCGTTAGTTTCGGTTGACACCGTTTCACCGCTACGTAACCAGTCGGGAGACTGGAGTAATCTGGTCGCAACTGGAAGTAAGGGCGTGAGTGTAAGCCCGTTGGGTAACAAACCTGGTTATCTCGCAGATAAGACGTTGGACTCTTACGGGCATGTGGCAGAGCTTGACGGTGGACTGTTTTGTCCTAAGTCTTCTGCGCTCACCTCATGGGAGACAGAACGATCAAATTTTTTTTAAACTTTCTGAGGTGACGGGTTCGCCCGTTGTAGTTGACAGCTCTAGTATATATGGCAATGCCGGCTCAAGCTCGTTGTCTCACTCTAGTGGGAGAAACTAGCAAGGGGCATTACAACTGTCATCTAAAATTTAATTTATATGAAAAAAAAACTGAAATTTTGTATTTGCTCATTGCTTGTTAACCACTGCAACTAGGAAGGTGTTCGGTGTAGCCCAGCTTGAAAATTAACATCATGTCGCTGCTATGTTTGTTATTATTATTATTTCTACGGTGGAATATTTCTTTTACAATTATTTGTGACCACGCCAACCTGTGAGTGACTCAGATGCTATCCTTTACAATTAGGTTTGTGGTACTGACTATCAAAGAAATTATTTATAGAATGCTGTCAAAGAAATGGTCAAATGCTGTCAATCCAACAATGCAACATAGCTGCAATGCCACAAACATTACGTAATGTGATTCCAAGGTTGTCCCTTTGTATAAAAGCTACCTTTGTATAGATCTAGCGATGCCGTTCGGCACCCCTAGATCTAATAATCTCTATCCCATGACGAATAAAACACTATGGTGAAAGATTTTTAGTAATGCATTCTTGAGATATCGTTTATAAAGTTAGATAAACTGTTTTTTTATTGTAGAGCATTCAATTCATTTGTTTTGCTAGGTGCTTGTGGTGCATAATATTTCATACCTTCACATTTGGGTGAGCTGTCACTCCACTGATGATTTTCTAAACAAACTCTCGACTGTGGGCCGATCAGCCGGTAGCTGTGACTGCATGAATAGTGAATCTCACTTCCCAAGTGTGTTGTGTCGTTCACGTAGTCAGCCACACCATACAGCATTGGTGGTACTTTCCCGCAGTCAATATCTAGTAAATTTTACAGAAATTCTAATAAATTATTTGACGCAAAGAAGCACTAAACACACAATATAGGAATCTAACTCATTATTTAACAAAACTTAATGTAACACATTATATTTTAAAACTTATTATATATTATATTTAAATTACATTCGCATAATGGTGATTCTCCAGACCACTCCCCGTCGGATCCGCAGGTCAATGAGGTCTCCCCCATCAATTTGTGTCCCGATTCGCAGTGGTAGTGTATGGATGAGTGCACATTTAGGTCGTATCCGACTACGAAACCACCAGGAGGCACATCAGGTTCGTCACATGTTATAACTGGAATTTCAAGAAGGTTTTCTCACTAAAATATAATAACTAACGCATTGGCAGACAGCTTTCGGTATCGTTTTTTGGTAAACGGGTCGGTATAGTTTTTTTTTAGAAAACTGATTTTGGTATGTTTTGATAGGTATCGTTTTTTGCCAACGAAATGGGCGTAATTATCTTTTCGAATAGACGAATACAGGTGTGTCAAAGTATTAGAAAGCACTCAAAATAAAATGTTTACTTCTTAATTTTAAACATTGATGATATATACAGAATCTTGATAAGATGCTTTATTCGCCCCCTCCGTATATCTGTCTGCTATAGACAGACATACGGAGGGGGCGAATAAAGTACTCCTGGTTTGCCCACACTCCTAGAGTCGCCGCCACTACATTCTAAGAGCATTGGTATACTAAGCTAATTATAATATTAGCTGAAACATCTGAGCCATTACCTAAAACCTAATGATGTGCTTCTTTACAAATATTTATTGCGCAAATTATATTATACAAACAGCCGAATTATTGTTCAATCTTAATATTCTTTGTCATTTTTTTTTTTTTTATAATTTTTGTCAAACTATAAGGACGTGCATCATCGACATAAAGAGTACATATATTATTCAATTACACCTGCATAATATATATATTTTTCATTTACCATCAATAAATGTATTTTTATCAATACCATCACTAATCTGTTTTATGTATGCCTCGATGAAAATAAATAAAATATCTTACAACCAACCATTACCAAACAAAGAAAATTAGTGCGGCAAGATGGTACATATTAACTTATGGTAATAAAATAAGTTTAACCTCAGGTAATGAAATAAATTTAGTTTAGGTAATAAATTTAACTTAAAATAATAAAATAAATTTAGTATTTGTTTATTGTTTAATACATAAAAAACTTCTTTTACCCTATGATTCGCGGACAAAGTTTATGGCGGGGCAGCGACGTATAATTTATTTAGGAATCCAGAGTAATTGCTCTTTCAATGGTTTTTATAAAATTATAAGCAAAGGTACACTTAGAATATTCGATGGAAGCTGATTCCATAAACGAGCCATTTCTGGATTTCAAAAGTATTTCATAAGTGGAAGACCGATATAACGGTATTGACGTAGTGACATTGATAATCACATCACCTACTGCTATTGATAAGCACATCATCTACTGCGAGCTTTAAGAGGTCAAGCGTAAGAAGGCGGACAGCTCCTGCGATACAATGTGCGAAAGTGCCATATGAAGAGGTTTCTGAACAGAAGCCGCTGATCAGAACAAAAGTGAAGGAGAGCTGGAAAAGAGGAGCTGAGAGCCAGAACAACTGCGTTATTATTTTTTGCGGTGGTGAACTCTCTCTAATTTTTTGCACCAAGATTGGTTACTAACTAAACTATGAAACGCTGTGGTCTCTGTAGCTGAAACTAGCTAGGAGGACATCATCACTGAACATAGTATTATCCTGACTGGAATAAATGAATAAATCCTTCCGTAAGTGGAATATGCGAAAAAAAACGACTCAGTGGAGCAGTGATATATGGATATGCGTATATAAAGATCTACGTTATTGAATAGAGCTAACCGGAATTCCGTTATACATTTAATTTTGTATCTTCGTACTATGTACATTAATATACTTACCTACATAAAGCAAAGACTTCAAATATTAAACAAATGTAAGTAAGTTCTTACTAACGGGTTTATATGGAAACCTTATAATATAGACTTAATAATGACCCACTTGTTTGTACCTTATTTCCACAAATCTTTGGGTAGTTATATTTAAATAAAATTTGAGATTGAAAGGCTTTATGGAGTTATAAGATCTAATTTTCAATTGAACAACGTTGAAGGAGTATTGCACTAAAATTGTTGCAAATGTGTGACTTCCATACTCCTTTAAACTTTAGTCATCAGTTTTAGATTATATTTTAACAGTTAAAATATATACTTACGATCACATGATGGGGTATCGTGGGACCACTTTCCATCTCTGGTGCAGGACAATACTTCAGCACCGCTGAGCCAGTGGTCGCCATCGCAAGAGTACTGCACTCGACTGCCGTATGTAGTGGTTTCGTTCAATAGCTTGTACGCGCCGCGATCGATCTGAGCAGGAGTGCCACAGTCGACGTATTTGCAGGACGGTGGATTTCCAGACCAGACACCGCCGAGCGTACAAGTTAAATGCTGAAATTAAGAAGGTATAAATAAATATCTTGGTCCGTTTAAATAAAACGGCATAAACTCACCGGTTGTCCAAAGAGGAGAAAACCAGAATTGCAGGTGTAGACAGCTCGAGCTCCTGCTTGGTGCCCGTCTAAGGTAAATGTTGCACCGGACACTGAGGGCGGCTCTGGACACCAGTCGAATAAGCATTTGGGTTCTTCGCCAGACCATGTGCCATCGTCGGTGCATTCGCGATCTTTATTGCCAATCAGAGTGTAGTTTTGATTGCAGATGTACTCGACTTTGGCAGCGTGCGTCGTTCGTTTGTCAACGAAAGACACGTCTCCGTTTTCAATCAAGGATAGAGTCCCGCAATCGACAACTGAAATATACCGATGTATAAATGTAGGATTATGACTCTAGTATAGTACTTTGATGAAGAGGTGGGCAGTTGCAGTAGTCAAGAGTTTGCAGTATATCATTCCTGCGCGCTCTGATACATCATCTCTCACCGTCGAACACCCATTTCCCTTACTTCATCATAGGACGAAGTTCAACGTTACATCACTTCGATTCCCTTCTTTCCCCATCTGTAACGTACCGAATTTCAAAACATCAAGTCTCTAGGCCCAGTAGTTTGGGCTTTATTTTGGTAAGGAACTTGGCTTTTATTTTTTATGTTCAGAATCAATTTATGGAAAAAAGGCTAGAACTCCTTATTACTCAATTAGATTAATTATTACTAAACTTATCAAGTAATTAAAGTAGCACGTAAATGTAATTAGTAAGTAGCAAGTAAACGAGATAAGTCAGTATCTTGGAAGTTATTTGACTCCCAGATTCTCAAAAATTATTGGCTCTCGTTTCTCAGCTTATGATTGAATCTCGTTCTAATACGACGTTCACAAATTCGACCGAATAGGCTGTTATAGATTGAAACACCCCTTTCCCATACATAAGTATTTCGAGGGTCACACTGAAAGTTTCCGGAATGAATAGAAAAAAATACAATGTATGGCTTAAAATAAATTTATTGTTTCTCAAAATATTCTCTGCAGCTTTAATACATTTTTTCATATGTATAAGCCAATTTTATAACATTTCTTCCACTGCTCCATAGTAAATTTAGTACAATGTTTTTCATGTTCTTCGACAACCTCTTCTGGCGATGGAAATCACTGACTGGGTAATTGGTTCTAAATTTTTGGGAGCTAGAACAAGTCATAAGGTGATAAATCGGGACTGTACGGAGAATGGCTCATAAGTTGGTTTTTCGCCTTCAAACCTTCTTTTGTTTGTCTGGCCATGTAAGAGCTGGCATTTTCATAGTACAATATGATGCTACGGTTCCTTTTACGGAGTTCGTCAATAACTCGTGGCAAGCAAATGGTCGTGCACCAATCAGAATTCAAGATACGATGATTCTCCAAAGAAACAGTAGCCACGTGTCCAGTTTTCTTAAAGTAGGTGTAAATTCATGTTTCGTCACCTGTTACTATGCTCCACACCAAATTCGTTAAATCTGCTAAGCATGGCATTGCACCAATTAACGCATCCCGTTTTTGAGCCCCAATCGAATTGTGAGGGATCCACCGCAAGCACAGCTTTCGCACAGTCAAATGTGTGTAGGAATGTACGTGACTCGTGCCTATGTTTCAGGATGTCCATATCTCATGGTAGGTCACATGCCTGTCTGTTTCGATGATACGGCACACAGAATCGATGTTTATTTTTGTTGACAGAGGTGGTGGACGGCGACCATCGTGAAATTCGTCACTGAGATTACACGACCGCGATTGAATTCTGCAAACTACTATATATTGTCGCCTTGCTTCAATTGTGATTAGTGCTACTTGCAAGTTAGATTCATTGTAATTAAAAAAAACAAATGACAGATAAAACAAACTTTAACAGATGACAGATGAAAAAGACGTGCGAGCACACCACTAGAAAGTATTTGGAAGTTGCCGGAGGGCCGGAGCGATATTGGGCTATAACCGTCGACAGTAGCAAGACAAGGACCGAGGAGACATAGAAGAAACGACATCAATGAGCCGCATCAGGGCATTGGAGTTTGTAGTTGAATAGAAGCAAAATGAGTGGAAGGAAAATATATTGTTTTGTACAACAAGTTATACTTTTTTAATAAAAATAAAAGTAACTTACATTTGCAAGAAGGCGCACTTCCTGTCCAGAACCCATCGCTTCCGCATGATCGAACACCACCCCCTAGTAGTCTGTGACCTTCAGGGCACTTGTAGTTTATTTCCGAGCCGACTGAATGGTTTCTGCCATCGATTATTGTGTTCAGTACCTTATCCGGGCTACCACATTCTTTCGGCACTGTGAAATAAAAGAATACAACATACAATAAATAAATGTAATAAAACTTAAAAATACCTCAGTGGCTCTATAGCTGTGGTTCCAACTAGTAAACCGCGGACCTTTGACGGTCCATGAGAGCCCACAAACCCTAGCCAACTGAGAAGGTTGTTGGCTCGGGTCATTCTTCGCAAATATACCACAAAATCTAAACTCAATAATCAAAATATTAAAAAAAACTAAAGTTGAGTAGGGGCTAATTATTATTGCTAATTATTAGTCAAAATTTTGTTTTATCTAAAAAGGACTATTTTGTTTTAACTAAAAACAACAAAAGTAGTAAAGAGTAAAAAGATGACGGCGATATTATGCAAATTGTTTCTATTTTACGATAGCTCCAGCGCGACCCCGAATCTTGGACCTGTTGCCTCCAAGATTCAAATAGCTTAATAGTCGCCAAACTTCACAGCGAAGCGATACCTGAACGAAGGATGAAGGATGATATTTTCTTTAAATGTTACTCACGATGCTGACAAATCCAGTGAAGATAATCAAGGTTGCATCCGACGTCGTTCCACAGCCAAGACCTGCCTCCATCCAAAACGACGCAATTCTGCTCGCCGTTGTAATTATTTGGTTGATCTTTACCCCATGCTGGATTTAAGACTTGCGAGCCTGCAATGCAGTTTTGAGGTAATGCAGGTTAAAATAATCGCCAATAATTCTGGTTAAAAACAACAAAATCTTGAAATTCTATCAGCAAAAGAATGCTGCCTTAGTTAGATACCCTTTAGATATTTTTGACCGTGGGTAATAAATTTCGTTTTATTAACAAGAAGGTTCGAAGAAGATGTGGATAGAACTTTTGCAAATACCAAGTAAAATTCTAACGGTCTTATTAGATCGATCATTATTTAATATAAATATAGGCCTGAATACAATTTAAAAAAATTATATGACGGCCCAGAATAAAATTGACACACAATTAGGCGCACACTTCTGTAATAGGATATTTATCCAATTTTTTGCAGTGGCACGCTGTTTAAGAAAACCATTATGACCTCAAGAAGTTACACTTTCCTCGGTTTGTATGCTTGACGGCACTCAGGTTTGACCAATGCGTTGCGCCGCTGATCTTAAGCCAATTATCTTATCTTGGTCTGTGGATTTAGATCCATCTCTCTTTTGATGTTGTGTGATATAATGTGCGTCTAGGAAGACGTCCTTAAGTATACTTTGGTATTAACGTATAATAGGAACCTATTCTATATTGTTTGTTTATTATTCTATATTGTTTTTTAATGTCACCCGAATATATTCACCACGCTGATTCTGAAACTGCAATAATCTTTATTCGACCTCGATAAATAAACGAGATATAGATTTGAAGAAGCGCCAAACGCCTGCATTTCGATAGGTCACCTTAAAAAAAACAATTCGCAAATACCTATATGAAGGTAGGTTAGATTAGTTTTTTAAAGACCATCTTAAAAACTAACTAAAAAAAATATTTTCTTCGCATGGTATGTAAATTCGTTTTTTTCTGTCTCGAAATATTGTTTGTCCAAGGCTTTTTTTTAACAGAGTTAGCATTACAAAGATCGAACCTAGTAGTGGTTTTATTGATATCTGAAAAAGGTTCATAAAATACATAAATTCCGATTCTTTTCCTTCTTCTCCTGGGACGGTCCCCGATGTGGCCAAGCTCCTTGTATCGTTTATTAGTTTAAAAAACTGATGACTGAAACCAAGAATGTTAACATCCCACGCTGTATTTTTCCAGCTTCTTATAAAGACATTATTAATGCTTCTTGCGAAGACGTAGCGAAAACAATTTCAAAAAGTTTGGCTCCTATAATGTTAATTTGCCACCAAGACTATGAAAAACAAACGAAAAATAAAGAAAAACAAACGTCAATGCAATGCATTCCATTTACGTTTTTTTTTTTTTATTTTGTCATGTTATTTTGGACCACGGAGTACATCATAAACTGCCTCACCGTCGACCCATTTCCATGTTCTAGATGTTATTCCAGGCTCCTTTTGCGCACCTATCCAAACAAGTTGAGTCTTGAGCTGTGCTTTTTGTCGGTCCAATTCTTGTAAAAGAAAACTGGAAGTCGGTCCCTAAAAAATAAATATTTTATGTAAGGCAAAGTTAGTAATTTGGTGCTATTCTGTAAAGCAAAACATGCGAAATGCTTTTTTTTAATCTTGATTGTGCTCAAACCAGTGCGCAAATAAGGCACTTGAAAGTTTATACCGATACGTCGCTTCGTAAGCTTTCAAATAGTCTTCTTTGTATATAAAAAATACATTGGTTTGTGCGTTGATTTAGGTGCTAAATTCGAAAAAATCAAAAATAAACAATTTGCCTATTTTTATTCCCTGAATAGCTGCAATAGTCATAACATCCGATAAGCAAACAGAAAAATAATAATTGCAGAGAGAGCAGACCAGTCGAAGCGGCCAGGTGGAAGTGATTTTTAAATCGATGGAGAAAACGTTTTTTCTCAAAACGAGATGACGTCGTATCTTTATAATTTTCGCGTTCTATGCTCGAATCGCAATTAAAAATCTATAGAGAATGACGTCATCACGTATACGGCCTAGTCTGTTTTGATTAAAAATCGACTTGGTCACTACTGCATGAGAATAAATGTAGCCTACAAATAAATGTTAAACAGTCAAAGCTAGTCCACCATATGCAGAAAAGCTAGATAAAGTAAGGAAAAATTAATAGTTCAACACAAGTGGTCTTTTTGGTAAACTATCCATTAAGAAAAGAAAATCGCGGTTATGAATTAATGCAAGGTTTAAAATGGCTACTATGTGTACTGAGAAATTTTTAACAAGGAGGACTTGGTCAGGAAAGGAGATACGTGGTGTCCCGGTCGGATGGGAAAGCAGAATCTTGCACAAACATTCTGTAAATGCATTCTATTACACTTTTCGGACGCACAGACCTTAGACACAATCGCCGTATTCGAGTTCATTATAATAATCACAATACATTACAATAAACCTCTTGGCTATCCATCTCCAGAGACGATACAATATCTTGAGCTTCTAACGTGGTATTCGAATGGGTGATGATGATCAAATAATAATCTGAGATTGCGAGCTTAAATGACCAGAGTATAACAATTCCATCTAATGAGAATCGAGTGATTCAGCACAGGCCAATTTTGTTAAGCTATCTTTTGTGTCAATCTTTTGGGTTTAGATGAAGCTCATGTCCCTTCGACCACTTTGCTACACTGCTCAAGTCCTTGTAAATTCATTTAAGAATTCCAAGGTTCAACGAATAAATATACTTTTATATCGCCAGCAGCCCCCGATCTAAGATTTTTTTGAACCGGGGCAACTTGACAATGGCGCCGCTCCCCTCAAACATTTGAGATTATTGATTTTAAAAAACTCGCAAAACAAATGTACTGAATTGATTTTTTGTTCGAATGAGAACCCTGTATGAATTGTATGAATAAGAACCCTGAAATAAATTTGCACTCTTCATTACCTATTTACAAATAACTTTTCCCTTATGTGTGACATCAGTGTAGACAATGCACTAGCCAAACTGTACACCCACACCTTCAATCCTTGAGTTCCAAAAAAATTTTACTATTTTATCTTGTTAAAGATTTACATGTCAAGATTTCCTTTCCGCGAAAGAATAAATAGCCACATCGACTAATGATTATAGTGACACGTTTGAAAGAGTAGATGCTAACAAAGAAACCAACGCGAATTACTCGCACACCTAATCAGCCACATAAATAACGACCGTGGATTGAAATTCGGCCGTTCGCGTTTATTCGGCTCCGCTCCTGGACCCCGTCCACCTGTTTGTGGGGAAGAATTCCCCTGGCAGAGACATCACATACACATGCGTTCCAAAATCAAATGAACAATCGATAGTACGACGCGCACTGGATGCTAGGCGCTTTAGTGAAACAAGATTATTATCAAACACATTAGTGCCCCTTAAAATTTACGCCCGGTGCAGGTACCTCCTCCTTCACCCTCTTAAAGGGGAAGGGGGGGGGGGTCTAGATCCGGAGATGATCGTCAGCGTACATGTGATGTTTTAGAGATAAGACGTTGCAAGCGATATCTGATCCTCGAGATATGCTGTGGGCGCAAAAATCAAGGACTTGCCGTCTTTGCCATGCAATTAAGGTTTTTTAACCGTCCTAGCTATTACCTCAAAACCGTGGATCAAGTCGCCGCCATGCATTTGACACTGTTTCCTGGCGTCCTCGAAAGAAGCACCTTTCGCCACATTAAACTCATAGCACATTCTGGAGAATGCCGCCAGCTGGAGATCCTCTGGCGCACCCGATGGCGCGCATCGATCGTTTGAAAATTCTGAAAGAAAAAGTAAGTCTTACGTATATACTTCGGCTGTTAGGTTCATTGCCAATCTATAATACACCGTCATTCAGAATACGCTGACGTCAATTTGCGTAATAATTAGTAAGCTTAATGGCAACAAAAAACCTAAAAGCTATATGGCAAAATTTAGGGTTTTTTTACATTATTTGTCAATCCGACGCACCAACTCTCAGATCATTGTATATCTGAACTTTGTATATCTCAAAAGTTTGAAGGTGCATTTCTCAAAATAGTCGCTAACCAATTCTTTACACTGAGAAAAACATTGAATTGATTCTTACATTACCATTTTGTTATTACGGTTTTATGCAGAATGACGATATTTCAATCGTAATTTTGTTTAATTACAAGGAATTGTGTTGAAACTCCATTACAGGATTATATGTATCAACGTTTTCCGTACGTGTAATACGGAAAGAACAGTATACTGTAGTTTCAACATGTATTAGGTGTAGTAGTATTACTACATGCTATGATGTTAGAAGCAAGATCCCAAGGTAGGGACGTAATAAAATAACATTATATTTTAACATTACGGCATGGCAACTACCGTCACGCCAACACCGTAACGCGTCATGTTAATTCATACATATAAACCACAGTCCGAGTTATATATGTAATCGTTATTGAAACATGAGTATTTCCGTGTCGTTATATTTTTCTCAGTGTATATTCAATTTGTTTCTACATATAAATGAATGGTGACAAAACTATTGTAGTATATCTATATATAAATGTGTTTATCCAGGCATATGGGCATAAATTATATGAAACATCAGGTCAAAAATCGTTACTTTATAATGATTTGTTAAGATAAGATAAAATGCTGATTTCTCTATTTCTCCTCTTTCAATTTATTTATTTTGCTTGAATTATTATTAATTAACACATTATTTTGTAAGTTATGCATTAACTAATGTCTAAAGGTAAGTTTCCATTAAAGAAAGTATAAAATAATAATTAAAAACCGTAAGCATTTCGACCTACCTTTTTGCAATTTTTGGCAGTGAAATCAACATTATCTACTATGTAGTTTTTCGTCTGATCAGTATGGCGATGGACAAATTGTATAGAGATCAACCATTATTAGTCAACTTTCAAGTGTCTCACCAAAAGATAGAATATTAGATTTTCTACCCACCTTCAGTTGTGAAAATTTCCACTTCACACAAAGATAGAGATCCTTCCACGCCGACGAGTTGCAAGAAGACATACTGACCAATCAGAGGCCTTGCGCACGTGAACGTTTTCGTTGTTCCTTCGTCTGCGAATGACAATTTGATAAGTTAGCCATGCTTATGACGTAGTATCCAAGAAATGTACCTTTCACAGGTCGATAGGTTGACCGAGCCGGCTATATTTATATTCTTTATAGGTACCGAATGCACCACACCTATAATGACGCAACGGCTTAAAGAGAAGGTAAATGGGAAGGGAAAGGAAATTTATGTTGAAGATTTCAAAAGTTCTCAGAGTCTGTTTTGGAAGCATGGTGTACTCGGTGCGGTTCTTACATGTCTCGGCAATAAATTCTAGAGACGAGTTCCATGCAAGACAAGAAGGCACTGCTTTGACCAGAGATAGAGAGCAGCATGTTATCTTTAGATCTGAAGAACGCCCATGATTCGATAGTGCATTAAATCTGCCCGTGAGATAATCAGGTGCGATGCCCTCCAAGATCTCGAAGAGCAGGCAGAGAACACTGATGCCACTTGTCTCCTAGATCGTGAGCCACTGAAGCTCCTGATATGTGGTAAAATTTTCTGAAGCCATATGTGTATCGGATGCAGATGTTTTGCTAGCTAGCTAGCTGTGAGGTCGAGAAATGCAACATCCCCATTACTCCATAATCAAACTATAACGTCGAATTACCGCAAAAGTTTTAAAGTTTATAAAGTCATACACATTATTAACCTTGTTTTGTGTAGAGACATGTGAAATATTCTTACCTATAGTGCCTGGAAACCAAGCGCATAGCGGATTTCTTTGTAAATCAGTGCTGCTATTTCCCACTCGTATTTCCAAGTCTTGAAGCGGCTGGTGGCCTGATAAAATGAAATATTTAAATTAATATAGGGTCTTAGAAAAGTTCAAAGTTGAGAGCTGCAAAAATCGCGTAAAATAGGTAGTTTTAAGCCTAATGGGGAAAATCGCCAGTAAAACTGGAAAAAAACTAATTTAATCTACACACAAATACTTTTCGCGATCAAACTGAATTTTGTAACTATTTTGTTAAAAATCAAATTACAAGATTTCGAGATAAGTCTTTCAACCATTTTTTAGATCAATTTCTAGATAAAATGTTTTTTTTTGCATAAAACTAACCCACTGTCGATTTTGGTTGTTTTTTATTTTACCAGATTTGGCTCCAGATTCTGAGCAAGACTAGTATTTTATAGTCCGGAGAAATCCAAGAATAAAATTGTTTAATTCATTTAATTGTTTCTTTTTGTCATGAAATTATTTGACTTTTTCCTTCGTCATCTTTTAAGCAGCATACAGTTATTCACAACAACATAAAATGCAACGAAGGTTGCAACAAATTTTTACACTGTGTACGTCTACGTTTATACACGAGTCGCGCACACTACGAGCACTACACGAGCATTTGCTGCGCACACGCACGATCCGTAGATTTTCGTTTTTTTGGACGATCAAGAGCTAGCATATTGTACACGGAGCGTTAAGTCTGGACGGTTGTTTAAACGAGCGCGAATGTGGAATCTCATATTGAGTGGACTGAACAAAATATTTCGTGCTAATCGAAGCAAATAAATTACAGCCAATGTTAGCTAAGGGATCCAGAACATTAATGTTTTAAAAAACTGTTAATAAATTGTCGATGGCGATGGCTTGATCGGACTCCATGTTCGCGGTATACGGGCGGAAAATATGCTCGTAGGATATTTGCAGTAGAATCTCTTTGCGTGCTCGCGATGCGTGCACCACATAGTGCATACGTTGAGTTGCATGTTGTATTGATGCGGCTTAAAGCTGCTGCTTCAAACAAACGCCGTCGACGTCAGCGAAGAGGCGCATAAAACCCCGCAAAGCTCGGCGTCAAACGCCGCGCTCTGCTGCGTCAAAATCGATTCAGATCTTTGCAATAGCAACATTATTAAAAGAGTGCCGCCCAGTGCCAGATTATCCAACAGGCCAAGTAGGCACCGGCCTTTGGGCCCCACGCCATTTAGAGGCCCCAAGACAAGGAATCATTACAATTATATTTTTTTATTGTTTCTAATAGATAGAAAAAAGTCATTGATTTAAAAGTCTAAGTGGAAAATGTTTAATAAACTTTTTGATCCGACTAATAGTATAATTGTTATAAATTAACGATAGTTGGCCGTTGCCTGCCTGTGCGGTCGTATTTTGTTTATATGCGCAACTTTGCTACCCGACAAGCATTGCCAGAATTTTTAAACGGCTTTTGCCTATGCAATCGTGTTTTGTTTATATACACGTCTATTCTTCACTATATTGTCGTTAAAATGATTGTCAGCCCAAAGGGGGCCCAGAAAAGTGCAAAGGGACCCCGATATTTCTACAACCTATGGGCCTCTACATGGGATAATCCGGCACTGGTGCCACCGCGTGCCGCCGCGTGCCGCGCAGTGGCGCCCCGTTGACGTCGACGGTGTTTGCTCGAAACCAAGGCTTCAGCTAAACTATATAATGGTCTTTAAGTACAAAAGTTTAAGTGTAATCCTTATACGTACCACAACATCCTCGGGTGACGATTCGAACTACCTTGACAGCATAATGACGTAGCAGGTCGACCTGCCACCAGGGCGATGCCTCGCGTTGCGTTTCTGAGCATCGTCGACCGTCGTGTTCCGACGATCGGTCGCCGTCGTTTGCGTTCGCAGCGCCTCCGCCGCGGACTGTCGTCGACTGGTTCGCGGGTTTGCGATATGCGACGTTCACCCCTGAAGCAAACATATCCTCGAGTCTTCATACAGTCAAAACATAGTAAGTAACTTAAAACGAATCTGGTCTAAATCGATAAGCAGTCGAACTATAGTGTACCTCAATGATTAATGACCTCCAAATTCCATTGAATTTTTGCATAATTTAGGTCATTACCGTGTGTTAATTATGTTCTTTTTACTAAGTTTTTATGTAGGTTCATACGCATATTTATAACAATTTAAATGTCCATCTTAGAACAGGCTATATATAGCCTAGTTAGGTGACATTAAAATAGGATTACTGGCAACAGTTTTTGTCATATCATGTTATCAGTTTTTTGCCACCGTATTTGGGCAAATATTCGTTTTTATGAAAAAATATACGACGACGAGACAGTGATAACATAGTAATTCAAGGTGTTTAGGAAACGTGTGAAACGTAGTTGCGTTTATTTCGACAGTGGGATCTTAAAACATACAGTTATCATATTCGAAGCGATTTTCAATCAGTATTCCATCGTATCAGGTTTTAAATCGAAAAAAAAACATACCACGACATGTAGTTTGAACCATTATCACAAGTTTAACAAAATCGACAAGCTTTCCCTCGACACCTTGCTTTCGAAAAATCTGGAAAATTTATGGTGTAACCGCCATGTTTTATTAAACATTACACGTCCAAACCATGTTTTTTTCCTGTGAAAATCCTCGGTCAATTTGCCGTGTCGTGGACGGTCAATGGGGTATGGATCACCATGAAAGCTTGTCCACGGTCACGGCGAAAAAACGGAGGGCGCCGCCGCCGTGTCTGTGGATAACCTTCAATAGTGATTTCATACAACACTGACGACACGGCGATTTAATCGTATATTTTCACGACGAAAAGAAAATTAAAATAGAGTATTTTAATTTCTAGTCTACGAGCGCTCATCAGTCAACATTCATGGCGAATTAAATTTTCGTAAATTAACTAGGAACGTTAAATAAACGTTTTCGGGGTTTCCCACTATCGTGTACACAATGTAACAAAATGTTTGCATAACCAATGATCAATCGTTACGGTGGTACTGGTGGAATTGCAAACCGCAACAATGGCGGCCCTAAACGAACAGCAACTTTCCGGTAAATAGTTCGGAAGGTGAAGAGCCGAATCGCGCGAACTTCTAAGCAGAGCGCAAGAAAATTGGAAAAGATCTGAAAGCGTCGGACTTTCCATCTGAATCTGAATGCGTCGGTAAATAAAATTAACGCGATTACGTGTTTACAATATGGTATTACTTGACATAAGGACAATTTGGTAAAACCTTTAATAAAACTTTAAAGGTTAGTAATATTAAGGATAGAGATAGATTCTTTCAACGCATTTGCAGTGTCCATTGACCATCAGTCAGCGACAGTTGGGAGGACATTGGGGAAGCACTTTTATATTTTTGAAAATACCTTCAGTTTCATAAGTATCTTTCAATATCAGAAAATATCTTCAGTAAATATGGTACATTAGTTGACTCTGGAATGACTTTTCTCCCGCTGTCATACATGCTAATCACTGTGCGCCTGTCACTTCTCACGAAATTGACCACCCGACGAAATGGGAAAGTATTGTGAACACGCTAAAAAAATCGAGAAAAAGACGGAATTATCTATTTTGACCCCCCCCCCCCCTTCCCGAAATAATTACCACCATTTCCAGACTGAAGTATATCTATATTCCTCCATAATAGCGCCTAAACGCTTAATCCGATTGAACCGGTTGGACCGAAATTGCATTGTAAAATTTTGGTTGGAATATCTCAGATTCAAGCCGGACAAATAATATTTCAGCTTCGCCATACAAATGTATGGGGGAAATTGAACGTCATGACTTCCTTGGCTAATTGCCGGGAAATTCTTGGGGTGACACAACCGATTTTTTATGTCACGCCCGTCGTCCGTCGAGCGATGGCGTTGATGAGATTTTTAAATGATAATGTGACACTTACCACAGAATGGCACCTCCCCTGTCCACTGCCCTGCTGGCGCGCATTCGATTTCGTTGGAGCCGAAGAGCTCGTAGCCGGCGTCACATTGGTAGTTGGCGATCGCGCCCACGCGGGGCGCTCCGTCGCTTTCGCCGCTTATGCGCACGCGAGCGTTCAGCGGCACTGCTGGATGAGGGCACCGACGATCCAATACTAAAATAAACAAAAAATCACTGATTACTACAATGCTAGATTCATTTGCTTGGAAGATTGTTAGCATGGTAGCATTAACACAAGGTAGACAGATAATAATATCGCAGCCGCAGAGAGCAATCGCAGAATGCAAAAAAACACTAATTCCTTCCACTCGAAAACTTTAGAATTTCAAAGAAATAGATATATTCATATACAATAGGCATATATGACGGTCCTCCATTAGATATCTTTAAAAAAACAACTGTTCTCCATTGACAGATCACAAAAATGTAAAAATTACATAGTTTCATAAGCGATGGAACTCAATCAACACATTTGCGACACCTTTACCGACTGAAAAACTGTATAAATGCAATTATTGAAAAAAATACAAACTGAAAGCGAAGAAGAAACTGAAAATTAAAGAAAAGAAGTAACTAGTGTATGCAACTCTGCAAAATCCTTATAGGTACTTCGGTAAACCTCAATTCTGGTAAAAAATAATAAATACGCACCTAGTCTGTTAAAAATTATCCACACCTATTTTTTCTCGAAAATTCTCAGTTTACTCTTGACAACGGCGGTTGTAACATCGCCGAATCGTCGGTGCTTTAAACGGCACGCTGTAAAATCCATTTTTGTCTCATGTAAGAGGCAGATACCTGTTTTGTCATCGATTTCCATGGTGTAATATTTCATTGTCTGAATTATCAGAATCTATTAAGATTCATTGTCTTTGATATTTTAACTTCTCGCAGATTATAGTTTTTTAGATTGAATTTAAAAGTGTACACTGATACTTTCCTGATCAATCACTACTGCAATGAATTAAATTAAATAAAAAGTATGAAGCAGTTAATGACGTAGGTTTTTAAACGTGGTTAAATTTAAAGAAAAAGATCACTATTATGCAACATAAAACTCATTTTATTTTGTTGCGTTCCGTTATTGCGTTGGAGTTGGAAAGTTTATAAAATATGTTTTATTACTGACGGATGGATGTTGACACAACTGGACACGAGTCATGGTTATAATCTTAAATTTATTGCTAAACTCAGATTCTGATATAAATTGCTTATGAAGCAAAAGGCCGTCCTATTTCACCATTTATTGGGAATTCACAGACGGTGTTCATAGATCAACAAAACTAGCAGGTCAAATCATGATGATTAGCGAAATATAACGAACGTTGGACTATTTTTAAATTATTTACCAATATGGGTTTATTTTAACTGTATTAGAATGTTACGGTCACCAAATCACTTTCTCTCATAGTTTTGCTGAAACCGGACTTGTATCGTTATGCTAATATATGGAAATAATGGATTTATATAATGATTGACAATCAATAATGATTGTAAAAGTATATTTTCCCGCAACATCCTTTTAGTCGATCAGTGTAATAAATCATTCTACGGATTAGTGTAAGAATACTTTTATATTTTTATTTTTAAATGGAAAAATAATGTTGACCTACATATACCCTATACTGTATTCACCATAAATGACCTGGTGTGACTTTATACAGTTCCAAAAAAATAAATTACCATTTCATGGATGGGCTACATAAAAGTCAAAATACATAATTCGCTAAAGGCCACATCAGAAAATGTATATGACAAGGGTTTCCGCCGCTGGATAAGCGTAGGTAAGTATATCTTACAAATAAGCACAATTTCAAAGGCGACAAAGTATATTTTGATGGCTAAGCCAATATTATGTATTTTATTGAACAATTCCATGTACTCATCGGATGGAGCAATAAAATACAAAAAAATACAATTATTAGAGTATTCAATTTATGGAGTACAAATTGAGCTCAACGTAGTCAAATATAAATCATAACGGTTACACCGTTTGTAGAATTATGTTCTCAATCTGAAGATATTATGGTATGATAATTTTTATTACAAAGGTAAACTAAATAAATGTTCTATTCTTACAATTTCGAGATTAAGTCCCCAGTAGTAGTAGTAGATGGAGTGGGGGGCTTGTTTCCAGCCCTTGATGTCACCTAGATCTGTAAAGTCTTTTGTAACTACCCACTGTGTGATTAGGTCAGTGGTCAGCTAGTAGCCCGGTACTTCTTACCAGTCCAAGTAGGTCACTGACCTTCAAGTTGGGCAGATCGCTGGGTTCGAGAAAGGCTCGTCCCAGTAAACTGTGTCTTTTGGCGGCGAGCCCTGGACAGCGACAAAAAAGTCCCCAAATTATGCACAAATATTACATGAACATTAACTTAATAAACAGATCTTGCAAGGTTATCTTGACTAATCTCAGCGTTGCAATTCATTTGCAGTTGATTTTTTTTACGTCCCACATTTTGAGCATTTGCAATCGTGCAAGTAAAATGTTGGGCTTTGTAATAAGCAGACAGTTTAATAGTATCACAGCATGTTGACATTATGCAATACCCTTTTTATTATGGCATACCCCTTTTATAAAAGATTTTAGGATACAACTCGTCATCTTGTCTGGAAATGAGGTTAGGTTAGGTTAGGTTAGGTTAGGTTAGGTTAGGTTAGGTTAGGTTAGGTTAGGTTAGGTGGAAGTACTTCCTAATGATGTAGCACAATCGAAGAAAATTTTTTAGATGTATTCATTATCGTCAGTTTGGTTTGTATCCGTATTTATATCCATCCAACTTTATTTTGGGAGTGAAAGACTACAATACGCTTGAATTACTTAGCCGTATTACAGACATCACCTTCGCCTGTAACATTATAAGGGAATACTCATCTACCTACAATATTAGAAAGTTACCTCTGTACGAGCGATACTCTCCCATCTCCCGTTTAGAGCAATAGCACACCGTACCTACAAACATTATAATTGACATGCCACAGGGGAAAATGCTCAAACTATTGCATTCTGCCGCCTGAGGTTGATATCTTTATTTGTGACATTTGAAGTTAACTCCGAAACCTCATCGCCTAGTTTTACTTTAATTACTTTATTTTATTGTAATACTATGTAGCATATTGGTATCGCTAGTAAGCATAGACTGTAATCTTAAATAAATAAATGAATAAATATGTATTATGTGGCCCCAGTCTTGACGTGGCCCCAGTCTTATGTGGCCCCAGTATTATTGACCCTTGTCGGCGGCATTATAAAGATTATTTCCATGCGTAAATAGGCGTGGCAAATGTTAGCGTTTAATTCGCCTTAATTAAGGGGGATAACTATTTTAATTAATCCATGTTTTGATATGTTGACCGTCAGATGTGTGGGGGGTCGACGACTTTTCGCGTGAATGTCCCGCTGATCGAGTGCCAAGATGGTAATTGTGCTTTTCTGCTGATAGGAGATCGCTGAAAAAAGCAATCTACCACTATGAATACATCTTAATATTATATATTTTAGAATGAGTGGTTATTGCAGGAAAATGGGGAAAAATCGTTGAACTCACTGACGTATAAATATATAGACCTGGCATTCAATATGAATTGCAAGCAAAAACCAGTGCCGTTTATGTGACAAAGCAACTTCTTTGGTACAGCAGAACAAGTCGTCTGGAAGTGAAACGTATTAGTATGCTTAATCAAATCAAATCAGGTTTTTTGTCTTTAAGAATCGTATACATAGTTGTTTAGACAATACACAATGCTTTGAATCGATTGTACATAAATTGAGTATTGAATCTGAAGAACAAAACCGGAGATTACATAATCGATATAATGTAGGAGTCTCACCACATAATTTATAATAATTGTAACTACAAAGTCAACTTACATTAGATAAAAATACGTTAGAATAAATTAAGTTCTCATAACTTGGAAAATAATATGGTCCAACAAATACAAAATACAATTTATTATCGGAGAGAAATAAAAATAGTCCTAATAATAAAATAGTCAGTAAAATGGTAGAAATGTCAAGACTAATAAATAAAATGAAGGGGAAATTGTTAGTCGCCTAATTAATTAGAATTTCTTTATATCACACAATTCTCTCTCAACACGGTAGCCTTTTAATTTGGATTTAAACTAAGGTATTTTCCTGTTTCTGCAAATCATTGTAATATTTTCGGGTAGTTTATTGTAACATACCATTCCCGCGTGATTTGGATCCCTTTCAAATAAATTCAAAGACGGACATTATGCCTACCTCTGGCAAAATGAGAGTGAATTTCCTTTTGGGTCTTACTTAAGCTTTCCTCAATTTTTATTATTTAGCAGTTGTATGATGTACGATCGGAATATCTACCAACTAGATCTTAGGTCGTAAAATCGATCTTATATGTGTTGAAATAGGTTTTGCTAACAATAAAAGTTGCTAATAAGAACACGCCGTGCGATCTTCTTTAAAACTTTGTTTGTAACCTTCTTTAAAACCGTGTATGATAATGGTAGTTTACCGTAATAAGTCTTTTTGAGAAAGTCATCGCTCCAATTCATAGACAGGCCTCAATGCTGGTGACTAAGTAAGACAACAACGACGCTTTCATAGCTAAGATGAAATAGAACCAAAGGAGAAACAACATAGAAAGCTCGCACTTCACTTGAACGGTGGCTTCATTAATGCCAAACAATGACCCTTACTGTCATCCGGATGCCAAACCAAACAGCGTGTAAACAAACAGAAGCTCCATTCAAAGACGCCCATTCGCGTTGATCCCGCTAGAGCTATTCACTTTTTTCTTCCTTCCTCTAGCTGTCAGTAGAGAAATTAACATTTAATCAAATTACTCGACATATTTTCTGCACCGTCTCATATAGAAACGTAGCAATAACGTTATTTTTGAATGGAGATAAAATGTTGTTTAATATATTTCATTCTACATGATAGTATTAACTAAAGGAGAACCACCTTATTATCTTTCCAAGTAATTGTACAATTAACATTAAAAAACTACTGAAAATGTATATATTAATAATCGGTACCGTCACGGAAATGGCAAAAAAATATCTTTTTTCACACGCTTTTATTTACCTTGCAATGTTTGTTAGTATGTTAGTATGTATGTTAGTTTGTTTAGGTCAAATCTTGCAAGCTGAATTAGAACAACTTCCTCTTACCCTATGAAGTTTAAATGTTACATGTGGGTTCAGTTCCGATGACAATGCAATGAATGATCTGATTCTACACCCAGGATCGGCTCCCGACGAGGCTACTCTTCCGAGGTCAACAGCACAGACACACAATTTTGTATACGGATTCAATTATGATAGCCCATTCTAAATTTCATTATGACATGGCTGCTGCACCCAGGGTTGGCTCCTCACGAGGGGATACCTCAACAGTCAACAGCACAGAAACGAAATTTTGTATACGCATTCAATTAGGATAGCCCATTTTAAGTTTCACCACGTTAGGTCTGCTGCACACAGGGTCGGTTTCCATCGAGGGGACTCCTCAACGATCAACAGCACAAACACGAAATTCTGTATAGCATTCCCCGTTGTAAGTTCCACTATGACATAGCTGCTGCACCCAGGGTTGGCTCGGTCCGGACAGAGCACTTTAATAAAAGGTTGTTTTTAAAAATGTAGTTTTACTTTTAATTTCAATTGTCTATAGCTACGGCTGCAAGCCCGCTTTCATAAGATAAGAAAACGATAAAGGGGGGATTGATAATTTACAAATAGGGAAGACCATTAGCAAAACAAAAGCGCAAACCCTTTGTTCGTAAAAATGATACTTCAAGTGAAGGACCCGCAATAAAACACTAACAAAAGACGTTACAGTCGAGGAAAAAGAGTCATAAGTTCCGGCATTCTAAAGGCATTCAAAATAAATATAATAGACAAAGTTTGTCAATCGATCTGTTTCATATTTTGGAGATAAATATTCAGTACCTAATCAATTTAGGCCCCACGGAATTCTGTACCCCGGAAGGTGAAGTTGTAAAACCCTTGTGAACGTGGAAGCGGAAGCCATGAAATTCTACCTGGTTCTTCAAATATACCATATACTATGTAACAATATATTGTTTAACTGGCCAATATATTGTGCATTGGCGACTGTTACAAACGGGAATTATAAAATATTCGTTTCAAAGTATGCATACGTTCTTCTATATAGATCTGTAAAAATCTTCTATAAAAATACCTAAATTACAATACGCGACATAGCCCTTCAAATCGTACCCGCTTACACACTGAAATTTGAATGGCTAAATGGTATGCCGTATCTCCCCCCTGACCTCATACCGCGCCACACGATTGCTCTGTATCGGCGCTAGCTGGCCTACTGTATCCTTATAATACTGTGGTATTACTCGACTTCTCAAGGGCATTCGATTGCGTGGACCATGATATATTGCTGTCAAAACTAAAAAAAATCGCTTGTGTCACCCCAACACTTTCCTGTCAAGTAGCCAGGAACTTAATTCATCTGATTATTAATTCCATAAATCCTACCCCCCCCCCCACCCAACCTAGCGCCACCCTTTACTCCCCCCCCCCCCCCCGATGATGATGAATTCGAAATCAAAATCGAAAACGAAATTAAAATCGAAATAAAAATCGAAATCTAAACCGAAAATGACACCAAAACCGAAACCAAAATCGAAAACAAAATCGAAATCGAAAACTATCGAAAATGAAATTGAAACTCGTATATAACATTTTGGGTCTCTGCTGTTAACCGTTGAGGAGTTCCCTCATCAGGAGCCAACCCAGGGTACATCAGCCATGTCATGACATAGCCCCCTTCCATGTTCCACCATGCATGGTGGAACATGGAAGGGGGCTATCATATTTGAATGCGTATACAAAATTTTGGGTATCTACTGTTGACCGTTGAGGAGTTCTCTCGTCCGGAGCCAACTAAGAGTGGACAGATTGCAACCACAAACTTTTCAGCTCATGCCATGACCAAATGATGCCTGCATGCCAAATTTCATCTCAATCGAATGAAGCTTTTCGGCGCTATCGTTGGAGAATTCACACAGACAGACACACTGAAGTGCGTCTACAATACCTTCCTTAAACAGGAAAGTAATATGTTTAAATTGATGCAATTGAATGTTTTCACAGCTATTTTTATAATCGCTAATAAATATGAATGTCTTGCAACACAACATCTGATTTGATTCCGATGAGTAAAGGTGTACCGCAGGGCTCCCTACTTAAAGCACTGCTATTCCCAATTATTATTATTTAGACAGTGTAAAGCACGGAAAGGTCGCAACTGACAGCAAAACTCGCACTTGACCGGTTTACTTATTTTGTCTAACCGCCGCATTTTCATTTGTGATTGTGTCAAAAGATAGGTGTTTTTATTAATTTAATCAGTACATCTATATGCAGCCGATTCGATTTCGTGACATCATCGTCATCGTCGTAATCTTAATCAAATGATAGCGATAAAACACCAAGAACAAGGCCAAACTTTCCATATTTCTTTCATATAGCACTTTCGCTGACAGTCAATAATGCTATTGCCCTTTAAAAGAATAATTTAGACAAAATACTCTTGGTTGAGAGGTGAAAGTAGACAAACGAGACGACCCGAGTTGATTCTTCATATACTTTAAACTTGTTTATGAGGAGCCTTCGGGAAACTTTATCATTATCTCAATATATTATAAAATGCAATGTGGTATTAATTCGAGAATGCTGGACAGATTTCTTTCGGGGTTTTCCTGTATGTATCTTGCATATTGGGAATTGGTTGTAAACTATACGAGATTCTACAAAATTTTTGGAAAGTCGTAGAAAAGTGTCAAATCCAATATTTCAAAACTGCATATCTCCATATATAAAGCGATAACATACATATTTCTCTATTTTATTTTAACTAACTATAAATTGATAGGTACCTATAACAATTACTTATGTTCACTGGTTCTCAAGTCATAATCGAAAAAAGGTAGTTTACATAAAAGGACAAATGTGAAGCAACTGTGATGAAGCTGCTTTTGTTAAGTTTCCCCTTACAAATGTATAAAACAAATATATGTATGGATGACAATTAGTATTTAAGTGGGTCTACATATTAGTACATATTTCAAATATATACGTTCAGCGGTTATCTAATTATAACGTATTAAAAAATGCGGAAAACTTACAACTTTGAAAAAATGCGGAATTTTATCGTTTTAAGAAATATATCCTTCGAGGGTTAATGGCGAAATATCCCATTATATAATAGAATTGATTATACCGAGCATTGGATTACTCACTGCCGTAATACGTGTAGATGGCACTTATAGTTCCAAATATTTATGATTATTCTCTTATTATGTTTAATATGGCGGCGTTCGGTGTGTAACAGTATGGTGACGCTCTTTAGATGGCGCTCTAAACACGCCTATACTGTATCATATCTCGAAATAAAATAGTAATATAAAAAAGTAAATAGTAAAACGAATTTCAAAATCATATATCTTATTATTTTAATATTATTTACATAACTATGTCAAATTTTAATTTAGTATACAGGTTTTATTACATGATAATTACAAGATTTAGTTCATATAGACTAATAGATGGCATTCTAATCTGTCTGTATTATATCTCTGATGTAATCAGCCTATATAAATATGCGATCGATGGCACTAATAATTATTGAATGTTATTATTGTTTCCATTGATTAAGTTGTTAAGGTTTTCAAAATCAATCAGTCTTTTATTTTTTAAAAACATTTATTTTCAATGTTTATTATAGATGGCAAAATAAATTTGTATTTGTTTCGACGGACAATGCAACCACCGCCACCGCAACAATGTCGCCGGAGCAGAAGAGCTATCAGAAGAGATTAGGCCATCTAATACACTATATAATCAATGTTTAAACGAAGAAAATTTTCTACTTTGAAGATTCCTTTGCTATTTAGTAGTACAGATGGCGAGGCGCCATCAAGTAATTCATCAAAGAATAATTTTGTAAATTTTCTTCTTTGATATAGGTCCTTGAAGTCAGTTTCTGTTTTTTTTTAGTGGACGATTCTAATTTATCCAAATTATCCTAAAACGTAGTCAACAAATTTTTTCAACGTCCATTGTTATAGTTTTTTTAACATTTTTCTTTTTCTTACCTAACCTTCCAAATAAAATACTACACATTTTAGATAAAATAAGAAATTCCATTTTTGAAAGACCACCCCAACAGCGGGATTAGAGGTGGCACTCTGCTGCCCGCCTCTGGACAAGCTCATCATCCACTCCGCCAGACTTACAGCATACAGACTGAAGTGTTTGGGCGAGTGGAAGCGTGGAGGGCACAATCATCCTGAGCTAAACCTCCTCCACAAAAGCCCATTCACTCTGACCCAGGATCGATTACGGAAAAAAATTTCGGTAGAGAAATCCTATAAAATCCTAATCCCCACCAGGGAAGAATGGAAAAATCCGCAGTGGCTTCAAAGCCACAACGCAGACGCCTGGTTCACCGACGGCTCAGGAACAAATGGACGTTTTGGGGCAGGCGTGTACGGACCCAAAACCAACCACAGAGTCAGCATCCCCCTTGGACAATACGCTACGGTTTTCCAAGCCGAGGTACTTGCCATATTGGAATGCATAAAACTACAAAGTCGACTTGAGGTAAAAAATAGACAAATCCTCATCTGCTCTGACAGCAGAGCAGCACTGGACGCTCTGGCTAAAGCCACCACAGAATCTTCTGTGGTCTGGGACTGTATGCAGGAGCTCAACAAATTGGGAAAATCCAACAAAATCACCCTAATATGGATACCGGGTCACCAAGGCATACCCGGAAACGAAGAGGCCGACAGACTGGCAAAACTGGGCACACTGGATTGCCCAGTGGAGCCAGCTGTAGGGGTCCCCTTCGCTACAGGTAAGAAAATCATCAGGGACTGCTTGGAGCAGGAACATCGGGCTTCCTGGAAACAGAGTCAGGGATGTCGCCAGGCAAAAACCATGATGGAGCAACCACTACAGAAGAAAACCAAGGCCCTACTTGACATGAGCAAGAAGAACCTTAGAACCACTATCGGTCTCCTCACCCGACACACGACCCTTAGAGCTCATCTATTCAACCTTGGCTTGACTGAGAGCAAGGATTGCCGAATATGTGACGAGGAACCTGAAGACAGCATACACATTGTTGGCCGCTGTACAGGGCTCGCCGCCAAAAGACACAGTTTACTGGGACGAGCCTTTCTCGAACCCAGCGATCTGCCCAACTTGAAGGTCAGTGACCTACTTGGACTGGTAAGAAGTACCGGGCTACTAGCTGACCATTGACCTAACCACACAGTGGGTAGTTACAAAAGACCTTACAGATCTAGGTGACATCAAGGGCTGGAAACAAGCCCCCCACTCCATCTACTACTACTACTACTACTACTACTACTACTACTACTAGATAAAATAAGAAATTCCATTTTATTTTAATTGTTTGGGTAGACCGGCCTCATTTCTAGTTCCTCGGGCTGCTCAGTATCTTCGGCGATGGACTTCGTCTTTTAGAAATTGTTTATTACATCGATATAAGGCGCTTATGGCCCGGCCCGGTGGCATAATGGTTAGGTCGCTTGAACTTACACTGTAAGGATCCGGGTTCGATTCCCGGCTGGGTCACCGTTTTCAATTCTGTCGATCGAATGCTATAACAGAAAATACATTTATGTATACATACATATAAACGCATCAAGCATATATACAAAACATATACACGCATACATACATATAAACACTTTATAGTAGGGTGGGTTGTAAGTTTGTAAGAGTGTTTCGTATGATAATACAACCCATCCATTGTGAAATTTCACAACAAAGAATAGAATCAAACAAACAAACATACTGCATCAGCTCGTGCAGACCATCTGGTTCCAGAAAGCAAATAGAACTTCCGTTTACTTGGACTGCGATAAATTGCAGTTGCCCAGTTAGGGCCGGACCGTGAATTTGTGGGGCCCTGAACTAATATTACTTGGGGACCTGCCTAATTAATCAATTAATTGCTATTTTGTCAAAAAACAGTTTTCGATAATGATGTCTAGGTCGATAGGTACACAGTGGAGAAAAAAAGAGAACAATAAAATAATTGATTTATTTAATATGACAGATACGCAAACAGCAACTGTAAGACTTTTTACTTTTCACTAAAATAAGATAAATCGATTAGCAAAACCGTACTTAAAAAAACGTTGAAACTTAAGCTAATAAGCAACTTAAATAATGATTCATCAAGTCAAACTGAGTAAAATAATATATAATAACAAATAGTAAAATAATATGTAATATGAATAATGTAAGTATTAATATTAATCGTAAAACTAGTTAATATAGGTAAAACATTCTATACTAATTACCCATTGATAAGGCACTAGCCTTAGTTGGGAACTGAACTGCTACACATAGATGTAATTTTTCGGTTCGATGTAAAGTTCGTAATCATTCGGTTATCTCTCGCGTCTAGGCCAGTTAACTGCAATGCGGATTCGATTGCCAACATGGGCCGACGTTAAAATGTGACGGACACGTTTCGTATGTCTTTACAGTCTAAAAAACAAGTACAATATTGTTCTGTATTTACACCTCGCGAGTCACCGGAGCGAGGGTCGGGTCCGCGCGGAGACCTTGGAAGGCGCAAGCAAGAGGCGTTTGCCTTGATTTCGCTCCAATCTGGGCTTAACAAACCGATAATAAAATAATTGCTGGCACTGGGTTTCTCGTGGGTGTGTCATTACTTGGACCAAAAGACACTCATTTTAAATCAGGAAAGAGGGGAGGGGGTGTCACCCACCTTTTGGATACTTTCGGGATTATGCCACAAATTAGCTAGTCAATTTGTACAAGGAAAAAACCTCGACCTTTCGAAAGGTCAAGTACTTCCATGTTTTAATATTGGGTACCTTTGTAATTGCTGTTTTTTCTTGATTTGAGGTTTTTCTTTAATTTATTTTAGGTGATAACTTGTGTTTGAGTGTGAATTTCAAATTCAAATAAATTTTAATTAAAGGCCATGTTATTCTTTTTAAAGAATCAGATGTTTATTTGTTTTTCAGTCGTTTGTTTTTGCTCAAATATTTTCGTTTGTGCAAACCATGGTAAAGTTGAAAATTTACATTATTTTCAAATATGAGATCCTGTGCCGGTGTTTCCTATTACAGCTTCTCGCAGTCTGGCTATACAGTTACCGTAAATGTCTACAATTAGGAAGTGCAAAAAATGATGGAGAAGCGCTCTCAAATCAATGTCAAGCGCTCATATCCACTGCTTCTGCATGTCAACGTATAACAACAGATTTCACTGCAAACAGTCGCAAAGTTACAGTAATTGCGACTGGAGACCCTCGGACACCCAAGATGCTTGTCATATCTTGCTCCAAAAGAGTTTTTTTTTATTTTTCAGAATTTAAATAACTTTTTACAAGGGAAAAAAATCAACGTTGAAGAGTCGGTGAAAAACGCCTTCAAAGCATTCATTGGTTCCTGTAAACGAGTTTACAGCAGATGGATTAAGCAACTCCCATTAAAATGACAAATCTGCATAGATAATAGGGGTCAATATTTCTATTAATTAAATATATATTTTTCATACAAAATTTTTGGCATTAAATTTTCTTTATATAACAGCAACTTCATAGGTAAGGGCCCAATATGTTGATTAGACCGAAGCCAATAGTGAGAGACCAAGTTTGCAGCTGCAAAAGACGGTGACAACTCAAAAACAGCGAAACGATTCACTTTTTTTGGTTTTTGCATACGTTCAACAAAAAGAGAAAAAGTTTTTTAATTCTTTATCTCCCCCGTATACGACAATTATGTATCTTACAGGCGGCCGACCAGTTATTCCGTTATTTTTTTAGTAGATTAAATGTGCTACAATTTCAACCTAATCTGATCACCCTATAGTAGTTTTCGAGACACAGCTTTTCGAAAATTGGAAACGTTTTTTAGAATGCCCAAACATTATTAACAAGGAAAATGAATATATGGTACCTACTCGGTTTAGGATTCAAATATATGACATTTAATCTACCTTAATATAGAAGACTTTAATTTTCTGCATGACGTGTACATTAGAAATATAAAGAAAAAACAGAAACAAGTGAAAAAAAACACTGTTTTTTTGGGAATTGCACAGTTTGCATAGATCTTTTGAAGCTGCAAACGTGGCTTCTTACTTTTGCCACAGGTCCTAGTAACATATAGAAAAATAGAACCATGTGACGGGATATTGTAATCCCCGATTATCGATTCGCCCCACGAACAGATTTGAATCAAGCACAGAAAAATCGTTACAAATTTTTCAAGCATCGTTAATTGGTATACTTTCTCAAACATGAAGCAAAGATGTATTGATTTGCCTAATAAAAATGCAATTGACTGGCGTCTGTCTAATGACATCACTTGAAATAATTACCATGTCTCTTTATTAATTAGATACATGTGTATATTTCCGCATCATTATTTTACTTATGTAAGAATTGACAGACGAGCAAAAGCGCCGATCCGGCGTAGGAAATGAACGTCGCATGAAAGCAGCGGCACTGCATCAAAAACGTGTCTGATGTGCTATATAAAAAATCTTAATGTGGAGTTCACACGCACAGCTCAGAGCCGCTCTATTTGTACAGTTTTTCACTTTGTTGACGCGAAGAAAGAAACTTTGAACTCGTAGTCTCTTAAAAGCAATTTAAAGCAACCAACGATTCAATATACCTAAAGGTGGGTATCCATTAGGTTTGCGCACCAACTCTGCTCCGCGCACCTGCAACTGCTCCAGTAGTGGATACGTTGGCACTCCTGGAGCGTGCAACCATTGATTTTATCAATGGTGCAACGTTGCACGCCCAGCGGCGAGCGCTCCGAGCGGTGGCAGTAAATGCGCGAACACAGAAATGTGGATCACCGTTTATTCATAAAAAAAACTTATTAACCCTTGGAGTAAATGGGTATTTTCATGGATGCATCTGTCTCTTTTGCAGGATTTTCGGCGACATCGACTTAAAGTTTTATAACTACGAAACTACTACACCAATCATAAAAAGAACAACTGCTCAATGATTGCATTGAAATTTCGAATATAGAATATTGAAGCATCATTTTGTAAAACAATTAGATAATTATGAATAAATATGAGAACGTCAAAGAAGTGAAAAAAACGCGGAACCAGATCTGGTCGTATCATACTCAACGGATAATTGTTTCACAACCAGATTTGGTCGTGTCATACTCAACGGGTTAACCAAGGATTAGATAGATAATTTTTTAAAAAAGGTGATCATTTTTTGTGTTTTTTAAAACACAAGGTGGTGGTGAAAATTGGAAAATCTAATATCGGAAAAAGTTTGATAATAATAATATATTTACCACAACTTACAGATGTAAAAGTGAATTTCCGACAATGGTCACAATGAAAAAAAGGAGTAAGGAACCGATTATACTTGGAACAATACTAACGATATGCATTGGTCAAAACTGCACCGAATATTTAACAAATTGTTTATAATCATGGGCGTGTTTATTGTCATATGACAATCTCTTTCAAACAACCCTACAATGAAGTGATTCTATATATGTGTGCGTGTAAGTGTGTGTGTGTTATTTCATTGAATTGAAATGCAATTCCGTTAATTTTATCCAAACGAAAAATAGTGACCCAGCCGGGTATCGAACGCGGAAAGCCTTAAAAAGGTTAGGAACCGCTGAAATAGACCAATAGATGACATTCTATCTCTCCGTTTTATTTTTGTGATGTAATCAACCTATATAAAAATGCGATAGATGTCACTAATACAAATAAATTATTAGTTTTTGTAATCATCAACCCCGTATTAAAAAAAACATTTATTATATTTGATATTATAGATGGTCAAATAAATTGCTATTAGTTTTGCCGGAAATACTATCAGCGCCACCTGCATTTCACCGGCGTCCAATTTGAGTAATCTAATACCATATATTATATGACCAATGCTAGCATCAAGTTTCTGTGCAGTAAACGTACACGTTCTAGTTTTGACCGATTCACTTGAATATCGCAACTGATGTTACAATATTTACCTACCTTCCTGATGACCATGATAATAGATACTAATTAACCACATTTATTTCATTATTTTATTGTTTTATATATCACTTGACTGATCTTGCTGACTTCAGCGCGGAAGCAATAGAAGTGCTTCCGACTTTTATAATTGCACATTAATTATAGCCACTGCCTAATTACTAAATAATATTTTTTTTTATGAAATTCAATCACCTATTACTCTATCGTGTAGCCAATCTCAGATATTGGAAGACGCTTGGCCGGTTGCTAAATAGCTACACGGTAGTCAGCTGTTGTAGTCGGAGCCTATACTGTCACTTACCGACCGGATTAGGACGATTACTGACGGCGCACAAACGATAATAATGTATCTTGAATTGATTTTGTCGTATTTGGTAGAGGTTGAAATGAAAATTTATTCGATTTTTTGCTTAAGGTAACATGATAACTGGGAACGACCATATCTAAGAAACTTTAATTTTATGTTTTTTTTTTTAATGTAAGTATTCATTTGAAAAAGTTTCTAAGCGAATCCCACGATAAGGAACCAATTTACAATTAGGACTTAAAAAAAGTTGCTCATTGCCTTGGACATTAAGGCTTTAAACTGATTTTGAAAACTTTCAGGCGCGGTTATCCTTACAATGTAAGCGCTGAGTGTCCTTTAATTTAATTTAATTATATTGTATGGTTAATTCGCTAGCGTCGCGCTTAGCCACATTTTTTATTTAGGCCATAAATTAATTACAATAATTAAAATGAAAGAGCACTCTTAATATGAGAGTTACGCTTAATATGCTTTACCATTAACACCCTTATACCACTGTGCTAGCGCTGTGATCGAACGTTTATTATGTTCCCGGTCGCTGGAGCGAGCGCATGTTGAATATATGCCTGACACTTTGTCAAAGCTGGATTTTTATTGGTCAAACCCTACAAAATTAACCCTGCATATTTCTTCGCTTGTCCGCCGATTTCGAATATTTTTCTGAGGTCTCATGTCGCCTTAATACAATTTACGATATTTTCGAAGTGTTATCTTATATTGTCTAAGATATGTATGTGTAATATTGTCTAAGATATTTATGTGTAAATAATTTAGAATCCGGACACCAGTCTCAAATCAAAACCCGTCTGCTATCCCGGAACACGAACAGTAACGGATAAAAAAATCAGCCAACTTTAATACTAGTCTTTGAACGAACAAAAAATGCGTAAAATCTTTTCCCCCTAAAGATTAGATGATAATACTAGTACGTGGCGGATACGTTACAAAATAAACATTTTTTTTAGTGGCAATAAAAATGACAAAACACAAAATATTCATATATACAAATCGTTTGCAAAAGTTTAGAGATAAGATACGTAATAAAACGACAAATGCTTGGAAATAGGTGTGTATTCAGATCAAAGGAACTGGTTTTCAGTACCCACCTGAGGATCATCCGTAAAGCACAAATGATAGTTATATACTTAGTTATCTAATAATCATTATTATATGTGTGGTATATATAATATAAGCAGTTTAAGAGCACGTTGCTAGTGAAGAATGTATATCGAAATGGTAGTTTTATTATTAGAGATAGTATAGTTTATTATATTTATGTAGTATATAGTACTATTTACAGTATTATTTATTTTTATATGACATTCCTGAAAGCAGTTTAAACTTTGCGATTTCCTTCGCTGCTTTTTAAGTAGCTTTACTAATTTTATTTTAAATAAAAACATCATCCTATAAACGGATTTCTTTACAAAACTTATCAAATATAAAAATATTATACTGTTTTTTGCAATGTTTCTTTACATATTTTTTAAAATTATACAATTTTATACTGGTTTACCGTATTTTGATAACAATATCCAGCCTTTATTATAAACTTCTCTGCCAGAAATTAAGATTGAAGTTTCTTCTTTCATGTCATTAAGCATATGGAGTTTTTTTTTTTTATTTCGATTTAATGGCTCGTTAATAACAAACTCAGCCTAATTGTATCATATTTTAAATATTGGTAGCATTCGAAATTTGAATTATTTCGATATGTCACCTTCATTTATGTCACGGCTTTGCCGAAGTGATCATTTTTTTTTAATTTTTGATTTTTTCGCTTTAATTTGTCTCGATTGGAGGCATTTTGTGTTGCAAAAAGATTAGCTTGATTTTTGAGATATATGGATGAATAGTGATCGTTAGTCGACTGCAAAAGGACCTTTAAACTTACATTGCACAGTCGAAAGTCGTGTACATCCGTAAGTATATCTCATTCAAATATTAGCATTTCCCGATCCAAGCTGGGATTTCCTTCGCTGCTTTTTAAGCAGCTTTTACTAATTTTATTTTAAATAAAAACATCATCCTATAAACGGATTTCTTTACAAAACTTATCAAATATAAAAATATTATACTGTTTTTACAATGTTTCTTTACATATTTTTTTAATATTATACAATTTTATACTGGTTTACCGTATTTTGATAACATTATACAGCCTTTATTATAAACTTCTCTGCCAGAAATTAAGATTGAAGTTTCTTCTTTCATTTCATTAAGCATATGGAGTTTTTTATTTTTATTTCGATTTAATGGCTCGTTAATAACAAACTCAGCCTAATTGTAACATATTTTAAATGTTGGTAGCATTCGAAATTTGAATTATTTCGATATGTCACCTCCATTTATGTCACGGCTTTGCCGAAGTGATCAATTTGTTTAATTTTTGATTTTTTCGGTTTAATTCCTCTCAATTGGAGGCATTTGTGTTGCATAAGGATAAGCCCTATTTATGAGATATATGGATTAATAGCGATCGTTAGTCGACTGCAAAAGGACCTTTAAACTTACATTGCACCGTCGAAAGTCGTGCACATCCGCAAGCATATCTCATTCAAACATAAGCATTTCCCAATACAAGCTGGGATTTCCTTCGCTACTTTTTAAGTAGCTTTTACTAATTTTATTTTAAATAAAAACATCACCTATAAACGAATTTCTTTACAAACCTTATCAAATATAACAATATATATATATATATATATATATTATTATATATATATATATATATATATATATATATATATATATATATATATATATATATATATATATATATATATATATATATATATATATATATATATATATATATATATATATATATATATATATATATATATATATATATATATATATATATATATTTATTTATATATATATATATATATATATATATATATATATATATATATATATATATATATATATATATATATATGTATATATAATAATTTGGTTTCTCAATGGTGTATTTACAGTGAATAAATAATATTTATATAATAAATAATATTTATTCACTGTAAATACACCATTTAAGTTAATATAAATTTTCCAAATAATTGGAAAGAGCTGAGTGCTTCCTTTCATATAGATAAGGACATATCACGCTATTAATTTTAAGGTTTGGCTGACTACTTTTGATCGCAGCTTCTTTATAACCACTTTTTGAAAATAAAAAAGAAAATTCGAAATTTTAAATTCTTCCACCGGTCACCTGTCATCGAGTTTCTAAGAAGACGGCATAAGCCGACAAAAAACAAGTATTTAATTGTTTTTTTGCTCGAATTAAGATCTAATCGAGTGATTTTATTATTTAGGAAGGATGGTTGCTTAGTTTAGAGATTGGTTGTTTGAAGGGTGAGTGTTTCTAGATTAAAAAGGCCTTGTAAACCTACATCTCTGTTCGCAAGTCAAAGACCACCAACCAATCTCGTTTAAATATAAAGCAATCCCTAATTCAAACAAGGGACCCCTTTCTCCACTATGTACTATGTATGTAAGTGGCTTATATTATTATTTTCTTCATAATCATCCCTCTAATCAATTCTATAAAGGATATACACCAAAAAACTATCAAATATTTTTAATATATGTATATATATATATATATATATATATATATATATATATATATATATATATATATATATATATATATATATATATATATATATATATATATATATATATATATATATATATATATATATATATATATATATATATATATATATATATATATATATATATATATATATATATATATAGAAAAAGGCGTGGAGTCGCTCCTGGTCGCCACAGACTAGATAAGTGCCCTTTCATTTATTTTATCATTTCATTTATTTAGTAATAAACATAATTTCAATTTGAAAAAATAATAATTTACACATTTACAATCAAATATTATATATACCTATATATATATATATATATATATATATATATATATATATATATATATATATATATATATATATATATATATATATATATATATATATATATACACAAAACTATCTATATATATATATATATCTAAAAAGAATATATACACAAAACTATCAAATATTTCAATATATATATATATATATATATATATATATATATATATATATATATATATATATATATATATATATATATATATATATATATATATATATATATATATATATATATATATATATATATATATTCTTCACCAGCAACATGCTCTTAAATCTCTATAGACACAGTATACAAGACAGTAGCATCTCTTAGAACAAAACTAAAATCGCAATTTGCTTGCTGTGTAAAACCTGTGTAAAAAATATAATTGTAAAACACAGAAATCGAAGCGAATACGTCACGAGTCGTAAGAGCTCGGATATGGCCGCCAGATGTAGGTTACTCGGCCCCAGTCGTTCGAAAAATTCGCCAACCTTTACCTACGCGAAACGCTAATCAAAGGCGTTCGTCGAGACATAGAGACGTACCACTCTGCCCACATCACTCGCACCTTCTTCCCGCAATGCCCTGTAGCTCAAGAGTATAGCTACTGTTTGGTATACTGTGCTATAGATCTGGACCGCAATGTCGCTCCCGGACTATTCCACACAATCGCTGAATAATAAGGAAAACTGCCTGAGGCCCTATGTTTATTTACGGCAGCAGGCTACTGCCCTTTTGGAGAGTGCTCTAGCCGAGAACGGGTCTATACAATCTTCAGAGCAAACGATGATAAGTATAGTTACCTCCTTTGTCCCATATTCAGCATATTTACTCTTTTAAGGAAAGCCCAAGATCTGAATTCTTGTCCAGGCAAAGGCTATATTTTTGTCCAAGCCTGAGCTGTTAAATCAACCTCTAATCTAGAAGAGTCAAATAGTACCTATACAATACGGGTATAATGCAAGTTTACCACTGGGGAATTTGAAAGTGGCAGTACAAAAAAGAGGTATTGGCGGAACGATCGGCTGTGTTCTCACAGCTTGAAGTCGCAACATTGTTCACTTAAAATTATTTTATACGGGTATATAAACAACAATACACGCCATAGAATTTTCTATTCTATCCACTTTTTATAAATGTAATTTTGTGTCAGGTGAAAAGCGGATGTTGTCATGAAGAACGACTTTAACTTAAATAAATCAAATAGGTATGCATTAAACAAACACTCACCGCAAAAACAATTCAATTGAAAATGGAAGTTAAGTTCAATGGAAGTTAAGTTCATGAAAACAAAGGTTTTAAACCATAGATTCCATACCTTTTTTCGGTTTGCACTCCCAAAAGCTTATCAGATATCAAAAAAATATTATTTAAATTAAAGAAATTGCAAAAAGATTAAAGAAGTACAGTAGAGCCTCGATAATCCGTACTCAGGCTAATCCGAACGTCGCTATAATCCGAACTGCATACCCCACCCCACTTCCTCGCCTTCGCCTCGCTGCTATGTTGTTTATTAATTAGTCTGCAGTTACGACTGCCACGTTGCGCGTCCATTCCACGTTTTTCTGCTCTGTACTCGTGCGCGGCGTGTTTTTTGAGGTTATAAAGATGGTTCCAACACCAAAACGCAAACATAAAACTTTGACTATAGCCGAAAAATGCACCATACTAGACAGTTTAAAGGACGGAGTGTCGGCAACTTCTCTTGCTTGTAAGTATGGCGTTGGAAAATCAACAATTACAGACCTCAAGAAAAATGAGCAAAAATTGAGATCTTTTATAGCTAAAACTGAGAAAGGACCAGGGTTCAGAAAAACTCTAAAATTACCAGAGAATCCAGTGCTAGAAGAAGCACTGTTCACATGGTTTTTAGAACAAAGACGACGCCACATTCCATTGTCTGGTGAGGTCGTAATGGAAAAAGCGAGATTCTTCCATAAAAAACTAACAGGTTCGGATTTTTCTGCAAGTAGAGGATGGCTTGATAATTTTAAAAAACGTCATGGCATACGTCAGCTGAAAGTGTCAGGTGAGAAAGTCTCTAGCAATACGGAAGCTGTTCAACCATTCCAAGAAAAATTCCTAAACGAGATAAAAGAAAAGAACCTTTGCCCTGAACAAATTTACAATGCCGACGAATCAGGATTGTTTTGGAAGGTTCTGCCGGACAAAACTTTAGCCTCTTCTGCTGAAACTAGCGCTCCTGGGTCGAAAGTGTCTAAAGAGCGAATAACTTTTATGCCTTGCGCAAACTCTACAGGGAATCACAAATTACCATTGCTAGTTGTGGGGAAGGCAAAAAAGCCAAGATCTTTTGGATCTGTAAAATTACCAGTGCATTATGAAGGGCAGAGGCGTGCTTGGGTAACCAGAGATATTTTTCTCGAGTGGTTTAGAGGCCATTTTGTTCCTGAAGTCAAACGCCATTTTAAAAAAATGGGACTGCCACAAAAAGCATTGCTACTCTTAGACAATGCCCCTGGACATCCAAATGCTGAAGATTGGCAACAGAAGACGGCAACTTCTCTGTACTGTACATGCCTCCAAATTGTACGCCTTTGATCCAACCTATGGATCAAAACGTAATCCAAAATGTCAAGATAAATTACAAAAAGAAACTCCTGATTCAAATGTTCGTGCAGCAAGAAGCCGATGAGGCTTTAACCTTGCATGATGTTATAAAAAGCGTCACAATTAAAGACGCCATTTTTTCGCTAGCGCAATGTTGGGATCATGTATCATCGTCTCTTATCGAAAAATCTTGGAAGCCTCTTTGGCCTGAAAAAATAAATTCAACAGAAGATAGATCAGAAGAAAATGATGACTTCGACGTAGAAGACGATCTCCCGCTCAGTCTTTTACGTAATCGTGGTTATACAGAAGAAACCATTTCCACTTTCTTGTCCATGAGTGAAGAGGAGAATTGCACAGATCCTATAACTGATGATGAGATCATAACCCAAATAACGCAAGAGAATGACGAGTCTTTAGCTGAAGATTATTTTGCTTCAAATGTCAAGAAAATTACTCATTCACAAGCCATATCATCTTTGAACACTTGCTTGGAGTGGGCTGAAGAAAATGACCTGTCCTTATCGGAAAAGATGATGCTACGTAACTTGAGGGACAAAGCTTTTTTCTGGTCCATCAACAGGACTCGCCAAACTAAAATAGATCAGTTTATGACTAAATAGACAATTTACACCTTACGTATTTTATGGTACCTAATTATTATGTAAATGTACGGTAAGCAACGAGCCGGGCTTTTTATTTGCATTACGACTGTAGTCCTTACGCTGCTTGTAATAAGAGCGTTCCCAAGGTCAATATGTAAAGCCCAGCTCGTTGCTTACTGTACCTCTTAAACTATGTATATAATTAAACACTATTTTAAGAATAAAAATGTTTTTTTTTCTCCTTACATACTATAATCCGAACGCTTCGTGAGTCCGAACAGGGGGTTAGTTTTTGCTAGTTCGGATTATCAAGGCTCTACTGTAAATTACGAAAAAATAAAACACAATAAGAAGGGGTCGTCTGCTGTTAACCATTTTTCTCTAGGACTTAGATCCATTTCTAAGATCCAACTTTGAACTATATAAGGACATACTATATATGTAAGGACAGACGGACCTACAGACTCATTATATTAGAATTTTTTTTTAAATAAAACGAATATGTAGGAAGATTCTTCGACTGAGTAAGCGGTGCTTTAACCGGTCGAAAGCCAGCATTCGTGCGCAAAACACTGCTCCGCAACGTTTTGGTCGATTTTTTAAATAAATACTAGTTATATCGTTTTTTCGTGAATTCTCCCTTGTTACCTAGTAATTAATCTTGTTAGTCATGTATATAATATATTTATATAATATATATGGGGGCCGGCCGAACGGTTACACGCGGATCTGTCAAGCGACGCAAAATGCCTATAGGCACTGTTGGCGTCCGACGGGTTAATGCCCGTTTGTCATGCATGCCACTGCTTGAGAGGGCACAATGCATTACCTTCCATCACTAGAGTCCCCCCCCCCCCCCCCCCGCCAGTAAACATGCAAAGAAGAGAAAAAGAAAGGCAGAAAGATTCTGGTAGTGGAGATCGCAGCACTACAATAATGTGACGTGGAAAAGATACGAATAATACCAGTGAATCCCATGAATAACGCATAACGAATCGTGATTTGCGTAAATCCCTGCGGAAGGATTATATTTAAGAATAGTCATATGATAATAACCGTTATTTAATTAATTAAAGACGTTATTTAATTAATTAATTAACAAACGTAGGTGTTTGAAGACTGATACTTAAAATAAGAAGCTATATTAACAAGGTTACCAATGACCCGGCTTTACTCTTTTTGTAAAGTTATTCACCTTGAATGAGGTCAGATTATATTAAAATGTAAGCCAGGCCTTAAATGCACGCACGATATTGTAATATAAGTATGCAGAGTATATCAGAATCGAGTGCCAAGGCCGTATTTAGGATCTGTAGACCACTAGGCTGAGCCTGTGGTACGGACTCTATTGAGGTTTTTTTTTTTGAGAATAAACTGCAAAAAAACGCAATTTAGAGCAATTTTTTATTTATCTAAATGAAAGTATTTAAATTGTATTGTAGAAACTGTACAAATCTGTAGAAAATTCTAATAAATACAAACGGAGCTGCCATGGAATTCACCGACCGGAGTCGGGCCCATCATAATACTATTTTTTTTACACTTCTGGGGGATGAGCAGTGGATTCCGGACTTACGAACCGGCTGTGGTAGGTTTAGGACAGCTGTCTTGCCACATGTGAGCATTCACCTTACCACCCATTCACTCCCCCTTCGAAGCCATAGAATTTGAGATGCGCAAATCGCAGTTTTAGATATTTTTTCTAAGAAAGAGTTGATTATTTTTCTGGAAAGGCCAAGATCTTTAAAGAGGTGAAATAGAGATTTACCTGGCAGGCCACGAGCGCCAACTTCCACCGCGTGAAGGTGAACAGTGAAGCCGTTCCGGGTTACGGCACTTGCAAGATCATGGTATTTATTTAATTTGTACTCGTGGTCTTTTGGGATATTTGATTCCCATGGAACAGTTAATTCTACAATAAGAGCCACCTTCCGAGATAGAGAGTAAAGAGTTATATCTGGACGGAGGGCTGTGCATCCGAGACTTTCAGGGAATTTATACTGCTTAGAGACCGAATCAACCTCCAGAATCCAATCTGTAGCTTTCTCGATTATTGAGAAAGGTTTTGTAGTTAAATGTTTTTTGCCTTTAGAGCCATCCCGCACAAACTGTATTGGGGGTTTGGAGGATACTGTCAAACCCTTGTTGGCACGAGCCACTGAGAGACTAATTATCTCGCGAATAACAGCGAGAACTTTGTCATGGCGGTAAGTGTACCGTCCTTGATCTAAGGCCACTTGCAGCCAGCTAGAATGTGTCTAGCTGTGCAAGGGGTATTGCTACAGAGGGGACAAGAACTATCCTCGGCAAAGCTCCAACGAGCGAGGTTACTGGGGTCTGGAAGTGTATGCTGAAAGGCATTCAAATAAAATTTCAGCATCTCTGGCGTCCAGTCATAGAGCATTACCTTCCAGTGCATTGGGGGCGGAATGCAAAAGTCCCCAATTGTTGTCCAATCATTCTGGCATTGAAGGCCAATAGCATGAGCCATACTCTTGCTGTCGTAATCTCCCCGCAAAAGAGACTTCTTCAAGTCCACGTCGCTCGTGGTTGTACTGCCATACCCCAGACCAGTGCCATTCTGGCTGAAGGAACTTTTTGTGGAAGTCTACGCGGGCTTGTAGATCATTTGAATCACTACGGCCACTTATTACGTGCTTCGATATTGCCGAATCTTTGGAATTGCACAGAATCGAATTTTTGGTTATGCTGGAGTTGGCGTAGAGCAGAGAGGGCAGTTTAAGCGCTAGCCCAAAATTTTGTTTGGACCTGAAGTGAGTCGAGGGGTCAGCTGGTTTGGCTAAGGACAGCCAGGATTTTAAACTAGCTGTCACCAGCGCATCTAGACGGGACAGTTGGGTTTTGGTAAAATCGTAAATAAGAAAGGGCCATGACAAATGTGACGTTAGATAATTGTCATAGATCCAGGCCTTACGAGGGCCAGAAATTAGCAAGGCATCTATTTTCGCCAGGCAACTTTTGAAATGCTCTATAACATGATCGCCCGAGACGTCTTTTCCCTGATGGGTGATTTTTCTGCCAAGGAATTTGAAATGATTGTTTGGGTCTATAAGGGTCTATATAGTATCCAAATTTAATGAATTGATGACATATTCAAAATATTTAAAAAATGTTATTCAACACGATTTATAAGCATTATTAAACAGCAAAGTTGAGAATAATTTATGTTTCGAAATATACAAAAAAAAGTAGGTATTTCAATTTTTAAAATGACAAATAATTGTAATGAAATATTGAAATGATAAATAAACATGTTGATTAAAAAATAAAAAAAGCCAGCAAATGTCACTTATATTTACCTAAATCAAACTTAGTACTTTCCTAAACAATCAGACTTAACCGCTCTATTTTTGGGTTATTATGCAAAAAGCAGGTATAAAATCCTTGTTTTATTTCATTACATTTCTCAATAGCAATACTTTGTTTACGACCAGACTTTCTTCAAAGACTTTTTTAATCCCTCGGTGTTGGCCCACCGTAATGTCTAACGACAATTATCTTACACACGGACACCCATCCAATTAATGACCACGTCCGACGCTGCTTAAATTCGGTGATCTGACTGGAATTAGTGTTTCAATGCGGCGTAACCACTTTCCTAATATCCACCTTCCTTGACTAATTAATAACTTTTGTATTTTCCCAATCATCTTTTTGAAACCCGTGGTTAAGCTGGTTAAATTCACTTAATTTTCACAAGTCATTATTTTATCTACTAAGTTTTGAGCTGCTGCAATTACCTCTTTATTGGTAAGTGTCTCTACTTGTTATAAAACTACTTGCCTCTAGCCTCTGCCGCAATGGAGATTTAAACTGATCTATGGCAGGAAGGCAAATCTGGGTTTCATTCGGTATATTTTTTTTTGTGGTGCAATTATTGTTTACATGTAGAAATAAAATGAGGGAATGAATGTCTCGGTATATAATATGTATATGGTATACTAGCTGCGCCCAGCAGTTTCACCCGCGTGGTGATGGAAAATTGTGATAATGATGATAGAAAACCATATATCTTTATAAATTGTAGCCTATGTGTATTTCTGATGTGTAAGCTATATTATTATAAAGTTTCATCAAAATCCATTCAGTAGTTTTTGCGTGAAAGAGTAACAAACATCCATACATACATACAATCTTTCGCGTTTATAATATTAGTAGGATAAAGTATAATATATGAGCCACAGCGTACGTGGGGATGTCGACTACAACGGGCGCACCCGTCACCCCAGAAAGTTTTAACGATAATGATCGTTCTGTCTCCCGTGAGGTAAGCGTAGAATACTTTGGGACGATACAAACCTACCGTCCAGCAAAGCTACGAACTCGCCAGAGACCAATGCCTTATGGCTAGGCACTAAGAATATAACTCAGTGGGCCACCTGGCCTCTGGCTACTAGTTTTGGCAGGGATTTTTCATCTGGATTTAACCAACAGGATACGAGCTGTAGGTCGCTTGCGCATTTTCTACCTGTCTTATTTTCAGCGGTTGTTCAGTTTGAATTTATCGCTGACCATGGCATCATTTGCCCGGCTCTGAATTCGAGATCAGGTATCCAACTGGACTTTTTAAGAGTGGAAGACGGCAGGTCAACATCCACCCCCGCTTCTTAAGAAACAGTGTATTTGCTTAGTCACCCGACTCCTTCAGTAATTAGTCAGAGTACACAACCGATTGGTTGTTGCCGCACGGTGGGCAAACCGTCCAGTAGCGCCGGGAGGCAATCTTCCAGGGGAAAGCGATCCACCAGCCTTGAGGCCTGGGACGCGAGAGTCCTACCTGGGGTAGTCTTCCACAAGAGGAGGCTACTGAATAGGAGCTGAATCGTGAGTTGGACCTGAAAACACAGTGGATCTTATGGCCAAAGCTGCACGAAACCCTTTGCTACAGACATAGCGTACTATGAGGGTTGCTCCTTGAGTACTTATTAATTACAACTGTCTTAACTGTCATACTGTACCAATAACTGAAAACTTTTGCTCTAAATTAGTAGTCCTCGAAAAACTGATTCTTCATACATTTTGAGGAATATTAGTAGGAATCGAAGTACTATGTAGTATAATAAGCTAGACCTAGGAATATCGGTTCCAATTTCAAGTTGGGATGTCCTCAAACCACTGTCTTAACATTAGGCAGAACTTTGTCTAACACTCCATAGGCCACAAATTTCGATAAACCGCCAGATTGAATATCATTGACGATGCCGAAAAAAACAGCAACTTAGATTACATTACAGAGATAGATAGCTTTCACTGGAGTTAATTGGGAGTTGAGTGACTTAATGAATGGAGGAATACCTGAATCTCGTCGCTCATGGCGGCCCTTTCCGGTGTTTGGGTAACATTTTTAACACATAACATATGCTGCAGCAGGAATGAATCGAGCGCGCAACTAGACGGCGAACTTTTAAATTCATTTTTAAGTGTTAGTTATTTTTTTTTTCCTTAAAGTATACTTCAAAACACTTAATAGGACAATTTTCAGGCCAAGAAATATATGTGTCGATAACACATTTATGTTGCATTAAAGTTTACGAAACTGAAATATGTTAAGTAATGGTATCGTAATTTTACATTATAAATGGGTATATAATGTAAATATTCGAAGGCATACAAAAATTGACAGTTGCTCTCCTTAATATTTTCAGGTAATTCGAGTAGGCACAGTAAAATTTACCAGGTATGGTTAAATGGTTAGGTATTGTAACCATTTATATTCATAGTATTCAATACGTTTCTTGAAATATTTTAGTAATCCAAAAAATTGACATTCACCTTTTAAAATTTAGTAATTGAGTATGTCTTATAATATATAATATTGCATTGCCTATTTTTTCCCAAAAAATAATAAAAGTATAAAACAGAGCGGTGTCGATTCTAGTTGCGCTGAATAGCTCTCTCGCTTCCCGTCCCTCTCTTCCTTTCACTCGCAATTTGCTGCACATTTCGGCTTCTTCCTGTTTATGCCACGTGCTCGCTGCACATTTTACGAGCCCTTCATTTCGAAAAACCGCATTAAGTACCGCCATTTTATTGCCTTCCATTATGAGTGTCTTCGCCTGGGCGGTTTATTATAATATAGTATAGTAGTTCTGCAAATAGCTACATAAACCCACAGTATGATAATGATGAATCCACTGACAAACCATATTTTAGCAGATGATTGACTGTACCCACAGTTGAAAGCTGAATTGCTTGACCAAACAGAATTGTATACAAGTATTAAGTTTAACCCGTTGAGTATGAGTCAACCAAATCTGGTCGCGAAACAATTATCCGTTGAGTACGAGTCGACCAAATCTGGTCGCGCGTTTTTTTCAGTTCTTTGACGTTCTCATATTTATTCATAATTATCTAATTGTTTAACAAAATGATATTTCAATATTCTATATTCGAAATTTCAATGCAATCATTGTGCAGTTGTTCTTTTTATGATTGGTGTAGTAGTTTCGTAGTTATAGTACTTTAAGTCGATGTCGCCGAAAATCCTGCAAAAGAGATAGATGCATCCATGAAAATACCCATTTACTCCAAGGGTTAAAAAAGTATATATAATAAACACAAATCATATTACACCCAAGAGCAATGAATCTGGTTCACCAACATAAACGTATGAATATGTCGGAAACTAAGAGTGCTAGGATATTCAATAATTACCATATTAATAATAAATATTGATTGATATCCCAGGAGCGCATGTTTAATTTATTTTTTTGTGAAAGAACAGAAACAAAAGCAAAAACAAATGCAGTGAATTCGTTGTTAGATTTTCATAAAAAGATTTATTTTGTTTTAATCTCTTTGATGATAGTACTCTACGCTCTACGGCAACTAAGAAGTCTTATTAATTTTATTTGAGTAGTATTAAATTATCTATAAAATACTTATTATTTGAATAAGCTAGCATTCTTAGTTTCCTAGATATGTAGGTTATATTAGTGACCCGGATTCATTGCTCTAGCATAGGTTCTCAACCTTATTTTGCCCACTTTGAGAATATTTTTTTCCTAGAGCCCCCCAATTTTTTTTTAATTACCATCTGTCGCGAATCTGACAGCTATTGTCACGATTATATTTTTTCTACCTTTTCTCTGGGTCTTCTACTGCCCCCTTGAAAGTCTCAAACGTCCACAAGAGGGCGCTATCGCCCACGTTGAGAACCTGTTCTCTAGAGTGTATTAAGTACCCAAGTCAAAAAATCATGGCGTTTGATAAGTGGTGGTGCATCTAGAGCCCTGGATAATCTACATGTAAAAAAGGTCGAAAATATAGTACAAATATCCTTGATTTATGCCTTTGTTTCAAAAAAATATTTAGTTAAAATATAATTATTTTATTGATATAGGCTCTCGGTAACGACGAAAAACATATATGCAAATATTGTCCCAAAATGTGCTAATATCTCAGTTCTGCAACTGAATTTAACTTACCTGTCATGGTATGAAATGTAGCTCACTCTAAAACCTTTCATTTGACATGGGTGTCATCTCTGGCGGTTCCTGGTCCAGATGTCATACAAAGTGCCCATGGTACATATAGTTTTTCAGATATTTCGTTGTAGCATCCAGGTGACGATAGGTATAATATGTATCTAAAATTATTATATATTCTGTTTGTCATTCACACCTCGGCGTATGATAAGATTTGAAAACTTGAAATTTATTTGGAATTAGCAAACTTGCGACAGTTGAAACTTTTTACTCGTCATCTAAACGCTACATGAAAATAGGTACTTGAAGAACAGCATTTTAAAAGATACTACTACTAGCATATAAAATGTTGTAATGAACTTGAAGTCTGTATTTTTAAGTCATTAGCATGTTCATAAGCATTAGTATTTAAAGCTAATTGTGAATTTAAAAAAGGTGGTTTTAAGGGGGTATTTTCAAAGTAGCTGCACATATTGTGATTGACTCTGAGTTGTCTGCTTCTAGCAGTAAGACAACTAATATTAGACTGATACTTTTAAGTACCTCATGCATCCAAAGCTACATGTTTACTACACTTGATAAGTAAAGACACCTAAATTGTAACTGTCCAGCAGTAGAGCGCGTTAAACAAATAAGATATATAGGTGTATTTATTGGAAAAAAGACAGAACATATTGGAAATTTAGCAAACAGGGCCAGAGAACTAAACTAAATACTTTTCAACGGATATTAAAGGATTTATGACCTCAACTTTAGTAAACACGGTATACTTTTGTCTATGTGAATCTATTTTAAATCATGTCGTTAGTGGTTGGAGTACCGCTGGTAAAACGTCTTTATATTCAGTTATAAAAACACAGAAATTCTATTGTATCAGTGCTTATATTCTATTGTATATGTGCTTAGAGCGATTAATTCCAAACCATTTATATAACCATCTGAATCTGTATTTTGGAAAATTTAAGAGTTTTTTGATGTGGCTTCAAAGATTTGAGTTGACGTTATATTTGTAAATATTCTTTAGCCCAGGTACATAATGTTTTTCAAACGTAGTATACGGTTCACTACATCATAATTTAACAAATTTATAAAAAAAATCATCAATGCTTTAAAAAATCTTGAATTCCAACCCTGTTAAAAAAAATCGAATATAAAATCTCCGCACAGCTTCTTTCCGCGAACAAACCAGTTTTTACAACTCAAAGCAAATTCAAATTTTAAAAAATCAATTTTAAAGATATCGAAATGTTCCTTCCACTTCTGTCATTTCAAGTTCATTGTTGGATAAAATAAAATGTTGACTAATAACTAGCCCGTTGTAGTTGCTTAAACTCAGGATAAACTCAACCACACCTGGTAGCCATAAAGTGTTTCTATAGTTATTTTTGTCCTAAATTTACATCACTTTTTGCTTCTCATCTCTTACGCTATATAATAGAATTCAAGTATCGCTCTGACAACCATATATATATATATATATATATATATATATATATATATATATATATATATATATATATATATATATATATATATATATATATATATATATATATATATATATATATATATATATATATATATATATATATATATATATATATATATATATATATATATATATATATATATATATATATATATATATATATATATATATTCTTTTTAGAATTGATCAATAAGATGATTATAAAGTTTATAATCATCTTTATAATCATATTATTTACTTTATAATCATCTTATTGATCAATTCTAAAAAGAATATATACACAAAACTATCAAATATTTATATATATATATATATATATATATATATATATATATATATATATATATATATATATATATATATATATATATATATATATATATATATATATATATATATATATATATATATATATATATATATATATATATATATATATATATATATATATATATATATATATATATATATATATATATATATATATATATATTGATATTTGATAAGTTTTGTAAAGAAATCCGTTTATAGGATGATATGTTTATTTAAAATAAAATTAGTAAAAGCTACTTACAAAGCAGCGAAGGAAATCCCAGCTTGGATCGGGAAATGCTAATATTTGAATGAGATATACGACGTAAGTATATCTCATTCAAATATTAGCATTTCCCGATCCAAGCTGGGATTTCCTTCGCTGCTTTGTAAGTAGCTTTTACTAATTTTATTTTAAATAAACATATATATATATATATATATATATATATATATATATATATATATATATATATATATATATATATATATATATATATATATATATATATATATATATATATATATATATATATATATAAAAATATATATATCAGAGCGCTGTGCATTGTCTTTCGAAGGACAAGCAGGTACTGCATTTGAATAATTCTCGCTGATACAAAATTAACAATACGCTAAAAGTAATTGAAGGTTACGTTATTCGTTTTCATGACTTTAGATTCTTATCAGTGATGCTTCAGCAAACACAACACCTTTTTGAATATTGTACTTTTACGAGTACTTCCTCATAAATATTTAAAATATTCTGTTGTATTGAACATTTTGTATTGTGCGTTCAGAAGCAGTCATGACTCTTTAAAGAAAAAGAATATAGATTAGAGAACTATCAGTGGGATCGATAATATGACAATAGCTCCAGTCATTATATACGCCTTGAAAGTAGCAGCTCTGGCAATGCTCAACCGATCGAGATATGGCATGAGGATAACGCTCGAACAAGCTAGAAACCTGCAGCCCAGAACAAAAATATGCAAGCTTCTCGAAGGAAAAACGACAGCAAGAAATATTTTCTAGGGTCAAAGAAGCAACCGCATATTCTTACAGTCACATAGAGATACTCAGCAAGCAAACGGTAAGTAGGAAGACCAAAACATAGAAATGATCTAATATATGGCATAGAAAAAATCATGACATGGGATACTTAGACAGAGCGAAATAGGAATAGGAAAATTTGACATGGCTAGAATGCGGAACTCTGCAGGAAGTATATAAAATGGAGGAAACGGACATGGAAACTAGCGAAGAGAAATACACAAATGGATCACCGATACAATTAAATATCAAGCAAACGATCAGACAGAAGATCAAAAATATATTAAATATGGAAGAAAGAAGTGAGAAAGATAGACACACAGGTTTCTCTCTATTTCTTATCAGGTTTACCTTTCCCTCCGTTCCTTAAATTCAGATGTACTTCAACCTTGAAAATATACTACCTGGTGTAATGATTTACCGTCTCAGGAGCACTCCTAGCGGGGCTGGCACAATTTGCTCGTTCAGATGTATGTAACACAACTAGCATTATCATCATCATCGCAGCCTTTGTATTATCCATTCCTAGACATAGGCCTCCTTCAATATCTTACACGCTCGCCGATCTTGAGCCCTCCTCGTCTAGTCTCGTCCACCTGGTAGTCTGGCATCATCAACCCAGCCTAAATGGCCTTAGTGGCCTAATTTTCAGGAGTGGTCTCCATTCGAGCATTTTAGAGGTCCACCCAAAATGGACCAATATATCCCGCCCATATGGTCCGAATAACTTTAACTCTTATCTTACACAGGATCCGATCGGTGGGTTTTCGGTCACCCGAGTTCTTCCCGGCTGACTGTCGAGTGAGAGTCTTGGTCTCCGATCGTAAGTAAAGACAGGCAAAACACGTTTCTCGAACACTTTGGTTTTCATTTTTATTAAGATTTCTGTGCGCATTATGTTTTTATTGGCGCCAAAAGCTGCCTGTGCTGCTTGTGCTATCCGCTTCTCGATCTCTTTAGTTTGGTTTTCACCATCCAGTCACCCAGGATGATTTTGTATTTTAGATAAATATAGTCGTTTACGACTTCGACTAGGAACTAGAATAGAAATAAAATGGAATTTAAAAAAAAACGTTGCTTTGAAGCCCTTCCTCCACAGAAACTTTAATCCTAAGTACCTATCTACCTAATAGCAATAATACTCTCTTCACTCTTGGTTCGAAGAAAGTGGCGAGCGAATGTGAGTATGCTTTCCCAGAGAAAATCATTTTATTTGTGGAGGAAAAATCGTTGGCAATTTCAATAAGACAGGTTTACTTGCCTAATAAATATGTAATTATTCTGTGAGACGAGTATATCAAGCATGGTTGTACCTATAAATTTTGTAAATATAGTTACCTATAGATTGAGGTCTTACCTATAAATTAAAGAAATTATAAATATTTAACATAATAAATATGTGAATAATGCGATCAAGCTTTTTTAAGATCATATAAGTCTTAGTTTTACGTATTTTATACGTTCATAAGTTTATATAAAATCAGTAGGTAATGAAATTTGGCGTCATGCATTTTCATGACTAGATAGTTTTAGAGAATTGCCTCAGTTTTCACTTTTTTTCACGGATAAAAAAAGTAATTAATTAATAAGTCTTCTTCTTCTTCCTCCTCAGCCTGGTTTAGTCCACTCCTGGACGTAAGCCTCTTCCTTCCTCTTGCATGTCTGTCTGTCAGGTGCTGCCCTCAGCCAGTTAGTCCCTGCTGCTTTTCTGATGTCGTCCAGCCATCGTAGTTGTGGTCTCCCTACACCTCGCTTTGTAGTTTTTGGTCTCCACTGGACAAGCCTCTTCGGCCACCTCGCGTCATCCTGCCTTGCGACGTGACCTGCCCAGCCCCACTTCAGGCTGGCGATACGTTTTATGACGTCTGATACTCCCCTGCGTCTTCGTATCTCTTCATTGCGCACTCTGTCGCGGAGAATGTTTAGCATTGCTCTCTCTATAGAAATTTGGCATACTCTGAGGTGGTTGGCACTGCTCTGGATTAGAGGTACTCTTTGAAGGCCGTACGTTGCTACTGGCAGCACGCATGTCTCATAAACTTTCCGCTTTAGGTTGATAGGCATCGCTGGGTCTCTCGGGATCTAGGAAAGGTTTCCGAAGGCCGCCCAAGTCAATCCCACGCGTCTGATAACTTCTGCACGCTAGTTGTCTTTGCCCAGTTTGAGTTTGTGGTCAAGATAAATGTAGTGGTCGACGACTTCGAGTGTCTGGCTCTCAACGGTGATCTGGACTAGGTCTGGGCTCAGGATCTTTGTTTTCTGAAGGATTATCTTCAAACCAACTCTCGCTGATGCTGCGTGGAGTTGCCCGAGCATGTTCTTGGGTTGTAATGGGTCACTGCTGATCAGAACTACGTCATCGGTGAAACTGAGGTGGTTCAGGTACGACCCATCTACGTTGATACCCTTTCCTCCCAAGGCAGGCTCTTGAAGACGTCCTCCAGTGTCAGAGTGAAAAGCTTAGGGGAGATCGTATCGCCCTGCCGTACGCCTCTCTCGATCCGGATCTTCTCCGTCACCATATCGTCCTCAAGCTTCACTTTTAGCGCGGCATTGTCGTATAAGTGGCGAATAAGCTTTGACTATCTGGAGTCGATTCTCGCCTTGTCCATTGCTGTGAGAACTGCCCATATTTCAACAGAATCGAATGCCTTCTGGTAGTCGATAAAGGCCAGGTGAAGTGGGATGTTGTACTGAGTCGCTTTCTCGATCAGCATGTGCATAAGTTATAGGTGGTCCACCGTACTGTAGCCTCTTCTGAACCCTGCCTGCTCTACTGGTTGGTAAAAGTCCAACTTATTAGTGAGTCGGTCTGTTACGATCCTCATCAGCAGTTTGTAGAGGATAGATAGCAAGATGATAGGCCGGTAATTCTCCACATTCATGTGGTCACCTTTCTTGAACAGTATGATGACCTCGGCGTTCTTCCAAGATGTCGGTATCCGTTGCTCTTGCAGACACTTGTTCATAAGGATAAGTAGTACTGCCTCCAGCGGCTTTCCTCCCATCCTCAGCATCTCACTTGTCACTCTGTCTTGCCCGGGTGCCTTAATAAGTAATTATAAGTAATTAATGTATAAGTGCGTTACTGCGGATAATAATAATAATGTTAGAAATTTGATATACCGCATTTAAGACAGACATTTTGAGGCCGCTATGACCATCGATATATTTTTAGGGAATTGTATATCGATGACTATGACAAACGCGCAGACGTCCTATCCCAGTTAGTGATTTTGTGTGAGAGGAAATTATTGAAATAGTGAAATACTCAAAATACTGAAAATGTTGTTAGTGTGGCCGGTCGGTAGGTATTCATATTATTATATTTATTTTATCCGTCGCTGGCAAAACCACGGTTATAAGATTGGCTTTTGTGTATTGTATATTCTACAACCAACCAGCTCAATTAGGATTATGAGATCAGTCGCATAATTCACGACTGACGGGATCCGCGTACAGCAGCCATATCCTCGGAAGCTGTAGTCATTCGTCCTTGATTTTGATCTCTAATATATTTACGTCTATGTAATTCTCAGAAGGTCCCGTGTAAGTTTAGATGGCATCAATTACCGCGTTATGGGCTACGAGTTATAGTGGCTAAATGAAAGCCGCGAAAGCGCAATTTCCGTGCATGATGAGTTGACGACGAAGACATGCACAAGTGCATGTCCTCCATTTGTGAGAAAAACAAGATCATAAAGTCGAAGACTATCGCGGTTGTTTGACATTATAAATAGGATAGAAAACGAATTTACCGCGTGAAATTTGTAGGACCCGACGTTTCGGTGACGTTGCAGCTGCCGTTGTCTAGGGTATAATAGACTGTCAGTCTACCGTTGTCTAGGGTAGACTGTCAGTCTACCCTAGACAACGGCGGCTGCAACGTCACCGAAACGTCGGGTCCTACAAATTTCACGCGGTAAATTCGTTTTCTATCCTATTTATAAAAATAAGATCAGTCTTTCATATTAGTAAAAAAAATACAAATTAATATTAAGTAAGTATGTCTCCACAGGTAGGCAAAATTTAAGTACTGCGGATAAATACATGACAGTTCATACCATAAATACGCAGATTACATACATACACTCTGATAGAAAACTATAGATAGTCAATTTCACATTCGGGGAGTGATGCACATTTATATATTACGCCATATTCATATTCTGATTATCAGTGTCGCTGTGACCCTGCTGTTACTTTATTGTGAGACAAGAGATTAAAATCACTTATATAACACCAAAAAGATACCAAGGACACATAATATATATCACAAGCATGTATCGGGCTAGTCCTAAGCGAAGCAACAATATATCCATAGTTTCACTGAAAACCTTCTGATAAGAGGGGCCCTTTCCGCATTGATACTTGAATCATAAAAACGTTCTCGCGACCGATATACAGCTACCTTTTGTTAGGTGGGCTAGGAAGCGATATTCGCCTATTCGGTCGAATGTGTAAACTCTGTATTGGGAAAAAATCATTCAGTTTGTCCATAATATGTATCACAATCAAGTAGCACTGTAGGTGTGATCGGAAGTATTGTTCGTACATGCGAAAGCCAATTTTATTTTTCTCTATAATGGCGTGTTTATCAAGAGAGGCGCGATTAATTCAACCGCTCTGACGAAGTAAACAGATTGGCGTGCATTGCGGGTATTATTGGCATCTGAATTTTGTTCCGATCCAGGGCAGAAGCGAAGTGGACCCGCAATAGTCAGAGAGGTCGCTGCAGGAAAAGACTAGGGCTCCTAAATGGTATCCTGTGACCAGCCTTGATTGACATCTTCCTTTGACAACTTTGCGCTGCAGCTTCGGAGAAATGTGTAGGCGAGATCTATACCAAAGGCGAGCCTGGCAACTTGTGTTACACCTGAGCTAATTGCAGCAGGGATCTGGGAAGTAATCCCCTAGGAGTGCGGGATCTTAGGGGCATCTCGTGGTGGTGGACCTTCTAACTGGTCGTTGGCCACCCTATCCTAGGATAATCTAGGCAAAATGGGACGCTGCTTGGAAAGTGCACCAATGAGGCAGAGATCCGCGAAATCGACCTCTGCCGCGATCTGTCGCGGTGGACGGAGAACTCTATCCAATACAGGTAAGCAGAGAGGGGAGTAGCCCAGTCGGAGACTGGCGGCCGACACCTTCGTCGGCGACTAGCTGCCGATGCCTCCCTGTTCGGTAAGCGGTGATATCGTTTGCTGACATCCCCAACGGCATAACGCGAACAAGACGTTAAACCTCTACGGCAATTCAAAACCGCAAGAAAAGATTATTGAATGCATTAAGCATCATAAAACTTTACACCATTTTTAGATTTTCCCTGAGAATTCTCACTTTGGTCAATTCACTATACAAAGGAAGAAATCGTTTGTGACGTTGTTATTTAATATTTTTCAATTATTTTAAATAAATATATTCACCTCGAGGTTATCTAGACTATTTAGAAGACGAAAACTTAAATTTCGAGATATTTAAAATTCTAATTAAAACCAAAATACGTAATTGAAAAATTACATTAAAATATTCAATACTTTTCTGGGTAATTGAATTGTAGACTCTTAATTAATCTAGATATTCTTAAAATTAGCATGTGTTTTTAAAAAAATACGTAGAATAATGGTTAACAACGTTGCAAACCACCGATTGCGTTAAATGCAGACGGCTGAGGTCCGATCCGAGACGTTTACTAAGAATGAATCCAATATATAAAAAATACGTGTGGCACTCGGGGACTGCCGCGGTAAAGCTATTGCATAGCCTGTTTTAACAACTTATGCAATTATAATTATTTATTTATTTTATTTATTTTATTTTTTCTGATATCTGTTAACTGCGCTCTATCGGAAAACGTTGACATTATTCCGAATCATTTGCGGCAGCAAAAGCAAATGATTCGGAATAATTTAAACGTCTTCCGATAGAGCGCCGCGCACGATTTTTTTATTCGATAAAGCAAAAAAAAACGAATTATTCGAAAAAAATCGTAGATAAAAAGATAGATAATGAAATTATCTTTAAAATGATGCAGGTTTCATAATAATACGCCAGATAGTATTTGCGTAGTAGTCGTTTTTGTGTTCGGTTAGACCTAATTTCACAAATTAATTACACTATGTAATATAAACAAAATCTAAAATATTCAAAGCTAAGAATATTAGGAAGATGTTCTTGTTTAACATATATTTTTTTCGAATCGTAAGCAGTACTCGTTTAGACGTAATTATCAGTTTAAAATCATTAATTTTCGTTGAGAAATGTCTTCATTCGGTCGCCGCGCTGGCCTAGGCCCGCGATAAAAGCTATGCAATAGCTTAATAAATTATATAGGATTTTTAGTTGGTAACTACAAAAAAATATGCCAATATCTATTGTCCAAGTCTTATAAGATTCATAAGATTCAAATGTATATGACTTCTGACAGACTTACTAAAAACGTGCAGTATAAGATATCATTTGGCGTTGAGTTCATCTTTCATCACGACGCCACCAGCCCGCCACGACGACTAGATGAAGTTTCTTGCCGAATTTTAGGTTTCTGCTCCCAGCTATTTCAGCACTTGAATATTATGTCATCACAAGGTACAAACGCACTAGGTCTTGTCTATGTGCCTTGAAATTCTGGAGGCATAACGTTGATAAGCAAGTGGCACCGACTGGTCGCCATGGAAATCGTTATTCGGTGTGTGTGTTTCCACTTGAAAACGGGGTGACGGTACCTGCAGCGAGCTCTTATACTAAAATAAGTCATTTTCGCTCGACCTAGTCTGCGCTGCAGCCAGTTGCGTAACCAAATAGCACTTGTACAGGCGCTATTGGGCGTCCCAGTTTCCACGCACGCCATCGAACAATGGGCGGTCGGACGACTTCGCTCCGGTGAAAACCAATCGGAAAATCATAGACCCTGCGATTGAAGACCTACAATCAGACGCTTATTTAGTGGTTATCTATAAACCACGTTACGTTATTTAGCTACAAAGCAAACCAACGTATTGAAGGAGAAGACTCTGAAAGTCGTTCTGAGGCACAAGGCGAAATTTATTTTGGACTTCAAATGTACAAAAATTGGGGTGGGCTCAGTCTTGTCCGAGCCATAATGGTCTCGATCTACGATTCCTTTAAGGTATTTGCCTCGAACAAATACAAGTCTTTTGTTTCGGTACAATATAATTTCTTTATTAATCACTTCCAAGAACCGCTTGTACTAGATGGTACCGGCTCGGTGTGCACCGCAGTTATTTTTCTTCGGAGCTCCCGTAGCGGTCTCTATCTCTCGGTGCTTGCTGGACTTTGGGGGGGGGGGGGGGAGGGTTGGATTCCTCTCGAGCCGCTCTTTCTTTTAGTTGCCGTTTACTTCGATTCTATTGATATTTTAGTTTCATTTATGCCAAAATTCTTAAAAAAGAGTGCAGCTTGCTTTCACCGTGCTAAAACTTTCAAGATCCTTTTTTTCACTTTTGTCAGAAGCATCTTGGAATATGCATCTCAGGTATGGAACCCTTGTTATGATAAATATATAAATAGAATCGAGCGCATTCAAATGAAGCTTGTGAAATATCTCTGCTTCCGTCTGAAAATCCCATACAGCTCGTCTAACTATTTCAATTTATGCAAGAAATTTCATATCCTCCCCTTGATCAAGTGACGTGAAACCGCGGACTTGACCTTTTTGCTAAAAATCACCTCCAATAATATTAACTGTCCCGACTTACCAAATAAAATTAATCTCCGTGTTCCTTCCAAACTCAATAGATTTAACCCTGCTCTTCATGTTCCTTATGCTGGAACCAACTACAGGCAAAATTCATTTCTGTGGCAAACAAGTGGCAATTTCAATGATTTGATTAAACGATTTGACTTTGATCTATTCTGTACGAGTATTAACTCAGCTAGGCAGCGGCTGAACAGTAAATTCTTTAGCACTAATTTTTTCATATTTTTTTATGTATTTTTAACCGATAGCTTTAATTGAAAGGTCACATATGTTTCTACAACGTCACTTAAACGTGAAAACCTTTAATTGTGATGGTTATGGCGTGACACTGGAAGAAATTGCGATGACGAACATGAAACACAATATTTTTAATTGAAATAAAAAATATATATTTCTAGCCTATCGATCGAAATAGGGTAAAGGTTGGTAATTCGGTGATATCGGTAATACAGTGATAATTTCTTTGAAATGGTCTATATATTACCCCGCTAGACCGCGGCGTTTGTGATTAGGCTCGTTGCATTCGAGTGAGAAAGGACGAATGCAACGAGCCTACACACAAACGCCGTGATCTCGCGGGGTAATATATAGGACCATTTCAAACAAATTATAACTGTATAACCGATATCTCCGAGTTACCAATCTTTACCCTAATATAATACCTAGTTCGAGATTTCTTGTTTGGGTTCTTGATTTGATTCGCATCGTTCACTGCAAGTTACGCACTTTCATTGCGCACACTTACATTACCGATTATGTATTTAATATGTAATTAATGCTGATTGTATTTAATTTACACATATGATAATGATGTGTCCGATTAGCTTGAATGCATGTTGCTATGTGCCAGTGGGTCGATATTATAACTTGTATTTTCATATAAATAATATAACCACTCCTAGAGTGTATGTGTATAGTGTTTATTTGCATAATTGCTACATGCAGTAAGTAGATGCAATAAAAATTTTGATAGATTTTTCCGTTATAATTATAGCAAATTATGGGATATTTTAACTTTGGAACTGACCTCAAATCATTACTACGTATTTCGCTGAGTCATGTCCAGTTCTTGCTTTTTCTTTGGCCCTCTTATTCCCAACTTCCTCTCATTTAACATTAAAACTAAAATACTATTTATTTAGTCTAAATTGTTTTTTATTGTGGTGCTTTTTTCTCTCCGAAGGCTGGCTATCATCATTCATCGTAATTCATAGCTCTCTCGACTTTAGCTGACCAAGAAAATGGTGCTCCTATCAAATCTTTGCTTCGAATTCTTCCTGTTCCAAACCAGCAAAGCTACGAAATGGCGGCGTTGTCATTTACGTTCGAAGGGTGCATGCAGAAATGCGCAGATCCAAATAATTTGCTGTAGAAATAATTCTCAGATGAAAATATCAATCTTGCTGCATTTTATCGTTCTCCTTTAGTTACTCACGCGTATCTATTCTCACGTTTGCTAAATTTATTACTAAAAATCGATTTTTACACAATGAATAGGAGATATAAACAAAAAAATCCGTATTGGTCAACCAGTACCTGAGTAATAGCAATATATAACCTAAAGACAGCAATTTATTCGGTGTTCCATTGCTTTCATAAAGGTCGCTATTTTCTTCTTCTTCTTCTTTTTGTTACTTTATGGCAATCACCGATAGAAGGTGCCTTTCTGCCAGGTCGTTTTCGGAGGGCAACTAAGTTAGTTTGCTATAATATATAACACGGCACAATACTGAAACAAGGAAGACTTTTTATACAAATGTAGGTACATATAACTTGAAACATGGTTATGGGGGATGACACAAACAAGGAAGGGATGTGCTACTACATTATGATGTACTATTACATTATACAGAAATATTATTAAGGGAAATAAATTTACATATTACTTTATATATTTTGGGAGAGTTGAAGGATAACAAGTGGAGAACACATAGAGGGCGTTGGATTTTGTACTTTATAAGGTCTGGGACAAAGTTCGGATAATTATTGAGGATGGAGCAGTTAAAAAATAGGTGGTCCAGCGTGCAATCCCCGTCTCCACAATCGCACTGCGGAGACGCGAGGACATTAATGCGGTGGAGGTGCGATGGGGTGGAGCAATGTGCGATCCTCATGCGGCAGATTATCGTATAGATATATCTCTTTCCGACTAAATGGCTGGTGGTGGTACTACGGCTTCGAAGGAATTTCACCCTGAATAAGTGAGAACCTCTTGCCCTTTGTGTTAGATGAAGTGCGCCTTCGCTGAGACCAATTTTTAAAAAGTCTGTTAAGGTCGCTATTTTTGAACTTTCGAAACGTCAAACGAGCGGCATATGGTACCGAAATGCTTCTGTATGCATGGCGAATTGTTAAGGTGACATGAGCAATGGCAATGCAAATGCTTCAGGGGCAATGAGCAAATATAAAATTTCAGATGTTTTTCTTTTTTCACTTACAGCAAAGAGATACCACTCCCATCTCACCTGAGTATTTGCTAAAAATAATTTAAAATTCATTTTCGATTTTCGATTTAGTCTAAAAAGACATTTATGCCTCTATTTGATTTAAAAAATGATACGCCTCTATGTAACATAAGAGACGAATTGTAGCCCGAATTGAGGATTTTTATCTGTAACGAAGGGGATCGACCGTGCTTTTAGTAGATTTTTGGATTATTTATCGAAAGTGTAATCTGCGGTCTGTGAAAAAAATCGATACCGATAATCAATACCTATAATAACAAGACGAAATATTTAAATTAGGGATCGAAACGTATCGCGGCAAAAAACAGCAGAACCCAGTATACATTGAATATACTGCATTTTCTGCACGTGCACGCATTCTGCACGTGTTTTCCTACCTCGGAGGAAGAAATCATGTGATAAACTCGCATAGCATCGACAAAAATAAGAAAAACTCGGCCATCCAACAAAGAAATGCCAATAACGGATTTTAAAATGTTGTCTATTCCCCTTGTGCCACGATGGCCTGGTCAGAGCATAGGTAGGTAATCACACTGGTAAGAACCAGCAACGCGTGCGAAGTAGGATATTAGCCAGAAGTGGTTCGACTGGATTTGCGACCACAATAAAACACCGGTTGTAAGTCAGCCTGTTTACATACAAGTTACGGGTTTATACGGCTTCTAATGAAACGAACTGTGTCGATTCGAGGCGTCTATTCTAATACGTCGTCAGTTTCAATTGCTTAAAGGCAGTGGTTCCTAACCGGTGGTCCGCGAACCACTGATTGTCCCGTGAAAGCTTATCATCAAAATCAATCAGAAAATCCTATCGTAAAAAAAAACAAATATACGAAATAACAATTCCGACCGACATTATGAAACAGAAGTGACCAATACTAACAAAAGTCTTATAACATGAGGTGTGCTTCTACTGCTTTACACCTGCCACACCGAAGTTGGTTGATTTTTGATGAGAATCATAAGGGATAAATAAAGGACAAAAAGTATTGTTGAACAAAAATCATAGTGAACTGGAAATTTGCATTATTCAACAAGTCAATAAAATTGTTATTTTTAGCAAATCTAATTTTCTATATTTTTGCGCAATAAACTAGCGATACTCCCCCCTCCCCTCCCTACCCCACTTTACTACCACCCTAATCCCTAAGAACACTTGGGAGGTGGTTCGTCACGTCAAAAATTCTTGCCAGGGTCAACGCTGCCATAAAAGTAAACGTAAAAGATATTGACCCTAATATTCGGATATTTTATTCCATTTTATGGCAATTGTTCATTGCATGATAGTAATTCATATTGGAAAACTATAACCATGATAAACAGCAATAGGATCACTGATTTTATTAAAAACATTCCATTCCAAACCAAACCCATTCCACAAACAACTTTTCCTTAGAACAGATTACACAAGCGCGAATATCTAAATTATGTAGATTTCCGCGCCATTAGGTATCTTAAGCATTAGTGTTTAAGATCGCCCAAGTGTACCCATCTAAAAATAAAGTGAAACTACAATCAGATGAACCAACACGCTATTTAGACAGACCGAGCGAAGCAATTACAAGCACGCAATTGATGTCGGGGTATTGGCATCGTTTTTCGAGAAATACAATACTTTTTTTATCTCATCTCAATCATTGAATTCGAATAAACGTCAGTCAGTAGCTTCAACATGGCCCTTTTGAAGAAACATTACAGCTGAAACCGATTCACTGATAAATATATATTTTTTTTGTATAAGTTTATGTCCTGGGGTCAACGTTCTTAAATCAATACGATGTACTTGTATCTTTGGTAAATATATACAATAGTAGACAGTGGGCGGAGGTTTGGATTTTAAATTTTGAATATTATCCCATATTGCTCTCGTACTTCTTGGGTTTGCGTCTACCATCCTCTGCCGCCTCGATTAGCTCGCCCCTAGCAGCCTTTGGCGCCCTGGGTTGCTCCTTGGTTTACCCCTGGCTATCTATGAAAACTAGATTAATTCGCTTCTGATGTTATTTGACAACTTGGACCTCCAAAGCCTTGATCAGTTTCCCTCTGGCGCTTCCCTTCGCCTCCGGATTGCGGACAGAGAAGTAGGTTTTAATGGCCGTGTTTATACTAGTAACAATCACGTTTCATCCACCCATCTCTAAAACTAAGCTACCATTCAGTCTCATAAAAACCACCTGGTTAGATCTCAATTCAAGCGAAATAACAACAAACAACAATTATTTGATTAAAATATAGCGTATGTCCTCTCTTGAAAACTAGATGATGAGGCTGAAAATTGGACAGCCTGACTGGTACTAAGATCCTTCATTTAGAAAACTACAAGCCGCTGAAAAAATGTGAAAACCTTAACGTACATATCAAACATGTACATAAACAACATGGACATACCAAACATGTATATCACAAACATGTACATACATGTACAAACATATACATAAATGTACTTAAAAAATATGGATACCAGGATAGAAATTAAAAAGGTTCGGAAGTCTTTCAACGAAGAAGAATCTCAAACCATAATATAAACTATCAAAAAAAGGATACGGTTCACCAACTTATATCAAATCGTTTCTCTTGGATACAACAAATAAAGAGACAAATTATATATTTTTATCAGCAAATCAACTGACTTCCGCATTGTTGAATTTCTGTTTTCAAGACTTAAAAAAGTCGATCGATTTCTAGAGTACGTATACATTGGTAAAACACACATATTCCATCATCTGCATTATCAACCAATCCCTTAACAAGAGAAAGATAATGCCCGTCTTTTGTTAAACTTTCTAAATAATACCACATTTCTCCTTGAATCTCGAAGGCGTTATTAAAAACTTACAGTTTTTCAGTGCTGGGAATTGGAAATATTTAAGACGCCTATTTTTATACACAAGATTCGGGGGGCTCATAAAATGGTATTGATATAAGAGAATAGATATAACAAACCTTTCGTTTACTCAACTCCCCATAATCAAGTCAAGTCCGGTTACAAGCCGAACCGCCGCCGCCGAAAAATCGGGATCTGACGCACTCGATTGGGGTGATGTTTCTCGATGGCGTTTTCGTGGTCAATAAAGCATGCAATATCTGCAGAGAAAGGAGCCAATGTGCACTTCATAGGAGCTGAAACATTCTGCGATAGGTGACGGCTAAAAACTGGAATGAAACACCAGTAAGACTTTAGGTCCACTTAATAAACGCTTCATCTAAAAATAAAATGAAACTACATTCTGTCAATAAAGTAATAACAGTACATTTGACAGCCCGCTGTCCAGTCATGTGAAAAACATAACAATTGATGGTGATAACACCTACAGATTTGGCAAAGAAAATACTTACAGCAAAGCATTTACTAATCGCACATCAAGGACCAATCGCACATCAAGGACCCTTTGTCATCAAGAAAACATCAGAATTCCACATTACACCCAGGAGAATTTTGAGATTTACAAGAAGTCTCGGATTAGATTGGGTGAATAAGGAATCAGGATATAGTTCAAAGCAACACAACCTATACAGCTCATCCACTACTATCCCTTCTTCAGAATCTAGTTTCAACTTTGCTGGTTCGAATTCCGCGATTCATGGATGGTTGAATATATGGTTGGTTAGTTGCTCGCCATAAATACGTATGAACAAACGAAATTCATCGAATCGCATGTTGGTATTCAACTTGTCCTGTCCTTTTGAATCTCAAGGCGATCCGCTTGCATGCGGACACTAAATTGTTGTTGTTAAATTTCGCATTCCACTGCATAGCGTATTTTGTGTACCTATCGAGGCACATTCTATAATGAAACATTATAAATGAAAAATAAGCATATACATATAGAATATATATATATATATATATATATATATATATATATATATATATATATATATATATATATATATATATATATATATATATATATATATATATATATATATATATATATATATATATATATATATATATATATATATATATATATATATATATATATATATATATATATATATATATATATATATATATATATATATATATATATATATACATTATATACTTGTAGAAATAACTCTAGTCCCCTAATTTTCGATCATCAAAATTACGAATTTCCTATTAGAAAACCGAAACAGGTTTTTTTAGTTACCATTTGCGGAAATAATTGTATTTGTAGAATAGATAATGAAGTTGTATATCCATTCGGTATAATAAATATCACAGGGACTTAAAAGAAAGCAGTTAGAAAAATAAACTGTATACATTGAAAAATGCTAATTAGTATCAGACTTCAGTATAATAATTTGGCCAGCAGAAGAGTGTGAATTTAAAAGTTGCTTGACTCAAAGACGCAGGAAATTACACAAGAAACACGATTCCTACAAACTCGTAAAAAAAATAAGCAACGTGATTGATAAGTTTACCCGAATGGAAGAAAGAAGCGGATTTCACAGGGCAAATATTGCACAAAATTCCAAATCGGAACAGCATAAACAGAGCTCGCTTTGAAATAGATAACGAGATAACCGTATCAAAAACAGTTAATGCCCTGCAGCTGCCATATTTATTATACTGTGTTTCTTGCTTTTCTTCACTATTGCGTTTCTCGGCAATAGTCTCACGTATCTCAGTCGTTTGGGTATTATACGTTTACCATGGAGCTAATAAATTCAATTTTAATTTTATTAAGATGGTAATTATTATTTTTATAACTAATTGTATCCCAATGACTATTTAATTACTCTATCAATTATAAATGTTATTATCTATCGTACACCATTAAAATGACATTGAGGTACAAAATTTTCATTTTACAAAAAAGATGCGAATTTTTGCGAAATTTCTTGAAATTTTAAAAAATACGAAAATATGGATCTGAAAAAAGTTTCACTAAAATTTCTCTGCAGACGAGATTAAATACAATAAATGAAGCCTTCTTTCATATTAGTCAGTTATTTAGCCCATCTGTGGCTGCAAGTCATTACCTTAAAACAAAATACATTACTCGAAAACTTCTCAAAAAATCCTTTTTTCAGAGAACTTTATCAAAATGAGCTGATTGATGGGTATACTCACTTTCACATCGCCTAATGCTTCAATCAGTAAATAGAAATAAAGATGCCAATGTGAAGAACATATTCTCGGATACTTAATGCTGATTTTCAACCTTTGCTGAAGCAGCGTTACAGAGTTAGTCACTTCTACGCTGTTAGTTGAACAGAGTAGAAGCAAAACGCTTCTTTATTAAATTTAATGTCGCCGTTACGGACAGAACGATTCTAAATGGTCAAATATTAGAAGTACAACAATGTTAGCTTATAATTAACATTAAATATCAATTTTAGGTCTATTTAAAAGTGGTTTTATATGCAGTATATGCCAATTTTAGCGAAATTTCGATATTTTAATTTTTTTTTTTTGCGAAATTTCTGTTTTTTTTGCGAAAATTCCGTATTTTTATATAATAATAATTATGAAATACTTATTATTTTTGGAAATTTATTTAAATTAGTTTATTCAATTTTATGTTGCTTTATATAAAAGAACTTTGGGTTAAAATTATACTTTATATTTATTTATTTTTTATACCCATCTATGATGGAATTATTACACTAAACATTGGTAGATTATGCGAACTCATTAAAACTTTTTATTCCACCTGTCGCGTGCCATAATCGACAATAAACGGTTAATTCATTTATTTATTCATTCATATCGACCCCAGGGTTGTAGAAATAAATAGATTTGAAGGCGGGCCAAAAAAACTCAATCAAAAGTGCTTCTTTTGTTGTGTTGCTTAAAGTGCTTGTTTTCTCTGCTGCTTCTCTTTTTATTATAAAGTAACAATCATTTGGCATATAACAAGTATAACCATTTTATTAATTTTACAATTCATCCACGGTTTATAGTTTTGGGAAAATGTGTAGAGCTCGAATGCCTTTTATATGCATCCAAGTTTTTCAAGAAACTGTTGTTAATCTTGATTTCTGGGACTCAATAAAACATCAAACATAAAAATATCAATATTCAATAACTGGTGTCTTACATCATTCAAGAACTGATTAGCAAGTTTAGACCGAGCGATTTGGAGACAAATATCTCACAGAAAAATATGGTGTCGATAGTATTTAATAAACCGGTAATCAGTTCAATCTTCCTTATGCTCCGGATAACAAACAGGGCATTGAGGGGTGTCAATTACAACAGGCGAATCCATGGAGGGAACATAAAAGACTTAGTGAACAGCACAATCCATAGTCAAACTACGCAATCCATAGTCAAACTATATGGTGTAACAGCCCGTAAGAGTCCAACGCCTTACAGCCAGGCCCTGGGAAGATCAACCAGTGAGCAAACCTCTTTCCCTTAATGCCAGATTTGGACAAATTCCTCCAGTCTGGGCACAGATTCGAGGTCGCTTGCGCGGCCTCTACCTGACGTTAGCGGTAATTCAGTTGAAATGACTTGCGGACCAAGGCGCCCTTTGCACGTGAAAACCACACGGTTTCGGCTGACCAATGGATCGTGTCCAAAGATAGATGATAGATAGTTACTCACCCCCCCCCCTTGATTAGGAAACGTACGTTTTTAGATTCTCCCGGTTATTCCCCCGGATAACGCCGCACGGTATGCAAACCGCCCAGTTCCGCCGAGGTGTTTTTCCCCAAAGCGGAACCTCCGATCCCAACTGTCCACGACAGTAGATTACAGCCGCAGGCAGAGTTCACGGCAGCCCTTCCAGTTCAGGCTCTTTTCGAGGAGCTGGCAGCTGAACCGCAAGTTAAGCAGACCCAAAGAAGACACAGGCCATCAGGCCCAAAACCATTTGGAACCAGGGCAGTGGTAAGTTGTCAGCTACAACGGCGAACCTGGTACGCCACGTAGTTACAACGATACTTATCGTTTTTTCGGCCTGGAGTTAACGTGGAAACGAAACAATCCACCGTCTAGCTACGCCAACTGGCCCGCGAGTGTCCAACACCTTACCCTAAGGCACCGAGTGGTTTAACCAGCGAGCAGCCTCGCGCCCTCGCTACCAGTTATGGCCGGATTCCTCCGTCCTCTCGACTGATTATGGGTCTGAATTCGCTTGCGCTGTAATTCATTTCGAATTGCGCGGTAATTCATCGCGAACCGTGGCGTTCTTTGCCCGTCTACCACTCGGGATCGCTTGCGCGGCCTCTGCCTTATGTTAGCGGTAATTCTGTTGGAATTTATCACAGACCATGGATTCTTTTGTCCGGCTCTAAATTTGGGATCGGTCGGCCAATTGGTCATTTCAAAAGCGGCTGACATAAGATCGACCACCACCCCCGCCTCATAGGAAACCGTATGTCGTTTCCAGACTCCCCCGGTTATTAACCAAAATTCAAGTCAATTGGCTGAGCACGATGCACAACCAGGGCACTTGGAGGAATCGATCGCAACGCGCGAACCCGTCACGAATTGATCGTTCTGCCTCATTTAAGAGTGGAGGACGACAGGTCAACATCTACCCCCGCTGCTTAGCAAACAGTATATTTCCATAGTCTCCCGACTCGTTCACTAATTAGCCAGAGAGCACGAACCGATTCGCTGACACCGCACGGTATGCAAACCGTCCAGTGGTGCCGGGAGCAATCCACCAGAAGAATCGCGGTTGTAATAATTGGCGTTCTACTCATCGATGGGCCATATATGATCCCTTAGATGGGCCATCAAAACCACTACTGAAAGCCGGCCAGTAATAGTTTGGTCGCAGTCCGCTGGCAGACAGCCGAACGTTTCCGGTATGAGAGCTGCCGCGAAGCATACTATTCAATTTATTACTCTCTCTGTCACATAATTTACGAGCAAAGGGTATGTGGAACCAACTTATTTGTATCTGAGAGCATACCTAGCTGATGGTTCTATTGTATTTACTTGCAAATGAGCAAGCGGTGGCTTGTTTTTATTCAGCCGGCCTGTATTCGCTATCCTCGGTCTTATGAGGGGTCGTTCTGCGAAAGCCGCGTGCGCTTCGGAGTTCGCCAGCGCACGTGTTCTCCGCGCGTGACGCAGGACGCGGTGGCGGAACGCTTTGATTTACTGACCCCCATTTACAAAGTTAACAACGCATCCACTCCTTGAAATGTCCCTGTGAAATAAAGGAAGCGGTTTTTTTGCCGGCTGCACTCAGATGACAGTGAAAGATGAGACGTTTAGGACGGTCGCTAACATTAGCTTTTCGAGGGTAGGGTACGGAGTGCAATCTTCCTTTCTCTGTATACACAGAACACGGAGCAGCTAACCAGCTCCGTGACACAGAACGACCAGATGCAATCCTTTTTAGTTCTTGTTTTTTTAATAGAATATAAATTTTAAATTTCGTGTAAATAATTAGAGTAAACCTATTAAAACTAGTCCATTTTCATTTACTTTCAAAATATTGTATGCACAAGCGGCGTAGCTACTAAGTGATAGGGTCCACAAAGCTTTTGGTTATTGGCACAATATACCAGACAGTAGCTTATCTTAGAACAAAATTGAAATTGAAGCTAATATGTCAGGAGTCATAAGGGCTCGCATATGGCAGCCAGATGTCCACGCGGATATGCAAATGTTCGAAAAAGTCGGTATTTTTTTCCCGCACGTAATGCTAACGTTCGTCCAGACGTACCCCTCTGCCCACGTCCTTCGCACCCTAAGCCGCAATGCCCTGTCGCTCGAGAGAGCGTCTTCTATTCTCTCGGTATGCCGTGTTGTTGGTCTAACTAAAACAAAGACATCATTTTACGACATCTTGATTATTCAAATAAATCTAAATTTGCTCAAAAACGCCACCTAGACGCAAGTAGTAGAACTATTTATAAAAACCCGAAAGTCAAAAATACAACTTAGGAAAAAATGTTAGACAAAAAAATTGATATGTCGCTTTTAAGCAATTACAACAACAAAAAAGGGAAAAAATAAACCAAACTTACCGAACATACATAATTTTTCGTTCAAATCCCTAAAAATTGATACGTCTCAATTCCAGTGCGGGTGCTGCAGCCATTGATAGTTTTGTTTCATCCATTCATCGTTTCATCACGTCATCGTTACACAGCTACATAACACATTACAATCAAGGCACGATGAAAATTGAGTAAGGATGGTAAGCTTCGATTTTAATTTGATTGTAATGTGCTATATAGCTGTGTAACTCACAATGATTGGTTCAACCATTTCTATTAAAAACCACAGTTTTGTTTTAATCTAAATTCAATTCGTTTTTTTTATTTGAGAAGATGGGTGACGGAGGGGGGCAATTTTCGCTTCGCACCGGGGCCTTTGACCACCTAGCTACGCCACTACTTTTATAATAGTTTAATTATCCGCTCATCTTTGTTGGGTTATTTAAACACCGAAAAACCTTAGTGAAGTAGGTAGCCTAATATGTAATTGAAGTCAACTATAACTGTTATAGTATTTTAAGTTGTTAAAAAATAAGCTTTATTTCGATAATAATTAGATTGGACAGTGCCTTTATATTTTCGTTTCAGTCTTAAATAATAAAAAAAAAAACAAAAAGTTGTTCTTTTGCCATTTTTTTTTATTTTTATCCCAATTTTACTTTTAATGTTTATTTTATTTATTTATTTCCTTGACCAACTCATTTACAAAGCAGCTGCATCACTAATATTCATATAAATTACCAAGAATTTACATTATTTAAAAAAATAACACGGCCGATATGGGCTACCAAGTGCCAGGACTGTTGCTGCCCAACCAAGTGCCAGGACTTGTTCCAAGGCAGCGAGCTCTGGAACAAGCTCTCTGGAACAATAGCTCTGAAGATCTCGAGCTCTCTAGTTTTATATAAACATATATTCGGCAGGTTATATTCATACTTTATTTGTAACATTTTATGAGCTATTATGCTATTTTGTCGTACCAAATTCACCAAAAATAATGAATTCTAGATTGCCCTGCCAATGGAATCCCACAAAAGCCAAGTGTTCATGGCAAATATTGTAACTAATATTAAATTTATAATATATGCAGTAAAACTCTTATTAAAAGGACATACATAATTCCATTGATAACCTGTCAAGGTTTCAATGTTTCTGAGAGAAGCTCAACTCGACACCGACACAACAGAAAATCGTGCTCAGTGGAGGAAAAGGACAAGTAGGGCCATCCTTAAGTAAATGAAACAGGGTTTTGGAAGATGAAGAATGTTTCAATTGATTAAACACATATTTTACATACCTAACTTTTGGTTTTAAATTCCCTTAATAGAACATCAACTTCATAGTTAAGGACCAATAACATGTAACTTATTTACGAAAACAGAGTAAAAGACATAATATTAAAGGCCTTATTTTTAAACACAAAATAATAATACATATTAGCTAAATTTACATGAGAATATAGTGAATGTTATTATCTGCATAGAGCCACTCCTTCCTAATAACCTCTACTATAACATCTAAATTCTCTACAGAAAAAGCGAATTCTCAAAAGATTCGATCTTATCGTACATTATATAAATTCAATTCTATTTAATTTATTATTCAGAAATCACACAGTAAATTACATAATAAAAATAGAGATAAATTAAACATAATAAAACCGTTTACGGATTTCAATAAAATTACTGAAATTACATTGAACTACTTAATAAAAATAAAATACCAAAAATTTAACTGCTACGTAAAGGGTTTTTTTAGTGTGTGTGTGTGTGTGTGTGTGTATGTGTGTGTCTTGAGTGTGTAGGTGTGGCGTATAAAAAGTCTTTTTCCTGTTTTTCTTATTTATTGATTAAATCTATAATCCCTTTATTCATAATTAGAATTTGTAAATAAATTTTTAAAAAAATGATTATGAAAATCAACATTTTCTGTAGATAGCTCACTTCTCGGTCCGGGTTATATGGAGGAGAACAAGCGACTATAACTGAGTTTTTACCATTGTAATAATTTTATCAAATCATCGTGTGTTACATCACATCAACATGCGGACATATGCAGAAAATATCAGAGAACGTATATTTTGCTGATGAAAATCGAATATATAAGAACAATTTTATTATGTGTAACTTTAAAGCCAATCTTTAAATTAACAAAAAAAAAGGATTTTTCTGAAAATGTTAATTTTTTATCTACTAAGGAACTCAAATATCATTCAAATGAACCTGTGGTTTAAAAAAAGAAGACTAATGATATAACAACGTCGCAAACAGCTTTCTCCGATCGTAATGAGAATTGCTGTGATGGTCCCCCTTACATCTCTTTCGGCAACTGCCTTGTGCTCGAGGTCGTAGCGGCTTTGAAGATAGTCATTAACGTTAAAAACATTAAGATGCACTAACACGTCGGAGCGTAGAGTCTAATGATGCATCATTACACACCTCTACTTGCATAATATTGCTACACTCCGTTATAAACTGAGTGATGGGAAAAGAAGGTAGGCAAATAAATTAAAAAATATTGCCTCTATTAAAATAGTCGCTTGGCTTTGGAATAATTTTATAGCCCAGCAATCAATGTACAGTTTTGGTGACTGGTAATTAAGCGGCCAATGGTACATTCGATTAAACATCCAAATGGGCCGGACAATCGCAGCCAGAAAGAGTGATAATAACTCTAGCCCTTCATTAATCTCTAATCTCTATAAGCTCGCAAACTCAAATAACTTAAATCGCACATCTAGGCCACAGTATACCAGACAGTAGCTTCTCTTAGAACAAAATTGAAGTCGAAGCAAATGACGTCAGGAATCTTAAGAGCTGCCTCAAATCGTAATATGATTACTCGTCTTCTTCTTGAAGCATCGTCCCGGCCAAATTTACGGTGCCCCGGCGACGCAGATGCTATTATGCTACCGATTTGTTCTGAGAATACAATATGGCGTCGACTCGTAAATCTCCACAAAAAAGGAAAAGTAAGAGCGGACACAAACTGCGCCCACAGCGCGCCACAGCTCACAGCGCCTTAACTATGGGCCTAAGGACGAACCATCGCCCCACTTCCGTCGCACCCTCTTCCCGCATTGCCTTGTAGCTCTTGAGTGAACTTACTGGGTTTTATTATACTGTGTCTAGGCACAGACGTAAGCCTACATAGTTAGATGTGCGACGTGCCTCGCGTTGCATGTGATTGGGATGAATCAACTTCTCACTTTATTTAATTAAAAAGTAATTATCTTTCCTTATGTAACCTGAGATAAGACAAGTAAAATGAAATAAATAAACAAAAATAAGTTAGTACCAGTGTCGAAGTAATAAAGTTATTACAAAGACGCATTAGGCGCAGATATAATATATCAGCTTGAAATTCATATTATACTCTCAACCTACAGTTCTAACAATAACAACTACAAAACAAGCGATAGAAAGCTATCGCGTTAATTTAGCTCTTATTCACGTTTATAGAATGTTCCTTTGAAACCCCATTTTGTTTAAATTAATTTCTTTTATTTAGGCAAATACAGTATGAACCGTGAGTTTTGATTAGCAGCATCCTTGAAGTGGGTGAATTAATACAAGTATAAACGCAACGTTATTATTTTTTTTTAAACACATTTTTTTTTGCAAGTTTGATCTTTCTTTTTTGCAAGTTTGACAAGCAGTTGAGTGCGCTGTGGCATCTAGCAGTCAGTAAAATATCGCAAATAAGGATATGCGCTTTTTTAGTATCTTTCGAGCAAAAAAAAAGCAAATTTTAAAACTAAAAAATAAAAATTAAAAAAAAACAGTTTTTTGAATTTTACGCAATTTATTAATCTAAACTTACGTATTTGCTCGTATTGATTTACCCACTTCAAAAATGTCCGTAATAAAAACTCAAGTTGTATAACAATAAATACTCGAAGGTATATAGTAACTACAGTTACACCAAAAAAATATTGTCCACTTCATGATAGCGAGACCAGGAGCACACTGAGAAAAAATCGGTTGTGTCACCTCAAGACTTTCTGGGCAAGTAGCTAAGGACTGATTTAATCTGAATATTAATTTTTGAAATAAAATCGATGAGCGCCCTCTCTCGACCGGCGACCGAACCCGTTTGTGTTCCGTTACAGAACGACCTAGATTTCTCGGCTAGACTCGGGCGGCTCGGCGGTAATATTTGAATAAAATGTATGAAGGAATTTAAATAGTATTAGTGCAGTTTGTATATGAGATATTCCAACCAAAATTGATCAATGTGATTTTGTTTCAACAAGGCACTTGTGTACCACATTTCAAGTCTTTAAGTCCAATATTTCGAGATTAACATTTTAGTAGGCCGATTTCAACCACAATCTTTTCAATTCTTGCCATGACCAAATGACGCCTGCATACCAAATTTCAGCTCAATCGGATTAGGTGTTTGGCGCTATCGTGGAGGAATACATACAGACACCAAGAGACTTCAATCTGAAAATAGTCACATGAGCTTAAAATAAATATTCCCGTCTTCATTTCGAAAAAAAAAATTGCGCGTGCGTAGTACTTTCCCTCGTGGTCGGTTGGTGGGCAGGGAAGATAAACACAAAACAAAAACATGAGATCCAAAAATAACGATCTTCATGACTAAAATAATGGCCATACAAAGGACACGGTTCCAAACAGACGTGATACCATGCTCGATAATGTATGGGGCATTATAATTTATTACCATTTCTGGCATGTAGAAAGCTATTGCCGACTTCACAAGTCTGGCAGTATTATACACGCTGCATCTCTCAGTAAACTGACTGCCTGTACGTAGCATTATTATAACGCCACGGTGCTGCAGTGAGGTGCGTCCTGCCAAGACTTTAAAATGCCACGAGGCCATTCATTACCGCAATGTCGTATCACATTTAAAACCGTGAAAGCAGCGTGCAGCACCATTACGATAACTGAATATTGCCAGGCAATCGGCACGCTGCGATGTATACAACTATGTAGTAACAGTACTGTAATATATGTTTTTATCGGAATATAAAAAAATACGATGCCTGACTTGGAGCGACGCCATGCCTTTCTGAAAAGAAGATTCGTCGTGTAACACGTGGTCGAAGTGTCCCCTGACGGCCACCCCTAGAGCGACCGTTTCCGCTGTAACATTATCCTTTCGCCATAATTCAACTGCGTCATAAGCGGTTTTGAAAGGATTCCCAATATCACGACAACTGTTCACATTAATAACTGTCAAATAGAACAAAAGAGGCCGTCCTCGTATTTTTTTTCGGTTGAAATCAGTCTCTGACATGGCTACTTCCTCCTACTGTTATTTTGTGGCCTGGAGGTTCACGCTAGTGATTCAATACTGATGTTTAGCTTGATGTCAATCCCTGCCAGCATACAATATATTAATAATAAACATGGAACCTAGGATGGCCCCTTTCTGCATACCAAAGGAATCAAGTGGAGCACTCTGTTGCTTTTGTATCGACATAATAATTGAGCTTTTGCCGCACGGTGCCTATACCTACAATAATTTCATTTAATGTTTTATTCTCACGCAGTTTGATGTATGAACTAATTTGACACTGCGTCAAAAGCTTTTGAGAAATCAAGGATAGATGCTAATACTTTATTAAAATTAGCCTTTTCTTGTATGCGTGTGTGTATAGAAGGTCATAATAATATAAGTTAATAAATAATATCAACAACAAACTAATTGTCAACTCTTTATTTATTTCCGTCTGCTGGGCAAACTGTTAAAGTGCACCTGCCTGCCGTCACGAATGGTGGCACACGCGAAAGTCCATGCAACACAAATTGGTTTGGTTTGCCCTGTGGTTTTTCGAATTGACCTTTGAACGATTTCATAGTGGAATTCCGACCATGAATCAGTGGAGTCGGCCGGCTTCAGCAACTTTGCTAATCGGGCCTGCTGCTCGCCAAAACGATGCCTAATCATAAATTCCCTATTATTTATCAAGGGGGAAATATTCATCCTTGTTTGATTGATTTCACCGCTGAATTCGCAGAAATCAGAATTCGTAAAAGGAAAAAATCAGAATTCATAAAAGGAATCAGAATTCGTAAATGGAAATTTTAAAATTTAGGCAAATAAGAAATTAGCGATTGCTGGCGAGGTGTGGACAATTAAATTTGTCATATTTTTGCAAATATAATTGTCACATAATCATGTGTTTTACACGACTGCCCAACAAAAAAGGAGTGTAATGTGATCTCGGTTCATCTATGTACGTTTTCCGTTTCTTTATTCCACCATAACTTATAAACCCTTGAAGCGCTTTAGAAGTGTGTGGTATTGTTAGAATCGTTATGTCATCCCGAGTGTCATAGGGTAACTGTCCAAATATCAAGTAAGTAGTTGTCTAAATGTCCGAAGATCAATAAAATTACATAAATAATCGTGTTTAGTGTCAAATGAAAGTTCTGATTAAGTACATTCCGAAAATATACAAGTATCTATATGGATAAATACATGAACTACACATATTTCATTCAAAAAACTGTAATTACAATAATTATAATTACAATACTTCACTTCCTGTAACGGCAGTCGTATTTTTTATTATTTTTCAATATATGTACTTGTTGCCCTAATTTAGTAATTAACTTACAAACGTAATGAAACTTTTAATCTACATAAGTTCTATTTTAAAATTTCTCAAAGGTGAATGACATGTAGATCTCATTTAAGTATATATAAAAGACTTGTTTTTCTAAAAAAAGAATAACGTATTCATTACGCCACTTTGCACTACAATGTAAAGGCGATTGCAGCGCAGGCGCCGAAATCACGCCGACCTGAGTGAGACACGCCTAGTTACGAACAATACTCGGCGTCTCGGTTCGATTCTCTCGTTGAGAGTTTTTCCAAGTTTCTAATAACGAAAGCGACCTTTTGTCTCCGATTGAATTTTCACAGAACGCTTCAATTAATGAGGTAATTATATTATAATTATGCATTCTGTCAAGGTGTTTAAATGTAAACAAAACAAAGTAAGTATAGTGATTACGAGTGAAAGACAACGTTATTGTGTATGCTTATTTTGCTGTTTAACAGGTTTAAAGCAACTTGGAGTAGTTTTCATAATCAAATTCTCTTACTATCGAATAAAAGCTGTGCCAAAACAAAAACAAATGAATCTAATTTTATATACTATCCATCCGAGTTACAGAGCATAAGATATAATAATAATAAAACTATTTATTTTAATTTAAAAAAAAGCGAACGTATTGCCTGGCGGCAATATTTATCTTACAATACAAGTATTGCGTTGCCTATCCTATATAACATGAAAAAATCGGTTGTGTCATTCCAAGACTTTCCCGGCAAGTAACCAGGAACTTATTTCATCCGAATATTCATTTCATAAATAAAGTCGATAAGCAGTTTGTCGAAAATTCTTATTATTATGCGACGCAACGCAATGAAAATTTGAATTTCGAACGCGCGTCATCTAGTTCAATTTTAAAATCAAATTGCAAACGCAAATCGCCGTGAGCCTTCGAATTCAAATTTCGAACGAACCACGCGTCCATAGTATGCCAGACAGCAGCTTCTCTTAGAACAAAATTGAAATCAAATCGAGTACGGCACGTCCCGCTCATAGCCGCCAGATGTCCCGCTACTCAGCCCGCTCTTCTCGCAATGCTCTGTAGCTCGAGGTAAACCTACTGTTTGGTATACTGTGCCCTTACGGAATAGAATGGTAGTTTGAAATTCTACCCAGTTTGTGCCACTATCAAAGATGGGTAAGCAGATTACATTTATTTTCTCGCTGAACAGCCTTGATGCGTTCTATTAGTCGAGTCGCTATGGTTCCCTTTGCTTATCCAACGTAAGCTAACCCACAGTTCCATTCGATTTTATACACAAACGGGGCACAGTATACAGAGGGTAGCTTCTCTTCGAACAAAGTTGATCTCCAAGGGAGCGACGTCATGAGTCGCATAAAGACGCCAGATGGCCGCTACTCCGCCGACACATTTATTCAAACGTTCAGGAAATTTGACAACCTAAACCCGCGCGTAACGCCAAACAAAGGCGTTCGCCGTGAAGTTCCCTCTGCTCACTTCCCTCGTACCTTATCCCCCGCATCGCTCTGCCGCTCGAGAATACGCTTACTGTTCTAACTCGGTTTACTATAGCTATATTTTTGGTAAGTTTTAGGATCGATTTTACATTGAATTTGTATAGCATCATACTTATTTTGCGTGATTGCTCGGTTTCTGAATTTCTTCTTTATTAGATCATGTGTGTGTAGTTAATTTTCTTTTCCTATGGACAACATTGTCAAACTTTATCTCCTGCGAAATAAGGTCAGCGTTGCATTGGTCGAGTGTTCGATCCACGGGCGACGTTTGCATTGACCTGAGATGATAGGGATGATGATGATGTGAGCTGGCATGCCAAATATCTGTCTGTGTGTGTGGGCTACCGATAAACCATATTATTATGTCCGAGAGTTTTGTCACTTACCGAGAGTTTTGTCACCTACCACAATATACCAGAGAGTAGCTTCTCTTAGAACAGGATTGAAGTCGTAATAGTGCGGATGCGGATATGCAAACGTTCGAAAATTCGCCAGCCTTTACCTGCGCATAACTCTACCCAAAGGCGTTCGTCGAGACGTGCCCGTCTGCCCACATTCCTCCCACCATCTTCCCGAAATGCTCTGTAGCTCGAGAGTAAACTTACTGTTTGGTATACTGTTCTTCTACTATCTTGACATCCAAGAAAGCAAGGGCGCCATCCTTTTCTACTTCTTACGTGAATTTAGTTAGGTTTTAGGTGCATGGAATTTAGATGACCCAGGAATTCTTCCATTGTTTGTACATTACACTTCGTGACGCTGTAACCCGCGTAGTAACAGCAGCAAAGGAGAACTGAGGATACTTCAGTCTAACCTCGACAACGGCTCTTATTTATTATATCAAACAACCCGGTTATTTTTGATTTCATATATACATAATTTTCTTAATCTAAACCTATCTGTGCACCCTAAAAGCAACTCCAATCGTTCCCTATTTCGCGACTTCAATATGAAATCACGTTTCTTAACAGTACGGCCATAACGTATAATGTTATTATTGAAGGTTAAAAAATATTGCGATCTAGTTGTCTATGGCACAATACAGTTTAATTGCCGCTGTAATGATTATACGGTCATATCAATCAGCAACGACAGCTTAATTATATCAACTTTATAAAAACTCGATATGGATATGTGCTGTGTTGAATTGGATCAGAACGCTCGCCCTTCGCTTAGTCATGCTGGGAAAGTTAATGTGATACAAGTATTTTATAGTATGTTAGCTCTAGTGTTTTCAGATTGAAACACACACAGTTAATAGCAGTTTAAATCGCTCGCGTTTTCTGCAATGATCAGACCTTCATAACCATCCAATTTAATTTCCTAAAGATGTCCCTAACCTCATAATAATTATTATCGATTTTTATTTATCTATTTAAAATATTGAATAATTATATTACTCAATATATCAACTCTTGTACCTACAATAAATTAGGCCGCAAATAGGTACATGTGTATATTCCATAAGTTAACAATAATAGAAAATTAGATCGTATGGGTTATGTTTATAAAAACATAATTAAATAAACCAAAAAATATATAATGTCTTCTAAGCCATGGCAATATGACCTGCTTCATTCCAAAATCCACTCTGAAATTGTCTTGCTGGCAATGTAAAATTGGAAATTGGACAAATTGAAATTGGACAAAAATACAAGGAATCTGAACGAGTATATTTGTCACAAGGAAAGTTTGTTTGTTTTGTATGTTTATACTCTTTGTAGGGTTTATTCATAATATGGTTTACTTATTTTTATGTATTCATAATTTACGTTTATTCATAATTCCTACTATGAAGTGTTTATATGTATGTGTGCATGTAACATTTGTGTTATTGTGTGTCTTGTTTGATCGTTCATTCGACAAACATTCGATCGACGGAATTAAAATGCAATTCCGTTAATTTTATCCCAACGGAAAATGGTAACCCAGCCGGGAAACGAACCCAGGACCTTACAAAGTAAGATCGAGCCGGTCAGGTCAGTAAGATAAGACCACTATGCCACCGGGCCGGGCCGTATGTGAAATACCTTTGTGCAAAAGCAGTTCTTCTATGTTGCCTTGCATTGCCCTTCTGATAGATGGACGCTGATGCTCGCTTAATTAGGGATCTGTTAACTCCTCTTTGGCGTACCAAGCAGCATAGTTTATAATTAGCCAGCAAACGTATCCATGCAAGAGTCGCATCCAATGTATTCTCTTAAAGCACATTAAAATATTCATCGACAATGAGTTGTAGGTCATTTTCAAGGTGGTCTTATCCCTTCATAAATGAGTACCTTATAAATATGAATTTGCTATTGCAACCTTTTGTTAAAATCTATGTAAATAACCAAATATGTCGATGACTTAAACTTTTTCTGTAGGCTCACATAGAATGTCAGTGAAAAAAGGTAGTATAATATTGATCAAGCAGGACACGTCTTCTATAACATGACGTAGAGAACATCAGAGAGAGAGTGACGTAGAGAATAACAAAAATCACTAAAGTTATTAATCAGTATTAATCACTAATAATCATCCATTTAAACTTAGATATGTTACGTGTCGTGTAACGTAGTTCTTAATTTAGGCATTTATTTGTCAATATCAATCAATCAGCAAAGACATTTCATCTCATCCGATTGGATTGACAGTTCTCGCAGGTTTGCCAACTTTACCAGGTCAAAAGAAAAGGCTTTAGCAAACTTAAAAACCATAAATAAGATAACATCGAATGTAAAAATTTAATTATATCTAATAATGATAATAACAATAAGCGAATTTTATTAGATAGGTGCGGTTTAGGATATTGATCATAATGATTCACACAGATTCAAATTAGGGATAGTTTTGTTACGATGAACTCTATATCAGCGATTTCTCGAGCTCTGCAACAGCCTATCTTTCTTCAATTGACAAGCCATTTTTCCGTGCATGGGTGACCAAAAAAAAATTAAAAATCTAGGTGTTTGAAGGCGTATTTGGACCTCGGTTGCCACGTTGCTCATTATACCCATTTACAAAACTCGTACGCCACAATATTAATTTACAAAACACCTTTCCCATGCACAACTAGCACCCTACTCTTATTGTACATTTTATTACCTTATGCTTGAACAACTGCATAAAATATATAATATTATGCACAGGATAATTGGCACACACGTCTGGGTTGAACCTTCTACTCGCTAAACTCGGATAGAGTCGGGAACTTGATTACTCTTTTTCATTGTTTTTCTGTACCTATTAACTTTTTCTGTACGTGAGCATGCATTCGACTCGTGCCAAACGAGAAAAGACGAGGGCAAGGGAATATGAACTCGTATCGTATGTAGTATATAAATACAGCTTTTATTTTATTTATTTAGGTACATAGGATTAGGTATACAGTTCATTCATAGGTCATGTAATCATATAATAATTATATAAATTATTTAATAATTAATATAGGGAGGTTTAACACATCTTACATGACCTTTACTGCCAATAGCACATCTAACTAGGCGATAATTTGGCCCGTCTCTAGATGTGCATATTTTTATGCAATTTTAAGAAATGAAGTGTTTTTTTTTTAAATAAATTATTTGGACCCACCACCTGTATATATACATAAATATACCAATTTTATAAAAAATATAGCTATGTAATAAATATATATATATATATATATTTATAGTTGTAATTTAATAAAATTTAATTAAGAAAAATAGATAAGTGATACTAAATAAATCGTCGTGCGTTGCAAAGAAGTTGATCAGATTTTACATATCCCTTGTTAAGTAGCCATCTATTAAGGTTTGCTTTAAATATTTTTATGTTAGGATAATTTTTCATGTCTTCACTAAGGGAATTATATAATTTTGGGGCTATGTAGAATATATGTCTCTGGGCAAATGTTGTCCTGACTGACGGAATTATATAATTGATACTCGCGGACATTCTTGTGTTCAGATTGTTTTGAGTTCGGGCGTGGTCATCTCTAGATTTGTAGAATGCAAGAAGCGCTTGCTTAATGAATAACTGTTTAGCTGATAGCACATGGGATTGGGAAAATAACAAGGCACATGGATGACGTCGGTTTTTCCTGTGAATTACTCTCAATAATAATTTCTGCGCTTTTGTCAATCTATCCAGATTATCATTAGTAGTAGCGCCCCATGCCGCGACTCCGTAGGACAAAATACTCTGACACAAGGCCATGTATACCATTCTTATGGTGTTTTGGACAGAATGTTGCGCAGCCGAAGAAATACATAAACCAGCTTTCTAATTCTCGAACTCAAATTTGCAATCTGATTTTCCCAACATAGCTTCTCATCTACCGTTATGCCTAAGTAGGAGACTGTTGCAGATTTGCTTAATTTACTACATACACATCTATTCTTATCCAAGCATTTGTCGGTATGAATGGCAAGTGTTTGGTTGAGAACCTGGCTGGGATTTCCCCGCAAGCTGAAAGTGATAAATTTTGATTTCGCAGCATTTAGCGTTAAAATATGGTTGTCGATCCAAGTTTTAGCCAGTTCCAAGTTACTTTGAGCTTTGAAGAATGTATCATTCCAATTATTAGTCGCAGTAAGAAGGACAGTGTCGTCCGCGAAGGATACAATTCTACCATTAACAGGTAATTCGCACAATTCGTTGATGTAGATTAAAAAGAGAATTGGACCCAAAACACTACCTTGAGGGACACCGAATGACACGTTAGTCGCTTCGCTTATTTGTCGACCAATTACTGTGCTCTGAGTCCTCCCGTCTAGGTAACTCCGAACCCATTTTAAGGCCACCCCATCGATTCCGTAGCCAGTTAATTTTTTTTCGAGGATTACATAGGAAACTGTGTCAAAGCCTTTGACAGGTCAAGGAAAGTGGCAATTACCTTTTTTCCTTTGTCTATGTTTTCCACTATATATTGTATGACAGCATTGATGGCCTCACTGGTTCCCCGACCCTGTCTAAAGCCATACTGATTATTAGATAGCAGCTTCTGTGTCTCTAGATATTGTGTTAGTCTATGTTTGAATATTTTTTCATACACTTTAGAAACCACACTGAGGAGGGAGATAGGGCGATAATTTCCTATATCTTCTTTTTTACCACTTTTAAATATTGGTTTTATTATCGCTTTTTTCAGCCATGTTGGAAATATACCAGTCAAGAAACTGAGGTTTATTAGATGAGCAAGGGGCTCGGATAATGTTTCTGCAGATTGTTTGATTATCTTTGCCTGGATCCCATCTTTTCCTGGAGCACAGTCGTCTCTGATACTTTTTATAGTCTTTAAGACCTCTTCTTTATTCGTTTGCAATAATTCGAATTTTTCATTTAATTTCGGTTGCTTATGCATTGATAAGGCTAGCTCCCTCTCAGACATACCCTTTTTATGCAGTATAGAGTTAGCTAGGTCTTGTCCTATACCAGTGAAGTAGTCATTAATGTAATTCAATATATCGTTAGAGTGTAAGTCCATTTTTTTTAATTCCTTATGTATATACATCTCTTTTATATCTGAGCTATTATTTCTGTTGTTCACTAACCCTTTGATAATTTCCCAAGTTTTTTTTGTCCCCATTTACTCTATCTATTTTGTTTCTATAATACTTATCTCTAGTTTTTGTTATAAGTTTTTTACATATATTTCTATACCTTTTGTAGTACATTAAGAGTTGAATATCATTAGGGCATTGTTTAATCTGCTTATGTATAATGTCTCGCTTTCTTATGCTGAAAATCAGGCCATCGGTTATCCAAGGAGATAGTTTATTTCGAGACCTGGGTATAGTACATGCCTTTTCGATTGTAGCCATTTTAATGCAATTTGCAAGAATATCATGGAATTGGTTGGCAGCAATGTTACTATCTTTACATTGTAATATTGGAGTCCAGTCCGTCTTTTTGAGGTTTTCTGATATTGATGCGTAATCGACTGTTTTTTTGGAATACGTCTGTCTAGGGCTGTTCTTAATTATTTTTTTAGATAGGCATAGACCAATTGCATAGTGGTCGGTGATGGTGGATTGGTAAATGAACGTTTGACTATGAAATTTAGTTTTGATCATAAAATGATCTATGCAGCTCTTAGTATTCTCATCAACTCTAGTAGGTCTATTAATTCCGACCTCCAGTCCATAATGCGCCAGAAGGTTAAGATAGTTTTCCGATTGAGTATTTTTATCATTTAAGATGTTAATGTTGATGTCTCCAGTTAATATTATATTAGACTCGTATCTATAGGCCTCTAGCAGATTATCCAATGACTCAAGAAAACTTGTTAAATTGGACTTGCTCGGAGACTTATAGATAGCAAATAAGTTTAGGGAATCATCTATTAATAAATGTAGGCAATTTGCATCATTGACGGATACTTCAGTGCTGCTTACGTGGAAATGTGACTTTACGTAGACCACAACCCCATCGTTTTGTAGTCTGGCTTTATAACTGAAATTGAACAACTGGTTTGTAAAACGAAACAATATTCTTTCTCTACACTAAAAAATGAAATCATTCATTATTAATTCATTTCATCTCACGCGCTGGATGATGAAATATGAATAAAAATATGATTAAAATGAATATGAAATAAATTCATGAAATATGTCAAATATCAGCCATATTAAAATCCCAATTTGTTTTTCCCCATAAAGAGGTATTCCCATTTTAATTCAGAATCAGTATAAGTATCATTAATTGACGATAATTGGTTTGAAAGATATACGATGAAAAACACATTTCATAGATTAGTACCTACACATTATCTAACGCTTAGGACGTACATACTATATTAAAATTTTACTAGATATATACATATGTGGAGCGCTTCCTTAATAAATCGGTTTTGTTACCTTAATACATTCCCGTCAAGTAGCCAAGGACTAAATTCATCTGAATATCAATTTCATAAGTGAAATAGATGAGCGCCCTCTCTCGGCCGGCGGACAAACCCAATTGGGTATCATTGCTATTGCCTCTTTCAGCGCGGTTCTCTTCTTGGGTGGCCCCGGGCGGCTCAGCGTTACTATTTGATTAAATTCATAGCGGAATTTCTATATTATTAGTGCAACTTGTATATGAGATATTCCAACCGAAACCACAATGTGATTTCGGGCCAACAAGGCATCTGTTTACTAAATTTCAAGTTTTTAAGTCCAATATTTCGAGATTGTGACTAGATATATGACTAGTGAGCCCCTGATAAACGGTTTTCAACCAAAATCTTTTCAACTCTTGCTATGACCAAATGATGTCTGCATACCAAAACTTTCGTAGAGGAATACATACAGACAGATGGACCTTCAGACACACATACAGACTTCAGTCTGGAAATAGTCTGGTCGTCTGGACATGGTATGTAATGGAAATGGTCGTCTAGGGAGGGGGGGGGGTCAAAATATATATTTCCGTCTTCATCTGGAAAAAAATATGCGTTCACAATACATCTCCTCCTGGTCCGTTGGTGGGCCGGGAAATCAAATTATCATTTGGTGGAAAATATAACTTTGCTTACAGTTCTCATGTCAATAATTTTAATGAAACAATTAGCAGCCAAATTCAAACATTCGTGTAGCTTTGCAAATTAAAAAAATATATTTACCATATCACAAAAAGCAATATCAAAAAGTTACTAAAAAGTAGTAAAATTATAATCAAATTATATTCGTACTAATACTCATTTGGCCTTTGCTTCAATGACTAACTATAAAATACTACTTTTATTCATCGTACTACTTATATAATTAGATGATATCGTAAATTACCGTAAACTACATTATATTAACATCATGTAAGCCTATCTTAGTACTGGCGAGGCCTAGTTGGGATGGTTTAAATATTTAAATAAATGTAGTTTTAATGAAGAAATTTTAAATTTTGGAATAATTTATTACAAGGGAGATCTTTTGTAATGAAAGCTTAAAGTATCTGATATTGATTATTTGGATAAGTTAAACCAAAAGTGTCCTTGCACAACAGCATAGTCCCGAATATTGAGGATTAAAATATTTTAACCCCTCCTACTTGAGTTAACCATTCTTGGTTTGTGATTTCAAAAGATTTAAAGGACCTGGAAAATGTTTACGCCTTTAACAGGAAGGTAATACTTTAATGACGTGTTAAAAATGTCAAACATTTTTAACACGTCATGTCTTATGACGTTGTAAAAATGATGATTACGAAGCTACATATGTATGAGTACTGAGAGATTTTAGTTATAATTAAGCTATGGGTTTTTCTTACTTTCCTTATATTTTTGCTTTTATTATAGTTAATTAGGGATTGCAATTGTTCTACTTTGGTTTTATACGAGACTAATATAGACTATGACAATTAGATTATTATCTATATTATACTATTCACATTTTATTTAATACAATTGTCGTTAATTCATTCTATTATCGATTTGTTTACGTTCGTTACATTTGTTAGCGGGTGCCTTAATGTGTGATGGCACTATTTGAAATAAATGTCTATATATTTTGTTTAAAATATTATAATGTTTACCACTGCAAACGTTGTATGTCTATCTATATAATTGAGTTATTGTGCGTCTTGCTGGCAAAACTGTTGCAGTCTCGTCATGTATATGTCAAACAAAAAGCTGGCAATAAATCATTCATTCATTCATCCTGTACCTTTCTGTTTCTTTAATTTTGCATCCACGTATCTAATTTTCGGACAGCCTGTACGTGCTGCAAAATGCTACACAAGATAATAACCTTGTTCTCGAGGAAGGCGGCGTGTTTCGCAACAACAACGACCTGTCGAAACCGACACTAAAGATTTACTACGACGATTGCACCTCGTAAAGTTACAAAATGAAAATGGGTATTCTAAGGCGAGTTATATGAATATTACTTCCGCTTTGGTGTACACTTCAATAAATTATCGAATTCATCATATTTTGGCGATAGTCTCATAGTGCAGTGCAGTGGAAAAGTCAGGCAGGGAGGAAAGGGAGGCAGACAAGTGCAGTGGAAAATAGACTTGGGATTTTGATTGCTTGTCAGGAGGTAAACATACAAAAATTTCCCACTCCTATGAGGTTATGGGGGGGAGGGGGACACAAAGAAAGGATTTTTTTCGATTTTGAAGTTTACTTCTTACGATTCGATTTCATTTAAAGCCCCCGGTTTGAGAATTTGATGGATAGTAAAATCGAACTTTAACAAAATGCGTTACATTTAATGTCAGTAAAGTATCTGAAATGCAGATGGTTCTGTTCTTCTACCGAATATTTACATCCGTAGCCGCGTTGAAACACTGGTTCCCATCAGATCACCGAAGTAAGGCGGCGTCGGGCGAGGTCAGTACTAAGTTGGTTAACCGCATGAGCACTGCCACGTGATGTTATTAAAAAGCCGGCCGCCTGTAAGATAATTGTAGCTAGATATTTGGGGAGCTAATGGGCCCTTGCTGAGTTGGCCACGAGACCCATTCTGTTTCAGGGTCGGTCACACTCACGGGTCAACACCCATCCGATGGCCTCCACGCATGGGGTGCGAGCCTGGGTAGGACACTGGGTCAACCAGTCTCCCCTGGGAACAATCCTCTGGCGCTCCTGGACGGTCTGCGCACCGAGCGGCGCAAGCCAATCGATTGTGCTCTCCGACTAACAATCGGGGTAGTCTGGGAACTGTATTGTTTCCTATAGAGCGGGGGTAGTTGTCTACCTTACGGCGACTGCTCTTGAAATGACCATTGGCCATCCGATCCCGGTTCAGAGTCGGGCAAAGGACGCCTTGGTCCGCGACAGATTCGGTGCACTCCGTTTCACCGCTTCGTAAGGGAGAGGACCGCGCAAGCGACCTCGAACTCGGAACCAATCGAGAGACCGGAGAAATCTGGTCACAATTGGTAGTTAGGGCGCGAGTGCCGCCCGCCAGGTAACATACCTGGCTACTCGCGGTAAGGCGTTGGACTCTAACGGGTTGTGGCGTAGCTAGACGTTGGATTGTTATGTCCCAAGTCTTCTACGCTCACTGCACGGTCGATAGAACGAACAATCGTTAAAACGTCCTGCGGTGACGGGTTCGCCCGTTGTGGTTGACAACTCAATATGTCGCTAGATATTGGGAGCTAATGGGCCCTTGCTGAGTTGGCCACGAAGACCCATTTGTTCAGGGTTGGTCACACTCGCGGGTCACCACCAATCCGGCGGCCTCCACGCATCAAGTGCGAGCCCGGGTAGGACTCTAGTCTAGTTTTCCCTAGGAGTCAATCTTCTGGCGCTCCTAGACGGTCTGCGCACCGTGCGGCGTAAGCCAATCGACTGTGCATTCTGACTAACAGTCGGGGGAGTCTGGAAGCAGTACTGATTCCTATAGAGCGTGGGTGGTTGCTGACCTTACGGTGACTGCTCTTGAAACGACCATCGGCTACCCGATCCCGGGTGAACAGCCGGGCAAAAGCTGCCGTGGTCCGCGAAAAATTCGGTTTACAACGTTTCACCGCTTCGTAAGGGAGAGGACCAAGCGACCTCGAACTCGTAACTAGTCGGGAGAACGGAGTAACCTGGTCGCAACTGGCAGTAAGGGCGTGAGTGTAAGCCCGCTGGGTAACATATCTGGTTATCTCGCGGATAAGGCGTTGGCCTCTTATGGGCATGTGGCAGAGCTTGACAGTGGACTGTTTTGTCCAAGTCTTCTGCGTTCACTTCACGGGAGATAGAACGACCAATCGTTAAAACTTCCTGAGGTGACGGGTTCGCCCGTTGTAGTTGACGGCCGTTACCGTAGGGGGTATACAAAATATATATATTTTAATGTCTCTGATAAAAATAAACCGTGTTGGTATGATGGCATATAGCAGTTTTTTTAAACAAACCATATCTATCTTGTAGAAATAAAAATCCAAGCAGAAGAAAAACAAAATATTGTCATTCAACATTTTCAAGCAATAAAATGAATATTGGCCAAATCCATAGCAGATATAATCTGTTCAGTCTTTGTAAAGGTCTTTGATTTCATTCGCTCGTCAAAATCGGCCGCAATTGCGCAAACTGCTATCCGACGCTTTATTAATCTAATGCAATAATAAAATTCGCAACGCCTGCAATCCGCTATAATATTTAAGTTAATTTTAATAATATCACCATTTCCTCACATAACCGCCCGCCACTATGACATTTTCGCATTTAATGGTCTGTCAAAAGCCGGCGTTGTTGACATTAAAATGTTAATCTACTTCCAAGCATTTATTACAGTTTATAATCAAATATAAAAATAATAATATACGGTTGCTTAAGAGATATACAATACTTAATTTTAATGTCTAGTTTATTGTCTGGATTGACAAAACTACTCAGTCTGCTGATCGGCAAAGCAATAACTCTAATTTCGGTTTTGCCTGACCGAGTGGAACATTATTAGCGTCTTTTATTTTTACCGCATCCATTTTCCAGGCTAGGACGTCCTTTTTCGACCAAAATTTACGTTTCCCTTCAACTGACTTGTTATTATTATTATCATCATCATTCCCAACGGTAGCGCTACAACATACTGCCAAAATTGATTCCTGGTTAAAACATGAATCAATTTTGGCAAAATATACGGCAAAATATCCATAAATTAATATACCTACACAGACAGTTTCCAACATTAAATGTTATCCATGACAATTCTTATTATTTTATTATTTTCGTTGACTTTTTTTTACTCATTACTAATTTATTCATTTTTGGTTAGTATTGTTTATTATTATTTGACATTTTATTTAACATGATTTTTTATTTTCTGTATTTTATTTTAAATATTTCCTGTTGTGATCATTAGTTTGATTAGTTAGATTGTTTATTAGTTATAATTTGTAATGGGGACGGAAATATATGTTTCTTTTTTCTTCTTTTCCAAGTTGACAAATATATGTGAATATAAAACTAGAGAGCTCGCTTCCCTGGAACAAGTCCTGGCACTTAGTTGGGCAGCAGCAGTACATACATTCGAATGCTCATATCGGCCGTGTTCAATTTTCATTTTTATTTTATTAATATAAATACTTGTTTATTGATATGAATATTAGTAATGCATATGCATTGTAAATGCGTTGTTAAATTAATTAAATAAATAAATCTTGCCATCGTCGAGAATCGTCTTCCGTTTCGCACTATTCTGAGCTTTGGTCTTCCAGTTGTTCACTCCGGTGCATTTAGGTGTTCGTCGCCTTTTTTTATCTCACTTTACGATTCCATCCCGTTTTCCATAAAAAAATGCGTTTCGACGGCTGTTGACTTTCCAACCTTTGCCTTGGAATTCCGGTCATCAGAAAGCTCACAATAGGGACATCGTCATACTGATTATAAAGTTCTCACTTTGTTCATCTTCCCCCAAAAGCGCTTCCATCTGGTTTACCGTATTTATCTGTCACTGGATTGTTGTAATGGGTATCAAATTCAATGTTTTATTGTTGATAAAATAATGTTTAATGGAAATTTAAAACTTCTAACCCATTGACTTGCTTGCCATAATTAAAATAAATAATCCAATACCGAGCATCAATAAGTAATTTTAAAGTATATACTACATTTTTTTTAAACTACGTTTTACAATAATAAATATTTTGAAAAATTATATTTTCCTTTATCCTGGAGTACATCGTCGATTAGTCTGGGAGCTACAACTTACAGCTATCTCTCTTGAACATTTTTAGAATTCCGATTTGAAAAAAAAAACTTGAAACCAAATAAATAAAAATAATAAAAAATAAATATATAAAAAAATGACGAGCCCATTGGCGAGCAACCATTATATATAACCTCGATTTTTCTGTCATTTTTAAAACCATCGAAATGAAATTTGGCATAGCTAAGCCGAATTGAATATCATTTAAAAGGCCTCATTTCGCTGATTACAAAACACCATCACTTTTATTTTTAGTAGCTCGAAAAACATGCCCCCAATCTAGAAAAGTTCTCACCCGATTTTTTATAGATATCACGATAGGTAAAGGTTACAGGGAAAATGTAGATAAACTTAATTTTCCCATGGAGTTGAAAAAAATAAATAGGGACCGTGAAAATTTAAAAAATTATGACATTTCTAACAATCGTTTATCGAATTGAGTTTCTTAGATCTTAGGGTGTATAAACTCATATTCAAATTACTTAGCTTTAACCAAAGTAATAACATCAACTACTACATGACTACTTCATTTGCCATCGATTTGTATGAAATATTTCAAACAAACTCGAGAAATGCAAATAAACTCACTATTTTATTAAATTTAGGTGTAATCGTTATAATCTATGGTATCATCATGTGTAAAGCTCTGAACTCTGAACCGGAATACTTTATTTATTTTAGCATCCACATGCACGATTATTTTTAGTAAACACAAAATGTTGTTTTGGCACCTGCCCTATTTACCAACCTATTTTCCCTCTTCTCTTGTAACGAATGAGCTGGGGGTATGTGAATAGGTTAAGGTACCAACAACAACATATGAAACTGGGTTCGCTGTTACAATGTTGGTAGCCATGTATATATTTGGTTTTGTTGTGAGTAGATTTTCTCTAATATTATCATTTTAAATGTAATTTCTATTCGATTCGTGGTTGAAATAACAATTACCCAAACATTTGTATTTTCCGTGTGATTTTTTGATCGCGCTGGTTCAAAACGACATTTACTAATTATATAAACTAGTCGTTATGTGAAATATTTATAACAGTATTTTGTATCTAAATAATCTGGAGAATGAGTGGCTTTTATTAAATATGCATTATTTTATAAAGAAATTAAGACTAAAGAAATAGGACAAAAATAAGAAAATCCGTCAAAAGAGTTGAATCCGTCAAGATGTTTATACAAAAAAACACTAAATTCGATTTGAGTTGGAATTGCAAATTTTAATAAATTGTAATTAAAAGCTATGTTATTCATTTTTAAATGATAGCCATGTGCATATTTGGTTTTGTCCTGAGTAGATTTTTTCTAATACTCTGTCTTGAGTAGATGGATCAATCCTCGTGAATTATATTGTCAATTAAAGCAGTCGAACGGGTCAGCAAGAACACTTTCGTTTCCAAGCGGTGAGTGACCGCCCACATGGTAAAACTTCTTTGATCGTATCCCATTTCACCAGGTATTTAATACTTTTCCAGCGAAACCACACTCACCGTCGCGGGAAAACTCGACTGACAACGGAGTCACTTTTTAATTGGTCATTAAGAGCGAGCGCCGCCATGCAATGGCGACGTAGCGTAATGACATTTACAAATTATTCGTCAAACACGAGGAGACAGAGACAGGGTTGATTGCCTATCGGGTATTTGTTGACATTGCACTATATGAACACTATTTGAGAGCTAATGGGCCCTTGCTGAGTTGGCCACGAAGACCCATTTGTTCAGGGTCGGTCACACTAACGGGTCAATACCCATCCGGCGGCCTCCACGAATGAAGTGCGAGCCCGGGTAGGACTCTGGCCTGAGGGCTAGTTTCCCCCAGGAGTCAATCTTCTGGCGCTCCTAGACGGTCTGCGCACAGTGCGGTATCAGCCAATCGACTGTGCATTCTGACCATCAGTCGGAGGAGTCAATACTGTCTCCTATAGAGCGGGGGTAGTTGTTCACCTCACGGCGACCGCTCTTAAAACAACCATCGGCTACCCGATTCCGGGTGAACAGCCGGGCAAAGGATGCCGTAGTCCGCGATAGATTTGATTGACACCGTTTCACTGCTACGTAAGGTAGAGGACCGCGCAAGCGACCTCGAACTCGTAACCAGACGGGAGACCGGAGTAATCTGGACGCAACTGGAAGTAAGGCCGCGGGTGTCGGCCCGCGAGGTAGGTACCATACCTGGATATCTCGAGGATAAGGCGTTGGTCTCTTACGGGCATGTGGCGGAGCTTGACAGTGGGCTGTATTGTCCTAAGTCTTCTGCGCTCACCTCACGAAAGATAGAACGATAAATTTTGTTAAAACTTTCTGAGGTGACTTGTTCGCCCGTTGTAGTTGACAACTCTAGTTATATGAACAGGATAAATCAGGACAAGTCCAAATACAGGACTACCCTCTTTTGACGTCGGTGGCTATAGAATCTGTTCAACAGCGACCAAAAAGAAAAGAACCTTAACAAAGCCCTAAGACCCACAGTGATTTAACGCCCTAATAATAATGGCGATTTGAACTCTGATACCTAGGGTTTGTTTCGTTTTTATTTTCAGTAGAGTTCGAAAACTAAACTATTCATTTTAGAATCAATTACACTGTTCAATCAGGAATCTTCATGGAAAGGAACAACGCTTTCACAAATATTCAATTAGTGACTCTGTTAGGTGAAGACAAATGGATGAAGTATATTGGAAGTTTCTTCATTTTTCTTTTCTTTAGTGATGTTTGTTTTACTTTTCAGTATTGGTACCGTATTGGTACCGTTTTTTACATTATTGATATATTAACGTCACCGCGCTGATTCTGAACCTCCAATAATCTTTTTTCGGCCTCAATAAATAAGTTAGATATAGGCATTTAAAAAGGCGCCAAAAACCTACATTTCGGTGATTTGTTACTTTTTTTTAAACTAACTAAAGAATTATTTGAAAATTATATGTTTCGAAATATTGCGTGTCCGACGCTATTTCCTATCAGATTTAGCATTAAAATGTTCAAATCTAGTAGTGTTTTGTTTTGGTAACTGAAAAAGGGGCCAATAACATATCAATTCCAGTAGTACCTACTTGCCTTAGTCTGTCCATTTTATTATGAAAGCAGATAGCCTCAACAATAACCAGATCCTCTACACTCAATCTTCTAGGCTTCCATAATCGGTTGCGAATCGTGAGAGAGTTTCAAATTAAAATAAATTAAGTTACTATCATTTAATAATAATTGCTAGCTATTATACAAAATTAATAGGAAAATAATTGCACTGTGGTCTACACTCTGATCTGCACTTGATTATGGAATCTACTATGTGTTTTCCGACTCTTCAAATATCGCTGATGAGAACCATTATTCGTCTTCTCACGAGTATTTTACTGGCTGTTCCGACCTGCTTGCCGGCATAATGATTTTTCATGCCGTAATTTGAGTTTTAGGAGCAGATGCGTGCGCCTCAGACTCACCTCGACTACGCAATAATAGTTATAATTCCTGCCATGAGCGCATTCAATTGTGTAATGCTTTTTAATGGTTATATCGTTTTGTGGTTTCTACGATTTCGGTTATTCGCTGCAATTAGTGGCGCTGTCAAGAAAAAAGAGCATCTTTTCGGCTGACTTTCTAGACAGTTTAAATGTAATTTCTATTCGATTCGTGGTTGAAATAACAATTACACAAACGTTTTTCTCTTCCGTGTGATTTTTTGATCGCGCTGATTCGAAAGGGTGTTTACTTATTATATAAACTAGCCGTTATGTGAAATATTTTACAATAGTATTTTGTATCTGAATAATCTGAAGAATGAGTGACCTTCATTAAATATGTATTATTTTATAAAGGAAACAAGACCAAAGAAATACTACAAAAATAAGAAAATTCGTTAAAAGAGTTGAATCCGTCAAGATGTTCATACAAAAAAAACATACTAACTTCGATAATTGCAAATTTAAATAAATTGTAATTAAATGATATGTTATTCATTTTAAATATTAGTAATTTATTTGTATTTCTGTCGTTTGTTAACGCTCCGATATTTTCGTGTTTCCAATCGTGGAAGTGTTAAACAATCGTTATATTCCAATATGAGGTCCTAAACAGATATTATAAATGTCAGTTGTACTATTAAGCTAATGTGTACTCTTAAGAACTGTAAACTATGATGAAGAAGCTCGATGATTAAACAACCGAGCTTGGTCAATCGTTCTTCGCCACTAATACTGCACGAGGATGCACGACCATGCACATCACAGCGAACCGTTGCAAAGTTGCGAAGATTTGCGAATGGAAACTCTTCGTCGCCCGCCGCACTCACCAGACCTTACTCTTAACAGACTTTCAAAATTTAGATTGACTTATCACAGGGAGAAAGACTGATAGGGGGAGGGGGGGGGGGGGAATCAAATGAGGGGGGGGGAAGGGATCAACCCCAAAGAAGCAGTTGAAAATACCTTTAAATAATTCATCGATTCCTCTCCACGAGAGATTTACAGCAGAGGCATTTACAGGAGAAACTAACCAACTCCTATTAAAATGGTAAAACTGCCTAGGGGTCAATAAATCGACAAGAATCATAGGGTTATTGCGACGGGCTGATTTTCCTTTCAAGGCATTGGTGTGTATGTAAAATTAAAGAAGATTTTTACATAGTTTTATTTTGACTTTCTTTCTGAAAAAACATGTTAAATGCTATTAGGAGATATTATTACATGTTAAGGATATAACAGATTATTTACATGTTAATATACCGGAAAAAAATATGTCCGAAATTGAACATAAAAAGCCCTTTTCCTCGGTAAAAGCCTAAACCAATAAAAGTTGTCGGTGATTTTCAACTCAGTTTTTCACGTGGAATAATCTTCTGTTCAAATAAATCTTTTAATATACAAAAACATGGTGCGTAAAAATAAATATGCATTGTTTCACGTACAGATTTACCCGTTGAAAGGAGACATGGCCTGTCCAGCTCTCCTGTATATTTTCATACAAAATTTTGATTTCAAATGTCCCTTATAGAACTACAACCTCATAGGTGAGGACATAATATAATAAACAAATATATAAGAGCAACAAGAACAATAATAAAAAAAAATTAAACACGACTGCCCTTACCAAAAGTGAGCTGTTGTATTTAGAATTATTAGAAAAAAAATGTTCGCACTGAAAAGAAGTTTTGTAAAGATAAAGTTCGTTCCTCGACCTGCGGCAGGTATCTTGAAACGATCGCGCGCCGCTGAGCTGCCGTCGCACTTTAGTCGCTTGCCCTCGGTGCTCAAGCAATAAAACGGATTTTTATTAAATATTTGTGGTTTGTGTATTTATCAGTATAGATAAATACATATTTCCAAAATGTAGTCTATCAGACTTTTCATTTGATACTAAACATGATATATTTATCCCAATTTATTGACATTTGGATATTTAGATTATCTATTTGACAACTTTCCCTATGACACTCGGGATGACAGCGATTCCAACAATACCGTACCCTTCTAAAAACGGAAAACATACAAACATGAATCTTAAACACATAACACTCCTTTTTTTAGGCAGTCGAGCAATAAAAACTACCGACGATGAAAAATAGACAAACGTTTTCCGCGAAACAATCCTTTTCGCGCACTGACGGGCGCATGATGATCAAAGCGCTAACCGCGCAGACTTTATGGTTTTCATCTCAAAGCCACGAATATTCTCCAGTCCGTAGGTGAGAGGCTAAGACAGAATCAACCATATCTTTTTACTACCTTTAGGTTCGTTTCGTTGGCTAATTTTGCTTTCCGGTCTGTCGTTCATTGCTCAACCAACTCGCTCGGTATTCAAATGTCAAGCGGCGCATTCGGAACGGCGCCGTTAACCCGCTTCACACCAAATCGGGCATTTTGCTTTGATCTTGAAGAGTTAGCAACGTAAAGCAGCGATTAACCCTTAAGTAGACGCGAAGGGTGTTACACACTCTAATATTGCAAGGCAGAATTGAACAACAAACGTCTATGGAATCAATGTTACGGAATCAAATATTACTAAATTACACAAACACGATGTACCTACTTTAGTAATAAACGTACTTCTTCAGGTGTAGAAGTACTCTTCAGGTGCCGAAAAATCATCTTCCACACCTAAAAAGTAGGTCGACACTCCAATCGGCGTTCATAAAAAGGGCCGATAATGAGATTTAGATGTTAGTAAAATAATAGGATGGATAGTATCGCTACACTATCGTTATATTTGCTTAAAAACGTCTTTCAAAAACCACAACTTTTCTATCGGCAACCTATTTTTTTCTGCTCAGCTCACAATAGAATACCTCAATAATATATACAAGACCACGCCAGAATCACTTGTTTAACCATTGAAGTTGTTGAGTTAGTACTGATCTTTTAATAGTTGCATGGAGCGATTAAGACCCCTATCCGACCCCCCCCCCCCCCCCGCCTCCCCCCCCCCCGCCCCCCTGCCCTTCCTACTCGATCAAGTTGAATATGCTTAGCAACGTACGGTAATCTATTTTTAGAATATATACGCTAATTCCCAAAGGAACCCTTGTATCACGAGATACATTACAATATTTGGATGCAACAAAATGTTTGATACTTTTTTATCAGCTTTTCATAGCAGTACCTACCATCAGTATGGGACCATTTTAAAAAAGATGTTTTGACGTCAAAACTAACCTTTATGTCTGCGATTTATCTTCATTGAGATTGTAGTGGCTTATATATAGGTTTAGACTCGAATGAATTAGATTTAAAACGAATCAGCTAACGTTTTAATTAAAAGCAAAACGAAGCATTGCAATGTGATATACATATGTACGTCAAGGCCGCATTCTGTTGCCGTGAAACTATTATAATTCTGCTGCTGCTATAATATTATGCAAAAACTCATACAAAACTCATAAAGCAAACCGAATTGTATTTGATAGAAGCATGTAAACGTTGGAATGAGTATTGTATATACGAAGAAACTCCATGATCGAGAGGAAAATATCGGAAAATAGCTTATTACAAAAGTTAACAAGCACGGAAGCTTTCTTGAAAATGGCAGTATTGTCTATTGTGCTAAGTAACTTTAGCTTACAACTTCAATTTAGCTAAGTATTGAAAGATTTAAGTTTAAAATTAATTTTTGAAATACGAAAATTGAAAAAAAAAACATTAAAAGATTGAAGTTAAGCTACGCTTTCGTGTTCGCTCTGATCTCAAAGCAAACGGATGGGTTGTTTGAACTGAAAGTAAACCTAATAACATTACTGTGACATCGCCAACACCTCAGCACTTTAACACCTTAATGTGAACCTATTTAAGTTCAAGTTGAAAAAAGTGCGAAAGACAAAACTTAGTCGTCAACAATGGCATTAAAAAAAACGTATATTTAATCGAAACACGGTTTTATACAATAACTTTCAAATACGTAAAAAAGTTACGTGCTCGTATAGATATACATATTATTAAAGAAGTAGACGTTAAGCGTCTTAGACCTTTTTGTTCTGGTTCGGTGATTTCCACAAAAAGTAATCCAAAAAAGAAGATAGTTTTGTCGGGGCGCACGGCCGTTGGTTTAACGTGAAGTCTACGGCGGCGCAGTATACCAACCAGTAGCTTTACTATCAAGCTACAAGGCAATGCGGGAAGAGGGTGCGAGGAATGTGGGCAGAGGGGTCCGTCCCGACGAACGCGAACATTTTGCATTACGGCCAGGTAAAGGATGGCGTATTTTCGAGCATTCGGACATCTGCGTAGGCCGAGTAGCGAAACGTCTGTCGAACAAACGCGAGCCCTTACGACCCGTGTCGTATTCGTTTTGATTTCAATTATGTTTTAAGAGAAGCTACTGTCTGGAGTGTACTGTGACGGCGGAGAGTCAATAAAATCACGCACTATTTTCTATAATCACTAATAAAATTGAATTACAGCTGAACAACAACCGCATCGATTCGTCTTCTATGTCCATCGGTTTGGAGACGACTTCGGCAAAAGCGGTAGAGGCGCACGCGCCGCAGTTCACAGCGCCCGCCGTCTCAACTTTGCAACGCTCTCGAAACCGTCTCGCTCGCTCCGAAACCCGATGTTAGAGTACCGGTGTGTGGCTCAGATACTCCTCTTTCCGAACAAATGCAAATCTGGGAATCTGTATTACCACTTGATTCTTGCGCGGGCTGCGACTGACATTTTACTTTTAAATATGAGTATTTTACTATCAAGTACACTTATTATAGATTAAGTCGATCGACCCAGACACATTGTATGCACAGGCACTTGAATCACCGCGCCATCGCCTCTGAATCGTGAGATACAAGGAATGGAAAGAACCAAGAATCGCTTTATTTTTAAGAGTTGACCATATATATTTATGCTAGCAAACGATACCGCTTTTTGTGTCTGAAAGTTTAGCAGTTATTAAGACGATACGATAATTACATGGCAACGAAATATCATTCAAATCTATTATGGTAACCGTATGTTTCAGTCTGATTTTAATGACGTTTCACATCAATACTACTCGCAAACTTGAGTTGAGATTGCAAGCAGTTTTTAAAGTTGCAAAACCTTCTTATCCGCCAGTGCACCCACAAAAGAAGATATCTGAATGATTTGCTATTTGTCTGCGATAAAATTGATACATTGGGTTACGTTTGTTCCGATCGCTCATCGCCTGTGGCTCTTGTGTTTTCACCGCAACTTTCATCTACGTAAGTGGAAAGGCGGCCGCCGACGCCGACGATCGGAATACATTTACTTTTATGACACGGCACTGGCCATCATCGATAAATTATAATAAATAATCATGCTGAACATCAACCACATTCGTCATTATTAGACACTAGCTAAGTTGCCCATCGCTGCTGGACGATTTTCTCAACGTTTGCTGTCGAAGTCGTGATTTTGAAACAATTATTCAAGTTAAAAGTCCGCTTAAGGGGTCCTCCTTCATACATCAGCCGGATCACTTCTCGCCAATATGCTCGGTCCTGGAGCCGCCTGACAAACAGAATGGACTAACTGTGAGGTGGACAAATACACTGTATACAGACGATAGCTTCTCTTAGAACAAAATTCAAATCGAAGCGAGCGACGTCACGTCAAGTCCTAAGGACTACCATAAATCGTAATACGATTACTAGACATTGGGTCCGATTGCGTTTGTTTGTGAATTAAAACTGAAATTAGTTGAAGCGAACGAGATAGACTAATACGTTAGAGCGGAATATGAAACGAACGATCGTCGATAAAAACTACCTGTCGAACTTATACTCGTCCGAATAAATTTGAACACATTTCGTGCGGTCTTAGAATCGGATGATTTATCTTTGGTGGGTAGTTTTAATGCGAGAAAGTAACAACCGTTCATTTCACATTCCGCTCTAGCGTATTGCCCTGTCTCGTTCGGACGAACTAATTTTCGATTTTAGTTCACGAAGAAACGCAATCGGGCCCATTATCTCACAAGTGCCGTCTGCGCCCACCCTGTGCTGCGTTGACCGAAATTCGCATATGGCTGCCACTTCGCCGACGCAGATATTCAAACGTTCGACAATTTTGACAACCCCCACCCGCGCATAGCACGAACTATAGCCGTTTACCGTAACGCTCAATTACGTCTCACCCTATTATATCTCCTCAACGCCTTGCTGAATGCGCTTACTGTTCTAGCTCGGTACACTGTGACAAAGAGGGCCTTATCGCAGCCGACCACACCGCTGCCTCCCAACCAGCAAATGTTGGGAGACAGTCCGTAAAACACATGGAATTGCTGATCCTCAGTGGGTGAGAAAAGAGTACAATTTTAGATGCGGCACTAAGGAAGTACGAAATATTCACGGCTCTTCGCGGCGGCTTCCATAAATCTTTGGAATGCCGAAAAGACGGAATGCCCGACCTACTTTACGCACATCTGACAGCCGCACAATGCCGTGCGGATTCAGAGAGAAAACATTCCGGAAGCCAAATAAACGATCATACGCTTTATTGAGTGTTATCGTTAATAATTGAAAGAGTGCCAAAAAACTGTGAAAACAAACAGTTTTAATGCATAGATAACATTTTCTATCGGGGATTTCAATATTATATTTTGTTATTTTGGTGGTATATACTAGCGAAGGTCGTCGATTTTACTGACTACGTTTTACATTTTTTTATGATATTGGAGAAGATTTATTTATAAACAGTTGAGATTTTCATCCAATGCTATATTCTTATATCACGGGATTATATTAGATAGCGATTGGCGTTTTGAATCCCGTGTTCATAGTTTCGGTGGTGTTTCTCCCGAATTAATTCCCTTTTTAAAATCGTGACTGACTCTCTAAGGCTCTCGTTCTTTTTATACCAGACTATAGTGGCAATATTTACGGCTCATGCCCCGTATAGAAGGTGTGGAATGCTTTCTCAATTCCTCCTAACAAGTCACTCCTTTTCTTAACAGCGCCTCCATACTGAACATGATACGATATTCCTCTATAAACTCGTGAATACAAATAAGCCTGGTGAGCTATACTTGAAGCTGATATGGTCACAAAAACCCACTCGTATGATACTAGGTCTCACGGCCATTTGACTGTGGCCATTTGTCACCATAGTAAAGCTTTACTGATAATGCTGCCGTAAACTGGAAAATGGCAGAATTTTCAGATTCTACGACAGAAGAATTCTGTATGTTAAACAGTTGATTCAAATACTGTGTATTTTATAATTACAGTGGAACCTCTCATAACGAGCATAATTCGTTCCAGACTCTTACTCGTTAAGCGAAACACTCGTTAGGCGAAACTATTTATCCTATACTCGTTATGAGAGGTGCGAATTACTCGCCATGAGAGGTGCTCGTAATGAGAGGTTCCACTGAACTTAGTAAAAATGTATATCAATAAATGATATTATTGTTATTAAAACCAGAATCCAGGCGTACAAAAACGAACATGCACAAGACGCTTACACACTTAATTGGTCAAAGGAGTGTTTTAATCAGATAAAAGCATTCAAGCCCGTCATTACGTCTAAATGTTCTCAATCATGAAGAATGTTTCTGCCAATTGAAGCATCAGTCATTTCATAACAATCCAAGAAAAGTACACGGTAAATTATTGCGATGTCGATAGCCTTGCCGACAATATAATTACACGCGACAATATAATGTTTAGAAGAGGGCTGCTAAATTATGGAGCAGGACGGCGTACAACTACATTGCACATTATAAAGCTAAAGGAAATTACAAAAACGATAAAAGTATACGAATAGTTAGATAAAGGTCGAAATCTTTATATGACTAAAGGTTTATATAGTTATATTCTATATGTTATGAGAAAATTGCAGATATATATTTGGAAATATTTCAAAATTCATTAGTTATTTAGTAGATTTCAGCAATAGCTTTAAATAAAAAGCACACCGAAAAAATCAGCCAAGAAATTGTTGGCACAACGTTTTTAAAAAAAAGAAGTAAACTTCGAAAGGTTTGTGTTTTTGAAATCTCTGGCTTTGAGATTAACGAAAGATTTATATTTAAAGCAACAACAGCCTTTTGACCATTTCTACCGATATGTGTCCTTGCATTTCTCGATAAGTAAAATTTATTGCGGAATAAATGTTTACGTCTTACCTTGGGTTTTGGATACTTATTTCTATATAAATTATTTAAGAATTAATTTATAGAAGAATGAAGTATTTTATTTGATTTAATTATACAGATACTATTATGAAGCAATTTAGTCACACACATAAGCTCATTACATATTTCAGTTTGTTTAGTATTTAAGTATTTCTGATTTACATTTTCTACTGCCAAAGAGAGGCAACAGAATTCACTAAGAGATATTTGCATCACACTGATCTTTCAAAGTTAATTGGCAAAAACCCTAACAAATGTTAAATGATGGACTTCGTAAGAGCAAAGCTCGTTAAAGCATTTATTTCTTGCATTATTGATTAGGCGACGCAACGCTCGCCTTGCTACAAGTAAGTAAACTTTCACGCGGTCGCGCCGCATTACATGGCGCGAAACGTGTTTGAATGCATCGGTGGACAAAATGGAAACAACCAGCTTGGAAAACATTATTATTAAGGCGAATACACCACGCTTTAAACCATAAAAACATAAATAAAGAAGCGTATATGGTTGCGATGCTGTCACCGGTGCTTGCGATGTTTTTGACCTTACAGCTACTGCAACTTACTGCAGACTTTTGTTTTGAGAGAGGAGATACGCAACCTCGTTTGTACGATGTCTTAATTCAGACCCAGAAGGTTCAAATATTGATTATTATTATATACACCGAGAAAAAAATAAGTACGTGGGCTTTTCTAACAAACAATCTCCCAAGTGACATCTGGTCGAACATCGACCCGATTTCATGAAGACGATGCGCTATGCTTGATAATGTATAAAGCACAATGGCGAACAGAGCGGAACCTAGCATTTCCCAATCCAATCCGGGAAATTCTTCGCTGCCATGTGAGTAGCTTTAATTGTTTTATTTCTAGAACAAAAGCTACATCAATCATCGTTTCTACATCAATCATCCTTTAAAGTAATTCTTTTAAAAGATTTTACCAAAACCTTTCAAAATATTCATAATATTATACAATTTTATTCTATGTTACTAAACATTCTCATATAAAAACTCTTGTAAATACTATATAGGCTTAGGTGTACATTTCTCAATCCAAAATAAAGATTTAAATGCTTTATTTCATAAAAATGTGCATATCAAACTTTTTTATTCCGATAATGGCTGGCTGATAACGATCGCAGCATCCTTGTATCGTCTTTTTAAATAGTGGATACATTCGCGAAATTAAGAAATATTTCGAAATGTCATCACATATTTAGGAAACAACATTCGCCGATTTGTCATTGATTTCGATTAAATTCAACTCTATTGGAGAAATTTTGTTTTGCAAAAGCATGAGCTTGGTCTTTGAGGTGGATGAAGGGTGATCGTTCACCGATGGCAAAGGGGCTCCCATTAAGCCTACATAGCACAGACGAATGTTGTGCATATCCATACATACATCTCGCTTAACCTAGTAGTACATCACACGAACGAACAAAAGTTACATACTTCGTACATTATAAATTTACTGAAAAGATTGAAAGGTCAAATCCCATCTAGTTGCTGCTAATATACTTCTATTCCTTTCACTTGTACAGGTACCGTATAAATCAATTCAGCTATCGAATATTTCAAAAGGGCTATGAAAAGTAATTAATTAATCGGAGACGTCCATTTGAAATAATTAGGTACACGATTTATTTATAATGAAGCCATCATTAATTAGATAATCATATTATTATACGAAACATCATTAATCTTCTTCATCGTCTTTGTATTCTCAAATGCTGTGTAATATTATTATACATAATCGTAGGTAAAGTTATTAAAAAAAAAGAGTTTTTACATGATTAGGTATAGCCCAAAATAATATTTATCTACATAAGTACCGTAAACTGCTTTTACGGAATGACTCATTTTCCTATCTCATTCAATTTTCTATTTCATTCTGAACAGTGACCAGAGAAAGAAGGTATTTTTTCATATAACATAAGATTGCCATAAGTCTGGTGAATGTCTACGTGCGAAGATGTGCTCAAGAAAGCTGTAAAAATATTTCAGTTTTTTAAACCCAGCGTACCTATAACAATTTACGATATTCATATGCCGAGACAACTCTCCGTGGACTGGTTTGCAGACTATTGCAATCATATTTTTCAGCCATCCAGTCTCTAGATTCAATGTCAGTTATGTAATTTTTTTAAATACATTTGATAAGCTTTCTATAAGACAGGTACTACAGTACTGACTATACTACTTCAGTACTGACGGTACTGACAGTACTTACGGTACTACAGTACTGACTGTGACTGTAGTGTAGCACTACAGTACTGACTGTGACTGTAGTACTACAGTCGGTAATGACTGTATAATCCTCTGACTTTGGTGCAGGTCTACATAGTTTTGAAAGTTGGGTGCAGCAACTCCAGTTATAGGATCGTTGAGCGGAATGTGTTGGGCAGTGGTGATTTGCTGATGTGAACAGAATATTTGAGTGGGGTGCCGGAAAGCAGCGTCTTCAGCGGTGATTTTATTCTAGATGTCTGGAAATCTGAAGCCTGGCAACCGCTGTCCGGACTCTAAATGAAAGCTGCAGTTTATTACAGCGAGCAAGCGAATAAAACCTCACACGGAAGAGAACAGATAAGTTATTTTTATTTGCTACAAGTAACTTTTTTTCAGAATCATTAGCAATTTCCAATAACGGCGTTCCCAACAAAAAAAAACTCCAAAATCTAAATCAATATGGCAGATCTTTAAAGCAACCCCTTTAACAACGGCCAATCTATCGAGAGAAGATATATTACGAGTAATCTGTCCGAACAAGCTAGAATTCTGCTTCTATAAGTTTTCGAAGAAAAGACAATCACAAAAATATTAAGATCCTATGCACAAAGTCACCGTATATAATACTTACAGAGGCATGAAGATACTGAGCAGGAAAACGTAAAGTAAAAATCACGATATACATGGGAAGATTCTCCTAATCATGGCATAGAATACTATGTCAAAATGAAAGAGCAATGCGAAGAATTGGCTCAAGACAAAGTCAAAATGTGAAAAGCTTTGCAGGAAGTATATACAATGGACCAAATGGATACGGAAACTAGCGAAGGGGAATAGAGAAGAGGATCAACGATTCAAGGAAATATCAAATAAAAGGCAAAAAAATCCATAATATACTAAATATTACAGACGAAAGATCTGAGTAAGATATACACAATGACAATAAATAGGTATGTACTATTTACTATCCTCATAATCCTAGATCCTCACCCTTCAACTTTCCTCGCTGAGGTGCCACATTTCATACATTCGTTGTCGTATCCGCGATGACTCACTATCAGCCCCACATTATTCATATTTATATCTCTATTGGAGGTCGTTACTCGATCCTTCCCAGTACAAGACATGCCGGATTGCGAAATTCCTTGCTGACGAAAACTTTTGTAAGAATGTATACTTGCAAGAAAGGGGTTCGTCTGGCCGCTGCTATTCCCCTAAATCTGTAAGATAATAAACGCGCGAGCTTAGCTGCGATTGCAAACTCGAAGTGGTCCGTTTACGAAACTACAACGTCTGGCAGCACTTGACTTAACCCGGTTTCGGTCGGCGATCATTCGTGGGCGCACGTTTTGCTTATTGACAAGAGAATGAAATTAAACACGGTTCTACTTACTGACTTAACTGTAAACTCCGACTCGATCTCAGACGCGCCCACCGCACAATTTTTTGAGGATATCTGGAGAGAAACGTTTTCTAAAGGGGCGTGTTCGCTGACAAACGTACCATAAAAATGCGATTCTCATTTTGGCAAGACGAGTTTTTCTTCAATTTCATTTATTTATCAAAATTTACAACTAACAAGAGTAGTAAATTATAATGTTTATTCAAAATTTACCACCATAACCCGGTCTGTGTCGGGGTGGCAATTGATGTATTACTAAATTAAATTATAACTAGAGCAAAACAAAATACGAGTAGACAGTAATCAAACGTTTAAAATCAAAATCTTGATTTCTGTAAGTACATTTATAAAGTCTGTATATACATATATAATTGTAAGATGTCAAGGACTAAGAAGTCCGTAAAAAGACGTTCAATCGGGAAGCAATATGGTTTCTTGTTAATCACCCTGATAACTATTGAGTCTGGTTGTACTGGTGCTGATTTGTTTACGCCACCATCGTAAATAGTTGTCTATTGGAATTCCTAAATATTTTATAATTGTTTTGTGCATTTCCTATAGACGTCAAAGGCGCTGGTTATTTGATTGATTCGACTCTTGATTCGATTCGTCAAATCCTTCGATTATGATCATGCCATCGTCTGAATTAACAACCATCTCTATTTGAAATATTTACTCACATATCAACGATCTCGATCAATTGGTTAGTTGGTTGGTCGAGTAATCATGCCCTCTCACTTGACCCTCTGAAGTCTTGCAGCGCCATTGTTATTTCTGAAAATCTGAGAGCATGACATCGATGCTGGGTTTCCAGATATAGCAAAATCCCCCCAATCGCTAACCCTAAGTCGACAATGCCGCAAACCTCAGAATTATATCTGATAGCATTTGCGCTTTGAACCTCTTGTTAACAAGTCAAATCCCTATACAAACAACGTGACTGCCTTAGAGCAGAAGTTCTTTTTAAATTTATCGCTATAGTAAAGGACACAAGACTATGGTGACTGTGTTTATGACCTTTGCCTGTTTAGAAAGACGGAGAGAAGAGTGCAGAGGTTGACATGATTTTTTACGTCACGAAGATTATTTATGCACCAGATAATGCGACTCCTGTGGATAGCCTGCGCTATCGCATCTTTTTACTATGGGTAAGCTATTAGTATACCTTCTGCTTGCAGGAAGGGAACAACCCTGGCTGAGCTCCACTTTACGAAATTCCTCCATGAACTTGAGAACTCGTATTCTGGCTCATATCAGCTAGGTTTTTTTTAGAAGGCTCGTAAACACATCCTAGTGTAATTACGCATCAAAAAAAGTATTACCACCAATGGGTCAATATGTCAGATACTGCATGGTTTCATTTTAGCCGACCTTGAAAGCGCACTTTCCGTTAAGGAATAAATGTGGGAACCGTGTCGCGCTATTCCCCATGCGATACCATACCATACCACCGTGCACTTGGGCTGAGTGTTTGCTTATCATTCAGCCGGCGCGGTTCGCTAGGGTTACAAATGTATGTTTAAAAATATCCTCTGATATATCGATATTTTTGTTAAAATACAGCCCAATAAAAATATCAGAGTTTTAAAAAGCTGTTTTCATCGGGTCATCGTTGTTATTTTGGTTAATGTCAATAGTTAATGTCGACTGGTCATTGTTTCCGAACACTGAGCGAAGTTATTACCACTGTGCATTATCGTACAGCCAACGCAATTACAGTGACAGCAATTTATACTATACTACTACTGAAATTATCAAAAAATATATATACTACTACTGAAATTATCAAATTTTTTAAAAATAGCGCAAACATTTACAATACAACATCAAGCCAGGGCTGCCACCTCAGTTTGAAGAAAATGCGCTGACCGTGAAATAACCCGACCAAAATAACAGGGAATCACGACCACAAGATTGCGAAGAGGATTTTGGGAAGCCCTTTATTCAAAACATATCCAGCTCAATATCACTGCCCCGTTTCTTCGATATCGATATTTTCAAATAAAGCAATACATATATCGATACTTCCTCTCGATGTTTCCATCTTTACTGGTCGCTCGACTATTGCTCGTTTGAACTGCTGCGCTAAAGAATTGACTTGAATTTTAATAAGACGCCTAGAAAATTTCACTCCTTTTACGTGTTCTTGTGACCGCGCTGTTTACATTCTATAGTAGCCAGTTATGTGATTTTGATTGAATAATATGAGTACAAGATAGCTGTTCTGTGACTACTCAGCATGTGTAGGAAAAAACCTTTCAAAGGTCATTGCCTTCAATAGCGGACTAAGAAGGTGGCTGTCTACAAATATGACTACTGTAGGGAAATATTGTATTTAGAAAGACTCAGATAAAGAATCCCCTTTATCCTGAAATTCATTCCTGCAGCGCACGTGCGTTTATTTGATAGAATCCGTTTTTACTCTCCCGACGGAGGAAAGTATTGCGAATGCACTTCTGTGTGTCTGTGTATTCCTCGACGATAGCGCCAAAGCGCTTCATCCGATTGAGATGAAATTCGGCATGCAGGCATCATTCGATCATGAAAAAGCTGAAAAAAGTAGTTGAAATCACTCCACCAGAAGGCGTGCTATTCATGCTTCATTCTCGAAATACTGCAGTAGAGACTTTAAATTCGGTACACAGATGACTTGTTGGAACGACATCACGCTGTGAAATTTTGCTTAAAATATCTAGTAAACAAGCGACGCAAAATAAACGCCGTATTTAAGAAAATACTACATTATTTTTGGAAAAATACCATTTTAATACCACGGAAATACTACAAGATACAAATATAGTCACTTGACACAATCACTATCGGGAGTGGGGTGTTCAGTTAGCGGGGTTAAGGGGGTACCGTTGTCTGTTTGCCGGGAAAGTCTTAGGGTGAAACAACCGATTTTTTTAAATATCTGTTGAAAATCCGCCATATGAAAAGGGCTCCCAACGGCTGGCAGGTGTTGGTGACGTTATAAATAATTATTTTCCAGATTTTAAAGATAAAAATGTTCATTTGAAGGGAGTCGAAAATTAAAAAAAAACAAAAAATTAGTTTTAATTAGAATTTCAGATATTAGTTTTTTTTTTAATTAAATTGTCTTTCAAAATTTTAATTGTTTCAAGAAATTAAAATAATAATCCGATTTTAGTTGCAATTTCTTATATACAAGCGGCACAAAGAATATTTAAAGTCCGCCATACATTAATTACATAGTAAGACCCTTAAAAGTTGCGACGCTTGCGATCCGTGGATCGTTCGAAATTCGAATTCGAAGGCTCACGGTAAGGCACTTAAAAGCGGCGACGTTCGCGATGCATGGGTCGTTTGAAATTCGAATTCTATGGCTCACGGCGACCCGCGTCTGCAATTTGATTTTTAAATTGAATGAGACGACGCGCGTTAGAAATTCAAATTTTCATTGCGTTGCGTCGCATATTAACAGGAATTTTCGCCGACTGCCTATCGACTTTATTTATGAAATGAATATTCAGATGAAATAAGTCCCTGGCTTCTTGCCGGAGAAGTCTTGGGGTAACACAAACGATTTTTTTTAAATATATTCAAAACGTATAAAACTGAGTCATGACGAACAGCCTAACTAACATACAAAAATGAGATGATATTTTATGGACTTCAGATACTTTTTTTGATTACGTGGACTTGTCGTGATATAACTAGACTAAAACGGGACTAAGGGATTTTTTTTAAAATAAGGACTAAGCAGATAAAAAATATGGAGTAAATTAGTTGTACCACCTAAAAAGTTGTACACATAAAATTGATGTATCTCATCTCATCTTATCGTTCATCATATTGACAGCTTTTTTAATGTATGAATATCTAATCTGCATAGATGTGTTTTCTCTCATATCAGTAAAAGCTACTGTTTTTTTTTCATAATTATTGTATTTTTATTTATTTATTTAGTAGTAACACATCTAGTAAAAAGTTAATGTCATATTTGATTAAGATGTTAGCAAGAAATTGATGCGACATTATTTTTATGATTGACACAGTCGCCTAACTAGGCCTAGGCCTGTTCTAAGGCAGACTTTTAATGATGATATAAAGTATGCATTATTGTAATCGATATCGTATAACGATGATTATTGTGATACCTATATGTACTAATAATAAATGCTGAATAGTTTGTTTGTTTAAGCAAGCTAATCTCTGGAAGTGTCAGTCAGATTTTTAGAAATCTGTTTGCATTTGAAAGCCCAATTCTTGAGGAAGGCTATAGGCTATTAAACATCCCGCTACGACCCCTAGGAGCCGAGCAAAAAGAACGCTTATCGAAAACCAAGTAATAATAATAATAATAAGACGCGGTAGATCGGGGGCCGAGGGCGGCCGCCCGATGAGAACCGAGCATTACCGAGAAGAGCCGAAATGTGCATGCCTTATCTAAATCAGGTTAAGGCGAATACAAGTATAAACTAATACCACACGAAAATATGACTGGAGATATTGGGCTCGATTGCGTTTCTTCGTGAACTAAAATCGGAAATTAGTCCGTGTGAACGAGACAGGGTAATACGTTAGAGCGGAGTGTCAGATGACCGGTTGTCACTTGTTCGCATTAAAACTGCCCGCCAAGGTCAAATCTTACACCGCACGAAATATGCTCGAATTTATTCGGACGAGTAAAGTTCGGCAGACAGTATTTATCGACGATCGTTCGTTTCATATTCCGCTCTAACGTATTGCGCTGTCTCGTTCGCTTGGACTAATTTTAGTTTTAGTTCACAAAGAAATGCAATCGGGCCCATTGTCTATGCCGAATACTGTAAATTATTTAAAAATAATCCATTTTCTTTTCAATTTAACGACGCGCCGGGTGACACAGCTAGTCATTTGATAAACGGCAATTGTCTTTGGATGAATTTAGTACGACTAGACTAGGCTAACAGAAATAATTTTCGACTCAAAAGGGGTATTTTAACGACGACATAAATTAAAGTAAAATCGTTTATATCGTCAATTACATGGTTGAATTATTAAAATGGTAAGGAAAAGATCGCTAGGAATTTGTATTCCTCCCGCGCATGCGTATTCCAAACGCCCGAGATCATAATTAGCATATCGGAACGCAACTGTTGACACATCTAAGCTAACTTTCGACTATAATAGCTAAGCGCTAGCCGGCGAGAAAATCATTTCCCAATAGGATTTAATTGTAAAAGCTAATTATCGCTTACCACACAATGAATACGAAATTACTGTGACGAAATAGTCAGCTCCGAGCCGCGCCGCTCTGCGTGGAGCGGCAAACAGGAGAACTGCACTGGAGTTAAGACCCACATACGAATAAAAAACATTCTTAGAGCATAAAAATGCTATTTATTATGAATAAGAACTTTTTTGTTATTACTTTATCGGTCCACCAACTGACGAGGAGGTAAAATATTGTGAACGCGCTAAGAAATTTTGGTGATGAAGACTGATATATACATTTCACGATTTCACCCCTCCCTCTCCCCCGATTAAGACGATTTCCAGAATGGTCTGTCTATGAGTCTGTGTGTGTGTGTGTGTATGTGTATTCCTCCATGATAGCGTCTAAACTCTTTGTCCGATTGTGCTGAAATTTGGCATGCATGCATGCATCATTTGGTCATGGCTAGAGTTGAAAAGATTGTGGTTGAAATCGGTCCGCCAGAGATCCACGGTGAAATCGGTCCACGCTAGTCATACTTCAATTTCGAAATATTCGACTTAGAGACTTGAAATTTGGTACACAGATGCTTTGTTGAAATCACACTGTAAAATTTTGGTTGGAATATCTCTTATACAAGCGACACAAATAATATTCAAAGTCCTCATCCTCAAAAAGCTCATCGACTTTATTTATGAAATAATATTCAGATGAAATAAGTCTCTGGATACTTGTAGGGAAAGTCTTTTAGCTATTGGGCAGGCGGCTCAAGCTGATAAGCCCAAATTTCTGTTTTGCTGACTGTACAATATGATATTTGCAACTACATTATGTTTAGCAAGTCTAATTTTAAATTGATTTACACTATTGATTTCGCTCCAGCTTCTTTTCAAGGAGAACTATATCTTTAAAATACAAATATGGGCTCCAAGTTGACAACATCACCCGTATAAGGACAATCAAATTCGACATATAAATTATTTGAAAAATAACATGAATTTCGCAAAGGTCTACTTTGCCAACCGAATATAGAAATAAACCTCTTATTCAAATAATCGGTTTGTCACCCGAGACTTTTCCGGCAATTAGCGATGGACGTCATATTATTCAATTTAAAAATCGAGCTGCATTTTAGATGATTTCTGTTAAACAGAGGAAAAACTTTTTTTTGCATTGCTTCGAAATGAGCGTAATAAACCCTATTAAATGATATTAGACTGGACCCTCTTTGACCTACCTTAACAATTGTAGATTATTATTTCTCTATTATATTACCTTTGACTGGGCTGATGGCGGCAAGCAAGTTAGGTTTAGCTTTTAATCTGGCAGAAATAATCGACGGGCATCAATACAACGGAGTTTCGCTAATAGGATTCCATCTGTACACTTTGGTACAGCACCCTAGTAATCAAGTACATATGTATATAAGCGAGTAAAAATTGACATTACATCAAATTACACAATCGTTCAATGCGTTTTATTTAATTTACAAGTTTTCAAAATCACTAGCATGAAATGCCGAGAACAACCAGTTCGGCGATTCATATGATTATAGTGTAGCACTTTCAAATGCGCAACAGAGCAGAAACAATCGTTTTTACAGGGGAGGCCCTTCGGCACTAAAATTATGCACTGGTGCTAAAAACACTTGCTATAAGCTATGCACAGTGTTATATGTATACATACTCTGGAGTATACTGTGTACATACACAGCTCTATGATATACAGAGCATACGTATATACGTATGCTCGTAACGCTCATAACGTAACTTAACGTAACGATCTATGTATGGAGTTACGCATATGAGTAACTCCATACATAGATCCTTTTGAATTCATTAATTTACTTCATGCAATGCTGTGTAGAGATATTTTCTATTAATATATTATGTATATGTGTCACAGACACATTATATATGTCATTTCTGAAGTTATTTTAAATAGCTTCCTGAAATTAACATCATTATATATCCAAAATAGATTGTAACTAACATAGTTTAAAGGTTTAACATTTTTTACGTAACATATTTTTAACATAACAACATAACTTAACATAACAACAGTTAACATAATTTAAATCTATCCGGAAAGACTTTGTCTATCTGGGCTCCATGATTAGCAACGACGGAAACTGCGAAAAGGAGGTCTCACGCAGAAGCCAGATGGCAAGATCGGCCATGAGCAAGCTAGAAAGGCCGTGGAAGAATCGGGGTATACCTAAGTACGCGGACTAAGGTCAAGCTGGTTCCAGCTCTGGTTTTCTCGATCTTTCTCTATGCATCGGAGACACGGGCCCTGAAGGCTCGGATACGCACCAAAATCGATGCACTGGAGATGTGATGTTGGCGTAAAATGCTAGGAATCCCATGGACAGCAAGCCGCACCAACAACTATGTCATGGAAGAAGTCGGCATCCAAGTGAGGCTCTCCACCGTATGCATTAGAAGGGTCCTACAGTACTTCGGTAATGATGCCAGGAGAAACCCAGAGAATCTGGAGAAAATGCTTTCCGTGGGTCAAGTGGAAGGAAGAAGAAGCAGAGGAAGATCACCGGCCAGATGGTACGACCTCATCAAAGAAGTTACAAAAGGGTCAATACAATCTGCGACCCGCCATGCAGAAGACAGGTCGAAGTGGAGGAGCCTCGTAGGCAAACTGTTGTCTAGTGGCCACGATCCTCAGTAACGACGGAGAAGAAGAAATCTATCCCAGACAGAATTTTCGATTTTGAAGTTTTAATATCGGCGATGCGGGCAAAGTTGTTCGTTCTTGCAGAGTAACGAAAAAAATATCATTTCGCTCGTCTCGAAATCAAGGATGTGTCCAAAATTATGTTACAAGAACAGAGCACTTATGGCACAGATTGGTACACAATGGTGTGTTTGCGAAATTGATAATCGAACTTCATAAGGGTTAATCCAAAACGTCGCGATAATGCAAGTTATTACACTGCTCGGAAAACAATAAAAGGATTTTTGGCACAGGCAAACGTCGATTTGATGAAATAAATTCTGTAGAGTCTCGATGATTATATTATATTTTCAGGAATTAGAGATAGTTAGTGTAGTCAGCGGTTTCAAGACCCTGAAGAAGCACTCCAAGCGTTCGGAATGAAATTACTGTTTCAACAGTGGATTTGAGTAAATAATAAATTACATTGATTTAAATTGAGGGTGTCATTTAAGGCCTTAAATTGAGGGTGTCATTTTAGGCCACTATTATAGTAATCTTTGGTAAATCTCAAACAAAAAGAAATATTTCCATTGTTACCATAGATATCTATTAGTTAATGTATGGAAACACGCCATCGATTGTTGAATATAACGCGAGAGCAGCAGCAACAACTTTCTTCTAATTACTTATATTACATACCCGTGGGAAACTGCATAGTACCTACACAATTGCCTACCTACTACATAAGGTATTGTGGTTAAGATATCAAGGACAATTATATTTAGTGATAAGTTATCAATATTGAAAATCACTTACTAAAACGTATTAGTATAAAAGCGTTTGTGTTCTTGAAAATTATCACACTATTTGGGCGTCGAAAGAAGCAATGCCAGGGTTGTCAGCGATCGTCTCTGCTGCGATGTCAATGTCAAAAGCCCACGGATGTTCGGCAGATTCCACTTAGCCAGGTTCATTAGCACGCGCCCAGCAGATCCGTGGGTGAGGATCCTCCGCGCGAACGCTTCCATACTCACACACCTAACGCCTATTATGCCAATACCTACGTCACCGCACAACAATGCCTTTGATTATATAATTGGATAATAGCTACAACATCTGAGGAATTCATAGCGGCGTGCGAATTCATTATAATTTACTAATTGGGGTCAAACTGACAAAGAGCGGCAGATGCAAAGGAAGAACATTCGTGGTACCGTTGAGTGAGAGCGACATTGCACAGCAGAGATTAGGTTGACTTTACATTTTAAAAAAAGGTTGTCACACAAATACTTTCCCGGCAAGTACCCAAGGACTGATTTCATCTGAATATTAAATTCATAAATAAAATCGATGAGCGCCCTTCCATTACATAAATAAATAAATAAATAAATAAATAAATAAATAAATAAATTACATCGATGAGTGCCCTTCCATTCTGTTATATAACGGCCTTAGACGGCGTGGTTCGTTTCTCGGCTAGCCACGGGCGGCTCGGTGATAATATTTGTTTCAAATGTACGGCGGAATTAATACACTAATAAAAACTAATAAAAATATTATTAGTGTAGCTTGTATTTTCACGAATTTCATGTAATTCTTCAAATAAATCTTGCGACATACGAAAGTATATAAAAATAAAAAATACGTGTGGCACTCGGGGACTGCCACGGTAAAGCTATTGCATAGCATTTTTTTAACAACTTATGCAATTATAATTATTTATTTATTTTATTTTTTCTGATATCAGATAACTGCGCTCTATCGGAAAACGTTGAAATTATTCCGAATCATTTGCGGCTGCGGAAGCAAATGATTCGGAATAATTTAAACGTCTTTCGATAGAGCGCCGCGCACGAATTTTTTATTCAATAAAGCAAAAAAACCGAATTATTCGAAAAAAATCGTAGATAAAAAGATAGATAATTAAATTATCTTTAAAATGGTGCAGGTTTCATAATAATACGCCAGATAGTATTTGCGTAGTAGTCGTTTTTGTGTTCGGTTAGACCTAATTTCACAAATTTATTACACTATGTAATATAAACAAAATCTAAAATATTCAAAGCTAAGAATATTAGGAAAATGTTCTTGTTTAACATATATTTTTTTCGAATCGTAAGCAGTACTCGTTTAGACGTAATTATCAGTTTAAAATCATTAATTTTCGTTAAGAAATTTCTTCATTCGGTCGCCGCGCTGGCCTAGGCCCGCGATAAAAGCTATGCAATAGCTTAAAAACGATCTTCATGTGATGAAATCTCCTGACACAATTCCTTTCTCCTTTTATTAATGTCGTGTACCTTCTTTTTATCTGCGATCATGATAAAGCGAACAAAAGTAATAATTCTTCCACATCTGAATCACTTGAATCACTTGACATCTCAACAACAAAGAACTTTCCAAAGACTATTATCGATCTGCGGTACGCTCTGTGTGCGTCAATATCTAGTCGATTTCAGTGCGACTTCCAAAGTAGGTACGCGATGTTAAAACGCGACGCTAGTTACGCTTAACGCGGCGCTAGGTACGCGTTCTGTTTGGCGAGGCCTTAAATAATTGCTTTCCATAGGAGACTAGCTATGTTGTCCGTCCCCGTCTCTTTCACGCCCCCACATCTCCCATATGTACGTCTACTTCTGCTATCTGCGGACTTAAACGTAGTGGGGGTGGATTTTTTGAAACAATCGAATACAGCATTCTCCCACTTGTTTTAAAGGATAAGTGTAAAAAGTTTCATCCAGATCGGCTAAATAATAATAATAATAAAACTCTTTATTCTTAAAAAAAGGCGAGCGTATTGCCTGCAGGCTATATTTTAGATCTAACCTATACTGTTGTATGAACATTATTTGCTTGTAGACTACCTAACTTAACCTATATAAAGAGTATGACAAATAAAATAAAAGAGGATAGAAAGAAATATATACTTTACTCTTTGTGGGCACAGGTTTTGCCACATCAAAATAATCTAACACCTATAAGGACGCTAAAGTTTAAAAAGGAGGGGAATGGGAGGGGAAAGGTAATTTATCTGGAAGTTTTCAAATGCTCTCTGAGTCTGTTTTTAAAAGTTGTTCGGCTTGGAGCGGTTCTCACATTTTTCGGCAAAGCATTCCAAAGACGGACTCCATTCACGGTGAAAGAGAATGAGAAGAAGTCACTGCTGTGACTAGGGATAGAGAGTAGCAGGTTGTCTTTTGATCTCAGAGGGCGTCCATGAGCCGATATTGCAGGAAATCTGTCGGTAAGATAATTGGGAGCGACGCCATCTAAGATCTTGAAAAGCATACAGAGAACTCGCATGTCTCTTTTCTCCCGGGTCGACAGCCAGTGAAGCTTCTCTCTGTACTCCGTGATGTGGTCAAATTTTCTGAGGCCATGGATATACCGAATGCAAACATTTTGGAGACGCTCAACTTTGGTGGATAACTCCTCTGTGAGGTCGAGAAATGCGACATCTCCATAATCCAGAAGGGGGAGGAGAGCAGACTGACAAATCGTAATCTTGCTCTCCTCCGGGAGGATATTTTTCAGCCTATTCAGAAAATAAAATCGGCCGAAGAGTTTGCGTCTTATTTCTCGATTTTGTGTCCGCCATGAGAGGTTGTCGTCCATATGGACACCGAGGTTTTTAACCTCGAAACTGAAATGGACCTCATCCGCACCGATGCAGATCTGCAGGAATTCATTTATATTAATCCTCGAGGTAAAGTAGCTGCTACCGATGATAATAATAATCTGAATTTGTATAATGAAAATACAAACAAATACAAAATACTCACATTCAGTTTTATATAGAGAGATATTAATCGTTTCTTTAAAATATGTTTACACGCAATAGCTTCATTTTCATGGACATTGTTTTTTATATATATGTACATTATTAACAATCTCGTCATTGCATTACCTACATCATTTTATTATTCAAGAGTCCAGGCCAATGATTCCCAAAGTGGTCTATATGGACCCCAGGGGTCGATTTCGAGTTACAGGGGGTCCATGTTAGCGACAAAAAAAGGGGATGCACAAAATGTAAATGGGGGTTCAAGTTAGCAGGCTCCATTAAGGCAGGTCGTCATAAACAAAAAAGCGTTCCGTAACACACCTAAAACAGATTGTGTGTACAGCATAGTATTGTAAACATACATTAATAGCAATAAACAAACGCGCGCGTCACAAGTGTCATGAAAGGAAATCAACGTTTCACTGAAATTGCATCACTATCGATTGGGTAGGCCAGCGCACATAACGCACTAACGAGGGAAGGTGCGAGCGAGATATGTGAATAATTTTCACTTCAACGGGTATCACTTCAACGGTAGGATAGACGCGTCACATGAATGAGCATGCGAGATAATGCTACATTTGCAGTTATCTGCGGCTTTCTCAAATGCTTCGTACTTCAAGGTTGTGGTCCCTTAGGAAATAAATACGTACCGTGTAAAATGTAAGTACCTACTTTTCAATAGAGCTACGAATACAAATTGAACTTATTTTTTATTGTTTACAACAGCCCACTTCAGCAAAAACCCTATGTAATTAATTAGTGATTTGTCACAGGTCAAAACACATTTAAAATTAATACGTAAAGGAAAAATTTGTATTACGCAGAAAAGGAAGTCTAAGGAATAAAAAAAACAGCAAGTGGTCTACGAGACAAAAAAGTTTGGGCACCTCTGGACCAGCCATAGGCTTGCTCGCAGTCCATCCCTAAAACTATAAACAGCTCCAGCTTATAAACGAGACATCTTAAAAGTGCTTTATGCTTCTTAAGGTTTCTTTGTGGAACAGAACACCTTAAAGTTTATTTGTAGAAAATGTAAAACAGAATATTTTTCATTAGATGAGTAAGCGTAAAGTCGACGTTAGCGTATAAGAGAAGCGATCGGTAGTTATTAACAATTTGGTACAGCTTGTGTAACGGTTACTTGCCGCACAGTTCGTGAAGATGCAAACAAAGTAGGTAAGTACACAAAGACGGGGCCACTTTTAATTTACTAACTTAGTTGAGACACTGCGACGTCTCATTTCGTAAAGAATGCGACAAATTTCATAATCGCCTCGTGAGACCGATGAATAGAGAGGGAGACAGATAGCTGTCTTGGCGGCGTTTGTTCTGGAAGCGAGTCGTGACTGACGTCTCATCTACGGAAGAGCCTGTAATAACGGTAAAGAGAATGGAGGAAGGAAAGCAGAAGTAGCGTGATCGCCCACCGATAAGAGCGCACGAAGACATTCCCGAAATCGTGTAATGATCCATAATCAAATGAGTAAAATCAGATGATGAGAGCAGATGTAACTGCTGGGGAGCATAATATCAGAGAAAGAGAAACGACATGGGTCCATAACTGGAAAATTACCTATGTATAATGATAAAAGATAAATCGAAGGATTGATATAGTTATCATAATCCAACATGTTTTATTCATATACTTATCTTAAATTACGTAAATTTGTGAAATTACCTTCAGGGTTTTTAAACTGTTTGATTTTAGCAAGACTATACCGATACGAAAAGTTACAGTATTAAAATCACGAAAAAAAATATGTAAAGTTTTGAATTTAAACGACAAAGAAAGGATATCCAAACACATGTTTGCTAAAAAAAAAGCACAGTTTCATGTACAAGTTTCAAGTAAATGTACATAAATATATTTTTTAATATTAAAAAATACGATTTATTAAAATTTACATTCATTAAAAGTTCATGTAATATGTAATGTATAAAAGTATATAATATTGTGAAATGTATTTATTATTTGATTAACAATAACTCAAAAATTACTATGTGAGTTTATAAACAGAGTTAATCCAAACAAGTAGATGATTCTGTATACTCGTATACTAAAACTAAACAAGAAAAATGTTGTTTTATTTATTTGTTTTATGTTTTTTAAAATAGTTATTTTTTGTTTAGGACTTTGTTAGGTACTGAGAAAAATAAATACTTAATATCCGAAAGTTCATCGTAAAAAAATCTTTACCACAGTAACAAATACCTCAATCCAAAAAAAAGTTCATGATTTTCAACTGTTTTTCATGTACGATAATTTACTGTAGAAAATTGCTAAAATTAAAATAACATGTTAATTCAACGAAAAAATAACAAAATTAAAAACATTTTGTTCAATTTCATATGTTACATCATCACTCACTTGTATGGTATTAATGAATTTAAGGTTGTATGGTATTAATGAATTTAAGGTTGTATGTTGACAATATTTATACCAATTATGACATAGTTTCATGCCTTAGTTCTTCCGATCGGTCCTTTTCCACGGCAATTATACATCCCTGGGTTACACCATTAAAATCAATGGTTACACCGAATCGGGCAAACGGGGATATCATCGCGACTAGCCAGACTTATTTTTATTCGAAAATCTTACCTTCAGAAGACTCGTTGCACCAACAGATATGAGACCCGTGCAAATGATAGGTTTCAGCGTGTACTTTATTATACTGTTGCAGCTAAGTTCAATTCAATTTCAGAATTGAGATATTGGTACGTTTTGGTACGTTGTTAATACACAGTCACACCCGTAGAACCAGATTTTATTAAAATAAATATCGTACATATAAATTTACACATCATTGACTATAACAGCCATGATAAATACAACTTTTTTTTATTAAATGCGCTCTAACATATTTATTCATCCATCCCAGGGTAGCTATAATGACTTCGGTCGTGTTTTCACACGGGCTTTTTAATACCATTGATTATATAGGATATTAGATTGCCTAATACCGTACTACCTTTGGCAGCTAGGATTTTACTGAGAAGGCAACGTGTAGATAGTACCCATAGTTTATTAATTGAATAATCTTCTCTTAAAGCCAAACATTGATTAATCTTCTCTGATGTTCAGTGGCTCAACTAGATGGCGTTCTAAACACGCTGTTACGGTATCATATCTCAACAACAACAAAATATAATGACAAACGGAGTTTCAAATCATATATTTTATGACTTTAATATTATTGACATAAAGACGTATTTTTCTATTTGGTATACTGTTTTCAATGCGTAATTCTAAACTCTCCGCATTATTTCTGTTATGTAATCAGCCTACATAAAAATGAGATATTATGGGAATTTATAATCGTTACGGGTTTTAGTAGCGTTATTATGGGTTTTCATAATCGATCAGTCCGTTATAAAAAAACATTCATTATCAATGTTTTAAATAGATGCCCAAATAAATTGAATATTAGTTTCGCCGGACAATGCTATATCAGCCCACCCGCATATCGCCGACGCAAAAGTGTTCCCAAAACATAGTATGGCATTGAGCAATCTATTATCCTATATATAATCAATAATAATACTTTAATACCTGTATAGCTTCTATCCCCACCCAGTTCACCCTGTAGCCGTTTATTTATTACATATTTAAATACTAGCTGCGCCCAGCGGTTTCACCCGCGTGGTGATGGAAAATGGTGATAATGATTACAGAAAACCATATATCTTTATAAATTATAGCCTATGTGTTATTTTGATGTGTAAGCTATATTATTGCAAAGTTTCATCAAAATCCATTCATTAGTTTTTGCGTGAAAGAGTAACAAACATCCATACATACATACAAACTTTCGCGTTTATAATATTAGTAGGATACAATTTTAAGCATTTCTGTTCATAAGCTGTTCAGACATTTATTTATTTATTAAGTAATTAAAAAATAATTTAATACAATTTTATCTTAAGAGCCCTATCACATATTTTTTCCAGAAAGGCAAGAAAAGTGGATTTTTGGCGTTCTAATTCCAAGAAATGAAGAGATTTCTACAAACTTTAATTACTGAATTACCTGGACCATTTCTTGATGTTGACCATAGCGGCCTTTAATTTTAGATATAACGAATATTATTTACTTATTCAGCCCATTTTCCGAATGTCGTTATTCGTAAAACGCTCGGAAGGCAAACTTTGAGCTCCTTAATACACTAATATCACTACAACGAAAACCGTATACTATTTTTTTTATGTCCGTCATGTATTCTTGATGTACACTACGGCTTTATTTTTTCGTTTTTTGACCACATATCCAAGGTATACATTACTTACAATTACACAAAATTAAAAAAAAATCTTCCTGTATCATTCTAATTTTCTCAGAAATAAAATAAGATTCTTATACTATATTAAAGTTCACTCTTTTAGCAATACGACATAATATAAATTATTGTCATTAGAAAGGAGAAAACACTGCAAAAAACAATTAGAAATTGTGTATATATTTGCTTGCGCAAGAGAAGAGCGCTCAGTGCCGCGGTTTTCTCCCAGGGTTGAATAGTTATTTATCTATTTATTTATTTATTTATCCTATCTTTTATAGTTACATCCAAAAAAAATGCGTTCATTTTTTCAACTCATTTTAAAAGAATACCTACGCTATTTTGTAATAAGGCTCTTAAGAACTATGCACAAAAATATTTTAAACATTGAATAAACATCAGAAAATGAATACATTGCATAGTCCAGTGGCAACGTCAGCTAACTAGGCCGGGAACTGTTCTAAGGTGAACATATTCATACAAATCATACAACATAGATTTCGGTCATACCGGATCATACCGATTATTAGATAACAGATAATTATTAAAACTTATTTCTTTTGCAAAGTAAATGCAGCAGTTTGACGGTGGCATTGGTTTGTAAAAAGTATGTAGGTACATTAATGTATTTTTATTTTCACCGAATTGCGACTCCATATTTCCAGCAAATGCTCGCGTTAACCACACTCGCGCTCCATAGCCCTGAGATCTCCAGAAATAAAAAAAATGACGTGGCTTTTAATGCGTAGACTTAGGAAGAAGCGACCTAAATTGACACCCAGAGATAGCGTAGGTCTCACCTGGTATACCCGCTAGAAAGTAACGAGCATGCCATCGCTGCTGACGTACAGTGGGCTTACTTTATACACGACTGTCCAACAAAAAACAAGTTTTCAGGGTTCATCTATGTATGTTTTCCATTTCTTTGTTCCATTATAACTTTTCACGTGTGTATGTATCTTAATGGATAATTACAACAACCAGAAATATTTCATAAAAAACGTAACCAAAATAATTATAAATAGTTTAGTTATTTTTTTTGTAGCGGCAGTCATGTTTTTTATTCCTTCTAATATATTTACTTGTTATACTTTATTGCAGGGTCGGTCCGTGTACGATACAGAGAGGTGTTACGATAAAGCGAAATAATTTTGATCATATTCAACTATTTCATAACTAAAAATCTTTACTGAACACTTTTTTTTATTTTTGTCTATATTATTACGATATTGATATATACGATTTATGATTTATCGCACGCTTCTGTCTAAGCGCTTTACTATTTGATTTCAGTTTCTGGTACAGGTACCACGTTGGAGATGTATGGAGTTTGCACTGTTTAAAATGGTATCTTCAAGAGAGACAGAAATGCAATTTAAACAGGTATAGAAAAATAGATCTGTCTGTAGCGCAAGAAGTACGAAAAAGTCGCTTTATTATTTTTGGCGCCTAAGGCTAAATTATTTTTTTTTTGTAAACCTGTTTCACAAAGTTGACATTATAAAGTGTATCGTATTAACTTAACATATGGGAAGTTCCCCTATTCCCTATATTTTGGCCAAATGGTCCAAATCTGGCATTTCTAGCGCTATTTTTCGGTAGCTGGGGGTGCGTTTTCGCCAAACTGAGGTGGCAGCATCGCCGCCAAACTCATCTTTTTAATGAGATACGATAAAAGTCATAAGAAAGCCGTGCGAATAAATATCCAATCAAAAAAAACATGGTGTTACAAACCAAAATATTTTCGAATTGTTTAATTTTAATAGCAATGCCTAATAATATATATGTACCTGACTAATCATTTTTGAGAAATTAACATATACAAATAAAAACTATGATATTTAGAGTCAATAGAAAGTATTTTTAAAAACCAATTAGCCACTTCTCAATAATATCTACTCATATAGTTGGATTCTCTTAAAAACTTTCAAGAAATATAAGGCGTCAAAATAATAAATTTTAACTAATGCCTTCATATAGAAGAGTCTTCGATAATTTTAAGGAATCAAAGATATGTTCGTTTTTTTAACTAAATAAAATAATTGAAAACGGATTTTACCGCATCTGTTGAACTGGCAATGGCGTTTGCAACAACGGCGAAACGTCGGGCGCTTTCAAGTTCATACGGTAAATTTCGTTTATAATTATTTTATTACATACGAGTATGATGACAGGTGACAAACCCAAATGTTTTTATAATACTTATTATAATATAATTCTAATAAGTATACTAGCATGCTGCTCCATACTCAATCTGTAATACAATAACCGGTTTGATCGGAAATCTATGTGATATGATATGTAATTTATATAAATATGTATGATCAGAATATTTGTAAAAAAGTATATGTAAATATGAAATAGACAAACAGCTACAGGGTGGACTGGATGGGGATAGCAGCTAAACAGGTATTAAAGTATTTAATTATAGTATAAACTTTTTAATTTTAATTATTAATTTACCAATACTTTTTATAATCAATGTGTATTAAAATGTTTTATAATCAAGTACTCCATACTTAAGAAGAGACGGAACCCTCAGCGCGCGAGTTAAACTCACACATGACTGGTTTCATTTTTCTTCCATTATAACGTTCTCAATATTATCCGGTTACTTTGTATGATGTACTCCACGCGACCCACTGTGCGCCGGGCTGCCGACAATGGAAATCGAACCCATCGCTGCCTCACAACGGTGAATTCTCCAATGGAACGCCAAACGATCTCTATAGTAGCAAGTCATTTTGCATTCTCGTACACTTAGCAAGGCAATTGGAGCATATAGCGGTGACGAATAACACCGCGGCTTTATGCCGTCTGTCAGGCGCTATTACATCGGTGTTACGACAAGCGGAAGCGTAAGTGACTTCGCACCCCCGCCCCGATTCGAAAGTCACACAACTAAACTCGAAAAACGTCAATTTCAGGGAGACTCATTTTAGCAGTCTTACTGAGTTAGCGACTTTTGAGGACCGACAGCGGCAAAAATAAATGCATCTAACAACAATTTGCAAAAAGTGGAAAAATACCTTATGTAAGTAACGGACCACCCGTCGAAATACGGGGAAATCGATTTTTCTTACAACCCAGAACCAAGAGAAGAAATTGGGGTACAGCAACATTTTCGATCCAGTCATTCCGATTCGCCAAATTCTAAAAGGAAAAATACTAATTCCAATTAACCCTGTAACCTAACCACTATATGATACTATCTCTTGAGTAATTATAGCATTGACCAACTCCAAAATTTAAAAAAATGGAGAATGGCAGCAAAAAGTGTAGACTTAACAGCAGAAAGTAATATTACCTTAATCTTCCAAATCAAAAAGACAACAGAAACTCGATATGGTCTCATTCTACTCCAGCTAAACAAATCGAATAATGTTAGCGACTTTTCTAGCAACTTTTCGAATATTCTAAACACAACTCGATCATTAATATCGTAACTTTCTGAATGATCTTTTAAGTTAGCAACGTAATCGGATTCTGAAAGCTCCATCACAAATAAGTATTTCGTGAAATCCTTCATGCTTGGTTAAATATTTACTAGTAGTTCTTTGTAAAGTAGATATCGCGTATATTAAAACTATTAAAACGGCCACCATTTAAAACGAAAACGAAAAGTAGCAATCCTTACACTTACGTAAGTTTCAATGACTTCAAGGAACATACACGACGAATTCGAAGAGAAACGAACTTCGCGTTGATCGTCACTGCGTAACAAACAAATTTACAGACGAAATGTTGAACGGTCTGCTTAAAACGGGACCTCGCTACGCTCGGCCAAATATAACGAATGTATCTAATAAAAGAACTATGTACAACGCCAACTAATTACAAGCAAAACAGCCACACTAAATCAAATAATAACCCTTGAAGAATCCATTCAAAAGAAAGACGGTTTCTTGCAACAACGGTGGAATCAAATACATTTTGTAAAACGGGAATAAACCAAGGATATCATTAAAATTGAGAGAAGTTAGAAAATATACGAATCCTGCCGTAATGGATTTTTTGTTTTTGTTTACCCGAAAAACATCAATATTACAACAAGCTTACATTAGCAATATTGGAAAGTATTTAGATTTTATTTATATATAAAGTAATGCACTTTGGTTAGTCTCATTTGTGAAACTCCTAAATACGTAATAAAAGACAGTAAAAACTTTCAAAAATGCTTTTACTGGTCTCATATTCTCACCCATTTAAAAATGTGTCGCTATACGTAACCCATTAAAACTAAAAGTCACTAAGTCGACGAACGTATGATTAAAACCATTTCAGAATGTACAATTTTTTATTTAAATTTAGCAAAAAAAATCTAATTCAGTAATTTCCGAATTTTACAGAAAAACTAATGAAATCTGATTTTTAACTCTTTTAGCGGGTTTATTATTATACTGAATTGGTGAGACAGAAATAATAAGTTATTATTTCTGTTTGTCATTGATTATTATGATTATTATGTCAGTGATTAATATGAATGGATGAAGTGTGATCGTTCACCGCGGACAGAGGGACTCCCATTAAACCTACATGGCACAGTTAAATATTGTTGTGCACATCCATTCATATATTTCGTTTAAACTTCAGCATTTCACAATCCGATCCGGGAAATCCTTCGCTGCCATCCATCCTTTTATTATATTTTTCTACCATCATCCTCTAAACGAATTCTTTTAGAAGATAAAACCAAAATCTTTCAAAATATTCATATTTTTATACAATTTTACCCTACGTTGCTAAAATTCCCCCATAAAAACTCTTCTAAATACCATATAGGCTTAAGATAAAATTCTCAATCCATAATGAAGGTTTGAGTGCGATTTTTATAAAAATGTGTATACCAAGCTTTTTTTTTAATTTATTATCTGGTTGATACCGAGTGCAGCATCCTTATTAATATTATTATCTTACATGTTTTTACATAAAAGAATACATTAAATTTTTCAAGTATTTTAAACTGTCATCCTGATACCGAGTGCAGCATCCTTATTAATATTATTATCTTACATGTTTTTACATAAAAGAATACATTAAATTTTTCAAGTATTTTAAACTGTCATCCTATAGGTATTTAAGCAACTGCACTCGCAATCAATCAATGAGCTATATTAATTGTTTTCCGCTTAAACTAAACACTATTAGAGGGATTTTATTACGCAAAAGCATGAGCTTGGTTTCTGAGATGGATGGATAAAAGATTCACTGTTCAACAGTGACAATGGGACTTCCATTAAACCTACAAAGCAGTCGAAATTTGTGTACATCCTTACAAATATCTCGTTTAAACATAATAAATTGCCAATGCTATCCTGGAAATCCTTTTATTATTTTTATTTCTAATTCAAGGCATCATACTCAAATACTATTAAAGTGATTCTTGTTTGAAGTAATAATAAATTGAAAAATTTAAATTGAAATTAAGTTTTGTGTAGTGTATTGCATTTTTTTCAAATTCACAAACTTGACTTCGGTGATAGAGCGTTACATCACGACGACGCACTTGCCTATGCATTATTATCCAGGAATTTCTTGTGAACATAGGAATAGTTTAACAGAGCCTTATTACAATTTTTTGCTGTTCTTAACATTAACATTGAAAAAAATAATCTACATCGAAGAAGATTCAACGGAGCAGAGTCAATAAAAAGAATGCGACGTAGCAGCTATTAGCTACACGGCAAAATGGGGATAACTAGTGCTTTTTGAAAGCCATAGAATAGCTGGAAGAGGGACGTGGCTTCGAAAGAAGAAATCTTTGGAGAAAACATCGTTTTCATTGTTCAGAATTGACCTTTCCTCTTACATATTTCTACTTTTTCTACATCACATGGCCGGATACTTTCAGGACAGGACAGACAGACAGAACACGCCGCGAGGATACAGCCAGTATTATTTTCTATATTTAAATACAAGAAAAGCGATATACGGAAACTACTTAAAATATATCTAACTTTATTCTATATCTCGTAAACGAATGAGGCACCGTACGCTTTGTCGGTGCATGCAGATTTGTAGGGGACATCAGCTTGCGTGATTTTTTTCAGCGAAAGCGTCAGTCATCGGCAAGCGGCCGATGAGAAGTACCTATTAAGTCTGTGCCGATGAGTAAGGAAGTGCAGTGAACGTTCGTCAGTCAAGAATGGAAGGACTTATAAATTGTGTATTTTTTCCAAAAGCTTGGCAATACCCAAGTGCAAACCATTCGCAAGATCGAACTAAGGTTTTAAGAACTTGATTGTTGAACCGACAGAGAAAATATTGTATACGCGATGACGTGTAATCTCTATAATTCCGCATTTCACGTTTGAATTTCGAATGAAAAACGATAGGGAATTACGTCATTGTGACGTCATCTAGTATACGACATATTCTCTATCGATTCTAAAATCACCCTCGGGCTTTCGGGGTCGTCGCCATGAGCATCTTCAGGATAACGGAGTCCTATAACCGCTTTAAAGATTGCTGCACATCAATGTCGAGCTAACCACGTCCCGGTAGGCCCCAACAAGACGAAATTACAATGTCATTGACCAAATGTAAACTTTGGTCATTCCGCATTCCCGCCATTCTACTGTTTTATCAGGCTCTTTAATCGCTAGAAATAGGTCTAAGTGATTAGGGGCCAATCACCCAGGTTTTAAATACCACTAAAAGGTACTAATTCGAATGAAGAAGATATTATGCGTAATGAGACAATTGAGTTGTACACTATTCCAGATGATGCGCTCCAGAAGTGTTTTTCACTAATGTCGAACAACTGCGCTGGGAGCAGGGGTTCGACATTACCATGAAGATACTAGTTTGTATGACATTGGAGTAAATTTAATTTGTATGTCTAACTGATTTTTTACCTAACAAAAGTTGGATACTTTTTAACGTAGTAGTTTTTTTTTTCATGGGCGACCGCACAAGAATAGGCGTGACAAGACCGGCGCCGTGTAAACAGGTCTACTGCTGTACCTATTCCAAGCCTTCGAAACATGTCCCAGAATAAATCGTGGTTGATTGGCACCGTTCGATCGATACAACCGATTAGTCTTTTCGGAGGCGAATCAGTGGTTGCCATCGCGCCTGCTCCAAATATCACCTTTCTGTCTAACTGCCAACAAAAGTAACTATGTTGCGATTTTTATCGCTCGAATTTATTACAACGTTTCGACACATTCCCAGTGCCCTCGACCGGAACGCCGCGGCGCCGTTTCAATACAATACAATCGTCTGGAAGTACATACACCTAAAATAGCACCTTCAAGATGTGGCTCTATCGCTGTATAATGCGTATCGGCTGAATGGGACTCCCTTTGGATTCCGGCGATTTTGCGTCTAGACACATTTTATACATTTCATCAATCGTATGATTCGTGTGCCCGATGACGAGGGTGAACTGCAATACGGCACATTGTTTTCGCTATACATAGTTAGCCGTACATAAACAACAGTGAACACAAGCGATGACAAAAACAGCGGTCAGCCTAAATTTAATTAGATCACCGAGGAATAAATTTGAGCATCGAGAGTGGTTAAAAGCTAGGGTAACCATAAACATCTGACCGTAATGGGAGCATTATGGCTGAATATAATTTTGAGTATGCGGAAATGTCAAACAAAGACGGCAAAAATCATGAAAAACAAATCTTTCGCTTTTTTTAAACTATCGAGGAGCTTTATAAAAAGTGATAATTAGTTAGATACCCTTCGGAACCGTAGAAAAATAAATACTGGCAGGCACAGATAATAGGTACATCTGTTATTGTGTTTTAAAAACTTATTTGTTTGCATATTGTCGAAGCGTGCAGGCGAAAATTTAAAACAAACGAAATTTCGCGCGGTAATTAAATACCTTTGCTTGATTTTTTTGTACGGAGCGGTTATTTCAAGCCAACTAGTTACATTAGGGGTTGATGCTCCCTCATATTCTACTATTGAGCGTTGGTATGCTGAGTTTAGGCGTGGAAGAGCTTCAACTAACGATGCGCCTGGCTCGGGTCGCCCTACGACAGTAGTAACTGAAGAAATGGCTAAACAAAAACAATAATTTAAAAAAAAATACGTGTGGCACTCGGGGACTGCCGCGGTAAAGCTATTGCATAGCATTTTTAACAAGTTATGCAATTATAATTATTTATTTATTTTATTTTTTCTGATATCAAATAACTGCGCTCTATCGGAAAACGTTGAAATTATTCCGAATCATTTGCGGCTGCGAAAGCAAATTATTCGGAATAATTTAAACGTCTTCCGATAGAGCACCGCGCACGAATTTTTTATTCGATAAAGCGAAAAAAAAACGAATTATACTAAAAAAATGTAGATAAAAAGATAGATAATTAAATTATCTTTAAAATGGTGCAGGTTTTATAATAATACGCCAGATAGTATTTGCGTAATAGTCGTTTTTGTGTTCAGTTAGACCTAATTTCACAAATTAATTACACTATGTAATATAAACAAAATCTAAAATATTCAAAGCTAAGAATATTAGGAAAATGTTCTTGTTTAACATATATTTTTTTCGAATCGTAAGCAGTACTCGTTTAGACATAATTATCAGTTTAAAATCATTAATTTTCGTTAAGAAATTTCTTCATTCGGTCGCCGCGCTGGCCTAGGCCCGCGATAAAAGCTATGCAATAGCTTAAAAAAAAAAAACGTGGGACACTCGGGGACTGTCGCGGTAAAGCTATTGCATAGCATTTTTAACAACTTATGCAATTATAATTATTTATTTATTTTATTTATTTTATTTTTTCTGATATCAGATAACTGCGCTCTATCGGAAAAGGTTGAATTTATTCCGAATCATTTGCGGCTGCGAAAGCAAATGATTCGGAATAATTTAAACGTCTTCCGATAGAGCGCCGCGCACGAATTTTTTATTCGATAAAGCAAAAAAAAACGGATTATTCGAAAAAAATCGTAGATAAAAAGATATATAATTAAATTATCTTTAAAATGGTGCAGGTTTCATAATAATACGCCAGATAGTATTTGCGTAGTAGTCGTTTTTGTGTTCGGTTGGACTTAATTTCACAAATTAATTACACTATGTAATATACACAAAATCTAAAATCTTCAAAGCTAAGAATATTAGGAAAATGTTCTTGTTTAACATATATTTTTTTCGAATGGTAAGCAGTACTCATTTAGACTTAATTATCAGTTTAAAATCATTAATTTTCGTTAAGAAATTTCTTCATTCGGTCGCCGCGCTGGCCTAGGCCCGCGATAAAAGCTATGTTATTTACGTAAGCGTTATTTACGTAAGCGTAAATAAAATATATAAAATAAAAAAAATACGTATGGCACTCGGGGACTTCCGCGGTAAAGCTATTGCATAGCATTTTTAACAACTTATGCAATTATAATTATTTATTTTATTTTTTCTGATATCAGATAACTGCGCTCTATCGGAAAACGTTGAAATTATTCCGAATCATTTGCGGCTGCGAAAGCAAATGATTCGGAATAATTTAAACGTCTTCCGATAGAGCGCCGCGCACGAATTTTTTATTCGATAAAGCAAAAAAAACGGATTATTCGAAAAAAATCGTAGATAAAAAGGTAGATAATTAAATTATCTTTAAAATGGTGCAGGTTTCATAATAATACCCCAGATAGTATTTGCGTAGTAGTCGTTTTTGTGTTCGGTTAGACCTAATTTCACAAATTAAAAACACTATGTAATATAAACAAAATCTTAAATATTTAAAGCTAAGAATATTAGGAAAATGTTGTTGTTTAACATATATTTTTTTTCGAATCGTAAGCAGTACTCGTTTAGACGTAATTATCAGTTTAAAATCATTAATTTTCGTTAAGAAATTTCTTCATTCGGTCGCCGCGTTGGCCTAAGGCCCGCGATAAAAGCTATGCAATAGCTTAATAATTAATTATAATTGCATAAGTTGTTAAAAATGCTATGCAATAGCTTTACCGCGGCAGTCCCCGAGTGCCACACGTATTTTTTTTTTAAGCTATTGCATAGCTTTTATCGCGGGCCTAGGCCAGCGCGGCGACCGAATGAAGAAATTTCTTAACGAAAATTAATGATTTTAAACTGATAATTACGTCTAAACGAGTACTGCTTACGATTCGAAAAAAATATATGTTAAACAAGAACATTTTTCTAATATTCTAAGCTTTGAATATTTTAGATTTTGATTATATTACATAGTGTAATTAATTTGTGAAATTAGGTCTAACCGAACACAAAAACGACTTCTACGCAAATACTATCTGGCGTATTATTATGAACCCTGCACCATTTTAAAGATAATTTAATTATCTTTCTTTTTATCTACGAATTTTTTTGAATAATCCGTTTTTTTTAGCTTTATCGAATAAAAAATTCGTGCGCCGCGTTCTATCGGAAGACGTTTAAATTATTCCGAATCATTTGCTACCGCAGCCGCAAATGATACGGAATAATTTCAACGTTTTCCGATAGAGCGCAGTTATCTGATATCAGAAAAAAATATAATTATAATTGCATAAGTTGTTAAAAATGCTATGCAATAGCTTTACCGCGGCAGTCCCCGAGTGCCACACGTATATATTTTTTATCTACGATTTTTTCGAATAGTAGTTTTTTCGAATAATATCCGTTTTTTTTGCTTTATCGAATAAAAAATTCGTGCGCGGCGCTCTATCGGAAGACGTTTAAATTATTCCGAATCATTTGCTTCCGCAGCCATTAGCATGATTCGGAATAATTTCAACGTTTTCTGATAGAGCGCAGTTATCTGATATCAGAAAAAAAAAATACGTGTGGCACTCGGGGACTGCCGCGGTAAAGCTATTGCATAGCATTTTTAACAACTTATGCAATTATAATTATTTATTTATTTTATTTATTTTATTTTTTCTGATATCAGATAATTGCGCTCTATCGGAAAACGTTGAAATTATTCCGAATCATTTGCGGCTGCGGAAGCAAATGATTCGGAATAATAATTTAGACATCTTCCGATAGAGCGCCGAGCACGAATTTTTTATTCGATAAAGCAAAAAAACCGGATTATTCGAAAAAAATCGTAGATAAAAAGATAGATAATTAAATTATCTTTAAAATGGTGCAGCTTTCATAATAATACGCCAGATAGTATTTGCGTAGTACTCGTTTTTGTGTTCGGGTAGACCTAATTTCACAAATTAATTACACTATGTAATATAAACAATATCTAAAATATTCAAAGCTAAGAATATTAGGAAAATGTTCTTGTTTAACATATATTTTTTTCGAATCGTAAGCAGTACTCGTTTAGACGTAATTATCAGTTTAAAATCATTTATTTTCGTTAAGAAATTTCTTCATTCGGTCGCCGCGCTGGCCTAGTTTGTGAAATTAGGTCTAACCGAACACAAAAACGACTACTACGCAAAAACTATCTGGTGTATTATTATGAAACCTGCACCATTTTAAAGATAATTTAATTATCTATCTTTTCATCTACGATTTTTTTCGAATAGTAGTTTTTTCGAATAATATCCGTTTTTTTTGCTTTATCGAATTAAAAATTCGTGCACGGCGCTCTATCGGAAGACATTTAAATTATTCCGAATCATTTGCTTCCGCAGCCGCAAGTGATTCGGAATAATTTCAACGTTTTCCGATAGAGCGCAGTTATCTGATATCAGAAAAAATAAAATAAATAATTATAATTGCATAAGTTGTTAAAAAATGCTATGCAATAGCTTTACCGCGGCAGTCCCCGAGTGCCACACGTATTTTTTCATTAAATATTTGTGGATTGTGTTTTTATCCGTATTTATATATTTTCGAAATGTTTTCCATCAGACCATTCATGTGATTCTGAACACGATATATGTGTCCTAATTTATTGCCATTTGGACATTTTTATATAATTTTTTGACCATACGATACTTGAGATGACACGTGAAATAAAGAAACGGAAAACATACATAGATGAATCCTAAACATATAACACTCCATTTTGGGCATTTGTGTAAAAACTAGAAAAAAAAGGTATTCGCACGCTGGGTACCTCGAATGGTTACGGACGGAGCGAACTGCATTTGAACCAACAGGATCCTGACCGTTTTTTGGCTCGTTCCATAACTATGGACATACATGGCATCACGATTACAATCCTGATACAAAACAAGTCCAAAACTTGGAAACGACCATCATCTCTAAATCCCAAAAAAATACAAGGCCTTTCCATCCGCTGTAAGGTCACGGGTTCCTTTTTTTTGACGGTCAAGGGGTCGCAATGATTGAATAGCTTGATCATAGATCTACTATAACGGGCTGTATATATTGAACAAATAAAAAATGCGAAACGATATACTTAAAAAACAATGGTATTTTATATTTAGAAATAAAATACATCTAGGTCACTTTGTCGAAAAATTAAAGAGCAACAATTAACTTCATCATAGTCATTATCACTTTTTATTGAACACCGTAGTACAGCAGAGCAATTAAAACACTGAATCTCTTCGGATTTTAAAAATGAATTTTTAATATATAATTATTATGACTATCTTATAAATAAAAAAAATACGTGTGGCACTCGGGGACTGCCGCGGTAAAGCTATTGCATAGCATGTTTAACAACTTATGCAATTATAATTATTTATTTATTATTTATTTTTTCTGATATCAGATAACTACGCTCTATCGGAAAACGTTGAAATTATGCTTCCGCAGCCGCAAATGATTCGGAATAATTTAAACGTCTTCCGATAGATCGCCGCTCACGAATTTTATTCGATAAAGTAATAAAAACGGATATTATTCTTTTCTTTGACTTTTCCAAAAAAATCGTAGATAAAAAGATAGCTAATTAACTTATCTTTAAAATGGTGCAGGTTTCATAATAATACGCCAGATAGTATTTGCGTAGTAGTCGTTTTTGTTTTCGGTTAGACCTAATTTCACAAATTAATTACATTATGTAATATAAACAAAATCTAAAATATTGAAAGCTAAGAATATTAGGAAAATGTTCTTGTTTAACATATATTTTTTTCGAATCGTAAGCAGTACTCGTTTAGACGTAATTATCAGATTAAAATCATTAATTTTCGTTAAGAAATTTCTTCATTCGGTCGCCGCGCTGGCCTAGGCCCGCGATAAAAGCTATGCAATAGCTTAAAAATACTTGTGGCACTCGGGGACTGCCGCGGTAAAGCTATTGAATAGCATTTTTAACAACTTATGCAATTATAATAATTTATTTATTTTATTTTATCTGATATCAGATAACTGCGCTCTATCGGAAAACGTTGAATTTATTCCGAATCATTTGCGGCTGCGGAAGCAAATGATTCGGAGTAATAATTTAAACGTCATCCGATAGAGCGTCGCGCACGAATTTTTTATTCAATAAAGCAAAAAAAACGAATTTTTCAAAAAAAATCGTAGATAAAAAGATAGATAATTAAATTATCTTTAAAATGGTGCAGGTGTCATAATAATACGCCAGAGAGTATTTGCGTAGTAGTCGTTTTTGTGTTCGGTTAGACCTAATTTCACAAATTAATTACACAATGTAATATAAACAAAATCTAAAATATTCAAAACTAAAAATATTAGGAAAATGTTCTTGTTTAACATATATTTTTTTCGAATCGTAAGCAGTACTCGTTTAGACGTAATTGTCAGTTTAAAATCATTAATTTTCGTTAAAAAATTTCTTCATTCGGTCGCCCCGCTGGCCTAGGCCCGCGATAAAAGCTATGCAATAGCTTAATAACACCAAAAAAATAAAATTATATGAAAAATTCCATTGTTCTCCGCTGCTCTCTTCTCTTGCGAATGCAAGACAAATTAATTTGTATTTCTACGAAACCCGGACCCAGGAGAAAATAATGTCTCGTAACTAGGCGACTTATGGTAACGCTATAAAATGCGTCAGAATTCAGTATACGCCTTATCTGAACCGCAGTATCTCACACAAATTGACACGCACAACAATGACAGCATGCGGTTTTATTGCTGTTAAACTAGCATAACTCGTCCGGTAAACCGACTAAATCGCCTCGATGACGTAATTACACCAAAATAGCAGTCGAAAGTCAAAAAAACAATTGCGAAATACCTGAATGGCCTTATTCCACGGAAGTTACCCCCAGTAAATTTCACGTGAACATTTGAGGTTACAGGTGTTTCTCGAAAATAGCCACAAGTGAATTTTCACCAATTCATCGAGTCGCTCTTGCGACTTTTGAATTTTCACAAGTTACAAGCCTTCACTATTGAACTTTTAGTAATTCTGCATTATATATAAATCGTTGGTCCAGAATGAAAGCGTGGCACTCTTCCTCGGATGACTGACATAACCACCCGTCACCCAAGACCTCGAACGATTTCGTTAACTTGTAGGAGCTCAGTAGGAATGAGAGATTTCATATGACACCGACTTAAATGGAATAGCTTCTTCTACACATAGGATACCTTTTGAATTCTTCTATATAAGGCCATTCGTCCTTCCATGTACGATTCTTTTTATTAAATTCCCTTATATTTCAGCTTTTCAGCTAATATCAATTTTATCAAAAATCACGGAATTCTTCTGAAATCCTCAGTCCAGATTTTGAGAAAACCATAGTCTTGCTACCGCTTTATCTCATATCTGATGCGATCCTGCACTTTGTTAACAAAGGCAAATTCAATCTGATAGACTAAGGATTCTCAAAGGTTACAAGGATCGATCCTAGGTCCGCTTCGATTTCATCTTCTTTATCTAGATCATTCAATCTACCTAGTAAATCCTAAGAAGCTGAAATAATATTGTTTTCTGACAACATAAGCATGCGATGTAAATATTATGGTTATGCCAATAAATTTATTATTATAATTGATATTAAATAGCTCACTTTTTCACTTTTTCTGCCTTATTCTTTTCAGGTAGTTTTCTTTATTGGTTATATTTTCAAATTTTAAAGTCATACTCAATCTTGTGAAAATTTTCACACAGTGAGGCATTTTTTCATAAGTGTAAAAAAGCACTACCATGTGACGTGGCGTCCCGGTGAGGTAGGGCCATACGAAAAATAGTGTAACTTATGGTAAAAATATTCGAGAAACACCTGTACTAGTGAATTTTTAACTATGGGTTACTTATAGGGAGCTAATGGGTCCTTGCTGAGTTGAACACGAAGACCCATTTGTTCAGGGTTGGCCACACTCACGGGTCAACGCCCATCCGGCAGCCTCCACGCATGAAGTGCGAGCCCGGGTAGGACTCTGGCCTTAGGGCTAGTTTACCCTAGGAGTCAATCTTCTGGCGCTCCTGGACCGCCTGCGCACCGTGAAGCGTAAGCCAATCGATTGTGCATTCTGACTAACAGTCGGGGGAATCTGGAAGCAGTACTGTTTCCTATAGCGTGAGGGCGGTTGCTGACCTTACGGCGACTGCTCTTGAAACGACCATCGGCTACCCGATCCCGAGTGAACAGCCGGGCAAAAGATGCCGTTGTCCGCGATAGATTCGGTTTACACCGTTATACCGCTTCGTAAGGGAGAGGACTACACAAGCGACCTCGAACTCGTAACCAGTCGAGAGCCAACCAACTGGAAGTAAGGGCGTGAGTGTAAGCCCGCTGGGTAACATACCTGGTTATCTCGCGAATAAGGCGTTGGCCTCTTACGGGCACATGGCGGAAACTGACGGTGGACTGTTTTGTCCTAAGTCTTCTGCGTTCACTTCACGGGCGATAAAACGAAAAATCGTTAAGACTTCCTGAGGTGACGGGTTCGCCCGTTGTAATTGACAGCTCTAGTTATGGGTACTTATACTCGTGAAATTGTACCGTTATAACTTGTTACTTCCGAGAAACAAGGCCCTGAAGAAAGATGCAATGAAGAAAGATGACAATATAAAGAAATTTCGTAGATAGGACAAAATCTAGATTTTGTCTAAAAAATGAATTTATCAAGATTTCTGTGATATATTGCTCGACAAGTGGTCTCGAACATTATGTTACACAGATATATTAACAGTAAATTATAACAAAGAACACCTTAATTTGATTAGTCATTCCGACGATGTAAAAAAAAAAAAAACATTAACAGTACCCCAACACTTGCTTTGTCTTCACGGGTTTAGAACGAAAAGGCGATCATTAGTAGGTCATGCGGCTAGCGAGCGAATGTCCGATTGGACCCACGACGTTGTAACCCATGCAGGGATATTAAACCTTTCGAAAATTGCAAGCATTTCTATAACATCCAGAGTACGGGTAATAGGACATACTACTCCATTGCAACGATGATAGATGCGCCTGGGTTTTATTAGCAATGCTAATATGATTAACTAGTCATTAGCAATTTGGCAATTTACTCAATCAAATATGCTTATAATAAAACCATTATCTATGAGCCACGCAGGCAGCGACAATTTTGCGACCGTGCGTGATTATGATTAAACGAATAAAGCTTAAAAATGAAACAATTATATCACCAAAAAATAGAAATATGGGATTGTAATACGTATGTAGTCATAAACAACTGGCTGTAACACTATTATGATATTAATATTTAATTAGGCTGTTAAATCTTATCGGCAGAAACGTTGATTTAATCGCATTTTAACATTAATTCCCAAAAGAACGTTAGCCATAAATATATTATTGCGATCATAACAAAATGCAAAGTTATAATAGAAAAAATCGTGGATACTCCTAATACAAGGGCCATAGTTTTAGAGATAGCTTCTGCAGTTAATGTTCAGAGTGACAAGATTTAATGATCCGTCTATAGTGAAACTAAACACTGAGGATTACCCCGCGCTTTATTTTTGATATTTTTGCTTTATATTTGAGTGTTTTTTTTTTGTGGAAGTGCCTATATACTGAGGAAAATGCCTTAGCAAACATGATACTTACCACCCAGAACTAAATATGGAAACTTTTTTAATTGAAATTAAATGAATTCTTACTGCGTGGCCACTATATGATAGTTTTTTCCGACGTTCATACAGAAATCTACACTTACTGCATATACAAAACTTACACAGGCCAAGCGATATTTGCATGGCGATTCGCACGATCATCCTTGCGACTTTCGCGCGGTACAAACACGTCTCACGAATCGAGCACGTGGCCTATGTGACGCCGACCATTTTAAACAAGAGATAAAGCATCTATATAATGTCCTGGAAAGACATTGCTACCAACCCCGCAAAACACACAACGAAAAAGTATTAGGCACCAAATCGAGCTCCAGCATTCTTGCCATATGCAAGGGAGTAACAGATTGGATTATCAAACAAGTTTGACATTAAAACGATCTTTAAATGATCTTCAAGCATATCTCGATTCCTGAGGCAAGTGGAATATGTGCTGCCAGTGCAAACCCCTGGTGTTTACAATGGGATCGATTGCATTTCTTCGTGAATAAAATCGAAAATTAGTTCGTGTGAACGAGACAGGGCAATACGCTAGAGCGGAATGTGAAATGAACGGATGTCACTTTTTCTCATTAAAACTACCCACCAGAGACAAATATAACACCGCAGAAAATGTATTCAAATTTATTCGGACGAGTATAAGTTCGACAGGTAGTTTTTATCGACGATCGTTCGTTTCATATTCCACTCTAACTTGTTGCTCTATCTCGTTCCCTTGAACTAATTTCAGTTTTAGTTCACATAGAAACGCAGTCGGGCCCAATAGCAGTCTAACTGTGGGCCGTTTTATGTCAGACAGACGAAACGCCGATTAATGCCCATTAATGGACAAAAACGTATTGGACAGTGGAACGAACCATTACCTGCAGTTTCATAATCCAATTGTACTCTCAAAAGACAATTCTATTTCCCACGAATGATCAGAGAAGTAATCAAAATCAGAAGAACGTCAAACTTCAATAAAGATGCCTTCAAACTATCGTCTAGTTCCACGCCGTAGCAATCCATTTCGTTTCAATTAAAATGCCAATTAACCGCGAAGGTTTTAGAGTTAATACTCAAGCTTATCGAAGTAAAGGAGATCTTAAAAAAACAAATTGGACTACATGATATGTTTCGACGGTCAAATCCTTTGCAGAAAGTCACCTAATATAGTTATAGGCGATACTCAACAGGCAAGTGAAAAATAGAAGGACATGGAAAGAATTCTTACTAATGACATAGGGATTTTTCGATACCACAAAAACGGAATGGGAAAATTTGGCCCAAGACAAATAAAATATGTGAAAAGCAGTGTAAGAAGTATTGTAGGATATATATAAAATAAACGGACAAGGAAACTATAAAAAGTAAAATACAAAATATTCAAAAATATATACCGTTTACAAAAATTGAATTTAGACAAGGGATACGTAATCAAACGACAAACGCTGCTTAACGGTGTATACTCAAAACAAAAGATCTTTATACTTCTCGACGTCCAGATAACGAAGGGGTTATTATTTGTCGATTGTTGTTTGGGGGTTGTTTGTCGATGACGATTGTTTTATCCGAGCACTCGCAGCGAAACGATATCAATATTTTTATGCCATTATAATTTTCTTCGAAATCAAGTTTATTAATAACTAATCATTGTTAATTTATAAGTATCAAAAGAGAAGTTTTTTCAAAGATTAACTCACTTTAAAATTATTGTTTCTTAAATCAGGAACAATGTTATTCATTTTTTTGAAGTGAGCCGAACGCACCTCTTTTGATACAGTGGGTTTCTGTAGCGATTAAGTAGCGATAGTGTAATTTATTTTTTAAAAAACGATCGCTAATAATGCTTATTTTATAGTAATCTCAAAAAAGCTAGCACATCAAGTCTCATGAAAATCGAGTCATAAAAATTGGTGGTTAACCCTGTGAGATAACACAAAGAGCCAAATTTTAACGAAATCAGTCTTAATTAGGCCTGGTAACAGACAACATACCGATATTAACCTTTGTCTACGAACATCCTTATTTTGGATATTTGCAAACAATATTGTCTCCGATACGAAAACACCACTTTTAACATCGCCCGAAAGCAACCGGTTTATTATCACTGACCTGACCCGTTCAAGAAACTGGTCTTGCAAAAGCGAGTATTTCGGGTATATAGATACAGATATGTACGAAGGAATATCATCTGCAATACACGTCATGTTATCAATCTTCTCTTGCTCGTGAGTCGCATTGATGAAATACTCGTATTAGAAGTTATTAATTTGCATAAAATTCTAATATTTAAAAACGTTTAACGTTGCTGTACATTCATCAATGAATGAGTTCCCTCGGTTTTCAACCCGCAACCCCTTATCTTAATCGTTATTAGCTACCCCTAGTGGGAAAGGGGGGGGGGATCCGTCTTACTTTTGTCGATAATTAAAGCAAGCGGTATTAAATTCACCGGGCATTGCTTGCTAATGGGATGTTAAAGAGAGCATTCACTGCATCTAAAATATCTTCATATGATATGATTTTTCCTTTTAGGAATGGCAAAACAAAACCTTCGCATTTCTCGTCGTCACGTCAATACCAAACAATGTACACAAGAAATTGAACTTACATCTACTTAGTTAACGTCAGTACTTTCGTCCCTTTAAATATCGTTCACAAGAGATCTCTCGGTTGAATTTTTATGTCATCAGACATTGTTTGAAATAATTTGATATCAACACTTGACAATGAAATCGATGTTTAAAATTCGAGTTTATTAGTTTTTCAATTAAAATAGAATCCTCAAAGGACCATTTTATTTGATTTCATAAACAAATCAACATTTACAGTTATGCATAAGATAAAAACGAAATTACCGCGTGAAGTTTGTACCTACACTTGATACTTCGGCGATGTTGCAACCGCCGTTGTATATGGTGGACCGAAGAGCTGTTCCACTGGTAGGCCGCATACCGCTCTTCAGCTCTTCAGTCTACCCTAGACAACGGCGTTTGCAACATCGCCGAAACGTCGGGTGCTACAAACTTCACGCGATAAATTCGTTTTTACCTTATTTATAAAGGCTTCTATGGGACTTCAGAAGGTAGTATTGTGGTTAGATGGTGCACTACTATCACTCAATGCGCAAAAAACCATGTACATAACATTTAGTGCCACCAGTGTAGCTCAACCAAAACAAGAGCATATTCTGAAACTCCACAGAGATTGTCTTAACCCCGAAAACTGTAAATGTATTAATCTCAATAAAGTTGACAACATTAAATATCTTGGTATATTAATTGATTACCGGCTACAATGGAGCACCCACATAATGGAGCTGTCGGCAAAAGTTAGGAAACTCACGTATATTTTCAAAGACCTTAGAGGCATTCTGGACCAAAGGACACTTAAGATAGTATACCATGCCCTGTGCCAATCTATCCTAACCTATGGGATCATAGGGTGGGGAGGTGCAGCGAAAATTCATATGGAGCCCTTGATTAGAGCCCAAAAGCTAATACTTAAAATTATAAAGAGAAAGCCTTGGAGATACTCTTCAGATGATCTCTACAGAGAATATAACGTGCTAGATGTACCACAACTATACGTGAAAACGGCGCTCTGTGACTATCATACTAATTTAGAGACCGCAATAAGAACCCAGCAAACAATCTGCACGCGGCAATCCCGAACTATACATTTTGATGTCCCTCGAATGCAGACCACTTTTGGGCAGAGGCATTTTGTGTACATAGCCCCCAGGATCTTTAATATGCTAGATGAAGATTTAAAAATGTATGTGCCGAAGTCTTCTTCTTCTTTTAAACCCAAAATTGATTCCTGGCTAAAATATCACGCCCGGCAAAATATTCACAAATTAATATACCGAGACAATTATCCCTGACATTTCTTATTATTATTATTATTTTCTTTGACTTTTTTTATTTTTATTTATTACTATTACTTATTCATAAATTTTGGTGACTATTGTTTGATATCATTTGACATTTTATTTTATTTTTATTTTATTAACACGATTATTTATTTTTGTGTTTTATTTCCTATTGTGATCATTAGTTAGTGATTATTAGTTATAATTTGTAATGGTGACGGGAATATATATATTTCTTTTCCTTTTTATTTTTTTTATTTTTTATTTTATTGCCGAATATATGTGATATAAAAACTAGAGAGCTAGCTGCCCTGGAACAAGTCCTGGCACTTAGTTGGGCAGCAGCAGTACTTAAATGCTAATGCTCATATCGGCCGTGTTAAATTTTAAGTTTAATTTTAATTATAATTTTTTTTCATTGATATGATTATTAGTGATACTTGTGCACTTGTAAATGAATTGTTAAATTAAATAAATAAATAAATAAATAAATGTCAAACAGCCGCGATTGTCTTTGATCTTATATTATTACAGTTATGACCAATCCTTTGAGATGTAATAAAAAACATAAACATCCATGGGAAGAAACATTAAAATTATTACATAGGTTGCTACTTAAGTTTTGAGATATGGCAACACCAGTGTAGATATGTCAAATCTGACATCAGCATCGTAAAGCATGCCGTTTTTAATGGTGTACGTGTTCAGAATTTTTCATACGAGTGCTATTTTTGTTGTTACAGTGACTTGAGTAATTTAATTAAATTAAATCGTGAACATTTTCGTGCGATGATATTTAATGATTTTCGATGTGGACTAACGCAACAACAGTGCAGTGTGCCAATCAACTCGTTTCGATTTTTGTTAATGAAGCACCATCCCGGGCCACCGATTTTCGCTGGTTTTCTGAATTTAATCGTGGTCGTAGTTTGCTCCAGGACGAATTTCGTGAAGGTCGTCCAAAATTGGTTGTTGTTCCACAAAACATCGATGCTGTGCGCGAACTCATATAGCTCATATAACAATACATGATCGTCATGTGACATACCTAGTGAGGCATTAGTTTCACTCGCATACATTCAATATTGCATAAACATTTGGACGTCAAAAAGATCTGTTCGCGTTGGATACCACATAATTTAACAATCGCTCAAAAAAAAAGACTCGTGTGATTGGTGCAAAGAAATGTTGAAAAAAATCGATCGCGGTGCTTCGAAAGACGTCTATAAAACCTTGACAGGTAACGAAACATGGATCTATACATGTGAGCTAGAAAATAAACAGCAGTTTATTGTTATATGGGCTATATGGGTTTTTCAAGACGAGCCAAGTCCAACAAAAGTTGTTCGCGCACGAAGCACTTCGAAGCAAATGGTGGCTTTTTTCTTCGTCGCAACAGTGCCTTTAATGCAACGTCGTACGGTCGATGCTGAATGGTACACCACCATTTGTTTGCCAGTAGTGTTCGGAGAAATGAGGATAATCAACCCCCAAAGACGGATCATTCTCCACCACGATAATGCCAGCCTCACACATTGGCTCAAACAAGTGACTTTTTAAGCACTCAAAACATTGAATTTGATGGGTCATTCGCCGTACAGCCCTGATTTGGCACCCAATGACTTCTTTTCATTCCCGCACGTCAAAAATAAAATGCGAGGTCAACGTTTTTCGATGCCTGGAGAATCTGTTAAGGCTTTTAAAGTCCATGATTTGAAGTTACCTCATTCGGAGTGGAGAAAGTGCTTCGAAAATTAGTTCAAACGCATGCAAAAGTGTATTGATTTTCATGGAGGCAATAAAGCCATTTTGGATATTAAATAATTGTTTTTATTTGTCTGTCTCAAAACTTGTGCAGCAACCCTCAAAACCATTAAATACAGCCATTCCAAGTATTAAACAAGCATTTAATATGGAAGTACAGGCATAAAGAAAAAAAAATAGAACAGAATACATAAAGAATAAAAGTAATCGATCTCATTCTGACATGAATAAGTAGCGCAATGCCCACATCTTGAAACGATGTGGGTTCGCTGTAAAAATGGTGCCCTACGTTTTTTTTTTTGAGTTAAGTTACATTTTTTTGAATGATATTGAGTTATATTTTTTTGAACTTTAATATACGTTTACTTGCGTAAAGCAAGTGGCAAGCAAACTGCAAAAAGGAACCGCATGAGGGTGGTAATCCGCTTTATTTAGTAGGCATAATCCGATCGGATTTTAACAGGTTTTTACCATTTTTAAATTCGATTTTATAACAGGTGATAAAATTGAATGGCTTTGTCTGGAAAATAAGGCCCCGTCCTACAGTCACAGATCTTACAGGTGTCTTGGGTTTCTTTGTTTATAATATACAAGGTTTTTTCATTTTCTAAACGATTTTATATTCTAAGAAGAATCCTGAATGTATATTCTGGTCTAGGAATTTGAAATAGACGTTTTTTTCTTTGCATATTTTCAAAATTTATACCTTTAAAAATATGTCCACAAGATGATTTTTCAACATTCGAATTATTTTCGGAGTTACATTGACTTTGTTGACGTGGCGAATAAACCGATCGTGCCGGATCGAATCGATCAATAGACCCCCGTACTATAATATAATCTCACCAACTTTATGATTATGAGGCTAGAACAGCTGTAGGGATATCAGATAATGTTAATTTTGAAGTAGATCCAAATGTGAAAATTAAGTACCATCTGAGTTACGCTCCCGAAACTCTATCTCAAACTCTAAATGCTTTTTTCTCGAAACTACTTTTTTCGACCTAGTCGACATGATATCTCAAGTTCTACTTAAACGATTTATTTGAAATTTGGTGAAAATCATCTTTGCTTAGCCCTGTGTATCCAGGAGCATGGTTTTAAAAAATGCAATTAAAATAATTAAATAAAAAACATTGTTTTTTTTCAAATCGTCGCCATTTTGCAAAAAAAGAAGAATTTCTTTCTTTCCAACATCCGGGCCATAGCGACGTCCTTACTAATCAAGATTTTTATTTGTTTCGTAACACTACATGTCAACCAGGACGGAAACATGTCAACCAGGACGCATCTTTTTATTTTTAACCCCCACTGCACTAGCCTTTAACTCTTACAATTGTAGTTTTTATTTTGTGTTTTTTTTTGTATTCTTGAAACGTCAAAAATCATTTTTTTATTTAATACTGTAAAAATGTTTTCATTTTTTTATCCTACTGGAAAAAAAACAAATAAAATTTAGGGCCCTAGACCAGAAAAAGGGCCCGGCCGATGACATTCAAGGTAGTTTGTGTGGCTCGCTACGCTAGAAATACCTATCCATCAATACTATGCTGGCACATTTTTATCGTTATTTTACTGAATTCTCGCGCGTTGATATCACAGGGTATGGGGTCGATTCTCTAGGCATTTTGACGTACTGCTTTTTCGCGTAGGTCTGCTTTTTCGCGTATGATACGCGAAAAAGCAGGGACGACACATAAATGGTATTCCTTAGGCAGACGTCCGTTGACGTCCGTCTGCGAATAGACGGACGGCTGCGTAACGATGACGACATACGCGTAGCGGTGTAAAAATGCTATTCTGTAGGCAGCATTTGACATATCTCGCGCATGCGCGCAGAGCAGTCACGTGGCTACCCCTGCGAATTTTAACAGCTGCTTTTTTGCGTGTTTCTCGCGGTGCGTTGAGAGCCGAAATATTAAATTCAGCCGTCTGTTTTCGAGTTTTCGTGTCCGAAAAGTGTTTTGAAACTGGTAAAATCATTTTCACAGTGTTTAATATAGTTTTGAGTGTATTCCTGTGTTTTTCACACAAGTGTATGTTCGCTACATTTTAAGCTTTGCAAAGCTTTAAAAATATCTCTCAAAGTGTATGTTCGCTACATTTTAAGCTTTGCAAAGCTTCAAATAATGGAAATTTGTCCTTTTCTGTAACTTCTTTGCCTAATACGGGGGTTGCATTGTTTTTTAGGTTATTATGGAGTTTCATGAGCTTTACGCGGGCATCGAAATGATGGAGTTCTTCGAACAATACGACGAGTACCCCGCAAGGTTTGTTAATTAAATTGCGATCCAAAAATCGTAAATGAATGTAGGATAAAGCAGACTGCGATTAACTAGTGTTGTGACCTATATTTTTCAGAGCAGACGACCACTTGCATCGTCGGCAATTGCGTGATGCCAGCGATCCCTTCAATATGGCAGCGCGGGAGTTCATAAATCAATTTCTCCTTCAACGTCTCCTTGTGTATTAAAGTCATTCGAGACATTTTAGATTACTTTTGTTACCGCACACAAGAAGCAAGCTCGCCAAACCGACAAGTGACAGCCGGCCGAGAGATAAGCATACGGAAAAGTAACCAGTTACTCTAAGTAACGCCATATTATTATTATTATTAGGTTTACAGACAGGCAGCAGAATTGCTGATATATCAAAATTAATTTAAGAAATGGTTGAATGTAAGATATCGCTTTAGTGATAAGTCCGCCATTTGTGCATTATTTTTTTTATTTTCAAAAAGCAATGTAATTTTCTTTATGTAATGTTTCTTGCTATTTTACTTCAATAAAGTTATTCTGTTCTATAGATTACTACATTGATTACATCCATTATAGCAAATGAACGGCAAGTGTCGTGAAACTCGCGCTACATTTATCATATTTGCATATCTTTATTTTATAAAACACGGTGCTTACGGCGATTAAAATGCTTGATCACAATTCATAGAAACGCAGTTCCTTATTTTCCAATGAATATCACTGATGTGATTTATCAATGATAACCGGTGTACAAATGCATTTTAACATTCATCGCATATAAATTATAAATTTCGTTATTGAAATAGATTAGTGGTGGTACTAGCTCTTTAAATTGCTTCATTACATTATGTAGGTACCTACATACATTTTTAATTATTCACAATCATAAATTAGAGAGCGAGCATACAACATTTTCATTGTAATGTCGGTAGAGAGCGTACAAAAACATATATCCTTTTTTATTATTTGTATTTATTTACATATTAGTAAAAATATATCTTATGGCTTATAATAATTAAAAATAAAATTCTCTAGAACTATCTTCATTAATAAGGGTCAGGTTTTCCACCATTTGTATCTGAATACCATTATAGGTCGACCTTTTGCTTATGAACACGATCCCAATTCTACAAGACGAATTCTATAGGACTACATGAAATATGTCTTGTGTCTTTAGAGTTCCTTTGAGTGGGAAGGAACGGGCGCATTCCGCAAAAGAGAATTTTTACACTTTTAGATGTATCGGCATCTATATGATTCTTTAAACTTCCTTGTTGTGAAAACGCACGACTACATTCCTGGCAAATGTATTTCTTTAACTTTAGATGTACGGCGTCGACATGTCCCTGTAGATGTTCTCGTTGTGAAAAGGCATGACCGCATTCTTGACAAACATATTTATTAAATTTTAGATCTACAGTGTCTACATGTTTCTTCAGAATTCTTTGTTCTGAAAAGGCTTATTTACATTCCTGGCAAACATATTTCTTCTAATTTAGATGTACGGAGTCTTATGTCTCCGTAGATTTCCTTGTCGTGGAAAGTTTTTAGGAAAGAAGAGACGGTGGCGCGCGCATCCCGCAAGGGATGTTGCGTAATTTGGCGACACTACATATGTACAGTGGCGGCGCTACATAGGTTAGCAACCGGGGCGGTTCTCTATTGGGCACCCTCCAAAATAAAATAATAAATACTAAACTTGTTTTGAAAAGCTCCTTTCACATGAAGCCCGAAACGCAAATGGTTAAGAAAATTCTTAGACAGAGCCCTAGACTCGGAACATACTCAGAATAGTCCCATTTTACAATAAACCTCAGGAACTTTAAGGTTGTCCACTTGACCGCCACTTGGTAAGAGATGCTGGCGGCTTCCAAGTGCCGACGCAGCCTAGCAATCTCCAAAACAATATCCTCCCCAGAAAATTCAGCATACATTTTCGTCAAATTTTGAACTATATCACGAAGTTCCTCTTTTGTTGATGAAAGAAGAGCTTTAGGCTGCACAACACCAAATGTTACGAGACATCCATTGCTCTGTAACGATGATAAAGTTCTTTGTGAAATCTATCAAGACATTCCAACATTGATCTTTGCAGCTCTTCTTGCAATGTTAGTCCAGCGTCTCTGGCTTCTAATTTCCTCCTCCTTTTTCTTTCCATTGAAATATCCAAGTCCCCACA
>OX155980.1:37316247-37466247 GCA_944548615.1 Micropterix aruncella | reverse complement strand
TTATGCAACACAAAATGCCTTCAATTGAGACGAATTAAGCGAAAAAATAACAAAATAAACTATTGATCACTTCGGCAAAGCCGTTTTCCAAATGAAAGTGACATTACGAAATAATTCAAATTTCGAATTTTTCGTCTCAATTGAAGGCATTTTGTGTTGTTTAAGGTTGATAACAATCTCAGCCAATTGTATCATATTTTAAATGTTGGTAGCATTCGAAATTTGAATTATTTCGTAATGTCACTTTTATTTGGAAAACGGCTTTGCCGAAGTGATCAATAGTTTATTTTTTTATTTTTTCGCTTAATTCGTCTCAATTGAAGGCATTTTGTGTTGCATAAGGATAAGCCCTATTTATGAGATATATGGATGAATAGTGATCGTTAGTCGACTGCAAAAGGACCTTTAAACTTACATTGCACCGTCGAAAGTCGTGCACATCCGTAAGTATATCTCATTCAAACATAAGCATTTCCCAATACAAGCTGGGATTTCCTTCGCTACTTTTTAAGTAGCTTTTACTAATTTTATATATATATATATATATATATATATATATATATATATATATATATATATATATATATATATATATATATATATATATATATATATATATATATATATATATATATATATATATATATATATATATATATATATATATATATATATTGTAACGCACTTCGCGTTTTCCGATTTGCTTTTCCACAATTTCCTTCCACAATATTCATTCACTTCATCGATCGATGTCGCGTCGTGTTCATTTTTGACAGTTCCGACTTTTTCGCGCGGCTGACCAATCAGAAGCGCATAGTGACGTCTGCGATGATTCGATGAGAATCGTTGCCAGAAACAAGGGAGACGGTACGATGTTCGGGATATCGACCAAAAGTGGTTAATTATTTAGTTATAGTTTTTGATTAGTCTTTTGGTCATAATTCCTAATTATTTTGTTAGCTCATAAATTTACATTCAGAATATTTTAATTATTCTCTGATGGAATTGTGGAATGTAGATTGACAGCATTCGAAGGTCGTTGGTTCCTTTACGATTTTGGATTCCGGATTTTAAATTAAGGAGAGTGCAATATGGGTATTTCATCCTAGTTTTCACTATAAATAAAAATCAATTTTATTATCACATGATTTTAATATTTTAATATAACGCAATTCAAATGTCGAATTTGATTTTAAAAACTCGCGCGTATAGCATAAGGGGTTTCCTTGCCGGGCCCGCCAAAAGTTTGGCGGTCTACCAGCCAAAATATAATTTGGGTCATTTTGAATCCGACTTGATTCCGAACGAGATCCCGGGGAGTCTGTGTGTGATTTAGAACTATTACCTGGTGAGTTTGCTCGATGTTAGAACTATTAAGTGACTTTTATTTGGATCGTTTGACGATGTATCGGAAATCAACGACTGGACTGAGGCGATAGTCGCTGTTCCTTTCAATGATCCGTTTTCGTCCTTGGCGCGATCATATTGTAATGAAGCCTTTCTACGGCTGCAGGGATCTCCGCGGAGGATTGAAAACGGCCTTAATCACTGCGATATTCGTGACATTCACGGCGACATTCACGGCGATATTCGTGATCGCACGCCTACTTCTCGCCGCATGACGCCTTACACACTACCGCCGCATCGTACTACGTCCGCCTTCTCGCCCCGTCGACAGGCGTGATATTTGGATCCTGCCGCTCCTCCATACTAACCGAGTCTCGTATCGTACAAGTACGATAGTTGCGGAGGATCGTATCGTCCGCGCGCCGAGCGGGAACAGACGTCAGCGCCCCTGGTATTCGGCGTGGGAACTGCAGCCTGTGGACAGCGGCGAAACTACCTGGCGCGAGATTCAAACCTTTCCCCTACCTGAACCATTATTTTATTGTATTTTAATGTTTTAACCATTTTAGTTGTAAATTTTATCTATAATTGGAACAAGAACGGAGAGCCGACCCTGAGTTCTCCCTTCTCCGCTGACTAGCGTTTTTATTTATTATTGTTTTTAAATCGTTTTTAAATTGTTCTATTTTATCATATTTTACATTTGATTTTCCTTAAAGGCTTTTTTATATTCTTTTATTATTGATTTTGAATATCTTTTATTTGCATTTTGTGTATTTAGCTGCACGGACTTCTTCCGTGCAGAACGTAACGTTTCGGTTGTATAATAAAGAAATTCTGAAACTTTCTCTTCTTTTTTACATTTCCTATAGTTTCTATGGTTTCTATATATACATATAAAGATTAAAATATATATATATATATATATATATATATATATATATATATATATATATATATATATATATATATATATATATATATATATATATATATATATATATATATATATATATATATATATATATATATATATATATATATATATCTTCTTAATATATATAAATTACGTGTCACGTTGTTTGTCCGCGATGGACTCCTAAACTACTTAACCGATTTGAATCAAATTTGCACACAATGTGCAGTTTGATCCAACTTGAAAGATAGGATAGCTTACGTCTTAATTTATAGTCGCGATATTATTTTATTGCAATGTCTATTATTTGACATTCGCAATTATCTGTTAGTTCCAAACGATTTTAACAGATGGCGTTATCTATTGAGTAATCCATAGATGGCGCTGCTATGTTAAACCTACAAACGTCATAGTCGGCCAAGCGTTATTCTAAATTCAAAATATTGTGAAGGTAATACAGTGAAATTATTCCTGCTTTTTAATTATTTGTGCTTCATTGTTCAAAACTCTTTAATTAAAATATGTACATGTAAGTATTATCACATAGTTATAAAAGTGGAATAACTGCAGTATAGGAACCTCTCTCCAATTTTTTTCATTTTAATGCTAAATCTGGAAGAAAATTGTGTCGGTCGCTATAAATAAGCGAGATATAGGCATTCAAAGTTTAAATTTTAAAAACAGGCCAAAATAATATAATATAAAAATGGATGTTGGTATATCTGTATGCCCGTCTGTCGGAGTTTAATAGACTCCGAAACCGTTTGACCGATCACCATGAAAGTTGGCATATATATGTATTTTTTCATGGTTAAGGTTTTTATATATATCCGCTTTGTTGCAACTTTCAACTAGACGGCGCTGCAGCACACCAACTTCTATACTGCTCAACCGATCGCCAAGAAAATTGGTATACATTGGTATTTGAGAAAAGATATAACACGGGCAACGCCGGGTAATACCACTCGTATATATATATATATATATATATATATATATATATATATATATATATATATATATATATATATATATATATATATATATATATATATATATATATATATATATATATATATATATATATATATATATATATATATATATATATATATATATATATATATATATATATATATATATATATATATATATATATATATATATATATATATATATATATATATATATATATATATCTTATCTTAAATATAAAGACTGTTTATTTACTCATTTATTTATTTAAGCCTATCAAAAATAAACACTTAACCCTTCCTATGTGAGCTAACCATTTTTGGTTAGACGCTTTCCGCGCTGTGCTAACTGTAATATTTATTCATTATTATCTTAATTGTTTTACAAGATAATGTTGTAACGTTATAATATTTCAAATTTCAATGTGATCATTTTGCAGTTATTCTTTTTACGATCCGTATAGTAGTTTAAAAGTTATGCGCAAAACTATCCCGGGCAGAAATTTTACCCCGCCATAGTTACATAACAAAAACATTCTCTTAGCCTAATAATTAATAATTTAACATTTCCTTTTGTTGTCATTTTAGTAATGCAAATATAATATTCTAGTAAGCAATTTCAGATCTTAGGAACTATGTACAATAATATTTTTAACATTGAATCAATAACATTAACAATAACAAGAGCTGTTCTAAGGTAAAAAAAATATTTTGTAGTTTTTTTAAAGGTAAAATTAATAGTTTACCACCTCACTAGGTGGTACCTGTATCAAGGTGGTACCTCACCTGTATCAAGGTGGTGCCAACCGAAATATTATACTTCCCGTAGAGAGGGTATGCTATCTTCGCTCTCAGGTAGAGAGAGTATGCTATCCTCCCGTAGAGAGGGTATGCTATCTTCGCTCTCGGGTTTCTTTAATAACTTGAATAGTGGAAAGGTATTTTAAATTTAATAATTGTAATAATAAAAAGTAGTTACTTTAAACTTAAAATTAAAAACTTGAAGAGACAGAAAAAAGGTAAAAATGTATTTTAGTTTATTCTTACATAGGTTGAATACATAAATATAATTTAAATAAATTTATATAACAAAAACATAATACTATTTGGTTGGATACATTTACAGGTTTTGAATTAAATGTCTCAAGTAATTGCAGTGATTGGTGTCATTTTCAGGGCTTGTGGTAATGATGAAGATATATATTGCAGATATCTTTTATGAGGCAGAAAGAAAAATCTGCGAATGATCTCATAACAAGATGCAGATTGACAGTAAATTTGGAAGGCTAATAGTTTAGTCGAGATAGGATATTGGCGCTTATTTGCTAGAAATAATTTAAACTGGTCTTTGATAAGGTCGAGCTGTTATTTCTAATGGACCACAATAACTTTCGTCAATCTGTTTTGTAGCTTTGCAATATTGTCATGCGCCTTTTCCAAATAAAATTTGAATTTTGACAAAGAATGGTCTTCAGAGAACTCATTTGTCTTATATTGAATTAATAAATTTTCGAGCTGAGACCACCTACTTAATTGTAAATTTGTTGGCAGTATCTATTTGATAATATTCATTTGATAATCCTGCACAGAATCAATAAAGTCTATATTAACTGTATAAAAGTATATACAGATTTGTAAAATTTTCCACTTCCACTCACAGCACACATCCAACTTAGTTTTTAGGAGTCCGTCTTTAAGTTCATCATAGTCTTGAATTAAATCATTATTCAAAATTGTTTATGTTTCTTAATCAAATCTTTTCCCGTCTCTCTTCACACATTTTTCCCGTCTCTCTTCTGGATTAGTACGTAATGTACCGATCTCAGTGCTCAAATGCGTTGGTAAGTTGGGGAATATAATATGAGGCACTGAACCAACAATTAGTAGGGGACATCGGAGTGGTACTTCCTCCACGATTCCATCGCTGTGGTGTATTTCTTGAGAACGAACAACCTCTTCGGAACTAAAGTGATTACTGCATACAAACAAACCAGAGCTCAGCGTCCAATTAGAGTGTGGAATTGCCCTGGTCTATCGCTAACGGAGATTATCTTCCTTCGGGAATGAAAATGTTGAAACGGGAAGTTCTCCATTTTTCAACGCAGTCATAATTTGATTTGCATCCGGGAACACAGCATCGCCCGGCATCTAAAAAATACAAGCTAGTATTAGCGGTGATATTACACCCTAGCTGGTTCGAATTCATTTGATATGTTCGACTACAAAATAAAATTGTTTCCAGTCGGTCGATAATAGCATCGATGATGATCATCGTCTTTGAGTATCGCTCGCATGATCATCATCGTTGCCTATCGTCTCGGGAAAAGATGCATACAGATACAGACTCAACGCTCCACGCTTCTAGATTATGGAAAAACGGCCAGATTATGAAAATTCGTCGCAAGACCTTTGTCGTATCACATCTAAGAATCAAAGCGAGCACAACGGAAATGCTGTTTAGATTGAACATCAATCGGCACACCTCGACGATAATAAAATAAACGTAAAACAATGTCGGTGGGGCTCCACCTTCATAGAGTTAATGTTATTAAAGCTAAAAAACGAATAACCAAATAATTACCATAAGGGGTTAATGTAAATCGTATTGTATCCAGATCCAACGGTACCCTGTCCCTGGAATGCACCAAGGACTCTCGGAATCTGAAATTTAAGTCAACACTAAAATACGACATGATGTCGACAAAGAGGATATGATTGTGCTAATAATAGCGCTAATTAGGTAAAGAATACTTTTAAAAAATGATTATGTCATTAATATTTAATAGATATGAACTAAAACTGTTAATGAAATCTGTAAAATCAGCGATAAAAACGAATGTTTTGCGGATCAGAGAAACACGACAATTTGAGGTTATGTTTGTATGTAAAACAACATTTTAACGCAAATTTGTTGATAAAAAGAATTTATTTACCTTATATAGTTGTTGTAGTAGGCGTGTCAGTATTTTATAGATAAAGAAGGCAATGACTTTGCTTATTGTCACTAGGGATCGTCGAAAGATAACTATCGCGGCGTTACCATGGATACCAGCATCGTATGCAAACGATGCAAACATCGATGGATGTCAATAAGAACTGACTTATCGATATTTTAATTATTTAAACATCGATGTTTTTTTTCTTTAATCCTACGTTTTGCTTATAGTATAAGCTTTCTTCAAATAAAATCAATAATCGATATGAACAGTCACATTGTTTATTTAAATATAAGTGTGAAAAAAAAATAAACTTTAAAAAGATAAATTAAATCCAAATAAAAAAATTTAAAAATAGTGTTTGTTCAATTAAATTCTTTTCCAAATGGCATATTATTTTTTAATGTCCATCCTTGAGCGTGTGACTTGTTTAGTTCCATTAGATGTTGTATTGCTTCAAATTAAATGATATAAACGATGGTATTGCATAAATTCATTCAACATAATTATAGCATAAATTCCGCCTAGAAACAGGCATTTCAACATAATCGTATCGGTCTTTAGTGGCGATTAGACTACACGATAATTAGGGCCCTAACCTTAAGTCAGGACCCTAAGTAAGGGCGTTGTGATTACACTGTTCTAGATAGGTAGCCTAATTCAGTCGGAGACCGAACGTTGACCGTGGCGCAAGTGCTTTCAAAATATCAGAAAATTGCCCTTTCCGTAACAGACGGCATAAATGTGAACCAAATAAAGGTGTTGGGTAAAAATATCTGCTACTAAGAAATCAATTGTCAAACATGAACATTTTGGACCATTTAGAGCCGAAATATTTCAGGAATTATTAAATTAATTCTATTTCACACACTCTCGTCAAACGCAGTATGTTTTTCAAAATATTGCGAAATACCGACATACATTTTGTGAAATACCTATTCTCTTTTTTATTGAAAAACATTCATCTACGTTTAATTATATATTTTATTTTAAAATAAAAATTGTTCTAAAACCGCTTAACAAGTACCTACCGCGTAACTCGAGAGACACTTTTATAAAATTGTGCCATAATAATTTAATCAGTCGCAAAATTATGATGTAAGTTATAATATTGAAACATACGTACCTACCTTTTTCGCCTCTTTCAACTATGTTAAGTTCTCTATTTTTTATTTATTTATTAATATTATAATAGATATATTAATAACATTGTTTATTTATATTATTAGGCATTGAAAACTTCGATTTCCTAAGAAATACCGTAACTTATATTTCTAGTCATTTACCAAATTGCAAAATACTTCATGTCAAAGCGTCATCATTAGGCTTCAATTACCAGTCTGTGTCATTTCGTTAAAGTGTCAACAACGGTAATTTTGTTAGCTTCGAAGATGTCGAAATTTGAGCCGACAAAACGTGATTTGCGGGAAGCAATGCTTTTCTGCTTTCATCTTAAGAAAACTGCAGCAGAATGTCATAGATTGCTGCTGGAGGCTTACGGGGAATTTACTCCGACAGAAAGGACTGTTAAGACTTGTTTTCTCCTATTCAAAACTGGTGATTTCGACTTGCAAGACAAAGAGCGCCCAGGCCAGGAGCAAAAATTTGAAGAATCCGAATTGGAGTCCATACTCTATGAAGATTCTAGTCTGATGCTGAAAAAGATAAGTGAACGGCTTAATGTTCATTCCTCAACCGTTTCGTGACGTTTAAAATCTATACAAGACATTCAAAAGGAAGGGCATTGGGTTCCTCACGAGTTGAAGCCACGAGACATCGAAAGACGTTTCATGACTTGTGAAATGCTCCTTCGCCGTCAAAAAAGAAAAGGTTCTCCACCGAATAATCACTGGCGACGAAAAGTGGATCTTTTACGAGAACCCCAAACGCAAAAAATATCGCTCGTACCTCGGTGAATCACTTCCATTGACCTCAACAACCACGCCGAAGAGACATCCACGGATCCAAGGTAATGCTTTGTATTTGGTAGGACCAAAAGGGTGTCATCTATTACGAGCTGCTGAAACTGGGAGAAACCATCACGGGCGATCGCTATCGAGCTCAGCTCAAGAATTTTAGCGATGATGTGAAGATAAAACGGCCGGAATACGCTAAATGGCATGACAAGGTAATTTTCCAGCATGACCATGCTCGACCACACGTCGCGATGCAGGTCAAGAACTTCCTGGAACCGCTTCGCTGGGACATCCTAGCTCACCCGCCGTACTCCCCAGATATTGAGCCATCCGACTACTATTTGTTCCGGTCAATGGCCCATGGCCTTTCCGAGCAGCTTTTCCAATCTTTCGAGGATATTGAAAAATTACTGGACTCGTGAATAGCCTCCAAGGACGAAGACTTCTTCCGCCGGGGAATCTGTCTCTTGCCAGAAAGATGGGAGAACGTCCAATTTGCTTCGAAATAAATGTTCAATATCACAAAAAAACGAAGTTTTCAATTCAAAAACCTAATATTTTCTTTATTAACCGTTGCTTCTTGATCAAAAATTTTGTACATTTTCAAAAGCTCCCGGAACCATCGTATCTCAGCGTTTTATTTCTGTAATCCGCATGACTTTTAATTCACATATGCGGCATGTCTTTGTAGATATCCAGAATATTTATTAAAACCTTGTTTTCTTTGTTGGGACATTTTTTACGCCAGTTACCGTCGACGCGCACACATCAGCCTGCGTCATGTCAGGTCAGGACCCTAACTGGTTAACTGGGATTACACTACACGATAATTAGGGCACTAACTGAGTTAGGGCCCTAATTATCGTATAGTGTAATCGCCGCATTAAAACTGAAATAGCAATTGAGTAGAATATACATTTCAGAATTACAATTAAAAATTGAAAATATGGCAAAAAAATACTTCAGTATAATTTAGAATATCAAAATAGCCACTTATAGTTTACTCGTACAACGATATGTAAATATATATTTAAAATACCATTTTCTTCAATCGTCTAAAAAATAGTCTAAGAAATATACAAATATCAGAACATTTGAATAAAATAATTGCAATAGTCAATAAAAATAAAATTTTCCAATTATTCTAATCATATCAAATTAAAAAGAATCAGAATATTCATTGTTTAAAACATGTTTTTTAATAATTTGGCAAATTTTCTGAATTATTTATTATTATACAACTTATTAATAATTTTGACTAACAATTTTTTATTACTTCATAATACTTATGTTGTAAAAAAATCTACTACCGAACAAAACATTCCCCAATCAAAGTGTCTTCCGAAAGCAGAATTATTTATTTGAGATTTTCCGGTTATTTCATCAGTTCCCTTTGTTTATTACGCTATCCTTACACATTATTACAAATTTGATAACAGAACAAAATATTATACATTTCTTATGTATTTTAAATATTCGGTTGAAAATCAACGATTCCCCCCAAACTAAATTTCATAATTTAATCGAGACTGACTTGCTATGGCTTAGAAACAGGCAAAGGGCGGATGATTATTCGATATTCAATGAAAATCTATTATTTTATTGGGTTTTTATAATACTCACTAGTCGAACTAGTCGAAGAAAATAAAATGTATACATAAGAAATATCGACGAACATGGATGGTGCTAAAACATCGGTCGGGTTCATTGTGAAAACAAAACATCGAACGTCGACCTTTAATCATCGATCTGTCTGATATCTCAAACATTTGCCATCCCTAATTTTTACTGTCACTGCTTAGCTAGCACAAGCACGTGCTTCTGGTTGTTTGTTGTCGGGCGCGAGGTGCTATATTGTGTTAATTCGCTTCGCTTCTGCGTGGACGCTAACAGATTTGGGTAAGTGCAGCTTCTTACCCATTTTATCAAGGGTGTATAATGGATACAAATATGTAGAGTGAGTTCCACTTAAAGCCCGCCGAATTTCGCCATGGCAAGCCAAAAGTGCATGGCTTACAAGCTATGATAAACATAGCTCCCACCGCTATAATGTCTTTATTAAGTCTATGGCTGCATGCTGTCTTTTCACTTTGGACACGCGTCTAGAGAAATAATAGTGGGACAGTATATTTCTCTCCTTTCAACGTTAAATCGAGTATGGCCTGGGTATGAAACATAACCGCATCATTTATGATTTTTTGGTGGCCTAGTATACTTAAATTTCTCTAGAACCTCTAAAACCCCTCTAGACATTTCGTAATTTTAAAAAGACACCACTAGATTTGATATACTGAGATTGCATTTCGTAATTTTAAAAATATTTACGTATATAAATGAATACAAACAAAGCTGCCATAGAATTCACTGACTGAAGTTGGGCTCATCACAATACTATTATTACACTTCTGGGGGGTAAGCGGTAGACTCCAGACCAATGAGCGGCTGTGATAGATTTAGGACAGGACAGGACATCCATTCACTCCCCCTTCAAAACCATAGAATTTGAGATGCGAAATAGCTGTTTTAGATATTTTTCTCGGAAGGAATTGATTATTTTCCTAGAGAACAACATTTTTAAAGAGGCGAAACAGAGATTTGGGCGACAGGCCACGAGCGCTAACTTCCACCGCGTGAAGTGAAACCGTTCCGGATCACGGCATTCCGGGTGACAGATCATGGTACAGTAGAACTCCAATTATCCTAATCAATTGGGTCCGGACCCCATTTGGATAATTGAAAATTCGGAGATTTAGATTTATTCCGAAAAAAAGGGTCTATTTTATTTGATTTTTGTATATATTTTTAAATTGGGAGAAAAAACTATTTATTATCAATAGCAATATTAATCAATTGCAAAGGCTGCTTATGCATTTGCATGGCGCCCCTTCCAAGTTTTACTATGACATAGCTGATGCATCCTGGGTTGGCTCCTGATGAGGGGACTCCTCAGCGGTCAACAGCAAAGACTCAAGATTTTGTATATGCATTCAATTATGATAGCCCCTTCCATGTTCTACCATGACATGGCTAATGTACCCTGGGTTGGCTCCCGATAAGGGAACTCCTCCACGGTCAACAGCAAAGACTGAAAATTTTGTAACGCATTCAATTATGATAGCCCCTTCCAAGTTTCACTATGACATGGATGATGTACCCTGGGTTGGCTCCCGATGAGCCAAAACGAAACCGAAATCGAAAACTATCAAAAACGAAATCGAAACTCGTATACAAAATTTTGGGTCTCTGCTGTTGACCATTGAGGAGTTCCCTCATCGGGAGTCAACCCAGGGGACATCAGCCATGTCATGGTAAAACATGGAAGGGACTATCATAATTGAATGCGTATACAACATTTTGGGTCTCTGCTGTTGACCGTTGAGCAGTTCCCTCATCGGGAGCCAACCCAGGGTGGACGGATTTCAACCACAATCTTTTCAGCTCATGCCATGACCAAATGATGCCTGCATGCCAAATTTCAGCTCAATCGGATAAATCGCGCACAGTCGCCTCCTAGAGAGTGATTGGCTCCAAATCGGACCCGACATCCGACAAGTATGAACAGAGCGACGACATCCGGTTAAAAATCGGGCCCGACACCCGATAAGTGGGAACAGAGGCGCCGACATCCGAATAAAAATCGGGTCCCGACACCTGACAAATGGGAACAGGCTGTTAGTCGAAGTTCGGATAATTGGAAATCTACTGTATTTATTTAATTTGTTCTCTTTGTCTTTTGGGATATTTGATTCCCATGGAGCAGTTATTTCTTCTACACTAAGGGCCATCGTCCGAGATAGAGAGTAACGAGTCATATCTGGACGGAGAATATATATTATATAACAAGACCAGTTCCAGCTTTCGAGAGTATATGCCAGATGACGTTTCTTTGTCCGTCCTTTTCTGCCGTTGTGTGTCCTCTCCCTGCTCGGGACGTAGCTTTCTTCTCTTCCTTCCTGTTGTATGCTGTACCTTTTCATGAAGAATAACACATCTTAATCATTCCTTGGTTACCATTAACCTCTCAATGACATTGTGTCACAATTTCACCTCTTGGAGCTTCTCTCTCATTCTATTCAAATTGATTTTTACCTTGCAACATTGGAGCACTGTTTCTTAAGTGGCACCCAGTCTGAGGTCAGATGTATACACCCAGATTTCTAATTCATTTTTAATTTCTACAGGTTTTATCACAAAGATGCCGACAGGTGTAATCAAATTGATATCCGACGCGCTGAGCATATTTACAATTTCGACATGTCTTGTGTTGAAAGTACCACAGATTATGAATGTCTGGAATCTGAAGAGTGTTGTCGGTTTAAATATTTACGGATTCATGTTGGAATTATTCAGGTGTGTATACCGCTATTCTTGCGACGCTTCTTCGGTGCATTGCTTAAAAGCCACACGTAAAAATGTAGTATAAAACATGGTTATTGCGGTAAGTTTGTCTACGATGTGATGCACGCAAAATCGATTTCAACTACGAAATCTTGATGAAGCTGCACGCTGATTTTATATAGTGCATAATGTATGTGATTCTTCAACCCGCTCCAGGTGATTTGCATCTCTTTCACTCGCTGTCTCGGATGAGGACGAGAACGTAAAAAAAGAGATAGCACCTGGGTCCCATCTCCCATATACCACCTGGCATAGTCTCAACAGATGAGGGTGGGTGCGACAATATACCGATCCAAACTCGTCCAGGTTATACAAAGATCCAGGATAAAGACAACCTCCTATCCTACCCGCAGCTAACAACCCTATCACACACCAGGACCTACAGATGCCAATTGACATGACACTGTCAAACAGAACTGATGTGCGTCTGCTGCATTCCATTCTTTGGTTATTGAGATTCTCAATTGCCGGCCTTCTTTGGTATGCCTTGTGTGTATGTGTGCGTGGGTGTGTGTAAGTGTGTGTGTGTGTGTGTATGTGTCCATTCTTTCTGAGATTGGGATTTGGAATTGCCGGCCTCCTTGCCTCCACACACCTTTGCTATGCTGTTTGTATATTTATGAGTGTGTGTGTGTCCATTCTTTGGAGATCGAAATTTGGAATTCCAGCCTCATTAACTTTTTCTCTAGTATTTTCTTAAACCTAAACGACTGAAATGATAGTTTTGTCAATCAGTTATGTGATATTTTTACAATATATCTCTTATGAACATTTTTAAAATCTGATATCTTCTTCTATTCTGCAGTTACACAACCATGCTTCTCTACAATTATGTGAATGGATATAGTCTACTTTCCTATATGGAATACCCTATAATACTATCTCAAGAACTAGTCCTAATATATCTGGTGCTCTTATATTCCGGACTCATGGATCGAGCATCGACTAAAGCAGGGATCGTATTCTACTTCGTAGTGGCCATTTCATTTGCCCTTACTATTTTGCCGTCTGGAATTTTGACATTTTTAGTGGTGAGTATTAAGGAAAAGGTTAATACAGTTTTTTGACACTAATACCAAATTCTTCAATTCTTCATGGGCAAAGCCAGAGTTTTGTAATATTTTCAATTTGTGATTAGTTCACAAGAAAGAACACAGATAGTTCCTAAACTTTCATATGGATTATTTGTACTCATGTTTTTATTTAAAAAATGTTTGATTTGTAGTTAATTTTTTGAAACGAAAATTACATAAAAATAAACACTAAAAATAAGTCACGCATCTAAGTCATTAAAAAACAAAAAATAAAAAATAAACCACCTTAATTATTATGGACACCAAAGCTGCATGATCTTATTACAAACACTGAAAATAAGGTGAATTCTAAGACAATAAACTGCTATTACATATGTCACCTGATCAGTAATATGGAGGCAAAAGTAAACGGACACAACTATATAAGATACTTAATATATAAGAAAGAATAAGGAGGATACATCAATCAGTTTGGTAAAGAGCATTGAATTCTTTACGCTCTATCTCAGAAGATAGCCCTTATTGTAGAATTAACTGTTCCATGGGAATCAAATATCCCAAAGGACCACTAGTACAAACTAAATAAAAATCATGATCTTGCAAATGCCGTCACCTGGAACGGCTTCACTGTTCACCTTCACGCTGTTCACCTTCACACTCGTGGCCTGCCAGTCAAATCTCTGTTTCACCTCTTTACAGATCTTGGTCACTCCAGGAAAATAGTCAACTTCTTCCTAGAAAAAATATCTAAAACTGCGATTTCCGCATCTTAAATTCTATGGTTTCGAAGGGGGAGTGAATGGGGGTTAAGGTCAACGCTCACATGTGTCCTAAACTTACCACAGCCGGTCGTTAGTCTAGAGTCCACCGCTCACCACCCAGAAGTGTAATAATAGTATTATGATGGACTCGACTCCTGTCGGTGAATTCTATAGCTCCTCGTTTGTATTTTATTTCATAATAAATTTGATGATTATTTAAAAGAGCTATTTTATAATAATAATAATAATAAAACGCTTTATTCGTACGCTATCATAATTTTGGTCATTATTTAAAAGGATTTTACTTATAGGTTGAGTACATAAAGCCTCCTCCAGAAGATTCTGATAATCGCTGAGCAGTAAAAGAAACAATGGCATGATGACTACATGCTTTTGTAAGATGTGAATTTGCATCACCAAATTAGTCCATCCAGTAAAGGTAGTGTGGTTCTTCAGTAAAAGTAGTGTGGATCTCACTATCATCAAAACACAGGAAGCTAGCTGTAGCAAACCTAGATTTAGCAAAGTTGCTCGCTTGAGAAATGCGGAATCAAAGCAAAATCTAGCTAAAACTTTTTGGAACTGTTACAGTTTTCTTATACAGACAGTTAAATAACTTTTTGCGAAATAAAAATATCATAAAACGCTCAATTTGCGCTTATTTTCCATTATAGCATAATCCCCATTAAATACTCCTGTTTCCCCATTCTTTAACTATTTGATAGTCAAGTGCCGAGTTGTGCTTGGCCGTAGGTATCTAATAAAAAAAAGTTACTGATATACTACTTATTATGCCCAATAAGATCAAACTGTGGCAGTGACATTATCAATTTTTTATATAATACAGACATGTCAAACTTTAGTCTGTTATGCCAGAAATGAAAGAATATAATATTTATTTTTTACTTTCAGCCATTTTGCACCCCGATAAGTGCGACCGGCAAGGTTATGTTCTTTTATGAAATTGTTAAAACAAAAAATTCTGAAGCTGTTTCTCTGATGACATGGTTTATCTCTGCGTTGACTAATATGAGTGAGTATCCATACATTTCATCTCTTTAATACGAAAATACAGAATAAAGATTCCAAAACTCCATCTCAGAATAGCCCAAGGAATCGATTGGTAGAATGTATTATTTTCATCTTGACCTCGATGTATTTTTAAGTACCTTACCATATTGGGTAAAGTGCCAATTTAGTCCCAGTGTTGCCATAAAATTTCCCTTATCTATTATGTTCCGCCAGACTAATGTTTCTTTTTTATTGCAGCTCGTATTTTCACAGTATATGTGGATTCCGCCGACATCAACCTATTGGCAAACTTCACCATCTCAACATTTTTGAGTTCATCCATACTTTTTGCTACTTGGTTCTACAAGAAGAAAAGGGCAACTGATTAATTTCGAATTGCCAACTTTCATTACTCATTGTCATCTAGCTCTCTTAGTTCCTGAGATACTCAAAGACATTAAACTAAAACTAAAGTAACTCAGAAACTATAAACTTTTGTATTTAGGTGGAACAAAAATTAGCAAATGGCCTCTGCATATACATGAAATAAATGTGAAGAATTCTATTCGTAAAAAACGCCATTGTGGTGTCACAACTTAAACCCAGCCCGTGAATATTGTGTCATCTCCTGTATTAACTTTTAAGTCTTCTATAAGTATGTCAACAAAAATAAATGCAGAAATTTAAATTTATGGCCAATTTTCAAAATGGAGTAATAAATTTTAAGTTTTTTTTGTATTCTCTATTGTTAAATTACATTGTTTTTGTTTTTGTAATTGTACTGAAATGTGAATAAATTGGATTTAATTAATTAATAAATAATACAAAAAATTTAATTTATGGGCAATTTTCAAAATGGAGCAATAAATTGTAAGTTTTTTTGTAATCTCTATTACATTGTTTTTGTAATTGTACTGAAATGTGAAATAATTGGATTTAATTAATTAATAAATAATACAAAAAATTAAATTTATGGCCAATTTTCAAAATGGAGCAATAAATTGTAAGTTTTTTTGTTTTCTCTATTGTTAAATTACATTGTTTTTGTTGGTAATTGTACTGAAATGTGAATGAATTGAATTAATTAATAAATAATACAAAAATTTCAATTTATGGTCCATTTTCAAAATAGAGCAAAAAATTGTAAGTTTTTTTGTATTCTCTATGTTAAATTACATTGTTTTTGTTTGATTATACTGAAATGTGAATAAATTGAATTTAATTAATTGATAAATAATACAAACTGAGCTATTGAGTTCACTGACAGGGTCCGGCCCATTAAATCCTTCTCTGGGGCCTCCCTGGGGCCACTAGCCCCAATCTCCACAGCATGAACGTGAACAGAAAAATCATAGTTTAGGGAGTATAGAACAACTAGAGTTGTCAACTACAACGGGCAAACCCGTCACCGCAGGAAGTTTTGACGAAATGTATCGTTCTGTCTCCCGTGAGGTGAGCGCAGAAGACTTGGGACAAAACAGTCCACCGTAAAGCTCCGCCACCTGCCCGTCAGAGGCCAACGCCTTACGGCAAGGCACCGGGAAAGGTACCCAGCGGGCAACCTCGCCCCCTGGCTACCAATTTTGGGAAGATATTATTACGCGTCTGGAATTAACCTTAAGGATACCTCCATCCTCCCGACTGGTTACGAGTCCGAAGTCGCTTACGCGACCTCTACTTGTTGTATTACAGCGGTAATTCAGTTAAAATTTATCGCGGACCTTAGCGTTCTTTGCCCGTAGTCCCACGCGGGATCGAGCGGCCCACGGTCATTTCAAGGGTGGCATGACAACAGGTCAACATTCCCCCCGCTGCTTAGGAAACAGTGTATTTCCATAGTCTCCAGACCCGTTCAGAAATTAGTCAGAATGCACAAACGATTGGCTTCGCCGACCGGTGCGCAATCCGTCCAGTGGCGCCGGAATGCAATCCCGCCAGGAAAAACCGGTCCACCAGCTCTAAGGCCTGAGACACGGGAGTCTTACCCTGGGTAGCCTTCCGCTCGAGGGGCTTCTGAATAGGAGCTGAATCGTGTTTTATTTTTTTTGTTGTGTGGGGCTTTTTAAGGTCTTTATGACCCATGTAACACTGCGACCATTGCTGGTCTATTGTGTTCGCCACCTACTATAGTTTTGCGCTAAGCCTCTAGTCGTTTAAGAACCGCAACAGGCTTTTGGCGCCAGATTGTATTACCTCCTCAGGTTGGAGGTAATGACCACCCAAGTGGATGTATCTTTTACGCATCAGCGGGCTACATTCGCACATGAGGTGCAGAGGAGTTTCCTCTGCCCCTTGGCAGAACCTGCACATTTTTGTGTCAATCGTGAGTTTAGCCGATCCGAGAACAAAATGGATCTTGTGGCCCAAGCTGCACGAAACCACCACCAAGGAGTATAGAATAGTAGGTTTGCTCTTGAGCGGCAAGGCGCAGTCGGGCTAGGGCCCGGGGGGCGAGCAGATGGGGTATGAAATACTATAGGTGTTCGGCTCCTTTTTGGCGCTCTATGCCGCCGCCCTGTCTTGCCGCACTCTCCAGTCGTTTGTTAAGCTAGATTTCCTCGTTTGGAGATTCCAGGATGCTCCTCCCATATGTGGTATATATTAGCGATATCGCATTGCAGTTGTTAAGGTTCTATTAGCACATTTGTGTAATAAAACACCAACACACTGACACCAAGGTCTATCAGCTGTGTTTGTGCCTGATCATTCACACACTGCAGCTGCAAAGATGCTGTCAGTCGAGGACGACTACTTGGCTCTGCGTTTGTTAAATTCCTATATGATGACCAAATGAACGATTGTATATTTGAGATATTTATTTATTTTCAAAAATCATTCTTGCTCAGTATTGTGGGTTCAATTACATATAAGATTTTCAATTACAAAACAATTATATATAAGATGCAATTCATTATTTAATAACGTACAATACTTATTGCAATGAATCAAAACGCACAATCCTCCACTGAAATCTTTAAAGGTCTGTATCCCATGGAATTCTTTACTGACTTTTCATGCATTAAATAAACCTGTAACAAAAAATATTATATTAATAATCTTCAGGTAAAGATATATATTTTTTTTCGATTTCTTAACCTATAATAATGGTCTATACCAGTGCCCGGCAATTAAATCTCAAAGAATAACTACTACACAACATTGCTAGTTCCATAAGATTGACAATGTTGTAAGGGTCATCATTTCTTAATTGTGCTGAGAAGAACACTACAGGGGTTTAACGCAGACAAAAAAAATATCCAAATAGGGCACAGGAGTTGCGATCAATGGTCCATATTATTAAGTTTGGGTGGTGACCATGACCCCTGAGAATCAGTGGCATAGGGGTCAAAGGGGTCCGTTATCCCTCCTAAAATGAGAGCCTTGAAAACTAACATTATAGGGCTTGTTCCATCTGTACCTCGCAGTTCCACCTGTACTTTGAACTGTGATTAGGCAGGAGATCCGATTGTTTTTGGGTATGGAGAAACATTTACGTAAAATAAGAGATAATTAAGAAATGAAATGCACGGGAAAGGCCAAAAAATGAAATGGATCGGTCAACAAAGCTATTTATGTAAGCCAAATAGGGATGAGTTAAATATAGGGTTCAAAAATATTTTACTAGCCCAATTACAAAGATCCTGTCGCAGCCATGAGTGTCGTAAATGTTGCAAATGACAAAGTATAAGAAAATAAGACAAAGGACCAACAATAGAAAACATTTATTTTTAATATATTACCAAAAATATATTTTTTAATCTTCCGACTAGAAAACCAGTCGATTGCGATTGACCTGTTGCCGGTGAATACCTTGTTCATTAAGAGTATGGGCGCTTTGAAGGAATGGAGATAACTGAGGGTTTAGCATATCTCTGCTCATCCTAAACGTATAAACTGAAAGCAACAGCCTGTATTCTATCAGCTTAATGGATAGGGAAATGAAAGAAGAAGCTACAAACTATCAGCATGGGTGGTCCACTTTTCAGCTGCGGTGGCATACTTTTCAGCCAGCTTATGGACTCAGTCTCCAAGGCAGAATCTAGCATTTTAATTTTAATTTGAGTCTTCTTAAATGACCCTGTGAGGATTGTTTTAGTCGGTTTCCAGCATGCATCAGATGACATTTCGTATGGACACACTCATGGCTCCCAGGAGGTTTGTTTGGGTAGAAGTTGTAGAAACTTCTCATAATAGGTATACCACCTTGATCAAAAAGTATCAGTAATCACCACCGTGTAGCGCTCCTAGTGTCCCGATTTCAATTCTCTTTTTTTGTTAAGTTGGCTTGTCTGTTCGTGACATCTGGTAACATTTTCAGCTCGATAGCTTGACATTCGTAAAAGTTATGGCGTATATAGTGCATCTGCCTTTTGGTGTGTCGGCGATTTTTTACGATTTTAAAAATGGAATTAACTTTGAAGCAAAGAGTTTGCATTAAATTTTGTGGAAAAATCGGATTCAACGGTGCGAAGACTGTGGAAATGTTGAAAAAGTGTTTGGGCAGCAATACTCTATCGAAAACAAACGTGTGGCACGAACGCGTCAGAACTTGTCTGAAGTCCGTCGAAGATGAAGATCGAAAACTGATCGAAAAAAAATTTAAATAAATTCCTGATACTTTTTGATCAAGGTAGTATGATCAGGGACAAAAAAACATTAATTGTTAACAAAGTTAATTTTTTTGTTAATTTTTCGTTAACTTTGGAAATCATTATCGAACTCTTAACTTTCGTAACATTTAAGTTACATCAATTCCAAGTCCGTTTAATATTTTTTCAGATAATATTAATATGTAGAAATAATATACAATTATTTGCCAGTGGCGTCTGTGGCTATTGGCGATAATCAAGGGTCGGTGCAAAACAAATATTGTATCTAAAGTGTTTGCATACATTTGAAATCGTTTGTCTGTATGAGCAGTCGCCAGGACGCTCGCAGGTCCAAATCTTTGTCTTTTGCCTGCCTGCAACTGCAATGCACTTCATTTTACAAACGAAACTTTTCGCAATAGAATTTTCGCAATAAGTAGAGTCGAATGTCGCATCTGACGATGGCTGTAACTCTCATAGGGTTTCCGATTGGGAAAGAGATGCTTATATAAATTACACAGAGCTGCCGCTAACTGACTACCTCTTCACGGAACTGGACTGAAGGTTCAGCAATGAAATAAAGTAAGCGTCATTAATGCCGCTGGAAACATTGTGAACCATGAAGCAACAACAGCAGACCATTTGCATAGAATTCAGGGATATGACTGAGAGTGAGCTAGCATATGAAATATTGCAAATGAGGCTGTAGATAAATTTCTTTAAAACAAAGAATATATCTCATTTGTCAAGACGATACTTGATATGACTCCACTAAAAACAAATTTATTGTTATGCCTGTACCGAGCTACACATTTGAGCATGTTTTCCAAAATTATACACTTAGATAGAGCAAGCACTCTTACAGCCGTATTCAGAGTCGACCCTCAAGGGGTCCCTCAACTCAAGTGTGCCCTAACTTGTCAGATTACTATTCAGAAACCATACTTAAGTAAGCACTCAAGTAGGCTACTCGAGTGTGCCCTTAAGGGGGGCATCTTCCATACATTTTTGTATTCAGAGACAATACTTGAGTGTCGAGAAGCTAAAATGGCCGACATTTCTTAAGTTTTGAACTGTCAAATTCAAGTGTGGTCTCGAGCTTACTTTGGCGAGTGCGCGTTGAGTATTCCACTAATTAATGCGTGTTTTTTGTGAATTAAATCCATGATTTCTATAACTCTATGGTTTATAATGATTTGGCCGATTTTATAAGCTGTATTTACCACGTCGCACGCGTCGTTACGTAACAATCTCGTTGACTTTCAACAATCTCCTTGACTTCTACTCTCCTGGAAAGTTTAAAAAACATTTCCGCCTCTCCATTCAAATATTTTCTGATTCTGGTGGGTTTTAACGAAAACCGCGGATTTCCGATTCCGCCTGATGCAGTTAGTGCTGGCACTGAAATTCTTTGCCACCGGCAATTAGCCAGACAATGCCAATACAACCACAGCTATTATTTCTACCCATATTTTTTGCTAATTCCTAGGTAAAGAAATTCTGCATCGAAATTCGGCGCGAACTAACAAAAGGCAAAACGAAAAAGACGAAAGAGCTCATCGAGGAAATCGATCAAGAAACCGACAAGAAAAATACTCCGACGCACTGATCCGACGTCGAGCAAACGTCAGTGACAACAGCTGATGCACCGACGGGTTTTTTTCAACCATAGAGCACAATCATTTTGTTCAAAGACAACGAAAACTCTATAGACCGTGTAATAGGAATGTATTAGTTTCGAATTAGAAATGAATCCAATTGCGGGGTCCCTTAAGTGCATACTCACTGAAGGGAGCCCTTAAGTAACGACTATGAATAGCAATTTTGAGAGTGGTACTTGAGTGTCACTCGAGTGAGTGTTCCCTTAAGGTGTACTTAAGTATCGACTGTGAATACGGCTGTTATGAAGGTGGGACCCCCAATGGAGAGTGTGCCCACCTCAACGGCAAATCCTGATGCTCAAGAACCAAACACTTGGTTATTTGAGAAGAGAGTGTATAATTCAAATATCACAATCAATTTAATAAACTTACTAATTATGTTCGACCGATTATAATTCTTCATCTTTGTCCTCGAAATCAAAAGATAGTACCGGCTTTGAATTCTTTGATTTCTTCGATTTTGATTTAGAGCTTTGGCCTGTGTCGTTTGGTTTCTTGTTAGTGTCTTGACTGTCTTTTGTTGCTTTCTCGTTATTTCTGTTAAAAATAACCCTTTGGTTCAAATCAGCTTTTACTGGTTCTGAAAAAAAAGAAACAAAAATAATATTTTATGATTTAATGAAATGTCTGAACATTCTGTAAGAAAGACTGTGTTGCTGGATAACTAACAAAGGGAAAAATAAAATAACCATTACCAACCCGGGTCGGGCCCTTCATAAAAAAAAACTAGTATTCCAAAAACCGACTGGCCTTGTTACATGCAAGCCTTTATCTTACCGCCCATTTGAAGAAGTTCCAAAGCCCTATAGTGAGAATTATCTATGTTTGCTATGTGCCTATAAATGACAATAATAATAATATTGAACACATCGTCCTATTTGTTACCATCTCAGACGTTTCACATTGCCGCGCAGTGCGCTGTTGTAGTCTGTTAAAACAATTTTGACAAGAAACACAGACAGTATTAAAATAGGATCTTACTTTGGAAATAAAATACTAACTTTGATAAAAAATATGACCAATTATGATTTTAAAAAAACTGCAAGTGGTGCCAGACAGGCAGTAATAAGACTTGCTCCTCATTAATCCCACACCCTCGTTGGTTCTGAAATAATATTATGCAAACCTTCTTCGGTGGTTTTCTGAATAGCTTTAGCTTCTTCGGCCGTTAAATCTCCAGGTTTTAAGACAACCACTTGTGGCTCTTCACTCTCTTTGTCATCGTCGTCAAAATCATCGAGATTACGCTCAAACTGAAAATGAAAAGTTAAATTAGAATTGTCGCACTATGAAAAATTTTCATCTCTATTTAAGTTCGGGGTTCTTCTTATTTCAATAGCTTCCTGAATAATATGAGGAAAAAAGAATTGTACTTCGGATAGCGCAATGGGATTTTAAAACTTCCGCTATCCAATACATGTTTGCAGATCGCCGATTTTTCTCGCTGAACGTTTTTAACAGCTTTGATGTGTTCGTTTCGTTTCGCCGTTTCGTTTGTCCAACGTAGGCTAAACTACAGCTGCATTCGACTTTATACACACCCGGGTTTTCAGTGGGATTACATCCTTTACAGGCTTCAAAAATCGAGCTATATTTTGGGTCGGCTTAAAGATCGTTTTTATATCGAATTTGTTTAGCATCTTACTTATTTGATCCGTCCGGCCCTTGACGTATGGTAAGAATGCTCTTGATCTGCTCGTTTTCTGAGTTTCGTCTGTATTGGATCGTGTGTGTCTCGTGATATTTTCCGTATCTATTTCTCCTAAGGACATCATTGACATGTCCTGCGGAAATATCCTTCACTACTTCATAGGTGAATCCGATTTTTAAGTGTATGGAGTTTAGATGAACAAGAAATTCTTTCACCGTTTGTATGTTGCCCTTCAGGATGCATAGGGTATCGTCCTCGTAGCGAAGCCAGAGAATGGGTCTAATTTTAGAGGTTTTTATGGCTAATTCCTCAAAATATTCCATGTATAAGCGCTTACTATTGGCGATACGGAGCATCCCATTGCTACTCTGTCGATTTGTTTATAATAATCGCCGCTCCATAGGAAGTAGCAGGATGTCAGGCAATGTTAAAGCATGTCGGTGTAGCTATTAGGGAGGTCCTCATACCTTAGTTTATCTCTCACCATGGTAAGACACTCCAAAATGGGCAAACTCGTAAATAGACTAGACGTCAAAGCTCACCATTTTTTCGTTTCCGGCCAGTTTTAAGCTTTTAATAATGCCTACGAAATGTTGCGAGTCTTTCACGTAAGACATCGTTTTGCCAGTAAGTGGTACACACCGAACACCAAACGCAAGGACGTAAGGCCGAAACGTCGGGTGTTACAAACTTCACGCAGTAAATTCGTTTTTTATCTTATTTATAATATAGAAACCTGCCAATTACAGCAACTTTGTCACCCTTTCTAGTACTATCCTACTAGTTATTTCTGTTGTTCAGTTCAGTTCGTTCCCGCTAAATACGATCTATATCCAAATGCTCACATACAACTGACCACACATGACAAAAGACTACAACTTGCAAAAGCTTGATTTCAGAAAAACCTTTTGAGCTACACTGCAAGCAATTATATAGCTACGTCTTGTATCTCCTAAAAGAATATAAAAAAATAAAAATAACCAGACTGTGTGATGTATCTCTGTTACAGGATTCGATTACGCCTTATTACGTCAAAACGCTATGATGTGGTTGCAGTGTTTAGTCATTTGAGGGCAGAGAAACCCATAATACATGTGGTTTCTTAGCTGAACAAGTCTTCGGCAACGAGCGGGCAGATTCCGAATAGTTATGTAAATGCTTCCATTGGAGCTCATAGAAAAAGCCAGCTCGAATTGGCGGTGGGCTAACAGGCTCTTCTTTATTCTGGCAATCAGGATAAGTAGGTAACGTATTTATTTCTTGAAGGAGGGTGTTTATGGGCATAATAATAAGACAAGTGCAACTTACCTTAGTGCTGACATCATCCGCCTCCTTGTAGCCAATCTGAGCCTTCATTCTCTTGATAAAATTTGGCTCATCGGGTTTGATGTATGCGATGTTCCTTTTGGCCATATTGAGGTTTATTGGATAAATTTGTTACCATAGGGTATATATCGATGAAAATCGTTGAAATAATTTATCAATGTACACACTCAATAGGTTGGAATCAATGCGAAGCTCGACTTTTTTAGTTTGTCTGAAGTTTCCGGTGTTTGGACAGTTCGCACCAAAACACATCCAACATTGACATCCAAGGAGATTCGGGGGCCTCCTAAATTGCCGCTTCCAGATTTGCCGCAAGGCGATTTTGACAGCTGACTGACGTTTCCAGATTTGCCGCATCTTATCCCCCCGCGTCCAGTTTCACCGCATATGGGGAGTATTATGCCACATTTACATAAAAATATTTTTTCGCCAAAGTACCACTGATTAAAGACTGTTTTATTTCGATCCATACATTACCTAAACTAATTTTCTGTGCACGCATAAAAAACTAAAAACTTTTATGTTGTGACAAATCTAGATGCTGTTGTTTGGGATTGTTAACTGCGGCAATCTGGACGCAGCGTAATAGGAAGCGGCAAATTGGGCTGCAGCAAATCTGGAAGATTCATTTTGAGGCAAATATGGATGCGGCTAAACTGGAAGCGGCAATATGAGATGTGGCAATCTGCAGCGTACCTACCTAAAAGTTTTATTATGAAGACAAAATCGTAATATTTAGCCAAATGAACAAGAATCCAGGCAATAAATTATAAAGGAAAAATAGTTGTCAAATTACAATCGATTTTTGGTATCATGCATCTCTTTCTAACAAAAGAAGTTGTCATGCCAAAGAGAAGGACGCAGATAAAGTCAGCAGTCGAAAGTCGAAGCTGACAGGAAAGAAGCCGGCTTTGAGCATTCGGCTTTCTTCGCCGTCGCGGCATTTCGTTCTTATTTATTAGTTGTTATATGCAGGGATAACGCGAAACTGAATGAAATAAGTGATTATTATTAGCGATCCGTCAAAATGAAGCTTTTATATGCATTTACCACTGTGGGTTTTGGCCAGCATTCTATATTTGTTTAGTTCTGAGTGGATGTTTTCGATTTTATAATGTTTTTTATTTGCGTAGGTGTTGGTGATGTTGCAGCTTTTCTGCGGATTGTCACAGCAGGTAACCCCTAATTCTAAAAAGTCGCCGCTAATCGAAGACATTGTGGAATTGAAAGACTTTAAGAAGTTGCTGAGGTCTAGGACTAATGTTCTAGTGAGCTACATACAGAATCCTAAGGCCAGCACTGACATCCTCAAAACTTTGAGGGAAGTGGCGTCTGCTGTGAAAGGACAAGGGACGCTAGTTGCTGTAGATTGCTCAGGGTAAGTATTTTCAGTGGTAAACTATAGGGTGAGCTCGGCGGCGCGTTTTAGATAAAGTGCTTTAGGTACGCAGTTGTGAGGGCAGTTTTCGGCTTTTTACAGCTCTAATTAAGTGTTCCTTGGAGTTATAATTTACTACTGACCATTCTTTCAACCGTGGGATAAACACAGAGACTTAAGGACTACACAGTCCACCTTCTAGCTATGCCAAAATGCCTTTGAGAGCCCAACACCTTACCGCGAGGCACTGGGAAGTGGACCAGCGGGCCAACCTCACATCCTCACTACCAGATTTGGCCAGATTTCTCCATCCTCTATCTATACTCTGGTCGCAGGTTCTAAGTCGCTTGCCTCTACCCAATGTTATAAGTAGTGAATGGTTTCGTGCAGCTTTGGCCACAAGATCCATTTTGTTCTCGGATCGGCCCAACTCTTGATTTAGCTCCTATTCAGAAACCTCCTCGTGTAGAAGCCTACCCCGGGTAAGACTTTTGCATCTCAGGCCTCACGGCTTGTGGATTGGTTTCCCCTGAGTGAAGGCCCCCCGGCGCTACTAGACGGTTTGCGCATTTTGCGGCGTCAGCCAATTGGTTAAGCACTCACTAATTACTGAAGGAGTGTAGAAGCTATGGAAATATACTGTCTCCTAAGCAGCAGGGGTGGATGTTGGCATGCCACACTTGAAACGACCTATCGGCCACCCGATCCCGTGTAGCATTATGGACAAAGGATGCACAGGTCCGCGATAAATTCATATTAAATTACCGCTGTAATACAACAGATAGAGGCTGCGCAAGCGACTTCGGCCCCGTAACTAGTCGGGAGGACGAAGGTATCCTGAAGGTTAATTCCAGACGGAAATATTCTGCTAAACTGGTAGCCAGGGGACGAGGTGGTCCGCTGGGTTACCTTCCTAGTGTCTCGCCGTAAGGTGTTGGCCTCTGGCGAGTTCGTGGCTTTGCTGGACGATAGATTTGTATCGTCCCAAAATCTTCTACCCTCACCTCACGGGAGATTCTTGAACTTTCTGAGGTGACGGGTTCGCTCGTTGTAGTTGTCAATGGGGCGGTGTCTACTACAACAGGCGAACCCATCACCCCAGGCTGGTATAACGATACGAGATCGTTCTTACAGCCGCGGGATGAGCGTAGACGACTTAGAGATGATACAAATCTACTGCCTAGCTAGGCGAACATGCCCGTCAGAGACCAACGCCTTACGGCGAGGCACCGGGAAAGGTACCCAGCGGGCAGCCCGCCCCCTGACTACCAGTTTGGAAGGAAATCACCTACCGAATCTATCGCGGACCGTGGCATCCTTTGCCCGGCTCTTCACCCGGAATCGGATAGCCGAATGGTTGTTTCAAGAGCAGTTAACAACTACCCCCGCCCTATAGGAAAGAATACTGTTTCCAGACTCCCCCAGCTGTCTATCGGAATGCATAAACGATAGGCTGACGCCGCACAGTGTGCGAATCGCCAAGGAGCACCTGAAGGTTGACTCCTAGGGTAAACTGACACGCAAGCCAGAGTCCTACCCAGGTTTGCACTTCTGCATGGAGGCCGCCAGATGGTTGTTGAACCGTGCGTTTCGCCAACCCTATAGTCTATGAAATATTATTTGACAAAAGTGTCGTTAAAATGTCATAAAATAAACAGCGATTCCCAATAAGTTGTAACCATTTATTTTACTATGGAGATCGATTCTGCCTGCGTGGAACACTTTAACAAACGCTTTAAAGGCACAAACTGACCGCTGCACCGGGCTCGATCATACATCTTGAACTTTATACCCCCAACGATGAGAGTAAATATTGCAGTATAGGTACCTAACAATAATTGTAAAATGTTTATTTCAGACAGATATATTAAAATACGCACTAAATACTGATGATTTCGAAATCGAACTATTACTGTTACATTAATTAATAGCCTAAATCGGTTAGGTACTTACCAGGTTAAATTTGGTGATTCCGATTTCGATTTTATAATTATAACAATAATTGTAAAATGTGTACTTCATTCAGATATATTAAAATACACACTAATTACTAATGATTTTGAAATCGAACTGTTAGGGTTTCACTAATTAATAGTCCTAATCGTTTAGCTACTTACCAAGTTAATAATCATTGCGTTCGCATTATTATTATCAGTTCAGTCAAAGCTTTCACTTTCGTCTATCTGCATTACCACCAGGATACCGAGCGCCGATTACCACCAGGATATGAATGCTGAATTATTTGAGAAGTGGTTTGAAAGACAATTACTTCCGAATATTCCGTAAAAAAGTGTTATTGTGATGGATAATGCACCTTATCACTCAAGGCGAGAGGAAAAAGTACCATTTACTAATACCAAAAAAACCGATATAATCTCATTTTTAAACCGGAATAACATACAAATACCAGAGCGTGCGACAAAGACATTATATTAGACATTGTTAAGAAACAGCACTTCAAAAAGGAATATGATGTTGATAGTGCTGCAGGGAACAATGGTCATGTAATATTACGACTACCTCCCTACTACTGGCAGTTAAATCCAATAGAATTTATTTGGAGCAATGCGAAGAGAATGATTTGGAAAATAATTCTAACCATTCTCATAATAACCAGTAAATCGTTTTATTATTTTTTACAAGTAAATTTTGTCAAATAATTTTGTTACTTTTTACTACAATATTGATTTTTCATAAATTAATTCTATTGCTTATTCAGTTGTCATTGAAAAATTCGGAAGAAAATGTTATTATTAGTGTTTTGCTTGAAAATTGATACGAATAAATAAATAATATTATTAAGCTATCAAGGCGATTTAGTATAACCATATCAAGCTATTAGACGTTCGACGATAGGTGTGAAAAAGGTCTCGGTCGTTGTGAAAAAGGTACCAATGTGCTAACAACACTTTTGTGAAATAGTATTTCGTCAACTATACACACAGGGGTCTTAGTGGCCAAACTGCAACAGGGCCCATTAGCTCCCTAACACCTCTAAGCTCCATTGCAGTTGACACCTCTAATGATGTTAGCAGTAATTTTGTTCGAACAGACCGTGTCACCGTTTGCGTCTTTCACCCGATCGGGTGGCCAACGAGTCATTTCAAGAGTAGCAGACTTCCCTCCCCGCTTCTTAGGAAATGTATAAGATTGTTTCCAGACCCCCCCAGTTATTCGCCGGAATGCACAGCCGATTGGCTAACTCCGAACGATGCGCAAGCCGCCCAGCAGCGCCCGAGTTCCTTTTCCTCAGGATCCTATCCCATGTCACGACACAGCCAAGACAGGGGAATCAGAGTCCTTTTTAGGTTTGTCACTCTTTGAGGAGGCTACCGGCCCCCATAGTTGTGCGAAACTGTTGTTAAATACTTATGAAACAATGTTTTCTTTTGTCAAGCAAAAGTCGATTTTTTTAAACAAATTGAGACATAAATTATAATTTGCATTTTATCGTGTCGAATTGACGGATGTAGGTACCTAATGGGTTGTGTCATAATCGATTAGCTATCTTACATAGCAACATTGTTATTATTTACGTTTGGAAGTTATTTAAGTGACTACCTGCTTCATATAAATTTATATGTAACTTCTTACGTAAAAGTAAATTAAGCAAACGAACTACCTACATACCTAGACTATATGAATATACATCGTGCCTCTGCAAGGAGTGCCTTACATTTGTGAAATGATTCCTGAAGACAAAGAGAGAAAAAAATGTAGAATGATTTTTTCCTGAAATATTAGTTTTTGATTAAAAGTTTTGTTTATTTGCGGGATTATTCTACATGAAAAAGTGAGGAAAATATTCTACTTTTTTTTTAATTAAGGCCTTTTTTACTGAGGAAAGTAATTATGTTGAACTTTCGGATATCCATTTTTTTTTCTTGATAACAGGCCTAAAGACAAAAAAGTTTATTGAACGGGAATAAATTTTATGTAGCATTTCTATGGCTTCGAAGGGGGAGTGAATGAGTGGTAACGTGAACGCTCACATGTGACAAGACAGCTGTCCTAAACCTACCACAGCCGTTGTTAGTCCGGAATCCACCGTTCACCCCCCAGAAGTGTAATAATAGTATATGATGGGCCCGACTTTGGTCGGTGAATTCCATGGCAGCTCCGTTTGTATTATATTTTATTTATTTATTGTTTTACCCTTTACGTTATTTCTAGACCCGGCAAGAAGCTATGCAAGAAGGCAAAATTAGATGAGTCACTACCGCATCAGATTAAACACTATAAAGATGGGGAATTCCACAAGGACTATGACCGAAAGGAGGTGGCTTCGTCAATGGTTGTCTTTATGAGATCACCCACTGGGGACTTGCCCTGGGAAGAAGATTCGTCCGCTGCTGATATACACCACTTGCTTGATTATGACGTAAGTTAACAAAGTGAAAATCCTTAGTTTACTGTAGTGCAATATCATTAATCATGATATGACAAAGTGCAATGTGGAAAAATACCAATTGCATGATTTGTCTACCTTCGACTTTCATTGAAATTGTATTTAATCCAATTAAATACGATTCGATAAGCAGTAGAATCCATGAAGAATCGCTTCCACTAAAGAGGTTTTCTTGCATAATACGTTTTCGAACAAATAATACTATGCTATAGAGCTATGCCGAGGATAATTCATGTCCCCTTTGTAGCAATACCCCTTGCACAGCTACTCATATTCTAGCTGGCTGCAAGGTAGCCTTAGATCAAGGACAGTACACTTACCGCCACAGCAAAGTCCTTGCTGTTATTCGCGAGGTAATTAGCCTCTCAGTGGCTTGTGCCAACAAGGGTTTGACAGTATCCTACAAAACCTTTCTCAATAATCGAGAAAGCTTCAGATTGGATTCTGGAGGTCGATTCGGTCTCTAAGCAGTATACATTCCCTGAAAATATCGGATGCACAGCCCTGCGTCCAGATGTAACTCTTTACTCTCTATCTCGGAAGATAGCCCTTATCGTAAAATTAACTGTTCCATGGGAATCAAATATTCCAAAAGACCACGAGTACAAATTCGGTCGGTGAATTCCATGGCAGCTCCGTTTGTATTTTATTTATAATACAGTCGTACTTCCCAGGTAAGTCGCTCTTTGACCAGTCTTCGGCTAAGAGATGAACAATAGTAGGTCAAAGGAAAGGTGCGTGCACTACGTGGCATAAACAATAAATATCTTGTCTTGACAATATAACCGCTTTGTTCGCAACAGTTTTCTATCAAAAGGGCAAATCCACAGAAATGCATTTTTTAAATTAATATATTTATTGAAGATATATTTTTTTTATTATTTGTTGTGTGGGGCTTTTCTAAGGTCTTTATGAGCCTTGTAACACTGCGACCATTGCTGATCAATTGTGTTCGCCACCTACTATAGTATTGCGCTAAGCCTCGTGTCATTTAAGAACCGCAACGGGCTTTTGCCGCCAGATTGTTTTACCTCCTCAGGTTGGAGGTAATGACCACCCAAGTGGGTGTATCTTTTACGCATCAGCGGGCTACACTCGCACATGAGGAGCAGGGGAGTTTCCTCTGCCCCTTGGCAGAACCTGCACATTTTCGTGGTCTCGGAGCTTGAGGTTGTGCATATGTTTGTTCAGGCCACAATGCCCCGTGAGCGCCCTCACCAGTATGCGTAGATTGTTCCTATTTAGCGATAAGGCTTCGCGGGTCTTACGGTCATAAGCCTTAATTACCGCTTTGGAATGATCCAACCCTAGCATGTTATTCCAGTGGTTGAAGGATTGTTCTAAACATATTTGTTTGTATATTAGGTTTGCAAGGCTTTTTGGTACGCCACAGCAAGGTTCTGGGCCGTATAACGTTCCCTTTGCTCCCGTCTTAACAAGTTCGTCGGCTTTTTCATTTACCCATCTTAGAATTACCCTGTTCCTTTTGCCGGTTATTCTCCGGTCCTAATTCCGAACGGAAAAAAAATGAATGACGTCATCCCGAATGCAGCGCTCACATACATTTTAAGTGTACTACCGCACACGCGGGAATTCCGATTCAGAATCGCGCCAGTACTGTGCCTAGCGGGCTAGTGTCTGGCTTACGTCTAGTGCCTAGTGCCTAGTTACCACGTCTCGCGTAGGCCATTATGAAGCTCATCAAAGGACTATATTGACATTCTATAAAAATCGAAGAAGGCGTCTGGGTGTGCTCGTAATTTTGCACTCTTGAGATATCATTGATTTTTCTTTATTCTCGAACTATTAAATGGATGTATCCATTAACAACAATTGCGCTTCTTCTTGCTGAATTCGGAAATCGAATACAGAAAACGTACGTATGCGGCCAGCCTGAATCCTTAGGAAGGGAAAGAAGTTGGCAAAAGCCATGTCCGGACTGTAGAGGGGTTAGGCAGCATTGCCAAGTTGTGTCCGCCAGGTACTCACGGACGCGCAGAGCCAAATTGTCGTTAGTTGTGCTGTTTGATGGCCGCCCATCGTGGGGTTTGTCAACTACCTCGAAATTTGCAAATCGGATAGAGCATCAATTTGTTAGTTTCCGCAAGAGATTTGTTCAGTTTCAAACAAAACTTTATGGCGTAACGTTGCTCGAGTGATGATTTCATACATTTTGTGACACAAGCACTAAACAGGGGGCGCCGGAGACAGCGATCGTGATGCCCTAAATGCTCGAAGCAGACTGGCAAAGGCATCACTTTGAAGTTGCCAGTCCGCCCATCTAACCCAACCGCTTGAAGAACTCTGCGGCCATTTTAAGTACCAGAACACAAAAATAATGCATTACTTTTTCAACATTTAAAATGCCATTGGAAACAAAGAAATAGGTCTTTGTGTCTTTCTGGACATAGAAGGAGCATTTGAGAACACTATGAATCGAAGGAAAGAGCAGCCATTAGATATTTGGCCGCGATCCAACCATAGTTAATAGGATCAAATCCATTCCGAAATGTCGCAATAGCAGTGGATTACCTGAGTTAATGACGTTATTTTAAGACTGTTAAGAGGTGAAATGTTATCAAAGTTGCTGCATGGCAATGAAAACGGAGAAAATATATTATTGATGCGTTGCATGCATTGGTATCTAGCGACCACCCCAACAAGTGGCAGTTTTCTTTACCTCAAAACCACCCCAAACAGTTTTAATTTGAGTCTGTGATGTGTGAAGTTTCTCATTCTAGCCTGAGGCGATTTCCCGTTTCATTCTCGCTATTTATGTGGTCCCTTAAGAGCGACTTAAACCTGCATATGGTTCGAATACTCTAAAAAATTGGACCACATAATCTTGATCGATTAGAATAGTCAAATGCAACCGAGCTACCTATACAGGTAATTATATTGTAAACTGTAAGGGCTTTCCTAAAATAAAATGTAAGTAGTTCAGAAAGGTGCAAGGTCTGCATTGTTACACTAATTGCTTGTGGCCTAATTGCTTGTGGCCTAATTGCTTAACCGGTCGGACGCCAACAATGCACAGCCCCTCTATATATTATATAAATATATAATATACACGACTAACAAGATTAATTATTAGGTAGTGGGACTTATGAAAAAACGATATTGTTAGTATTTATTTACAAAATCGAACGAAAATTTGCAATGCTATTTTTTGCACGCGAAAGCTGGCTTCCGAAAGGTTAATCTATACATTGTCTCTGAGCGCATCGGGTCGTTCAGACATTTGCCAGACTTATGGCAATCCTATATTATAAAAACACTACCCTCTCAGTCGGGACATCGTTTTATCGTTTTTACGGGTTAATCGTTTTCACATTTTGGCCTAAACCAAAATTGCATTTCATCGAACACAGTTAGTAGCGTTTCAATAGTAAATTCCAGCATTTGTTTATTGCATCGCATATTTTGAAGAGAAGTTTTAAATTTAATTTTAGGTGCTTTTATTTTTTTTTTTTTTTTAAAGGCTTGTATTTCAAGAGTTTCAAGATCGCTAGCAAAACATGTGCGCTGTCAGTTGTGACGTTATGATCAGGGCCGAATTATCCAATATACGAAGCAGGCACCGGCCTATGGGCTCCAAGCATTTTAGGAGCTCTGCAACAAGGGATCATTTCAATCAATTTTTTTTTTTTTTTTTATAATGGTTTTAATCGAGAGAAAAAATCATTGAGTTGAAATTCTAAGAAGAAAATGTTCATTAAACTTTAATAGTATAATCGTTATAAATTTGTATTTTGTTTATATGCGCGTCTTTGCTAAGCGACATAAGCATTGTCAGAAATGCTTAACAGCCCACTTTGCCAGTGTGTTCGAGTTTTGTTCATATATTTGTCTTTTCTGTATCATCGTCAAAATGTTGAACCGTTAAAAGAAAGCTCCGAAAAATGCAAAGGGGGCCTTAAAATTTCCTCGGCCTAAGGGCCTCCTACACTCTACAAGGGTTAATCCGGCATTGGTTACAATGCATGTATTTTGTTTTATTTCAATTGGTTTCTAACTTGGATTCTGACAACTCAGCTGATGATACAGTTGGGCGGTGTTGACTAGAACGGGCGAACCCGACACCCCAGGTTGGTATAATGATATGTGATCATTCTTTCAGCCGAGGGATGAGCGTGAAGGAAAAACAATGACAATCGACTATCTAGCTCCACCAACAAACCCGCGAGAGACTAACCCTTACCGCCCGGCACTGGGTAGTTAATCCAGCGGGCAGACCAAGCTCCCTCGCTACCAGTTATGTTGAGATTTCTCTGGCCTCCCGACTGGTTGCAAGTTCGAGGTCTCAGTCACGCAAAATAGGCACACTGGATGTCGACTTGCGGAGGAACGCCCAGTATAACTAACTAACTAACTAAAGTTCGAGGTCGCTTGCGCGGTCCTCTACCTAATGTAAGCGACGATTCAGTTTGAATCATCGCGGATCACGGCATTCTTTGCTTGTCTTTCACTCAGGATCGGGTAGCTAATTGGTCATTTCCAGATTGGCCGTCATTACGAAACCCCCCGCTCTATAGAAAACAAAGCCGTTTCCAGACTCCCCCGGTTATCAGTCGGCATTCACAGTCGATTGGCTGATGCCGCACGGTGCGCAAACCGTCCAGGAGCGCCCGAAGCACAATTCCCAGAGAAACCGGCCCGCAGGCACATAGTACTACCCGGGCTCGCACTTCTGCTTGGAGGCTACCGAATGGGTGCTGACCTGTGAGTTGGGCCGACTCTAACACTTGGGCCATAATGGCCTAACCGCACGGGCCCATTAGCTGATGATACAGATAAAAGCTCCCTCGACCCTCGCCACTATTTTCCTTTTTTATGCAGCCGTAGCATAATAAGAATTTCAGCTATCATTCACCGATGCGGAAGAAGAATATGATATTAATATTAGTGCTTGTGTTTCATACTTCATGAAACACATAAATGTAATATTATTTGATTCAGATCACGACGATTTCGTCCAATCGTAGCAAATGTTTAGACACTTGATGATAGGTGTGGAAAAGGTCCCGACAAAGTCTTAGTGACAAACGCGCCAGCTTATATTTCGTATATTATAAATCTTGTTTTTTTCTGTTGCAGTCACTCACAAAATTTATAAAATACACAAAAAAGCGAGCCCTCATTATGTTTTACGCTCCTTGGTGTGGATACTGCAAATCTATGAAACCTGACTACGCTGCAGCCGCCGCCGATATGAAGGTACAAAATTACAATCCATCTAAGTAAAGGGGCTTTTTAAAAACCAGAGTTGTGTAGAAAGTGAGCTTCATTTTAAAAAATATGACAATTTAATTATCATATCCTTCAACATGTACCTCACCCCTTTCTACACATAGCGGAACACACATAAATTGACCTATCAAAAGTTATTGTCGAAAAAGTTAAATTACACCGCTATTTTCCTAGATGATAACAACTGATGTTATTTGATGATTTTTGAGCACAACCGAGATTTATGGGGACTTGATATTTTTGACATTAGGACTTACTGAACAACTGGACTTTGACATTAGGACTTACTGATTTTTTTGTTTTAAAATGCTTGAACAATAACATCCGTAGGAACACTGGTTCCCGTCAGATCACCAAAGTTAAGCAGCGGCGGGCGCGGTCAGTACTTATGGTGATGGGTAACCACTTGAGAACTGCCATGTGATATAGAAAGTCTGCCGCCTGTCAGATAATTGTCGTTAGACATTGAGGTGGGCCGTTACCGTCAGAGGAAGCATAAAAAAACTAAATAAATTAATAGTAAAAACACATTTTTTAAAACAAGCTTTTATTAAAATGCTGTGTCCCGAGCCAACCCTGGGTACAGCAGCCGTGTCATGTGGAACTTAGAAGGGGCTATCTTAATTGAATACTGTACAGAACTTGGTGTTTGTGCTGTTGACCGTTGAAGCCTCCCCTCTTTGGAAGCCAACACTGGGTGCAGCCGCCCTATCGCGGTGAAACTAACGGGCTATCATAATTGAATGCGTATACAAAATGTTGTTTCTGTGCTGTTGACCATTGAGGAGTTCCCCTGTTAGTAGCCAAACCTGGGTGCAGCAGCTATGTCATGGTAAAAAATTAGAACAGTCTATCATCATTTAATGCGTATACAGAATTGTGTGTCTGTGCTTTTGACCGTGGAAGAGTATCCTCGTCGGGAGCCGATCCTGTGTGTAGAATTCGGTCATGCTCACCATAAAATTACATTGTCATCGGAACTGAACCAACATGTAAAATTTCAACTTCATAGGATAAGAGGAAGTGGTTCTAATTTAGCTTGCAAGATTTGACCTAAACAAACTAACAAATATTACAAGGTAAATAAAAGGTGGTAAAAAATGCATAATTATTACATCTATACTGCTAAATATTCATATTCTGTCTAAAGGGCGCTCCACATTCTCAAGAGAATCTCGCGAGAACGCGAGAAACATGCGAGAAACGTGAATGTGGAAGCGATTTCTCAAGTTCTCGCGTTGTTCTCCAGCTTTTCTCCACTTTTTGTCGGTTTTTTGGCGCGAGACAAAGGAGCGCGAGAACGTGAGAACAGGCGAGAACGTGTATTGACTCCACACTCGCATGTTTCTCAGTAGCGCGCGCGCCGCCGACTTGAACGGAAGTAATTGTGTACCTTGTGGCGTCAATATGAGCGTAACTTGGACAAACGAACTTGAGTTGAAATTTTTGGAATATTTCCAAGCGGAACCCGTGCTATGGAATACAAATTTAAAAGACTACAAATATAAACTAAAAAACCATGATGCGTGGTGTCGTCTAAGTGAACTGATGGGAATACCCATTGATGACTTAAAAAACAAAAAAACATCGTTATTTGCAAGCTACAGAGGATACAAAAATAAAGTTAAGAAATCAGAAAACTCTGGAGCAGGTGTCGACGATGTTTACAAGCCGATATGGTTCGCATACGAAATAATAGACTCTTTTTTTGGGGATACTACGAAATGTAAGAAAACAATAAATACGGTAAGCAGCAACTTTTATTACTTATAATTATTATTACATATAGGAAAGTACAAAAACGCCTTATTCGACGATACAGCAAGTTTTCCTTTATTAGTAAGTACAATCAACTTATGTCTATTGACAACCAGTACATAACCTATCTACTGAAATATTTAGCGAATTCATCTCTTATTTCTGTTGCGTGATGAGCCGCTCGCCGTGGAATATGTCGCGGATTTCGAATAGCACAGGTGCTCTCCATTTCTCCTCTCCAAGAGCCGGGCTCTATTAATAAATTATTATTGTCATAAGTATCTATAGTTCCGGAAGGTGTATAGATGTGTGATGATGTAGTGCTTCGTCTCAAGAAATTGTGTAAGAGTATGCATGTCAACGTTATCAAGGCGGCTTTTTCGGGTTGTAAATTTATTGGTTTCTTGAAAATTCTAAATTTTGTTACCAAAATGCCGAAAGTATTTTCAACTACTACTCGTGCTCCAGACAAAATCTGATTAAACTTTCGTTTTGGGGATCCCAAGTTGTGATTTCCAGAATAGGGTTTCATAATGTTTTCCGAAAGGGCAAAAGCGCCGTCTCCCAAAAAAATGTATGGCACGTCGATGTTTGAACCAGGCAGCGGATGTGGTTGTGGTAAATTTAAGTCATTTGTCTGCATTTTTGACCATAAAACTGTGTTAGTAAAAACTCCGCCATCACTAATTCTGCCTTGACAGCCTATGTCTGCGAAAATAAAATTGTAGTGACTATCAACCAACGCCATCAAAACTATACTGAATGTTCTTTTATAGTTATAATATTCCGATCCGGAATTTATGGGACATTCTAAAACAATATGTTTGCCATCTATTGATCCCACAGCACGCGGGAATTTCAATGCAAAGTCTTTTTCGATTTGTAGCCATTCTTCGGGGCACGATGGTAACTGCAACAATAAAAATAATCATTTTAATTTATTTCTATTTTAGAAGGAGCCGTCTACTAGTAGAAATGAAGAACTTGAAGAAAATCAGACTAATCAAAATCCGCAAGCTGATGATCAAAGTCATACAGTCAATACAAATGCATCAACAATTCGTCGGCGAAAACACCCCACCGAATTATTTCAAGCAGAAAAAGTTATGAAGGAAGCCTTGTCTACACCTCAACCAATTCCTAAAGAAGACGATGATTGTGACTTGTATGCAAAGCTTTTGGCTACAAAATTGAGAAAATTACCGGAAGAAAAAAGATTAAGATTTATGTGCATGTATGTGCAATATGCAGTACATTCTGAATTCTCATCACCAGTACCAACACCGTCACCACAGTCACAACATGCCAGTCAATTTATTCTATCACGCAACTCATCTCACGATCAATATCAACAGAGACCTGGAACCTCGTCATCCTCAAATTCCGAGCCGATTATTCATTACACACCAGTACCAACACCGTCACCACAGTCACAACATGCCAGTCAATTTATTCTATCTTGCAACTCATCTCACGATCAATATCAACAGAGACCTGGAACCTCGTCATCCTCACATTCCGAGCCGATCATTCCTCACTCACCAGTACCAACACCGTCACGACAGTCACAACATGCCAGTCAATTTATTCTATTATCACGCAACTCATCTCACGATCAATATCAACAGAGACCTGGAACCTCGTCATCCTCACATTCCGAACCGATCATTCATAACTCACCAAATTCAAATATTAATATTCAGTCGAATGACGTCATTTACCCACCAGGTATTCACATTCCTGATTCAAACACTAGTGCAGAAATAGGTACTGTAACCTATGAAGGTTCAATTTCGCCAAATTCACTTGTTCAGGAAAATAACGGGGCTGCACCTAATATCATCATTGAAGCCTTTCAATTGTGTGATAAATAAAACAATTTGTTTGATACTAGATTTGACACTTAAAAAAATGTAATTTGGTCGTAAGTGGGCATCCGTTGGTAAAATTTAACTTGTATCATTTAAAAAAATGTTGTAATACCTACTTTTAATTTTAATACGTTTTTTAATAAAAAATCATAAAATGTCATATTGTATTTTTTTACAGGTGGCAACAGCTATTCACACATACCTTTATATGTTCCTTTAATGCTTCATTTAGGGCTTGACAAACTTCTGGTATTATCTGCGAAATAACTTGTGGGGATATTTTAAATAAAAAATGAAGACTTTGGTAGTCATCTCCTGTGGCCAAGTATCGTAATGTTACTACAAGACGTGTCCGAGCTGGAATGGATTCCCTTAATTGAGTATTTTGCTTAGAAATCTGTGTTGACACTTTATTCAATAAATATTCAAAATCCACCGAAGACATTCGAGTAAACTTTTTAAATTCATTTGATGGTTCGGCCACTAATTCATGTAACTGCTGATCCATAGTTAGGCTGTAAAAAGAGAAAGTTATTTCATTAGCATGATTATTATAAAGTGTTGATCATTTTTGGTTGATGCATTAATAAATCTTAACGTGATCAAGGATTTTTTTTAAATAATCATGAGACATAAAAAATATAAAATACCTACATAGTCGTTCAAAAAGTACTTACCTTGTTCTATTACGATGAATACTTCTCATCCACCATCTTCTTTTTCGCCACTTCTTTTTAATAACTTTTTTCTCTTTAGCATACGCATAATTATAATATGCGAATGCGCATAACAATAAACTTGTCGCAGCGGTTACTTCTGCGTCCATCGTCATCGAACGCGAGAACTGTAGTGAGAACTATTTAAGAACTTTGTGAGAGTGTGTACCCAAAGAAGTTCTCACTACAGTTCTCGCAGAGAATCTCCGGAGATTCTCGCGTGAATGTGGAGCGCCCATAATATTTATTCACAACGCCACAACATGCGTCGCCACAGCGACGCATGCTGTGGCGTTTTTAAAATGACATTTTTAAAAAGACACAAGTAAATACATCCACAATGTTGTCAAAGTTTTCACTATTCACTTTGAATACTAAACATGTTATAGAAAATATTTCTAACCCAAATTGATCAGAAAACTGCATAGATTACTTACACTGTTTCTGAAAAACCTGTATACCTAATAGTTTTCTTGTTTTATTTAGGGTGAAGCAATTTTGGCTGCAATCGATATGTCGAAGCCAGAAAACACTAAAGCCGGCGGCAAGTTCAACATTACTGGATTTCCCACCTTATTATTCTTTGAGTAAGTAATACAATTATGAGATAACAAGAAACATCTCACTAAACTAGAGCCCATATTAAGCGATGTCTGGTGATTTGATTATAAATAAAACAAAACAGATTTCACCGCAAAAGATTTCATCGAAGGATGCATCGCTATCAGTGAGCTTAGTATAGATAAATGCACAGTAAACTGAAAGAGAGATTATTATTAACTATATTATTATTGTCACAACAAAAGGTTGGTGGCAATAATAATACGTTGCCAAAACGTAAGGTGTTACAAACTTCAAGGGGTAAAAATCTGTTTTTGTCTTCTTTATAATGTCAAATAACCTTGTGAGCTTTGATTTTCTACAATGAGTTTTTGTTTATTTTTCATAGAAAAGGACACTTCAAATTCCCTTACGAAGGGCCAAATACCCGTGAAGCATTAGTTTCATTCATAAAAGACCCATCGGCTAAATTTGTATCAGAGAAAAAGGCTGCAGAAGCACCCAAAGAATCTTGGTCCATGACTGAATCAGACATTGTGCACTTAACAGGTGAAGATATATATTTTTTTTATTAAGAAAACGTCATCTGTTCATTTATAAATGTACAATTTTCCGCTATAATAATAATGTTTTACTGCAAAAAAAACATAAAGTACGGAAAAATTTAATTAAACAAAAAATCACGTACCTTACAATCGTTAAAAAACCTCCAGCGTCTGCATGATCTCACTAAAACCCTGTAAATAAGGTGAATCCTCAAATAAAAGCCTGATATTAAAAGGCACCTCATCAATAAGATGAAAAAAAAGGAAACAATTAATAATATAAGATTAATTTCATAATAAACAAATAAATAGGTACTTGAAGAACGAATGCATCAATTATACATCAATTATCAATTAGTCGACATTTTCAATACATCAATTAGTCGACATTTAAAAGACCTGTCAAAGGATTATTTAAAAACGGGTAAAGTTGCTCCCAGTTGATTACACACAACTGCTGAACAGTAAGAGAAACTTCCCTGGAAGCTAGACTTCAGTGTGCTTGGGAACGATGGTAAGTTGACTACATACTCTTGTAAGATGTGATTCACCGCAAGCGCATTATCCGACCAGCACATCCCAAAGATACTTACGTTCCTTGAATCCAGCTATCTTCAACCTGTAAGAGGTTAGGTGGATTTTCCTCCGCTGCCTCATATTTAGTTATGATGCTCGCTTGAGAAATGAGGAAACGTGATGTCAAGGAGGGTTAGTAAAACAGACTAGCGCAGGCGTTTTTAAGTCTGCAGTGTCCGTTCAGTTTTCTTATACAGACATGGGACATAGACGCAGTCGCCGTACACAATAATAAGATCAATGCATTAACTGCTAGGATTCGGATCCTGACACTGAGAGGGTCCTAAATTCTGTATAATGCACTGAGACGAATATATATCTATATATCTATTATTTAAAATAAATAATGATTCTTGTGTGCGTGGAGAATAACATTGCTAAAAATACCTTTCAAAACCTTACCAAATTATATTACCTTGTCAATTTAATTAATTGAAATGTTTGTTTCAGATGATGATTTTGATTCAGTAATTTCAACAGAGAGCAATGTTTTAGTGGTTTTTTATGCGCCCTGGTGTGGCCACTGTGAAATGCTAAAACCAAAATATGAGATTGCAGCTGCCAAGTTTAAGGGGTCGGGGGTAAGTTCTGAAGTTCGATAAATAAACTTTTACATCGCAATGCTAGAGGAGGTCACCTAAAAAGTTTGGAAAGAAAATCATGCAGCGAGATCTTATAAGTTTTTATTTTCAGGAAATTTACTTCAACACATTCAGGAACTGTTAAAGAAATATAATGGCACTTAATTAATTTTATACGATGTATGACCTTGTTCAGAAATTTTCAGGACGGACAACCGGTCGTTAGGCCCGCCCTCCTTGGGGGGTGAAACTAGCTAGAAGCATTGTTTTTCATTTAAAATTCCTATATCTTTATCCCAGACTTGATTCCTATATCCTATTCCTGAAAATTCCTATTCCCAGCCGTTTACCTATGCAACGCTGTATCTATGTAAAATAATGCGGTGGTTTTGCTTTGCCTTCCACACTGCTGTAGGAATAATGTAGCTAAGAACCCAACGGTGCCGCTTCATGTCAGGTCTAGAGATAAGCCTCCCGCTCTGAAGCTAACTACTCTCACTAATTTTAATCTATTGACCGATCAACATGCATAGAGAAGCTCTTCGTCACGAGCCATTTAGCTTCCCGAGAGATTATTAGCCGTTTGCTGTTCAATGTTAAGTCGCTGGTAGTATGCTCTATTTTATGACTATAGCAGGCCAGACTGACAACTTTCTTATAAATATTGAGGTATGAGATTAATAAAAAATTTGATGTTTAATTTTTATTTTAGAAACCTGGCATATTCGCAGCCGTCGATGCCACAAAAAATGGTGACACTGCAGCCAAATACGGCGTAAAAGGATATCCGACACTGAAGTTCTTCGATGAAGGCGAATTTAAGTACGACATCAACTACAGAGAAGAGGATAAGCTTGTTGAATTCATGGAGGTGAGCGTTTAGCAATCGCTTTAGTCTTTTCTTTTTTTCTTGCTGCTCAGCTAATTCTTGGATTGACCAAAAACACCCATTTTGACACAATACAAAAAAAACATTAATTCTGTCAGTTTAGATAGACGATTTAAGACTATATTTTAACCTAACACTTTAGCAGCGGAGCACTCAGTACGTGATACAAGTACGTAGTACTCAGTACGTGATACAAAATATTCTCTAACTCGTGTCTCACTGTCTCACTGTGGGGCGTGAACGACTTTCATACAGTTTGTTTAAAAATGACATACTCGGTTCATAATTTGCATTGTACCAGCAGGTAGCTTAGTCTATTATCTATACATACATATGCATTAGCGTAAATTCATAGCGTGAACAAAAAATAGCATGAATTCATAGCGTAAACAAAAAAAAACGAAAGAGTCGAGAGTGCAAAGTTTGCGCAGACATTGGAAAGAAGCAAACTGAAAAACCAGGATGCAAGGACTACTATTGCCCAGATTGCAATGTACCACTATGCTACTATCCATCTCAAAAAATTCCACACCAAAAAGAATTATTATCAATAATTATGTATTATTACTTCAAGTACAACTTTTTTTTTCCACAGAAATGCCCTTTTTAAAATAAATAATTTCATAACATCATAATATTTTTTTCATTTTTATTTTGTATCCGTTAGATATAAAAGTTAGTCTAATAAATTCAAAACAAATTGTTTCTAAATCTAATCAGGTTATTTTTTTATAGCCATTACAATAATGCCAAAAAATGCCTGCGGGCAACGTAACACGCGCTATAAAAAGTGTTAATAAATATACCTTTGAGGATGACTCAACCGTGAGACAATTTTTTTTTAAATTACTAAAAATATGCCGGAATATAGGCTCGACCCGGCCCGGCCATAACACTGAGACGACTGGTCAAAAGTATTAAATACTTGGAGAGAATATAAACTCTTCTTTAGTATTATCGGTTACAGATCCTAACACCTTATCTTACCTGATTTGTGAATGGTAGACTTGAGTGCTCCGAGGTGCTGCAATTGATGTTGCTGAATGCCTGTTTTTACTGAACTCTGCTTATATTGTATTTTGATCTATAAATAAGCAAAGAATGAACTGGTCAACTCTATATGAAATGTCAACATTTTGGAGATTATTCAACTGAAGGCAGGACTTACCACACTGTAATCTTGGTATTTCTCAAACCCTCCAAAGCTATCTTTGCCTCGGTAATATTGCTCCTCACTCCCATTTAAAAATCTTCTATGTAACTCTCCTTACTATGCAAATCTGTCGATTTCTTTTAAAAATAATAATCGTAAATATATTTAACATAAATATTTTTTATAGAATCCTACAGCCCCACCCCCGCCGCCACCGGAAGAATTGCCTTGGTCAGAAGACGAAACCAAGGTTGTTCATCTCACCAAAGAAACGTTTAAGCAGACCTTACGCAAGAAGAAACATGCTCTTGTCATTTTCTACGCCCCCTGTAAGTACTAAATTACTGTACACCTACTTGCTACTGGGCTTAGATACTAAACTATACAAGGCCACACTTGAAGGTGTCAACTACAACAGGCGAACCCGTCACCCCAGGAAGTTTTAACGATATTGATCGTTCTGTTTCCCGTGAGGTGAGCATAGAAGACTTTGGGACAAAACAGTCGACTGTCTAGTTACGCCATTCGTTAGTAAGAAGCCAATTCCTTACCGCGAGACACCGGAAATGTGCACCCAGCGGGCAGAACTCGCGCCCTTAATACCAGTTTTGACCAGATTTCTCCCGCCTCCCGACTGATTTTGGGTTCGAGGTCCTCTCCTTTATGTTAGCGGTGATTCGGAATTAACCGAATCTATTGCGTACCACGGCGTCTTTTACCCGGCTGTTCACCCGGGATCAGGTAGACGATTGGTTGTTTTAGGAGCGGTTGCCGTAAGGTAAACAACCACCCCGGCTCTATAGGAAACAAAGCCGTTTCCAGACTCCCCCGGTTATTAGTCGGAATGCACAATCGATTGGCTGATGCCGCACAGTGCGCAAACCGTCCTAGAGAGCCCTAAGGACGATTTCCAAGGGAACTGGCCCGCAGACACAGAGTCCTACCCGGGCTCGCACTTCTACGTGGGGGCTACCGGATGGGCTCTGACCTGTGAGTTAAGCCGACCCTAGGATGTGTCACAATCGCCCAACTGCACTGGGCCCATTAGCTCCCTGTACAAGGCCACATTCGGGAAAACAAATATTTAGAGGCTTTTAATGTTTTCGAGAGGGTCCCTGGGATCTGCCAGGTAAATTAAACCGAAGAGTGCACCACCGCTTACCGGTAAGCTCGTAAATATCGCAGACATATGAGGACCTTATCTTTTAAAAAACTACCTACTATGTCTGCTCACCGTACGCATTAAGGATTAATAAACGATTTATTTCAGGGTGCGGATTTTGCAAGAAGGCAAAGCCCGAGATTAATGCAGCAGCGGAACACTTTGCCGATGAGCCCAGAATCGCATTTGCCGCTGTAGATTGCACTCAGGAACGTGAATTGTGCTCCACATATGAAGTCAAAGGATACCCTACTATTAAATATCTCAGTTTCTACGATAAGCAGCAATTTGACTACATTGGATCGAGAACGGTAAATTTGTAATGTTTGCTTCTGTAGTATCAAGATCCTTGGTTAGTTCCTAATATAGATAGGTAGACCGGTCCCTAATTAGAGCATATTCTGGGGCCCATTCCATTAGGAAAGAGCAGATCTGGAAGAGCTGGTTCTATTCCAAATTTGAAATTGTCATTTGCGAATACATTTCCCGATGTTATCTCCCCGAATATGTATTCTATTCCGAGTGCTTCCTTTGATTCAACCACTCCAACCCGGAAGCACCCCCTAATTGAGTCATCGCTAGTGGGAATCATTCTGAGTCAGAATGATTCGCTGAAGCTGGCTCCGCCGAGGCGCACTCTCACCCGCAGAGGTCCTCAACATCCGGCACTTAACACTTGACAAAACCCACCCGCTAGGTTAGAAAAAAAATAAGGAACCAGACTGTTGAATGTCCGTTGTGATAAAAGAAAAGGTATTATTGCAGTATAGGAACCTCTTCTAGATTGACGATTTTTTTATGTCACCAGACTTTATTCACCGCGCTGATTCCGAATCTGCAATAATATTTATTCGGTCTCAATAAATAAGCGAGATATAGGCATTCAAAAAAGCGCCAAACCCATACATTTTGTTAGGTTAAGTTTTTTTTTTTTTTTAATAATACATAAACACCTATTTGGCGGTAGGTTAGATTAGTTTTTTTTTAACAACCGTAATAAACTGAGTTTAATTTTTTATTTTTGTATGTAAATTTGGTTTTGAAATTGTACGCGTCCGAAGCTTTTTTCTTTCCCATTTAGCATTACAATGATCGAATCTAGTAACTTTTCTTTATTTTTTTGATTTCTGAGAAAGGTTCCTATACTGCAATAATTCCAAAGAAAATCTTTTAATACTAAAGATGGAGTGAGAGTAAGAAAGTGAAGCCGTTTATTCAAGATCATGGTATTTGGATATCACAAGGAAAATTTAATTCTACAATAAGGGCATTCTTCCAAGTTAGGATCTGAATGGCAAAAGGTGCATCCGAGACTTTGAGGGAATTGATGGAAATACGTCTGCTGCTCTCTTACATATGGGCCTGAATGGAATTTTATCGAAGATAAAACTTTTTCTCATTTTTTTATAGGAAGCTTCAATGGTAGCGTTTATGAAAAACCCAATTGCTCCATCTGCTCCCAAAACTGATCCCCCGAAGGACCAGCCATCGGCGCCAAAGGAGGTCTTAGTTTTAAACGATGACAACTTCAGCGAGGCGGTTGGATCGTCTGAACTCACATTAGTCATGTTCTATGCGAGTTGTAAGTATTATTCTTCATTTTTGTTCATTGAATACTTCGAAATATTTTAATTATACAGGGTGTTTTGTGAGAAAGTTGTAGGTGTGTAATTTTTGCAAGGGAGGGTTAAGGCGATAGTATAGCCGAACGACCTTGACGGTTTGAGGCGAGCTCCGCTGGCTCACCGAAAAAGGGGCTGGCTCAACGAACAACCACAGTTTAATACAAGTTTGCATAGATCGTTCAGATGCGTACTGCATTCTGCATTCTGCCGTTCTGACTTGACTGATTCTATAATTCTTGACTGATTCAACGTTGAGATAACGTAGTATAGAAAATCACTATCCTTTCAAGAATGAAATGAAGACACCCTTTTAATATTCTTCGAGACAGATGAAAAAAAAATAATATCAATAAAACATGTTTATTTCAGGTTTCATGCCGAATAGAAAACAATTTATATACAATTAAAAGTTTAAATCTTAATTTTAATTAAATAAGCCAATCGGTAGGAATCCCCACTCTTGGTATAGTCAAATGGATAGAATAATTCATTGTTAGGTTCATTTGCGTACAAATTGACTATTTTTTAAATTTGAAAACAATAATTAATAGAATTTATATTAAAAAATATAAAATATTTAAGAAATAACTAAGGCTGCTAAAATACCTGAATAGGTATAAATGAAATATACAGATATAAAATATACAAACGAATGATCGAATGTCGAATGATAGAATGATCGAATGATAGAATAGTCAAATTAAAAATATTACAAATATAAAAAAATACAACATTAAAATTACGCAATTAAAATAGGTAATACATTTTAAAAATAATAATCCATCTCTGGTTATCAAAATAATTACATTTAAAAATGAAAATAATCAATAGTTTAAAAAATAGAAATAAAAATATAAAATTAATTATGAAAAATTACAAAATTCGATAGTCATTTCTAATACTCAATCGAAGTGCATGCCTCATTTACAGCAGCATTGTTTCTGATGGCGATTCCAACACATACGCAAAAATAGTCGCCCGTATGGCCATCTCACGGTAGAAAAAAGTGTGCAGAAATCATGTACTTACTTAGAAACGTGTGCAATAAATTAGTCCAGTTACAAACGGAGCCAAAATATCTATTGCGATTCCGGACGCATTTGACACAGAAAAAAATCATAACCCTCAGAAAAACAATTCGCAAAATCATAGATATTTATAAAAGTGATTCTGAATCAGAGAGAAGGTGTAATATTGAGCAGTTTTATAATGATCTTCTTTTGGCCCATTTGCACGCTTTTGGCGATCATATTCAGTGCAAAGCAAGCTTTTGTAATGAGGTAAATAAATCAGAGGCATAATATCGGAAGCAGCCGACAAAACTTTTTTTACAAGTACACTCTGGAGTAGAATTTGTTTGGTTATGTCAAATGTTGCTTCAGAGCCAGAGGCAAGCTTCAAAGGCTTCAGTTAGAGTCAATATAAAACATTTAAAAAAGCAGACAAGCATGGCCAATATGAGAAAAATCAATCAAAATAAAAACAGACTACTATTTGGAAGGAAATGACGATAATTATGGAGAAAGATCAGGAAGATTTCAGTTTCTTTTTTTTTTACTTGATATATTTTGGTTCTCTACGTCTACTTGTTTCCGTTTTCCCTTATTTTGTTTTTCATCGATCACGTCTTGAATAAACTGAGGATCCCTTATTCTCTGATTTCGAGGGAACCTGGGGTCGACTAGTTCAGGTAGCAAACATTCTGTGTAAAATGTACACAATTTTTCCATCATTTCGTTTGCCCAAAAACTATCATCTTTGAAAATTATTTCTGTCCATAGAGGTCGATCCTCTCCCGTCCAAATGCCACTGGTAAAAAGAGGTTAGTTAGTTAGTTAGTTTGTCTGGGCTTTTTCCCGCACTTGACCTCTTGATTGGGCCGTTGTGCGTGGCTCATGTTTCTATTTATGTTACTCCAGCCAACCCAGGCTGTCCCAGAAGGTTAGCAGCCTGTTTGGGTTGCTACAGGCCTCCGGGACAGATGCTGGAGATTGTAGTATTTTTGCCCGTTGCTCTGCCACGCTCCTGCATTCCATGAGCACATGCTGTGGCGTTTCTTCTTCCTCCATGCATCCTCTGCATAGAGGGCTGTCTGTCACACCTATGGTAAAAAGAGGTACTGTTATATTTTATTCTGAGTACAAATAATTTTATAAGTAATTGTGTACTTACCGTAGTTTGTTCATATGCAAAGCCTTATTCAAGTAATACCAAGTTTTCTGATTTCTGCGTCCCATCTTGTGCTGCACTTCACTTCAAGCTAATCTGTGCCACAATTTTTTCCGCGATCTCGGAGATAACAAATGACGCGACCTCCCGGTGCAAATGCTAGGACAAAACTGGCTGGCCGGCCGCTACTGACCGCGTATTTAAGTAATATTATTGATATACTACATATATAAATATTGATGAAAATTTTGAAACAACAGTTTTATAAATCATTAAATTTTCTATAATTTGGTGGAAGAATCATCGAAATCGCTTCAGGCGTTTAAAAAAAATTTTAACATTCTTTCGTAAAATAATAGGAGAAATACGATTTTTTCTGTCAAAACTAACAGTAATAATAAACAAACGAGACATCAAGTTTATTTTTGATTATATTACACATACCATATATATTTTTTTTTCATGTATTTGGACCATCCATTTAGGAGAAATTCGCGTTCAAAGAGAGGTCTATTTTGCAGTTTGGCCTATCCTAGCGCCTTAAGTGTTTCTCATTAGTTGCGCACTTTCTGTGGATTTTTTTATTGCAATGGAGAGCTGCAGTGGTGAATTCCAAAGCCAAAGAATGTTTACCGGCATTGTCTATTCAAATGTTGAAATCAAAAATGATGTAGATAAACTGACCTATATTGTACAGGATGCAGTATAAGTCGCTCAACCCAAAGTTCAAATGCGTGTTTATTTTGGCACAAAAACTGCACAAAGTTTAAAATTAATTTCAAACTGAATTTCCGGAAGTAGCGGTGCCAAACAAGTCAGCAATAAAGTATCTGGTGGATAAATACAATGAATTGGAAAATGTGGCCGAAATATGGTTAATCCTAAGGAGCACTGTTGCCGAGAGAGAGAGAGATGACATTGTCAACATTTATTGTAACTTGTTCATGTTTTTGTATGTGACTCAAAAAGTCAAATAAATTTGTTTCGATTTGTTTTTGAATTTTTGACAAATGCCCCACCCTGTACTAGTAGGCTGGACTGGCTATAATCAATGGATGGGAGTAAAGAGTTATATCTGGACGGAGTCCTGTGCATACATTGATACTGCTTAGAGACCGAATCGACCTCTAGAATCCAATCTGAATCTTTCTCGATTATTGAGAGAGGTTTTGTAGTGGAATGCTTTACGCCTTTAGAGCCATCCTGCATAAACCGTATTGGGGGTTTGGAGGGTACTGTCAGACCCTTGTTGTCAAGAGCCACTGAGAGGCTAACTGCCTCGCAAATAACAGCAAAGACTTTGTCATGGCAGTAAAAGTAACGTTCTTGATCTAGGGCCGCCTTGCAGCCAGCTAGAATGTACCAAGCTGTGCAAGGAGTATTGCTACACATGGGACATGAAATATCCTCTGACTAGCTCTAACGAGCGAGGTTGGAAAGAACGAGCGGGTATGGAAATGGATTATTGTATACTGAAACCATTTAAATAAAATTTCATCATCTATGGCACCCAGTCATACAACATACCCTCCAGGGTACTTACCATACAGGAGGATGAATGCAAAAGTCCCCAACTGTTGTCCAATCATTCTGGCACTGAAGGCCAATAGCACAAGCCATACTGTTTCTACTTATGAGCCATACTGTAGCAATTTCAACAGTTTGTTTTGATCCATGTGGTTTACACATATGTATCTAGCAGCTTTTGCATCTTTTTCTGGGTGATTCACAGGTCTCACCATAGTTTTCGTATAAAAATCATATAATAGCATTTTCAAAATATAGATAAACAAGCCAAAATCGATCAAAAACCCTATTGGAATAAAATACTCAAGCCACCCCATGACAGCTTTTATTATTTTATATAGCCGTCAGAACTGTAAGGCACCAAATATGGCGCCGTCCTGAACAAGTTGAAGTCTGAACTTTTGAAATCACCGCATTACCTCAAATGTTTATTTTTTGCAGGGTGCGGCCATTGCAATAAAATGAAGCCTGCGTTTTACGCTGCTGCAGAGAAACTTGCTCGGGATGGTATCAAAGGACAACTCGCTTTGCTGGAGTGCAATCACAATACAGCCACAGCCAAAAAGCATAACATCGAATCGTATCCGACGTTAAAGCTGTTCGCGGATGGAAATTCAATCGCCGAATATGATGGCAATCGCACTGAAGACAGCTTCTACGATTATATCAAGAAGGTGGTTGCCCAGAGGGCTAAAGACGAATTGTAAACTTAATTTAGTACTTACTAGTCGTCATGTTGTTACAGATCTGTTTTTCTTTTAGCATTTTTGTTTTCACAATGACAACAACTTAAACGTTTCCTTTTAAATATTAAGAAAACAATTACTTGCTTAAAGGGTCTCGAAATTCATTCAGGTGCGGTAGTGTCCCCAAATGATTTGTTCCCTTCGCCACTAAGCGCCTGCCTTGGTTATGTCTTCTGGACACACACTTCAAAGTGTGTGGGCTGATTGAATTGTACTTCCTTGTTGTACTATTTCTTGAAACGCTCACAGAATGGTTGGTTTCCTAGAGAGCTTGTGCGGTGAGACTGCGTATTTCCTAAAATAGTTCAATTGCGATTCTTCGTTAATTAAAATAACATTGGATTGGAAATAACTTCATTTAGAAGGGTTCTCTCTTTTCCCACATAAAAACTAGTCATGTCACGAATAATGATTGAACCCTTATAACAGATATATCCACTTATTAAACTAAATATTCATTTAAGCGAAATAGTTTGATTATTTGAAGTAATTAAACCAAAATCCATTTGTTGGGATAGGAAATAAGCGAAAAGAACATGTAACTGCGGATTTGAGCAACTCTGCTGTACTATCACTATTAACTACTGCAAAATGCACTGAACAAAGGGCGGTTTCTCCGTTTGTTTAATTTTCATTAGATTGCAAATTGCTTTTAAATAAATAAATATATCGCTTATAATATTGCTTAAGAGGTAAACGGCTATACGGCTGTGGACATTATTGGATGATGTAGAAAACGATGTGTAGATATCAACGAACAAGCATATGAAGTTTACTCAACCGAATATTCGTTTGTAAATAGCCGAATCTCTGGTTTAGTCAAATACTATGTGGTATCGCCTCATCACTAATAAAAACCACAAATTGCGGAACATATTTCCTTCTTGAGGGTATTTCTGATTCTATGTTGATTTAGTTTATGAGGAAATGTGTTCAAACTCAATATGAATTTTGAGAAGACATAAGAATCTTAAGAGTTGCGGTAGTCCTGAAATAGGCATTTGTTAGTTGCGGCGCTTATGGCATTCTTATTCTTGGCTGCGTTCTTTGAAAAGGGGGGGATTAGTCTTCCTCGCTTTGGACACGTTGAGTATGGTTTTTGGCATCATCAGGGGACTTGGTCGTCTTGGCTGCTGCCGCTTTGTTGATCTCGGTGAGCTTCTGCTAAATCTTTCATTTTGATTGGGATTGTCAGCACGGAAAAAATCGAGAAAAAACTTGCAAATTCAATTAATCTTAGCAGGCTGCGCTAAATGCAAAGAATCATTTTGTTTTTAAAATTCAACCTTAAATGTGCTTTCGTTTTTATGTCTTCTATTTTTTCAAAGCTGTCACTGAGCGGAGCAACATATGTCCATACTGCAACTACAATTTGAATTGTCGAGATCCATTTCCCATATTAAAATAGCGTGCAACAACCTTGATTCTAATTTCTAAATGCAATATAGCGCTGCAATAATACTTTAAGTAGGTATTCAATGGTAGGTATACTTATGCATTTATTTGATTTAGATAATTATTTTGCGGCTATAATGCTTATTATGTGATTATGGAAAGACAGGGTATTTGGCACAACAGTTGGTTTGCACATAATTTTTAAGGTTTTTCCAAAATGATTGTTTAAAATTCATAGACTACCTAGTAGGTTTCTTTTTCAAAATATTGTCATTGTGATTACTTAGTAGGTTTACATTTTTATACTTACATATTTTGATACTCTACTTAGGTTAATACAAAATATTATCTTTATAACTATACATTTATTTGTATCTAAGTAAATAAAATGTGTAATGGATGCTTTGTTTTTACTTTCCCGGCCCACCAACCGACGAGGAGAGAAAGTATTTGAATTTGCATTTTTTTCCCAGATGAAGATGGAAATATTTATTTTCAACCTTTACGACTGGATAAATTATTGCCTTCGCATGTTAGTTAAAATAATATTAAGACGAGGGGTCTCCTGAAAAGAGCGGAAATGCGATCTCTCTCGGCCTTTAAGTACCGATAAATAAACCAAACGAATAGCAGGCGGCGGCCATCTCTCACGAAATTGTCGGTAAATGATTTGAGTTATTATGCATTTCTATGAAAACTGAAAGTAGTCCTACATTCCGACCGCCTCGACTTACGGGGGATGGAGCAAGCAAAAAAAAAAAAAACTCGGTCGGTCGTTGAGTTGGGGTCGTTAAGTTGTGCATTTCAATAATATACGAGGTGGATGGCAATAAAAACTCACTTAGTATAATACTAAAATTATATAATATTTTCTGCTCGGCTTTGGATGCTATATATATATAACACGACTTACCCTTAGGTTAATGCAATAAACTAGACTATAAATATAATTGGAAATTACTGTATTACTAGATAATAAGCTAATTTAGGTGTATTACTTTCTTAGCGTTACATTACATTTTATCTTTAATACGTTGTTGTATGAACTATAGGGATGCTGCTTTATGTAATAAGCTCTAAATGTTTAATTATATAATATTAATGTTTAATTAAGGAAAATATGTTGACCCACCCTGTCGCGAGTGGGTTCCATATGTCTCAGAATTAAGTGAGCGTGTGAGTCCCGTTTCGACAGGGAATAATATGGAGTCAGTTAGAATTTTAAGTTCCCGGCGAGCGCACGAGGCTCGCGCAGGGCGGGCGATAAAGCCCAAATATTGTAACAGTTCCTAGTGAAAAACTGAACTAGTATTAAAGTAATCAGAAAACTGTATGTAAGCGGTCAGTGGCTCAATAAACGGGCAACATCAAAGCTGTATTTCATTGGGAAACGGCATTCCGGCGCCACGATCATTTTTCAACACCGCTCAAGAAAATCCAAGATAAACTGCAAGGTTGGCGTATATTCAATCTGACAGTCCACTTTCCCTGTCAACCTGTGCTGCGACGAATAAGTCGCGCGATAATTAACTAGTGGTTTAGTACCAAAGACCATTTCCAGACTGAAATCTGTCTGTGTGTGGGTATTCCTCTACGATAGCGCCCAAATGCCTTATGCGATTGACCTGAAATTTGGCATGCAGGCATCATTCGGTCATGGCAAGAGTTGAAATCGGTTCACCACAGAGGGTACGCTAGTCATACTTCAATCTCGAAATATTGCAGAACTTACAATTACTAAATATTTCATTACAGTATTTTGTGCATTGAAAAAAAGAGCAATCACACTTACGTTTTTTGTAAACTGATTTATATTTAGATACAGTTTTTCTACCAAACTAATGGTAGAAGGAAGTATCCAAGAATTGTGTACATAGAATAAAATCCGATGTAATCGACCCAGCAGTTATTCAGCTATTGGCGGTCTGTCGAAAGACAGTCAGATTCTGTCTTGTACACTGTTCATGTAACTAGTCTTATATAACTCGTATTTAGTGATTATTAATTAATCGGAGAAAGGATATTATTATTCAAAACATGTTCTTGAATATTATTCAAAACATGATGTATCATTTAGTAGGAGTATTTACCCAACTAGCACAGTAATCCAATAACAAAAGACTACAAGTAAACCATGAATAATAAAGCACCTATAAATGTCTTGGTGTAGAGTTTCTTACTTATAATAGCATTACATAAGGATAAATACGCTCAAGATCATTTGTTTGTATATCTTTTTGTTGTAGTTTACTACAATGTTATCTTATAAGACAGTAACAAGTCTAACAGTCTAATAAGAGCATATATGAAGTCTAAATAGTCTTCCAAAGAATAATAGTCTTATAGTGGTCTTATAGACGCATTTTGCAAGAGCCTTGATTTTATAACATACTTAGTTGAGATCACTATACGACTACAAAACAATCTCGTAGCCAACTAGCACAGTAATCCTATAACAAAAGACTATAAGTAAATCATGACTAATAAAGCACCTATAAATGTTTTGGTGTAGAGTTTCTTACTTATAATAGCATTACATGAAGATAAATTAAATTCTCTCAAGAGCATTTGTTTGTTTATCTTTTTGTTGTAGTTTACTACAATATTATCTTATAAGACAGTAACAAGTCTAGTATCTTATAAAACTAATTACACTTTCATCAGACAGTTATGAGAGCAAAAAAGCTTCTAAAGTGCTAGGCCAATGCTAAAGAGTCTTTAAGTGAGCTCGCGAAGCTATTATGATTCAACGGTGGTGAGCTAGTCTTGACCAAAAGTATTATGAGCGCTACTTTACCTATAGAAGTATTATAAAGGCAATGGTAAAGAGTGATTTTTGAAACACGGCGAACGACTGTGCGTTAGACCAGTGTTCCGCAAAGTGTGTGCCGCGGCACACTGGTGTGCCGAGGCCATTAGTTAGTGTGCCGCAGAAAAAAATACAAGTTTTGTGAAGATAATGCCACCTACTCATAGCTAAGAGTTATGCGAGCGAAGCGCTTCGTTGCACGCTTTATTGCGCACTTTCAAAGTGTGCTATTGCAAATCTTTTACCAGTTACCACAACTTACTTATGCGAATTGGGGTTTCAACTCCCACTACGATTAAATAAAATTAAAAAAAATTGCTTGAGGACGATCGTCGAAGAGAAGAGAGCAAGCCTTATCAACGATTGCTCCAAATTTTGATCGCCTGTGCTCAGTTAAGCAGGCTCATATTTCTAATTAAACATCTGTGCATATTATATTGATTTTATTATTAAATAAAAATTAAATAATCATAATCAGTTGGTATGCCGAGGAAAAATGTCAGAGTTTTGTGAAGATAATTAAACTTACACATAAGCTGTAGGTTGCAAAAGCTTTTTTCACGTCACTGGACAATATTGAAAGCTATCGCGCTAAGTTGATGTAATGGGTCAGCCACGCTACCAAAGATAGTAATGAAATGTTCCCAAATATCATTGCTGTCGATTCAGAAAAAAATGCAGGCTTTGATAGTGAGACACTTGGATCCTTGGAAGTGTGACCTGCAACATATAATCTGGGCAAGAAATCCAGTCTCGGATAGCTTTTCCCTTTGTCACTTACCAATAAACGAGCAGGAAGAATTTATGGAGCCAAAAACTGATCGTACATTAAAACTAAAATTTTCCGAAACAGTGCTAGCACATGTTTGGCTGCATATAAAAAAATAATATTCACTGATTTCAAAGAGTGCTATTGCAATTCTCTTACTATTTGCCACGACTTACTTATACGAATTGGGGTTTCCAACTCTCACTACGATTAAATACATTAAAAAAGAGAACACCTGAGGACGATCGTCGTAGAGAAGAGAGCAGCCTTATCAACGATTACTCCAAATTTTGATCGCCTGTGCTCAGTTAAGTAGGCTCACATTTCTCATTAAACATCTTTGCATATTATATTGATTTTATTATTAAATAAATATTAAATATTAATTATTATTTTTTTTGGTGTACCTCCAAGATTTCTTGATTTGGTAGGTGTACCTTAAACACAAAAAGTTTGCGGAACACTGCGTTAGACCATGTGCGCGTAACGATTTTGCAAAGTTAAATTTATTTTTAAATGGCCGATTTTCAAGAATGGAAACGATTCAAAAGGAGTGGAGGATACAGGAGAAGAGTAAATAAGAGACACGCAGAATGGGTAACCCTAAATACGCTATCCGAATTAAGCTCCGAAAAAGCGGGAATAAACAATTCATTTGAGGGTTCCGTACAATCCGACAGTGACTTAGATTTGGTTAGTGATAGTATTGACGAAAATGAATATGAATCAGAAGACGACAAAATGGACATTGAAAAAAACATTAAATTTCGAGAAGATGTTAAAATATGGGCTATTAAATATAATATATCGCACTTAGCGTATAACGAACTTTCTGTTATTCTTAATAAGAGAATTAACAACATTTTACCTATGGATGCCCGCACGCTTCTTCAAACAACAAGAGAGAAAATACAGATTGTTCCATTGGGAACTGGTCATTATTGGCACAATGGCTTAAAGAAGCAGTTACCAAAAGTTTTTAAACACAATGTCGTTTCTTCAATTGATAATATTAATATAAACCTACCACAGCCGGTTCGTAAGTCCGGAATCCACTGCTCACCCCCCAGAAGTGTAAAAAAAATAGTATTATGATGGGCCCGACTCCGGTCGGTGAATTCCATGGCAGCTCCGTTTGTATTTATTTATATATACTGAATGTTAATATCGATGGTTTGCCCCTATAGGTAAAACAGCTCAAGGAAACAATTTTGGCCAATATTATGTAGTATATTTGAATTACCACTCTTGCCTCCACTAGTGATAGGTAAGTATAAGCAATAAGCTCGCATTTTCTTAAGAATAAAGGGTTTTATTATTATTATTATTTTTATTATACAAGCTATGTGATTGCTTATAGTTCAATGAAACTACGAAGGTATTTTCGGACCTTGTTTGGACATTTATTGCTCGTCCAATGGCTGCACAAATTTTGAGTGGTGTATTCTTTTATTATGTCTTTTATTGGTGTATTCTTTTATTATATTGATATTTTTATGTTTTGAGTGAACATGTTTTTTGTTTACTTGTTGATATACGGTTTCATAAAAAAAATGGTCGTTTAAGTCTTGAGCCAAGTCTTTGAGCCACGATCGGACAGAATCTGGTCGTAACGTGTTAGATGTTAGAAAATTTATTTTTTACATTGTAGCGTGCGCTGTCATGGATATCAACTAATGTTATCATTGTTATAATTATTAATGGTTCTGAATGTTTAGTCTGTTAATAAATACTAATCGTATTTTTATTTATTTATAGGCATATATGCAGGAGACAGCAAACCATCTAATTTGAAAGTCTTTTTGGATCCTATTATAACAGAATTTAATGAACTATCTGAAAGTGGTTTATCAATAAGAATGGGAAACTCTCTGATTCCAGTAAAAGTCAGAGTTTTCATTTGTGACTCGCCAGCTCGTGCATTAATCAAAGGAGTTATTAATTTCAACGACAAACAAGGCTGCCTGAAATGTACTGTTGTGGGTGAATCACGTGTCTGAATCACTGTCACTTTTTTAAGATCTGGTTGCCCTAAACGAAATGACAAGGATTTTCGGTCAAAAAAAGACGAAGAGCATCATAAGGTAGATTCTCCTCTTCTAAAACTCAATGTAGATATGGTAGAAGATGTTCCTGTAAGTGACTCACTTCACTTAATTGATCTTGGTGTTATGAAGCATCTATTGATTGGATGGCGAGATGGGAATCTTGGTAAATACATTACTAAGTGGTGTGCAGCAAAGATATCGAAAGGGTCAATGAATTCTTGTATAAATGCCGTATGCCTAGCGAAATTCACCGATCTGTACGAACAATTGATGTTCTAGCCCACTGGAAGGGATCCGAATATCGTACTTTTTTTTATTATTTAGGTTTTGTAATACTCAAAGATACCCTACCACCCCAAGCTTATTACCATTTTGTGCATTTGTTTTGTGCCATCACAATTTGTTCGAATGAAAAACATTTTCAATTCCTTTCAATTGCAGAGAAAATGTTAGAGCATTTTGTTGAAATATTTAAAACATATATAGAAAGGACTATGTCCCAAGTAATATACACAATTTGACACAAGTCGTTCATGAAGTAAGGCGATTTGGGAAACTACAGAGTTTCAATGCTTACCCGTTTGAAAATATGTTGTATGTTATTAAAAATCTGATTAGACAAGGCAATAAGCCGCTTCAAGTCGCTCGACGGCTGAATGAAAGATTTGGTGTAAAACTTGAAAGTATATGTCAGAACCAAACAAGTTATCCATGTGGCAGATCATGTCTGAAAAGTGCCAGTTACTCCTCTCCAAATATATTATCCTAATACAAATACATACATTTCGAATTTCTGCGGAGCGTTGTTCTATTAGGAGACCATGCGATAGCAGGAGTAATTTATTAAATGTGCTAACAGATGGCGCTATATGAAAAAAAATATATATTTTATCAGTCAGTTGATCTACACTCCGTTAGTGGAGTCACAATATTAAACGGTTCCAAAGAAATCCAGTAGGCGCTATCAAGCAGTTTATCTATCGCCCGTTAGAGAGCAAACATTCAGTAAATATTTTGTAGTATTGCTACTACCATTGATTTTAACTATAAAATCAATGCTACTACCTAGCCACAGCCAGTTGGCACTGAAAATCGTATTTTGTATTAGGAGAATATGTTCAGTCAGATAGGAGCGTTATATGTAACGTCAAAATTTATACATGTCGTACATGATCGTCACCTGGCCGACAGTAGCGATACTACGGTATAAATATTACGAAATGTATTTATTTATTGCATTTCTTTGGTGTTTCATTGCTATTAATATACTAATAATTTAAAAGTGATAGTAAAATTATAACAAATGATTTTTTTATTTAAAAAAACCAGGCTGCAGTTAAACAACACACGACCTGACGCCTGATATCCTGGTATACGTAAGCGTTGCTGGGTCACGCTGGGTGACTGGATCCATCATGTGAATTACCCAGAGAAAATGTATGTTGTGTATTTTTCTAATGGAACTTTTTTATTCTTATTCGAATTTAATCGCAGACATTTTCATTTTCCACTAATTTTAATAGTAAATTTTATTTGCATGTTTGTTATGGTGGGTGTGACTCACCCGGCAGTAACTTTGACTCCATCTAAACACCCCGTTGGTCAGCGGTCGACTGCATGGTAACACTCATCGCTTACCTACCCCCCCCCCCCTCCTTCGCGCAGCTACTCAGATGCACAACCCATTTCAATAACTCGCTTTTGAAATATTGAGCGATTTATTAGGGTCTGGGTGTATTACATAACCTTACACACGCCGGGTTAAGGGCAGACTATGATCTATTTCCAAAATCGATTAATGTGTCGATTCGTTTGGGGACAAGCCACAAGATAGCACTAGTATCTAATTTTCACAAGAAAAATGACATTGATCATTTTTTCCGGTAACCCTTCAATTATCAGTTTCTACCTAGATGTTTTGCGTGAATATATCACTTCTTTTATAAAGTTAGCTGTTGGATACTGGCAATAATCACCCCAGTTTGTATTTTATTTTAATGTATGCAAATGAAGTGTTTGTTATTATTATATCTATTATGTAACTTATACATCTCTGAATCCCTTTTTTTTAAGGAAAAAACTCACTGGAGTTACAATTTGATAGTTCAAGCGATGATCTCATTAACGAAAAGCCATGATAAGGTATTTTATGTACCTACATGTCGTGTGCGGTTTTTCCTTAGATTATAGTTTTGTTTTACTAACATTTTCTAGAATAGAAAAGTGTGAAAGTGTATATGCCCCTTGACTTGCTTCCTGTATCTAATAAGGAGCCCTATTACAAACGCTCCCGCAATCCAAACGCTTTTGGCGGGTAAAAAGCGAGAATCGTTTAAACGGCATTATGAACACTTTCGCTACCGCATTATATACCGACTGCTCTCTTGCTGTTCAAATCATAGACTATAAATACCAGGGTAATCAAGAGAGGTATTGATTAATTAGTAATTAATACTGATTTGGAATAATTTATAAGTATATATTATTTGTTTTATTATAAATATCTTAAGCGTTTTGCATAGACAATATTATTTATAGAAGACTACAAATTCGATCTTGCAAAACTGTTAGTGGACCAAGTGCAGGTTTACATTGAGTCAGTTATGCTAGGTTTACATTAACGGGCTTAGTACTTGTCCAGTAGTCCTGGCAACAAGTAACCGTTTAAAATTGACGTTCACAATACGAATTAACGAACCGCAGCAACAGTCGGAGAAGTTCTCTTATTTCGCAGAATAGGTGCAACAAAAAGTGCTAGTTTCTTAATATTAAAAGGAGCAATCGTGATAGCGATGAGTGATCGTAATAGGGCTGCAATCATGACAGTGTGCGATCTTGTCGCACCAATTTTAGATTGCGCAACTCGATAGAACGATTTGGCAACCCTTCGCGGAAATTCAGGTGGCACTTTAGCGTTGACGACCAAACTAACAGCAATTTATTTGGCCGTCTATAATAACGTTGATAATTAATGGTTTCTTATATAGGACATTAATAATTTAAAAAAAACTAATAATTTCACCAAAGATAACAATACTAGGGGAAGTCAGGGAAATTTTCTAAAAATTTCAAAGATTGGTTTTGTAGTACGATAAATAACCTTTCTTTTGGTATCAGCAGTTTGATCAAATTGTATACTTTATATCAGTTCGTGCAAAAAATCTGTTTTTGAGATTTTGAAAAATCTCGGGGATTTGAAAAATATTGGGACAATTTGTAAATCGATACAAAAAATAAAATAAAGTGAAAAATGGCGATGAAAATTATTCCGAATCGCAGTACGCGGGTTTGCTCTGGCGCAACTCAAGTGAACACCTCGAATTATTAGTATTAGTGTTCAATAATTCCCCGAACGTCCGCTCATTTTTACAAAATGGCGGCGTATAAGTAACACAATGCAAATTTCATACAAAAGTCTTTTGTGTCGTAGACTTAAGGTTCCACGAATATTATAAATATATTTACCTGAGTTGGTCCGTTGGAAAATGTAGTCAAAATAAACAAAATACTAAAAGAAAAAAAACTTTCGGAGTATCAAATTTCTTTTTGTTATGCCAGCGAGGTAACAGTGTGTGTACACAGGTTGAGTGCTCAATGGAAAATGAGCTTAGCATGAGACGACTCGATGACAGTTGGTTGAAACTGTTAAGCATTACTAGGGTAAAAAATATCTCGTTGTCCATCGATTTGGGAGCTGATGAGCCCTTGCTGAGTTGGCCACGAAAACCCATTCTGTTCAGGGTTGGTCACAATCATGGGTCAACACCCGTCCGGCGGCCTCCGCATAAAGTGCGAGCCCGGGTAGGAAGTGCGAGGCCTTAGGGCTAGCTTCCCCTAGGAATCAACCTTCTGGCGCTCCTGGACGGTCTGCGCACCGTGCGGCGTAAGCCAATCGATTGTGCACTCTGACTAACAGTCGGGGGAATCTGGAAGCAGTACTGTTTCCTATAAAGGGGGGTGGTTGCGGACCTTACGGCGACTGCTCTTGAAACGACCATCGGCTACCCGAACCTGGGTGAACAGCCGGGCAAAGGATGCCGTGGTCCGCGGTAGGTTTGGTATACACCGTTTCACCGCTTCGTAAGGGAGAGGACCGCGCAAGCGACCTCGAACTCGTAACCAATCGAGAGACCGGAGCAATCTGGTCGTAATTGGAAGTGAGTGTAAGCCCGCTGGGTAACACATCTGGTTATCTCGCTGTTAAGGCGTTGGTCTCTTACGGGCATGTGGCGGAGCTTGACGGTGGACTGTTCTGTCCCAAGTCTTCTGCGCTCACTTCACGGGAGATAGAACGACCAATCGTTAAAACTTCCCGAGGTGACGGGTTCGCTTGTTGTAGTTGACAACTCTATTTGTCCATCAATAGTGTCCAAGAATACCCCGACTTGTGGAGAAGTCTTTTAGTAGGTAGGGGTACTAAAATAATGAGTTTAAACTTTCGTTTGTTATATTATTATTTTATAACATATAGGGCACCATCTACAGAGTGCAGCCACACTGTTATACCGCGAAAGTCACCATATTGTATATAATACTTTTATTTTAGGAACTTAAACGGTCTATTATTGCTTTTCGAAGTAAAATACTGATTTCCAAATCGTAGTACGCCAGCAATCTAATATGCTATATAATCAATGCTGCAACACAAATTCCAAACTTAAAAATGTTTTTTTTTTTCAATTTTTAGATTCCGAAGAGGAACATCGATGATTTCCAGTGATAATAGCAAAGACTACAGAACGAACCAGTCCTCGGTAGTATAAGTAAACCGGTATTTCTCTAGTCACGGCGCGAGGAATCTTCACCTTAACTAGAGACAGCTTAAACAATTCCTATGATGTAAGATTTCCGGACTGGAGTGTGTGTGCGCAAGAGAATGTGTCATGTGTTTTAAGTTATTTGAACAAGCGTAAATCGAAGGTAGACTATTTATAATTTGACCCGAGTCAAATAGATATTAGTTAAATAAATATATACTTTGTCGATTCCTTATCGTTTCAAGAAGACTGTTATAATAAGTTTTTAATAATTTTAAAAGACGAATTTAAAATAAAACGATTATTTTTTAAATTGTTTCTTTTATTTTACGCTATGAATAACGACTTTTAAGCTATGAATAATGACTTTTAAGCTATTACAATATTAAAAAAAAAACAATACTGTCACATTTTGAGGTAACTTTCTTTATAAACTAGTTTAATAAGTAACGAGTTTTTTTAAATTTCTCACTAGTTTTGCACATTTTAGGATTTTTATTCTATAACAAACTTAACAGAACAATGCGTTTATAAGGCACACAGAAGGTAGCACTGAATGTTTTTCTTTCAGTTAGAGATTTCAAAAACTGCAAATTCTTATTGCAATCGAGTTATGACTAAACAACAAATACTAATTAAATTTGTACTATTTGTGAATTTCTCGCCCAACTTTGCAATAATAAAATATTCAAAAATCATCAATGACTGCAATCGTGTCGTCGTCGTCAGCCAAGCTAGTGTCGTCGCTTTTTGTATCGATAGAGATTCTGAACGTTTCGGTTATTTTGAGCCGCCTGGGTCAGGGCTCCACGCTCCTGCAGGAGTCGGAGAGCATCCTCTTGGGTACGCTGGGAGCATTGCTGCTGTCCTGGTTCTCCTTGGAACTGCCGCCGAGCGACATCTCCTGGAGCGAAGTCACCTAATAACAGTAATAGCTTTTATTGATAACAGCTAATATAATAGCTTTACATGCTAACAAACCTTAATAATAGCTTTTATTGGCGAGGATGTTAAGGAACAGATTTTTTATTTTTTATTTGTTGAGTGGGGCTTTTCTAAGGTCTTTTTTATGAGCCTTGTAACACTGCGACCATTGCTGATCTATTGTGTTCGCCACCTACTATAGTTCTGCGCTAAGCCTCGTGTCATTTAAGAACCGCAGCAGGCTTTTGGCGCCAGATTGTTTTACCTCCTCAGGTTGGAGGTAGTGACCACCCAAGTGGGTGTATCTTTTACGCATCAGCGGGCCACACTCGCACATGAGGTGCTGGGGAGTTTCCTCTGCCCCTTGGCAGAACCTGTACATTTTTGTGTCTCTGAGCTTGAGGTTGAACATGTGTTTGTTCAGGCCACAATGCCCTGTGAGCGCCCTCACCAGTATGCGTAGATTGTTCCTATTTAGCGATAGGGCCTCACGGGTCGTCTTACGGTCGTAAGCCTTAACCCGGTCGCTCCGTAACATCTCCTGGGGGACCAAATGTCGGCGCCTAACACTCCGTAACGTTCGTTACGGGATCAAACGCTCGCCGCTGCGAAAAATGCAATTTACAATTCGACACGCCGTACTATATACTTTCTGAGGGCGCTACGATATGGCCAAAATATCTTTAATTCAAGATTTCCGTCTGGCAATATCGAAGGACGATTTAAAAAGTGAGCATAGACGTCAAACGCCAGTGTCCGCCGGCAACCCCCACGGCCGCGTACGGTTCCGCGAAATGGGTGATAAAAATGGTGTGTGTGCAGTGTTTGAGTGCCATTTACTGGAGAACAGTGAGTAATTTGCATTTTAAGTAGTTTCTGAATGAGGATTAGTCATTTGAGATAGTCCATTTGCTGTTTTTCACAAATTTTTAAACAAAAGGCTTCGGCGACAACACACCCCTCGCGAAAAAATGGCCGTTTTTATTTTGTAATGTTTGTGAAATATCCCGATATATCGCGAAATATGACGTAATGTCGCTTTAATTTACTAACAAAATAGGTATTGCTTCATTTACATCCTAAGTTATCACATAATTAGGCGTATTTTGAACATTATATGTTGTTTTCTAATATGACTCGCGCAAAGAAACTTGTTTTGATAATTACTATGAGAGAATTAAGTGCGACTTTCCATAGTTTTTCGATGAAATGTGACTCTTTGGAGTATAGTAATTAGTTATTAGACATATAATAAGTATATAATGAGACAATATAATTGAAAAAATCTAACGAATTTTATATTATGAGCATTAAAAGTTTATTATTAAGTATTGGACACAAACTCTCAAACCTTTAGATTTTTCTGTAATATCAGACAAAGCTCAAAGTTCTGGTGTGATTTCTAAGAAGTGTGATGTAGTAATAAAGTTATTTTGAAAGAATTTCATATAAAAAAATACCATAAGTAGTCACAAATTAAAAAAATACGTGTGGCACTCGGGGACTGCCGCGGTAAAGCTATTGCATAGCATTTTTAACAACTTATGCAGTTATAATAATTTATTTATTATATTTATTTTATTTTTTCTGATATCAGATAACTGCGCTCTATCGGAAAACGTTGAAATTATTCCGAATCATTTGCGGCTGCGGTAGCAAACGATTCGGAATAATTTAAACGTCTTCCGATAGAGAATTTTTCACTCACGGTTTTTTCACTCACGGGTCACGAATTTTTTATTCGATAAAGCAAAAAAACGGATTATTCGAAAAAATCGTAGATAAAAACATAGATAATTAAATTATCTTTAAAATGGTGCAGGTTTCATAATAATACGCCAGATAGTATTTGCGTAGTAGTCGTTTTTGTGTTCGGTTAGACCTAATTTGACAAATTAATTACACTATTTAATATAAACAAAATCTAAAATATTCAAAGCTAAGAATATCAAGAAAATGTTCTTGTTTAACATATATTTTTTTCGAATCGTAAGCAGTACTCGTTTAGACGTAATTATCAGTTTAAAATCATTAATTTTCGTTAAGAAATTTCTTCATTCGGTCGCCGCGCTGGCCTAGGCCCGCGATAAAAGCTATGCAATAGCTTAAAATTTAAAAAAAAAAAATTCACGAGAATACATAAAAATTTTCTTGGCTGAATAATTAAATATTTTTGTATGCAAATAAGTCAAAAAAAAAATGGTTTTGGTAAAGCATTTAATAAAGAACATAACTGTATTTACAATTTTTGCATATTTTACGTATTTTGTGACAAAAAAATCGAAATGATTTTATAGGCGAGTTTTTTCAGTTCGCCAATTTTGTAATATTTATTCATTATTATCTTAATTGTTTTACGAGATAAAGTTATAATGTTTTATATTTCAAATTTCAATGCGGTCATTTTACAGTTATTCTTTTTATGATCGGTGTAGTGGTTTACAAGTTATGGTCGTTTGTATCAAGGTCGTCGACTCGCGTCGATTTTACGCGCGAATATGTCGCGCGCAAAAGTGATAGCTGAATTTTTACTTCGCGAGAGGAGGGGTTAATAAGCGCTTTGGAATGATTCAAACCTGGCGTGTTGTTCCAGTGGTTGACGGATTGTTCTAAACACATTGGTTTGAGCATTACGTTTGCAAGGCTTTTTGGTACGCCACAGCAAGGTTCAGGGCCGTCTAACGTTCCCTTTGCTCCCGTCCTAGCAAGTTTGTCGGCTTTTTCATTTCCCTCGATTCCTGCATGGCCGGGAACCCATCTTAGCATTACTCTGTTCTTTTCGCCCAGGGAATTCAGATAGGATAAGAATAAGGAACAGATAGCGGGGTCCCTAACAGACTGAAGGTGGGTGTGACAAGATGCCGAACCAATCTCGTTCGCTTGTTGGGGCTACACAGAGAACCAAATATGCAACTGCGGAACGCTGCAGGCTGAAGACACCACCGATCCTGCCCGCAACTGTCAACCTCCATCACATACCAGGACCTACAAAAGTCAAACGATAAGGCTATCCAGGCTGTATATTTTTGGAGACTTGTCCTAAGCCAGCCTGGACATGTTAAAGAACGAACGATTGATAACAGCTTTACAAGGTAAGCACAGGTTGAACGATTTGAGCCAATTGAATGTTTTACACACAAATAGATTAAAAGTAGGGGAGCTAGTGAATTTTTCCAGCACGATTTTCCCAGTCACCAAACTCAATAGGATACAGTGACTAATTCTAAGTAGCGGTCATGTATTTTGTAGGGGGGTTTTATGGCAAAAGTATCTGGAACAAAATGGCGGCCCTTTTTTTCAGACCTAAAAATTGGGCAGATGATACTTACATTATAATGATAGCTTAAGATAACATCTGATTGTGATGTGCGATCTCCAAAGCCTTGCCAGACTCGTTTAACCCCTCAAGCCCCGATTGGCCGATATCGGCCACAACACGATTCAGCGTGAGGGCCCCGTTTTAATTTTATTATAATTTAATTTGTTTGATTTTATTATGTTTTATTATGTTAATATGTTTCATTTTAATTGTGGGTACAGTGGTTTGGCAGTAATAAATGTTTTGGTGAAGACAGTATCGTATTTCAATTTTTTTACTAATTTTTACAAAAATTTTTTGCGACAGCAAATTGTCAATCGGCTGAGGGGCCGAGGCCTGAAGGGTTAATGCACGTATTGAGCGTTTGCCACAAACTTCAGAAGAGTGCAAGGCTTTACTTATTATAAACATCAGTCAGATGTGCTTTTTTCATGGAATTATAGGATCAATTATTGTGTTGAAAAAATGAAGACTGAAAATGTGGGCAATGAGTTTTTATTTTTGTCTAATTTCTAGATCCTGCGATTTCTTAAAGTAGCCAGACTGTTTTCAAATGATAATCTGTGATAATATCAATTTGTATTATAAATTTTAAACAAATAAAAGTAAGAATAATCCATTCCGTTTTTGTAATTGTTGAAATATTTCCACCAGACTAGTTCAACTGTAAATAAAGCAGATTGCTTTTTCTGTGCATTTCTTGATCGACTAGTGAATGGAGAAGATTTATAACTAGGAAAATAAGTACAATTTAATTGCACCTCCCGCCCACTCACCTATCGGATAATGCTGGCCTGACTCAGATTTTTTTAATTAGCGTCAATAATAGATCAGATTTAAGTACTTTCACAAACTGAGAAAATACGTTCTTAAAATATTCACTACCTTCATGACTACAATAGGATGGATCATGTTTTATTTTACTGGTTCTTGTGGCCAGTCCTCGATTAACCCATGTAGAGGCCCTTAGGCCATTGAAATCTAAGGGACCCCTTTGTACTCTTCGGGGCTCCTTTGGACTGTCAAATTCTGACGACAATGGGGACCCTAAGCTTGTGTAGCTAATACGTAAATCCTGCACTGCTTGTGGCCAGTTGCGAGGGGAAGAGATAACATCCCCTCACCGAACAGCGTATTATCCTTTTTGAAATATAATACAAAATTTCTCATACTAATGTGTTGGGCCATTGGCTGGGTGATTCTTAAACAGCCTTCTCCTTTCCTGTTGCCGCTCGTAATAGAGAAATCATAATTTCAATTATTCTTGTTCTGATGTTACATCCAACCGGGATCCGCAAGAACTAAACCTAGGCCCGCAAAAAAGTTTCATGATCATGAGGACAAAATCGTCAGATAACAAAGCGAGAAAGCTCAGCCACTCGATCGCGTCAGAAATATTTTTAACATAAACCGTAAACGCAACATAAGTCCGCTTATTCTAAATTCTGCGAGTCAAAAATTTGTTGATGAGAAAATTGACGTTGACGAAAGTTGGATGACGAGTTGGAAAGACGTAAAGTTGAAGACACCGCTGGAGGCAAGGATTGGCTGCATCAACTAAGGTCCTGCATAAGTACCAAAGACATATCCAGCAAGTGATCGTGTCGGTAAGTTGTTTTTCCAAACATTTTCATCGTACATCGCAGCATTAACAAAATATAATTTCGCCCAAACGATTGTACGATTAAAATGTCCATTTAGTTGCATGCGGTTTTAACAAACAACTCAAAAGTCGACTTTTGCATTCGTTCGACTCCTAAGTTGAAGTCGAGAGGACTTTTTCTTTAGAATTCGCCTACTGATAGCTATTTATTTATTTTATTTATTTAAGAAATAATTACTATAAAATATTGATTTTGCTGGAACCGAATGGCACCTTATACTTATTTGATTCTGTCACCGAACTGAGACTAATACTTTCTGGGGTGGACAGGCCTCTAATATTACAATAAATTACTTGAAGTTATATAATCGAGAAGAATAATTCTATTTCACAGGAAGATCAATTTTCTGTTAATACGACTTACATAATAAATATAAAAGTCATAAAATTATGCAATATTTGACCATGTCATAAATTGTCATAAATTAGTGCTAGTAAAATGAGAAGTGCATATATAAAAAAAAATAGATTGAGCAGTAAAATAATTATATTATTGTTGGGAAATAGGATATAGCTGGTTTTGAAATTAAAATTTGAATCTGGTGGGTTTTGTTAACCTATCGGAAGCCAGTCATTCCACGCATAATTTTCGAAACCCTCGAAAATTTATTTGTAGAAGGTGTATGCAAGCATACTATTATATACTGGCGACTTATTCAATGGCAGGCTTCAATGACAAGCTTTTACCGCAGTGGAGAGAAATAGGCCGATAATTGAATAAATACGGATATTATACTGATAATACGAAAAACGCCGATCGGCGTGCGTGGCCACCCAGGGGTTAATGAAGTCTAGCGTCTGACTGCTTTTGTTACCAACTTCAGGCTGCAGTGTCACCAAGAATCACAGGGGAGCTAATAGATTCGCCATTAAACGCCAGAACAGTTTGTAACAAAAATCCAAATTTGCGTGGCATGTTATGTTTCAAAAACATGTTGCACGCATTGCAACATGTTTCGCTTGTATTTCTCCTGTTTTTAAGCTATTGCATAGCTTTTATCGCGGGCCTAGTAGGCCAGCGCGGCGACCGAATGAAGAAATTTCTTAACGAAAATTAATGATTTTAAACTGATAATTACGTCTAAACGAGTACTGCTTACGATTCGAAAAAAATATATGTTAAACAAGAACATTTTCCTAATATTCTTAGCTTTGAATATTTTAGATTTTGTTTATATTACATAGTGTAATTAATTTGTGAAATTAGGTCTAACCGAACACAAAAACGACTACTACGCAAATACTATCTGGCGTATTATTATGAAACCTGCACCATTTTAAAGATAATTTAATTATCTATCTTTTTATCTACGATTTTTTTCGAATAATTCGGTTTTTTTGCTTTATTGAATAAAAAATTCGTGCGCGGCGCTCTATCGAAAGACGTTTAAATTATTCCGAATCATTTGCTTCCGCAGCCGCAAATGATTCGGAATAATTTCAACGTTTTCCGATAGAGCGCAGTTATCTGATATCAGAAAAAATAAAATAAATAAATAATTATAATTGCATAAGTTGTTAAAAATGCTATGCAATAGCTTTACCGTGGCAGTCCCCGAGTGCCACACGTATTTTTTTTTTTTATATTGGTTTTACTCAGATTTTGAGTTGTTTCGGTATCATGGTTCAAAATCTCAAAACTTATTTCCAAAACAATAAATAATTGCTAAAAGCTTTGACATTTGGATCTGTCATAATAGAGATAGCCGTATGGCACAGCCCAATAAAAAATGACCCTTCTGGTGTTCTTGCCATGACAAAAAAACAAAAGATTTACTTAAAAAAAAATCAAGTTCAAAAGAATTTTAACCCGCTCAGCACGTAACATCCCATTGGGGACATTTATGTCGGCCGCCTAAAGCACGTAATGTCCGCTACCGGACAAAGCGCTCGCCGCTGCGAAAAATGCGATTTACGATTCGAAACGTCGTACTATATGCTTTCTGACGGCGCAACGATATGGCCAAAATATCTTTAATTCAAGATTTCTGTGTGGCAATATCGAACGGCGATTTAAAAAGTGAGCATAGACGTCAAAACGGCAGTGTCAATCGGCCACCGCCGCGGCCGCGTATAGTTCCGCGAAATGGTTGATAAAAACAGTGTTTTATGCAGTGTTTTGTGCCATTTACTGGAGAACAGTGAGTAATTTGCATTTTTAAGTAGTTTAGGCATGAGGATTAGTCAATTGAGATAGTCCATTTGCTGTTTTTCACGAATTTTTAAAGAAAACACTTCGGCGACAACAAACGGCTCGCGAAAAAATGGTTGTTATTATTTTGTAATGTTTATGAAATATCCCGATATATTGCGAAATATGACGTAATGTCGCTTTAATTTACTAACAAAATAAGTATTGCTTCATTTACATCCTAAGTTATCACATAATTAGGCGTATTTTGAAAATTATATCTTGTTTTGTAAAATGAATCGCGCAAAGAAACTTGTTTTGATAATTACTATGAGAGAATAAAGTGCGATTTTCCATAGTTTTTCGATGAAATGTGACTCTTTGCAGTATAGTAATTAGTTATCAGACATATAATAAGTCTATGATAAGACAATATAATTGAAAAAATCTAACGAATTTTATATTATGAGCATTCAAAGTTTATTATTAAGTTCGGATGTGGAAACTCTCAAAACTTTAGATTTTTCTATAATATCAGACAAAGCTCAAAGTTCTGATGTGATTTCTAAGAAGTGTGATGTAGTAATAAAGTTATTTTGAAAGAATTTCATATAAAAAATACCATAAGTAGTCACAAATTAAAAATTAAAAAATTTTTTTTTACGAGAATACATAAAATTTTTCTTGGCTGAATAAATAAATATTTTTGTATGCAAATAAGTAAAAAAAAAATATCGTATTTTGTGACAAAAAAATCGAAATGATTTTATAGGCGAGTTTTTTCAGTTTGCCAATTTTGTAATATTTATTCATTATTATCTTAATTGTTTTACGAGATAAGGTTATAATGTTTTATATGTCAAATTTCAATGCGATCATTTTTCTCTTTATCTTTTTTAAATCCGTTTAGTGGTTTATAAGTTATGATCGTTTTTCTCAAGGCCGTTGACTCGCATCGATTTTTTGCCCGAATATGTCGCGAATGAATCTTACCTGTTCCTCTCGCCGCATCAAATTGTTGACAATGGCGGTCACTTCGTCGTCCTGCATCCACTTGTGCCGCATAATTAGCGCGAGGGTGATCCGTTTCTTCGGATCGACAGTGAGCATCCTGGTCATCAGCTGCCGCGCTGGCATGCTCACGCCTTGCCAGTGCGATCGGGAGAAAGTGTATTTGCCTTTTATTATCTGCTCACGCAGGGTCAACTCTTTATAGTCTTCTGAGAATGGGAGATATCCTGAAAGGCTGTGGAAATAAATATCAATATATTTTCCTGTCCACCATACAAGCCCTTTAACCACCACGTGGAGTCCAAGCTGGTTTTATATATTGGGAATACAAATAAGTTGTCTATTTTTTTGTGGTCAAAAATAAATTAATGAGCAGATTAATCAAAAGTATTATCCATAGCTGGCTACCACTTTTTGCTACCACTCAGGCAATTTTTGAATTCCATCTCAAAAATCCAAGTTACAAGCCAATTCGTGATACTTGCCAAATAGTGCTGCATCTGTCGGAACAGCCAGTAATTAAAAGGAGCAATGTATGGAGAATACGGCAGTTGCGATAAAACATCCCACTCAAGCATTTCCAAATATTTTTGGAAATGCGGATTTTTGGAGCGTTTCCAAGGACTTTTGCGACAAGAGGTCGAGCATTGTCATGCAGAAGAATAAATTTGTAATGTCTTTGCTCGGCTAAAACGAATCAATTCTAGCCTATACCGATTGCCCGTAATGGGATTGCCAAGTTTTAGTAACTCAAAGTATACAAAACCCTTTTGGTCACAACAGATAGAGCTAAGGACGTATCCAGGGGGATGGGGGACACAGGGGAAGCATTCTCCCCCCCCCCCTGATTTTTTTTATGGGTGAAAATTGATATATTGAGCTACGGTTTGGCTACTTTTTATAAGCAAACAAAATTGTATTGAATATATTTTTATGTCATAGTGGTAAATGTAAGTTCGTTCGTTAACGAGTTCGGGTCAAGTTAGGTCACAATTCTCTAAAAGCCCCGGATGGTCTTGTCGTTCGCCTCTTGTAGGTCCTGGTGTGTGATAGGGGTTGACAACTGCGGGCAGGATAGCAGGTGTTCTTCATCCTGCAGCGTTCCACAGTCACATATAGAATTCTCTGCCTAGCCCCAGTGGACGAGATTGGCTCGGCATCTTGTCACGCCCATCCTCAGTCTGTTTAGACTATGCCAGGTGGTATAGGAGAGATAGGACCTTGGTGCTATCTCTTCCTTTACATCCTCGCCAATCTTCAAACCGCATCACTCAATGGAAGATTTAGCCCTTCGAGTAGCGGCATAATTTCATGGCAGATCGCTGCGCTCGACAAAAAGTACTAAAACTATGGAACTACTATGGTAATCATAAAAATAATATGGCTTTCAATGATGGCATTGAAATTTTGTATATAGAATACTGAAATCTCATTTTGTAAAACAATTATATAATTATGAATAAATATGAGAAAGTCAAAAAAGTGAAAAAAACTCGGCATTTCTAACTTGTACTTGTTTTATGGAAAAACACGGAACCCTATTTATAAATTATAAATACTATCGTGATCTTTATTAGACTCTCTCAAGGTAATCATTCGTTTCAAAGGTAATATTTCGTTTTGCTTATTTACATACAAAAATATTTATATATTAGCTCATAAAACCAATAAAAATTTTGATGATTTCTCGAAAACAAAAAAAATATGTTTGACAATGGAATTTTACCAAAAATATCCGCGAAATGACGTGCGAAATTATTCTAGCGGCCGTCTATGTATCTATGGTAATAATGAGATATTTGGTATGGATTTTAGGATGCGTTCGAATTAGAAAATAATATTACTGTGCGCTCCGGAAGCAAGCTGCTAATATTGGTCGTTACGTGGTCAACGGTGTTCTGATGTGCAACCAAATTTGGTCGTTACGTAGCCAAAGGGTTGAAAAAATAAAAAATTCAAACTTGACCGTTTGTGTATATTTCACATTACGCAATACCACCGTATTACAAATCTAGGAATATTTTTCATTTCAAAAACAGCCAGGGCGGGACCCGCCAGTGGGTCCCCGGACAGGAAACGAGTGGCAAAGGTGGCGGTCCACCTCGGGCTGATAAATATAACCACCACAGTGGCCAGGCACGTATATAGGGAAAGGGAATTGGGATTTATTCCTCCCTGAAATCAGACAAATTTTAATTTCATTTTCCGGGCAAATTCAATTTTGGTGGGTGCCGCGCGCGTTGTTTTCATGAATGTCCCCTTCAAACGAAGGAGATTTTTAGTGTTTTGAGTATGCCAACTCTTAATGCTTCTATTTCCCCGTAGGGCTAACTAATCCACTGTAAACGCCACTAACGCATTCGGACTAAGAGGAGAAAGTTCAGCTTCATTGTTGTTGGCTAATTTATCGCAGGACCCTGGTTGCTTTCTCTACTTTTATTGCCTATGATTTAATATTATATGGAGGATTTTGAAGCTTAACCTTTATAAAGCTAGCCATGTGAATGAAACTCACGATGGCATGTTTTCAGCCCTTGAAAAATTCTTTGTAGGTGTTAGTGCACGCATACTAATGTATAATGGTGGCTTATTCAATGAAGGCGACTTTTTTTGCATATAAATACATAATTGCATAAATACGGAGATCGGCCGCCTACGAGTCGTCGCAACGGCAAAACCACCGGTCGGTGGTATTAGCATTCCAGCGGTTGAAATAAAAATAAATTACAAACCATATAAACAAGATGACTCCCAAGCTCCACACATCGACTTGACTTCCGTAGGACGTCTGGCCATCGCCGATCAGTACTTCAGGCGCCAGATATAGTGGAGTTCCGCACAACGTCTTCATGAAGCTCTCCTCGCCGACGAACTTGCTCAAACCGAAATCTGACAGCTTCAAAAGTGTCTCCTCTTCCTGCGTTTCCAGAAGGACATTTTCAGGCTGTAAAAATTTAAAATCATATTATTTAAGAATGTAAAAAGTATCTGAAAGGGCTGTAGTGGAATCGCATTCTCACTTAGTGAAGATAGCATTTTTGGAAACTTTTTACCCAAGATCAGTAAACATGTTTTCGAGTTACACTGTCGTTAAATATTAGTCTCAGAGACTAACGAATTGAAACTGCAATGTTTTCTTAATTATCGTATTTATTAGTAAAAAAATAGCTTTGTAACGGACCTTAAGTCCATTACATGCGATCAACAAATGCATTGATTTCCAGTGAAATCCACTGACACAATTCAGCTATTATTTTAACCCGTGCAGCCATGAATCAGCAAGATGAAACAATACTTTTACTCGGAATATTTTGGATTGCATCATTTATCGGCCTATATAAACTGGCGAAAAAGCAACCAAATTATCATTCCCCGAGTGATCACCTTCCCCCAAGGTTGCGACGGCATATTCGGTGCTCTCTCTCACGAGTTAGGTCAACGAATCCGGCTCCTTGGTTTCCTTTCCTTATCCTCCCTAAGTCTCGAAGCATCAGTCTGTAATCCCACAGACTCGAGCCGTGCCCAGTACAAGATACTAGGAGCACACACACAATCCTCATCCGTATATCCTCGTAACCGCAGTCGCGCATCTATACACTCGCATCAACGTAAATTATTCGGGAAGCGTTATAACTGGCAATATCAAACCTTTGATCAATGAATTCCTTCTACTTCATTCAAAACCGCCTTTCAATACGGAGATAACTCGTAAGTTGATACCACCGCCTCACACCGAACAATTTGGAGCCTTGTGAGGGGTGGTCCCTCACACTGGTGACCCCGACTACGAAATTTACGCACCTTCTCACCACAATAAATAATAATTAAATATGAAATGATATTCATTAAATTTACCTAATAACTATCATAGACCCAAGTTAAGTTAATCCTTGCACTTATTGCAAACTCGAAAAATGTGTTTGCCACATATCTCCATACATGTCACGCATCGGCTATGACGCATCGATTGTGCCGCGCAAAATAATGGCCTCAATATCATGGTATGAAGATGCTGAAGTCGCGCATTCGATTATGAAGCAGTCTGACCATATGCTTCGAGTTCTTTATTGCATCTACTGTCTATTGATGTATTTTCAGCGTATCCAAAACACTTTGAGGGAACTAATTAAAATTACAACATTCCTAGTGTGCCAGCACCAAGTGTCCCAGAGTGAATGACATTCTACCGCGAGCATCTGGCGCTGACCGCCTCTTTTGTGCAGTTGCTTGCAGTTGCCTGTTGCACTAGTAGGGTTTAACCGTCAACGCCCAGCGACGCAACGCTTAGCTGCAGGTTCACCTTAAGAGTTCTAATAGCTGAATTATTAATTAGACATTATATATTAAAGAGAAAAAAAAACGTTTACTTTTAGATCTCGATGCGTTACACCCATGTCATGTAAATAAATGACCGCCAACACCATCTGGCGGAAATAAATTTTGCAAAGTTTTTCGGGTAAGTTTCCTCTGGCTGAAATTCTCTCAAATAACTCGCCTCCTTCCATCAGCTCCATCACCATGTACACAGCATCGTTCGTCTCGATCACTTCCTCGGTTGTTATGACACAGGGCTAAAACGATACAAGGAAATGCTGAATTAAAGTCAAGAGATGACATTATGCATATTGCGACGGCTCTATTGAACACCATTCCAAAAGTGTTTTCCACTGGGAGCAGTGTGTGCTTATTAAGGAGACTAATTTGTAGAAGATTAGAGTCAAATTATTTTGTATGAATAGTTGTATTTTTACCAACCAAAGGATGGTTATTTCTTACTTTCACAGCAGTTCACACAATCAATATCGGGTGAGGCAGCGTTTGCGGGGGGGGGGGGGGGGGAGTTGGTGGGGTTGAGAGTTTGGCACGGGGAGGGGGTAGTCTGCTTGCTGGGAAAGTCTTGGGGTGACAACTGATTTTTTATACAGGGTCCACTCTGAAGGTATGAGAACTTATTTATTTGCAAACAATTTATTGATGATAATTTCAACTGGTCAATATTCTCCGCCCACCGCAGCATTAAAGAGGGGGTCAGTGAAGCACTTCCGGGACTGCGACGAACAGTGGAAGAGTCGCTATACTCGCTGTATTGAGGCTCAAGGTGCCTACATTGAAGAATGCTGACAGCAGTTGTAATTTTCATCAATAAATTGTTTGCAAATAAATAAGTTTGGATACTTTCAGAATGGACTCTGTATATCGACCGGGGACGCCTCGAATATTCATCAACTCACAGTATGAAGAAGGTCTCTATAAAATTGAGTAAAGCAGCCTTTCTTGCTTTTGGAAGGGTTGCAGAATTGTAACTTTGCCAACTTACGAATCGTCACTTGAATGTTTACTTACATGTTTAAGAGATTTCAAAATAGTCACTTCATTTGCAATGTTGCTGGATTGTTTAATGTTCGAAGGGGTGGCGTTTCCCAGGCTTCTCTTCTTCACTATTTTCATAGCATATTTAGTGCATGTCGACTGTAAACATAAAATAATAATATTAACCAACAGCATTTTGGGAGACATAAAAGCGAAATTAATGTTTTATAGTAATTAATTCTTAACCCTTGGAGTAAATGGGTATTTTCATGGATGCATCTGTCTCTTTTGCAGGATTTCCGGCGACATCGACCTTAAAGTACTATAACAACGAAACTACTACACCAATCATAAAAAGAACAACTGCACAATGATTGCATTGAAATTTCGAATATAGAATATTGAAATATCGTTTTGTAAAACAATTAGATAATTATGAATAAATATGAGAACGTCAAAGAAGTGAAAAAAACGCGGAACCAGATCTGGTCATATCATACTCAACGGATAATTGTTTCAGAACCAGATTTGGTCGTATCATACTCAACGGGTTAAATAAATAATAATCAAATAAATGTATTATCCGCACCTTGTTATACACGCACTTCACTATGCCGCAGGCACCGATTCCCAGCGTCCTCGAAATGTAGTACTTTCTCACAATCTCCTCAGCCTCATCTTGCTTATTGTTAGTAAGATCACGGAAAATGAAAACTGAAATTTTGAAAATATCACGAATTTAGTATGTAAATTCATGCTTAACCCCTAGAGCCCCAATTGGCCGATATCGGCCACAACAAGATTCAGCGTGACGGCCCCGTTTTAATTTTATTTTAATTTAATTTGTTTTATTTTATTATGTTTGTTATGTTAATATGTTTTATTTTAATTATAGGTGCAGTGGTTTGGCAGTAATTATTGTTTTGGTGAGACAGTGTCATAATTCAATTTTTTTACTAATTTTTACTAAAATTTTTTAGGACATCAACTTGTCAATCGGCTGAGGGGCCGAGGCCTGAAGGGTTAAAGTGTCCGGGGCAGCAACATGGGGCAACACGGGAACCACCTCATGAAAGAACTTACAAAAGGGTCAATACAATCTGCGACCTGCCATGCAGGAGACAGGTTGAAGTGGGCGAGCCTCGTAGGCAAACTGTTGTCTAATGGCCACGATGCTCAGTAATGAGGGAACGACGAAGAAGAAGTGTAGCTCCAGTGAACGAGATTGGTTCGGGATCTTGCCACACCCACCCTCAGTCTGTTCAGACTACGCCAGGTGGTATAGGGGAGTTGGGACCCCGGTGCTATCTCTTCCTTTACGTCCTCGCCAATGTATGTAAATGTAAAGGGCTAACATAAAAGCTTTTGATACCCTTGATCTCAAAACCAGGGACCCATTAGTTGCCTCATTTAAAGGTACTTTAAGGTGATGCATCATCCCAATATCGACATTGGAAGGCAGAGGCGCCATATTCGATTTTAGCTATTACTATTTAAAACCCTATTAAATAAATGTAAAAGAAGTCAAAAACCACTTACTCCGCATCAAAGGATGTGTTAGGCAAATTTCGTCATCGTTGTCCAATACCCTGCGTTGCCCTTTGCCTAATTTCTTTCCATTAACAAAGGTCCCGTTGTATGAATGATCCTCGATGAATATGGGACTAACTTCTTTCCTGAAAATTACAGCTCAAATAATTGAAGCAGTTGAGTTGTGCAGCTTGATAGTAACATTGATTATATATTGCACCTCCGATCAAATACACTAATAAGTTGAAAAATTAAAATTCCGGTGTTTCTTTATAAAAATTATCGCCATTCCTCAGTTTACACTCCTAAAAAGAGTTATATCTGTTACTTCACTAATTCGTCAATGGCACTAGTGAAGTAACAGATATGACCCTTTTTGGGAGTGTAAAATTAGAAATTGCAATAATTTTTATAAAGAAATACTATGATTTTAATTTTTCAAATTATTACTGTATTTGATCGGAGGTGTAATATGGTATTAGCCCCTAGAGCCCCAATTGGCCGATATCGGCCACAACACGACTCAGCGTTACGGCCCCATTTTAATTTAATTTTAATTTAATTTGTTTTATTTTATTATGTTAATATGTTTTATTTTAATTATGGGTACAGTGTTTTGGCAGTAGTGAGAGTAGTGAGAGTTTTGATGAGACAGTGTCATAATTCATTTTTTTTACTAATTCTTAAAAAAAAATTTTGGGACATCAACTTGTCAATCGGCTAAGGCCTGAAGGGTTACATTGCTCAACTCCATAGTACGATTTTAGCAACCCTTTTGCACTGGCGAATTTCAGGTGACGCTGTTAGCATTGTCTGTCAAACAAACAGCAATTTATTTGGCTATATTGATAATGACATTTTGTTTAATATTTTTTTTTTGTGCAGCTCTGTTTTTATTTATACAGAGCAGAGAAGGTAGTATACAGTATGTTTATATTAATCATTTCAACCAATCAGATCTACTTATACTACCCTCATTTTGTCAATTTTCCCAGTCTTGTTCCTAAACAGCCAATCTTACAATAACACAGATAAATTTTATCTTATTATATCATTAACAATTCCTTGACGTATAATGTGGAAAAAAAAACGATATTTCTGTAAGAATACCTTACTATTACCTTACACAGTAAAACCAAATTGTGAGATAGTTCTATTCGCAGATGATACCTCTTTGCTATTCAAAGTAGGTAGACAACAAAATAATTATGACGATGTGAATGATTCTATCTCGAATGTTGTGGAATGGTTCACAGCAAACAATCTGCTACTAAATGAAAAGAAAACAAAATGTATAAAATTCTCACTTCCAAACGTAAAGCAAATAGGGCCAAATATTATCATAAAAAATGAGCGCCTAGAACTGGTCGATTTCACTGTATTCCTTGGTATCACTTTAGATAAAAAGCTACAATGGGGCCCACACATTACGAAATTGGCCAACAGGCTAAGTTCTGCGGCATATGCTGTAAAAAAAAATCGTAATTTAACAGATATAGACACCGCGAGGCTGGTTTACTTCAGCTATTTTCACAGCTTGATGTCGTATGGCATCTTGCTGTGGGGTCATGCTGCTGACGCTGATAAAATATTTATACTACAGAAACGAGCCATCCGCGCTATTTATAAATTGGGTGCTAGACAGTCGTTACGCGGAAAATTTAAAGAAATCAATATTTTGACACTTGCATCTCATTACATCTATGAAAACTTAATCTATGTGCATAAAAATAAAGAACTGTTTTTAAAAAACTCTGATAGGCATGGTGTCAATACTAGAAATAAAAATAAACTTGTTGACCATAAAAGTCGACTCTCCAAAACCACAAAATCATTCAAAGGGCAATGTATACGCTTCTACAATACAGTCCCAGTAAACATGCAAAATTTATCTGTGATACAATTTAAGTCATTTATTAAGAAGAAGCTGTACTCAAAGGGCTACTATAAAATAAATGATTATCTAGACGACAAAGACCCTTGGAAATAAAATGGTTACCTCGATGATTAATATCACTATAAATAGGATAGAAAACGAATTTACCGCGTGAAATTTGTAGGACCCGACGTTTCGGTGACGTTGCAGCCGCCGTTGTCAAGGGTAAACTGAAGAGCTGTCAGTCCGTTGTTTTGCGGGTAGGCCGCAAACCGCTGCCGCCACTGCGTAGGTTATAACGGTGGTGGGGGGCCGGGCTCGGAGCGCGGGAATTTTTAAAATCCGTCTTGCACACAACACTCACTGTATCCTGTTTTACGTCTTTGCGTTCGGCGTTCGGCGGCGGGAACATTTTAAGAAGAGGGTTCCACGTAGAAGAGAGTTTGTAGCCGTCATCTCTATTGAAGTTCGGAGTTCTTCTTATTTCAATGGCTTCCCGGATCATGCGAGGAAAGTAGAATTGTTCCTTCGATAGAACAATGGGATTTTGAAACTGCATCCAGTGGTTACTTCCGCTATCCAATATATGTTCGCAGATCGCCGATTTTTCTCGCTGAACGTTTTGGCGGCGGCTGCAACGTCACCGAAACGTCGGGTCCTACAAATTTCACGCGGTAAATTCGTTTTCTATCCTATTTATAATGTCAAACAACCGCGATAGTCTTCGATTTCATATTACGAGCCTCTACGGAGAGGAAGTTTCGTATAAAGTGCGTCAGTTCGAACGTTTGCGGAAAAAACGCGCGCGAATTTTGTCATCGTTAGTGTTCTTGAAACAGTGTCGTGATAGTAATTTAATTCCGAATTGTGTGCGGATTCATCCACGAAAAGATATCCCAGGATCTACAGACATTCTCCGTGTCGCCAGTGTCAAATTGCTTCGAAAGTTGATTCAAAACAATCGGTACAAACTCGATAATGTGCAAAAAGAGTTATTATTTCTTCATCTAGAATTAAGCAGCGTATTAAGTGGCGAGGATTTTCACAAGTGCGACAGAGTTTCCTTCAGCCAATCGGAACGTACCACGGTGCTATGTGAGGAGTCGCATAATGCCAAGTTTCTGCGCCTGGCAAACGCAGGGCATTCCCGCAAGGAGGTACCGAAATACGCTGTAAGTACTGTCATTAATCTTTCGAAAATTGACATTGACCAGCCGACGACAGAAATTCTTAGCAGGGGATTAAATTATGTACCGACACCGAACCGTTTGCCTGTGGAAAGTATTATCGGTGGCATTGAAGAAGTCATCTCTCGTAACAAGATCCCTGCGCCAGAGGCCGACTTACTGCGACAGGATGTGGCTGTCTTTGTACGCAAGGCCAAGCTCCCACAGTCGAACACCACAGCCGCCCAGAGAAAAAGCTTAAAATCTCTGCGGGATAATAAGGACGTAGTTGTGTTGCGGGCCGATAAAGGCAACGCAACCGTGATACTCGATACTGTGGACTACGAGCGGAAAATTGGGACGCTCTTAGAAGACGCCAACACTTACGAGAAGGTGAATTACAATCCCACGAGCAGAATTACCAGGCAAACGAGAGTTTTAATCGATAAATCTGTCACTTCCCTCCCAGAAATAGCTTATCTCACTAAACCACGTAACGTACAGCCACCGAAATTATATGGCTTACCTAAAATCCATAAGGATAATGCACCATTGAGACCGATTGTGAGCCAAATCGACAGCCCCACATATCCTCTGTCAAAACACTTGGCTGGTGTCCTCCAACCGCTTACGGGCAAAACGACGTCTTACGTGAAAGACTCGCGACATTTCGTAAGCATTATTAGAAGCTTAAAACTGGCCGAAGACGAAATAATGGTGAGCTTTGACGTCGAATCTTTATTTACGAATTTGCCCATTTCGGAGTGTCTTACGGTGGTGAGAGATAAACTAAGGTCTGAGGACCTCCCTATTAGCTACGCCGACATGCTTCAACATTGCCTGACATCCTGCTACTTTCTATGGAACGGCGATTATTACAAACAAATCGACGGAGTAGCAATGGGATGCCCCGTATCGCCGATAGTTAGTGACCTATATATGGAATATTTTGAGGAATTAGCCATAAAAACCTCCAAAATTAAACCCATTCTCTGGCTTCGCTACGTGGATGATACCTTCTGCATCCTGAAAGGCAACATTCAAACGGTGAAAGAATTCCTGGGTCATCTAAACTCCATACACCCAAAAATCAGTTTCACCTATGAAGTAGAGAAGGACGGCTCCTTACCATTTTTGGATGTCAAAGTGACGAGGAGAAGTGACAATACTCTCGGACATACGGTATATCGGAAGCCCACACATACGGACAGATATTTGCATGCAAGCTCACACCATCATCCCTACCATCTACGTTCAGTGCAAACGTCGCTCGTGAATCGAGCACGCGATCTATGCGACACTGAGCATTTTCCGAAGGAGATGGAACATGTCAATGATGTCCTTAGGAAAAATGGATACGGAAAATATCACGAGACACGCACACGATCTAATACGGACGAAACTCAAAAACCGAGCAGATCAAAAGCATTCTTACCATACGTCAAGGGCGTGACAGATCGAATAAGTAAGATGCTAAACAGATTCGATATAAAAACGATCTTCAAACCGACCCAAAATATAGCTCGATTTTTGAGGCCTGTAAAGGATGTAATACCACTGCAAACCCCGGGTGTGTATAAAGTCGAATGCAGCTGCGGTCTAGCCTACGTTGGACAAACGAAACGGCCCATAGCCACGCGACTGACAGAACACATCAAAGCTGTTAAAAACGTTCAGCGAGAAAAATCGGCGATCTGCGAACATATATTGGATAGCGGAAGTAACCACTGGATGCAGTTTCAAAATCCCATTGTTCTATCGAAGGAACAATTCTACTTTCCTCGCATGATCCGGGAAGCCATTGAAATAAGAAGAACTCCGAACTTCAATAGAGATGACGGCTACAAACTCTCTTCTACGTGGAACCCTCTTCTTAAAATGTTCCCGCCGCCGAACGCCGAACGCAAAGACGTAAAACAGGATACAGTGAGTGTTGTGTGCAAGACGGATTTTAAAAATTCCCGCGCTCCGAGCCCGGCCCCCCACCACCGTTATAACCTACGCAGTGGCGGCAGCGGTTTGCGGCCTACCCGCAAAACAACGGACTGACAGCTCTTCAGTTTACCCTTGACAACGGCGGCTGCAACGTCACCGAAACGTCGGGTCCTACAAATTTCACGCGGTAAATTCGTTTTCTATCCTATTTATAATGTCAAACAACCGCGATAGTCTTCGATTTCAGATTAATATCACGTTATATATCACAATAATTTGTTATAATGTCACAATATCTTAATTTTTTATCATTTATGTATGTTTGTATGCATTATTGACGTCAAAAAGTTACGATTTCGTACTATTTTGAATAAAAAACTTATGATATGATAATGCATATTTTTAACACGTGTAGGGACTTCAGTACCTACATACAGTCAATAAAAGCATGAGTAACCAATGAATTCTGTAGAAATTCATAAACGCAAATACAATCGATTCTGCACTTGCACTGTTATTAAATTCCATCGAATTTCGGTAATTAATGCAGTCACAGGCGGTGAGTCATGCCAATTTCTCCAAATCAATCGGATTGACACTTTCATTTCATCACTCCTTTCAGGATTGCGTCATGTATCAGGGTATATAAACCAGTACATTTGACCAATCAATTATCATTCCTCGAGTGATCATCTCCTAGTGAGTGCTTCTGTAGCTACAACTCTTCGTGAGCCGTTCAATGCATTAGCCAGCGCTACCACCTCATCCTTCCCTCCTTATCGAGTTGAGTAAGCTGAGGTCTGTCACTCCTGCAGACCCGAGCAAGTATCGAGGAGACACAGAATCTCTGATACAAAAGGTAACCTTTCCTTCCTCGCCGCGCGCCGCGATAAATATTAATCGCCGCTAATATCTAAGGTAACTAATTTAACCATCTTCCAAGGATCGTAGCGTCATAAAAATTGGCAGCTGTATGTAGTTCTGATGACAATACAATAATATGGTACTGTTGAACTGATCTGATGATGGAGTCGGAAGATATGAACTGGAACTTCATGATGGAACATCGTATCATAGCTGTGTTTGGACTTGTTAGAAAAGTCTTGGAATGAACTTTGACCACGATTAGGTTTCAAGGTCTGATGATGAAGCCGGAAGATAGGCACTGGCATTCCATGATGGAATATCGTATCATAGCCGTGTGTATGTGAATATCGTATCATAGCCCAAAAGCGTGTTTTTAGTGTTGTTTTTTTAACTATTAATTTATTTAAACTAATATTAATTTATTTTTTTTAAAACTATGCAATGCAACGTAAGTTCATAATATCAAAAGAGTCAGCTCGTCGATACCATTAAACAAAAATCAGCATCTGATACGGGTCTCTGACCTACTTAGGAATGCGGATAAACATTTTCACCATAGGATGTGCTCAATCTCTCCCAACTCAACCACATTATGTTAATGGTGTTTTTATGACATATATAAAGTTATTGTAAATTAATAAATAAATAAAATAAATAAGTTTATCTCGTAAACTAGAGCTGATACAAATGAATCATCTGCATTTTTGATATCATTTTACAAGACTTACTATCAGGTCTAAAATCCATGTACCAAAATGTGTGTATGCCAGTGTAATAAATGTTTTTTTTTATATAAAGGACCGATTGATTATGAAAACCCAACAATAATAACATTCAATTATTAGTGCCATCTATTGCATTTTTTATATAGGCTGTTTACATCACAGAAATAATATGGAGAGATATGCTAGAAATAATACGATGACAATGCCATCTATTAGTCTATCTTAACTTTATAGTGGGAAAAATTAGGCAGAAACTTATGTGATCATCTGATATTTATGACCTTGTCGAATGATATTTTTTTATCTAATAAATATTTTTGATATGGCAGATCGTAAATCGTAATGGTTTTCAAAATAAAATAATAATAGTCACAAATACACTTACCCGCAGTCTCTTGTCAGTGAAAAATGTAGTTTACTAATATTTTTAACTTCTACAAATGTGTCTGTCCTCAAGCAGAGGTTGCACGAGAGGGCTCTGCCCACTGTAAACTCAGGAGTCGTCAAATCTGTATGGAAAATAAAAATATTAACCCAGCGCATTCCTCGGGGGTATCTTGGTATCACCATAGATAATAAACTAAGATGGCAAGAACACACGGATAAATTAGCATCTAAAGTTCGTAAACTAGGATACACTTTCAAAGAGGTAAGAAATATTTTAGGCCCGAGAACACTGAAAAGCGTTTATTATGCATTGTGTGAGAGTATCTTGAGCTACGGGATGATAGGATGGGGCAGTTGTTCTAAAACCATTCTTTACCCCTTAGATATTGCACAAGTCGATTTTAAAGATTATCATGCGAAAGCCGTATTGTTATCCTTCGGAAAATCTTTTCAATGAATATAATGTGTTGGATACTAGGCAACTATATTTAAAAACATCACTATCATATATTAAGTTCAATCAGATAAATATTGTTTCACAAAATACCCTATCAACGAGGTATTCCGAAGACATTATTATGATAGTAACACCTATACATTCATTGCCCCAAGGTTTTTCAATGCTCTTCCTGGCGACATAAAATCGGCACAAAATAAGACCTACTTTAAAAGGCTGCTTAGAAACTGACTTGTAAAAGAGGGAAGACAAGGAATTTAAAAAATATTGGACATTATAATCTAACCTGGACATTTGAATATTTTGAATCTTATATTATATTATGTTATGTTATTATTTTATTTATATAAATAAATACAAACGGAGCTGCCATGGAATTCACCGACCGGAGTCGGGCCCATCATAATACTATTTTTTACACTTCTGGGGGGTGAGCAGTGGATTCCGGACTTACGAACCGGCTGTGGTAGGTTTAGGACAGCTGTCTTGCCACATGTGAGCGTTCACCTTGCCACCCATTCACTCCCCCTTCGAAGCCATAGAATTTGAGATGCGCAAATCGCAGTTTTAGATAATTTTTCTAAGAAAGAGTTGATTATTTTTCTGGAAAGGCCAAGATCTTTAAAAAGGTGAAATAGAGATTTAGCTGGCAGGCCACGAGCGCCAACTTCCACCGCGTGAAGGTGAACAGTGAAGCCGTTCCGGGTTACGGCATTTGCAAGATCATGGTATTTATTTAATTTGTACTCGTGGTCTTTTGGGATATTTGATTCCCATGGAACAGTTAATTCTACAATAAGAGCCACCTTCCGAGATAGAGAGTAAAGAGTTATATCTGGACGGAGGGCTGTGCATCCGAGACTTTCAGGGAATTTATACTGCTTAGAGACCGAATCAACCTCCAGAATCCAATCTGTAGCTTTCTCGATTATTGAGAAAGGTTTTGTAGTTAAATGTTTTTTGCCTTTAGAGCCATCCTGCACAAACTGTATTGGGGGTTTGGAGGATACTGTCAAACCCTTGTTGGCACGAGCCACTGAGAGACTAATTACCTCGCGAATAACAGCGAGAACTTTGTCATGGCGGTAAGTGTACCGTCCTTGATCTAAGGCCACCTTGCAGCCAGCTAGAATGTGTCTAGCTGTGCAAGGGGTATTGCTACAGAGGGGACAAGAACTATCCTCGGCAAAGCTCCAACGAGCGAGGTTACTGGGGTCTGGAAGTGTATGCTGAAAGGCATTCAAATAAAATTTCAGCATCTCTGGCGTCCTAACCTTCCAGTGCATTGGAGGCGGAATGCAAAAGTCCCCAATTGTTGTCCAATCATTCTGGCATTGAAGGCCAATAGCATGAGCCATACTCTTGCTGTCGTAATCTCCCCGCAAAAGAGACTTCTTCAAGTCCACGTCGCTCGTGGTTGTACTGCCATACCCCAGACCTGTGCCATTCTGGCTGATTCCAGTAAGGAACTTTTTGTGGAAGTCTACGCGGGCTTGTAGATCATTTGAATCACTACGGCCACTTATTACGTGCTTCGATATTGCCGGATCTTTGGAATTGCACAGAATCGAATTTTTGGTTATTCTGGAGTTGGCGTAGAGCAGAGAGGGCAGTTTAAGCGCTAGCCCAAAATTTTGTTTGGACCTGAAGAGAGTCGAGGGGTCAGCTGGTTTGGCTAAGGACAGCCAGGATTTTAAACTAGCTGTCACCAGCGCATCTAGACGGGACAGTTGGGTTTTGGTAAAATCGTAAATAAGAAAGGGCCATGACAAATGTGACGTTAGATAATTGTCATAGATCCAGGCCTTACGAGGGCCAGAAATTAGCAAGGCATCTATTTTCGCCAGGCAACTTTTGAAATGCTCTATAACATGATCGCCCGAGACGTCTTTTCCCTGATGGGTGATTTTTCTGCCGAGGAATTTGAAATGATTGTTTGGGTCTATAAGGGAGATATTAGAGCCCTTATAGACCAATTTGGGGTCATAGGATGTAAATTTTGTGCCCATACGGGCGAGTCCAAGGCAAAAACATTTGGAGGGCTTCACTTTTATACAGCCTGACCAGTCGCAGAAAAGCTCCACTTTCTGTAATAGCAGGGAAAGCTGCTTGGGGCTTCTGGTGATGAAAGTTAGGTCGTCGGCAAAAGCGAGGCACGACGAGGTGTATTGGCCGTCTGTTTTAAAACGGTAGCCCCACTTCCTGTCAAACTGGGTCAGGCTTTCCAGCAGTATATTAAAAACTATATTAAAAAGCGTCGGGGAGAGGCAACAGCCCTGAAATAGTCCAATTGAATATGGTATAGAGCGGGTAGTCCATTCTTGCGTTTTAACATGGAAAGTCAGACAGTTGTAGTAGGAGGCTACAATGTCACGCACGACTGGTGGGAAGTTGTACCAGCGGAGTGCAAAGTGGAGGAGACTGTGTCGGACTGACCCAAAGGCATTCTCTAGGTCGAGCCAGCATACATTGATTTGGCGTTCGTGCTGTCTCGCATCCTTGATGGCAGCAGCCAGGAGAGAATTGTGCTCGAGGCAGCCCGAGACGCCACGCATGAAGCCTTTTTGAACTGATACTCCAAGGTACTCATTCCGGTGCATGAATTCGCTCATCCTCGTGTGGACTATGCTAAAAAAGATTTTGGCCACAGTGTCTGTGAGAGCAATGGGCCGAGCGTCCTTTGGTCCGGTGCAAACTGGGACCTTCGAAATTAAGATGACTGTCGCTCGGCCAAAATTCTGTGGGACTACACCGCTATTCCATATATTTCGGAAGATGGATCCTAAATATTGCAGAAGGCAGGGGCATTTTTTGTATACTAAATAGGGAATACCATCGGGACCCGGAGTAGAGCCCGACGGCTTCCTCTTTACTTGATTAAGAATCTCATCTAGAGATGGAGGTTGAGAAGCAAAAGCTACCGTAGGCAGGGGCGGAGGTGTAATGCCCGGCGGAGGGCTGTAATTATGGAGCCGCATTGGGTCCTCATACGTGGTCGAAAAATATTCCGTGGCCATTTCTTCCGGGATTTGGATTTTTCCCTTGGCGGCAGACAAAACCGTTTTGCTGTAGATAAAACGGTTTTTGTCGAACCGGGCTTCCTCTTTGGATTTGAGAAATGCTGCCTTGCGCTTGTCGTTTTGCGTTGCTACGCTCTGTATGAGTTTTAGTATAGAGCGGTACGCGCGCGAGAAGTTGTGGCAGAGGGCTTTATCCCCGGCTTTCTTGGCTTCACGTAACTGGCGACGAAGTAGCCGCTTTTGCCTACGGAGCTTTGCCTTAAATGCGTTTTCTCTGTGAACCGGGTCGACATAGGTAGATTTTGGGTAAACACCCGAGAAGTATTCATGGACCGCCACCTGGAAGGACGACAGCTGGATGCTGGCAGGGGCATTACGGTTCACAGAGTGGTCAAGAATAGAAGTTAAATTATTATTATGAAATTCCCAGTCCTCTTTCGCAAGTGAAGGGAATTTTAGAGGAGGGAAGGATACTATTTGCGCGGGTAGAGGAGACCGGTCGGGTGACAAACTGCGGGCAGATGTGGAGTCAAGGGACATGTGAGGTTCAACTCTGTCCGTGACTCCTTATTATTATTTTGTTTTAACGTATAATAAGAGATACTTTGTTTTAGTTTTAACACTATTTTATCTTAGTTATAAGTAAAATGCAGGACTATTTTGTTTAAATTCTTATTCTAATTTTTACTATATTAAATTGTTTTGTTTTTTTTTCTGATTTGAATTTATTTGGACATTTTAATTTTCCACTTCTAATTTTAATTTAATTATTTAATTTAAGTATTTAGTCATTTTTATTATGGTTTTGCAATTCTATTATTTTGTGCATACATGGAATATATGCCATTTTTATAAACATGGTATTGTTGCAAGCACATTCAAAAATAAATGTTTACCTTAGAACAGGTCCCGGCCTAGTTAGGTGACGTTACCAATAGACTATGCGATGTATTCTTTTTTCTGCTTTTGATTCAATTTTCTAAGTATTTTTATGCATAATTCCTACGCTGAAATTGTTTACTGTTATTTCTTACATATTTGCATTACTTATATAAAATAAAAATAAATCTCATGCCGCAGCTTTTTTGTTTTGATGAAATTCCACAGAACAAATTCGTATTTTTTCCCCTTTTGTGCTTTATTTTGCTATATTATCAAGGGATAAGATCAAGTAACCTAAAATATAAAAAAATATTTATACCTGCGATTCTTTTTTCATGATTTAGGGGATTCTAAATTATAGAGTATGAGATGCCCACGCAGGCATGCGGCTTAAGTTTTTTCACCCGGCATGCGCAATGAAATTATAGTTAAAAGGATGTAGATGCAGATTTACATTTAGTCAGTTACAGTCGTCAGTGCTGTCGCTGAGAACCAGGGGCGTAGCTACCGCCGTATCTGCCGTATCAATTATACGGGGCCCCCAACCTGACCTGACCTGACCTGGCGACCTGAGTAGTATGTTCGAAATATAACAACCGGAGAAACTCCTGTCTTCTTCAAACGAAGAGATATTAAACGCTTCCGGAAAACTGTCAGCTAAATACAGTAAAGACATCTCAGTTATTCTTTATGACCAATTAAAGGCTCTAAAAACATGCTTAAAAACTGAAATTCAAAAAATTCATTCCATTAAGGAACTCATTGAATTATTGCTGATAAAGTTCAATAGTCTTGCATCCAGTTTTCCGGAGGTAACAGCATGCTTTTTATTCTTGACCCTTCCAGTTACAACTGCAACTGCTGAAAGAAGTTTTTCAAAAGTAAAACTGATAAAAAACTACCTAAGTACTTCGATGGGACATGAACGCCTGTCAGACCTGTAACTATTGTCCATAGAGGCAGAAACTTTAGAAAAACTTAAGTCATCATCAGCTATAAATGATTTAATAAATCAGTTTGCCGAAAAAAAGGCAAGGAGAGTATATATTAAATTTGAGTTGTTTGTAAAAATTTTGGAAAAAGTGACAGATAGATAATTCTGATAAATAAATATTTCTTTTAATTTTATGAAAAAAAAAAATTCTTTTGTGAGAAATCTACTCTTTCAAAGGGCCCTCAAACAAATTTTTATACGGGGCCCCGCCAAGGCACACTACGCCACTGCTGAGAACTGACTCACACTGTTTACATACAGTCAGTCAGTCGTAGTTTCTTAAGGGTGTACGCACGTTATTAGTCAGCAGTGAAAAATGAGTTCTTGAAAATGGCAGAATTTGATACAACTGAATTATTTGTTATGAGAACTTTCCTATCTGTTGTTTTTCCTATCCTTGACGAAAAAGTTAGAAGAAGAAGAGGTATCGAAAATAAACGTCATTTTCGCTAGTTGAAATTTTCGACACGACGCAACGTCACCCTACAATGCAGCGCCAGCGACAAACCAACTATTGATTCGGCGTCTAGACAAGGTCAGTATTGGTGGTGCATGTGGTGGGGGGGCGGACTGACTTCAGCATTTGTTTGATTCTGTGCAATAGTTTTTGTTTGATGACCTATCAAATATGGAAAGTCGAAAGCAGCGTTTCTGGCATATTTTGCTTTTTTGCATTTGAAAAAGTAAAAATGCTGTTGAATCAAGAGAAAAGTTATTGGATGTCTATCGAGAAGATGTATTGACCGAAGGCCAGTGGCAAAACTGGTTTGCAAAATTTCATTCTGGCAGTGAAGCTGATGAAGATCATCTGGCTGATCATCTGGCTGAAGATCAACTGATAAAGGCATTGGTTTATGCAAACCGCCGAATAACAACTCGTGAGATCGCTGATAGCATTTATGATTACGTGAAACGCCTCGGTTTAGTTTCAAATCACGGGTTCCACATGTTCTTACAGAAATAAATTTCCTCCGTCCCATTGACGTTTGTGATTTGCTTCACGCTTTTCACGGCAAAAAAACGTGTGTGAACAAAAGGCCTTTTGCTCCTACTCCCCGCCCAAATTTGAGTTTCTGACAGGGATTTTCAACTGTTGCATCAGAAGAAGTTCATGACAAATAATTAGTGAAATATTTACCTACCGTAATAATCATTTAGCTTATGCGACGGAACCGTCCGGCCGCCGGTCATTACTAGCGTCTTCTGCGACTCTCTGATCGAGTAAATCCTCCCCCATATCACAGGAATGGAGGCTGGAGTATGTTGCTCTGGCCAGTCAATTTGTGAATTTTGCGTTTGCGTTTGGGTCTGCGTGTCCACGACACTCTCTTCTGCCATTTTTTCAGGTTTTTAGCAATACAGTGGAGTTCATTACGCAGAGACGAATACAAGGCCCTCGGTTGTTATTTACACTGTTATTTATTTACGAAAAAACGCGGCGCAAATCATTCGAATGAAGAACTGTCAAACTTTAATCAAATTTCGAAAAAAACCGTGCCGATTCGTTATTGGACAACCCAATTATATCGGTCAACCGCCTACGCCGAGTGGTTTGTCTATGATTTCTAACCACCACGTCATTCTGACGTCTGTGTATGGGAGAAAAGGAGGGATTTTGGCAATTTCTCGTGGGGTCGCTCGGGAGCGACACCCAAAGGGGCAAACATATTATCAGACGCGTCCATTAGCCGCGGCGTATAGACGCGACTAAAAGGTTATCTGCACTGATGATATGTTATCTGTGTAATGAATTTCTATTGAGCCGTGCACATTATCGGACGTCAGTCGCGGACGTGACCTTGAGGCTTCGGACGTCAAATATAGATCCGCAAGCCGCGTCCCAAACGACTGTGCATACTATTTTGGTCTTGTCCGTAAGTCGCGGCTTACGGGTGCGTCCGATAATATGTTTGCCCCTTTATATTCTTTATCTGCCTTGACCCGAATGGACTTGTCAATTATTCTTTTTAATATTATGAGATTACTTTTTTCTGAGGTATAAATTTAAATAAAAATGTATTGTTTTAAGACATTCAACTACATTTGAACACAACTACATTCAAACCAACCCTAGCTAAAGATCATATTAGTAGATTTAAAAAAAAATAATTATCAAAAATTTTAAGAAATTGACATTAATCGTTTACCCCTGTAACCCTCCATTTGGATCGGTATTATCAATACGGAGGAACCTCTTCCGACAAACAATAACAAAACAAAAATATTTTAATTTCGTATAATATTAATAAAACCCTTTTATTAAGTACATAGGAGAATATATTTTTGTTCCGTATATTATCAAGTACAATAATATGTTTAATAGATCGAAATATTTTCTATGACAGGTTAAATTTCGTATTTTACATTATTTAAATGGTGTCAGTCTGAAACAACACATATTTTTAGATTACGAAGCTGCGTTTTTTTGGCACGCAATTTTTACCACTAAAATAGGATAGCAGATAATATGTAATAATTTAGTTTTTAAATACAAATCATTTAACATAAGTATCTAATGCCGATGCGCTTTACTTGCGCCGAAAATTTTAATCAGATTCGCATGTTCAGTATCCCCGAGACAGTCAATTGCGATTGTCAATGTTTACGTGATTGACACTTATTGATTTCAAAAAGTATCGTTTACTTTGGGCAACTCAACCGAATGTCAATATAACTACGGCTTTGACAGAAAATGATAAGTTATAATTGCGGTCAATTATATTGTGGTTCTTTGCAAATGATCATGAGTAAACCCATACCTCAATTTGTACCATTCTTTGGCCAAACGTCTGCTTCTTTTTTTTTTCTAATAGAACCCGCAAGAATCAATGCAAGAAATTCCGCATCCGCGTTTGAAATCAATATATTTATGAGCGACGAGACTTTTCTCAACACAGGTCAGCAATCGACTGAGGCGTGCGCGAATATACACCTTCAATTGAAGCTTCAATTGCGTTTGAAATCTTCAATCATGTAAACATTGACAATCGCAAATGATCGTTTCGGGGACCCATAAAGGCTAAGCTCCGTAAATTCCGTTTTCTTTTTAGATAGATCATACCATATCGATTAAAATGTTATTCCGTTCTACACGTTGGCCAATGTTGGGCCACATCGTTAAGGTAGAAGCGATCCGGCACCACTGTGACATGTGAAAAATGTATGGGAAAGAGCGGGTGATACATAGGCAATGGCACATATCGCTAGCTAAAAGTGACAGTGGGTTTCTTGAAAAATCTAGTTTTGAGGTAAATGCATTTTTAGTTTTGCTTAAGTTCTTACTTTATTATGTTTTTATTTTAAATTCAAATCATGATTTTTAATAGACAAAGCACTAATCTTCTTGCTTTAACTGTTTAGAAAATGTAAACCTTAATTTTGATAATTAATTTTATGACAGTCTAAAAATCGGGATATGACCCTCTGTTGTTATAAAATTTATCTTAAATAATCATCTTAGTGAAGTGTATTGTCTCATGATTTTATAACAATAGTGGGTTGTGTATCGAATTGCATAAATAACTCATGTGTTGGCTTTCACCTTTCACAATAATTTTAATGCAATAATAAATTGTGTTTGAAATTGCATAAATAACTCAGTGTTGTTTTTTCTTCAGATGTTGACATTGAAATGTTAAAGTCGTTTCCATTAATCCATTGCCTTATGCAAACCTAACATTCAACACTGATTTATCGCGATAAAGTTAGTAAACCTTTTTTCCTCTCCAGGAATCCCACATTTGTCTTGGGTCCTAGTGTTACTCGATATTTCTGCATACTTAACTCAAAATCGATTTTTGGGCAGATAACCCACTGCCGCTTTTAGCTATTGATATGTTGGCCAACGTGTAGAGCGGGCAAGCAGATCCTTAGTAATAAGGACAGATCAGATCCTTAGTAATATGAAAACAATATGAGCGATTGCCTATGTCTTTCTCATACATTTTTCCCACGTTGCTGTGATGCCGACTCGTTTCCACCTTCGCGATGTGGCCCAACATTGGCCAACTTGCAGAGCGGGTATCGCCACACTTGACCAACGTATGCAACGTACGCAGCGTGTTATGACGCCGGGACCTTGAATTAGCATGAAAGCAGACACACTTATCACAAGCAACGTTGCGTGAGATGCGCGTGTTTGCTTCATGCAAATTCAAGGGCCAGATGTCGTTGATGCGTTGCGTACGTTACGTACGTAGGACAAGTGTGCCGGCAGCCTTTTAATTTCATTTTAGAAACGTCATTTTTACTGTACACCGTAACGCTACTTATTTTACTGGCGCTATAAGAGAAATTAAGTTACATGTCAACAAAAGGATTTATTTTTATTTTTTGGGTTGCGTGTTCGGGTTTGCCGATGGTTTTATTTTATTTCTTGGGACCGTCGCTCGTTCCTTGCCGAAGCAGGACACCGGATTAAAGAAGCAGGGCGTGTACGAGCCCCTCTTGTCCTCTCTGGACTTCCGCTCCATCCGCTTGCTGTCGAAGAGGTCGAAGGTTGGTCGCCGGTCGCCACGCGCGTTAGGTCCGCCGTAGACAGTGTTGTACGCCGGATTGCCGGCGTTTTTCATTTCCGGTCGCCTGAAGCGAGATTGCCCGCCGGAACTGAAAATAAAGTGGATTAATTAACTTTTAATTGGAATTACGAGCAGCTATTAACTACTGTTAAGTTACGCCAACTACGTAACTTCAAGATGTTCCGGTGCAGCTGTAATGCGCGCTCTACACGTTTGCAAATGTTGGGCCACATCGTTTAGCTCAAAGCGAATCGACACTACTGTGACGTGCGTCGAAAATGTATGGGAAAGAGCGAGAAAGACACAGGCAATGACACATACGTTGGGCAACATGTAGAGCGGGCAGAAGCTCAAGGGGCATAGACAACATTCTAAATTCCTCTGTTGACAACAGTCAGTGTTGCTAAATTAGCGACTTTGTCACATCGAAATCTTGGGGGCCCTTTGCAAATCTCGGGCCACCCTCGACTGCTCTAAATGCCAATGTTTCCGTGCAGCTTGGGTGGTGTTGGCCAAACTCTATGTCATGCGGCCTGCCCAACTTACGGTTCAACTTCTAGGTACACAGATAACCCTTCAGTCGCGTCCATAAGCCGCGGCTAATGGACGCGTCCGATAATATGTTTGCCCTTAAGAAGCCGACGTCTTACTGCGAGGCACTGGAATGTGAACCCAGCGTGCCAAACTCACGCTCGTATGATTTGGCCTGATTTCTCCTTTCCCCGGTCTGGTCGGGGTTTCGAGGTCGCTTGCGCGGCCTCTACCTACCTGACCTAAGCGGTTATTCAGTTTGAATATTTTGAGGACCGCGACGCTCTTTGCCCGACTCGGGTCGGGGGGTCGACGGATCGATTCAAGAGTTAAAGACGTCAGGTCGACGACTGTCCTACGCTGTGCCCAGTTTCACCCGAGGTATTCCCAAAAAGCTGGATCTTCTGTTCTAAACCGCATCCGACAGTCTGTGGATCCGACTGACAGAAGCTCACAGCGGCCCTGACAGATTAAGTGCCTCTACGAGGAGGCTAACAGGTAGGGTAAGATGGGGCAATGGCGGTCAGTGGGGAATGGCGGTCACGTTCAAGTATCTAACTTCCCGAAACATTTTAATAAATATACGTGTGCTGCCATCTAGTGTACATTCGTGTAAGCTAATTTACGAGCCGCCCCCCATGTTGCATTGCGGGCGGGCGTCCTTGGGAGCTTGACATGTTTGAGCGTAGTTTGTTGTTAAAATCTGGATTTCCAAATAAAGGTTAAGTAGTTTTTATATATTTATACGGGTAGATATGTTTTATTTACCAATGATTACATTTGTATTATAACATTTAATGTGCCGGTTACATTTATAAAAGTTTGTTTAGGTTTTTAGTGACGATTAAAAAATATTGTTTTGGTGTTTTGGGGTTAAATCAGGCATTTGAAGCGGGAAATGGCAGTCACCGACCGGCATTACCCCATATCAAAATATAGGACAAGTTTTACATTAGTTTAGAGTATACTTTTGTTTAATTAGTGGTTCAAGATTACTTATTTTTCTTGCGTAGATGCCGCGGAACAGAGCAAGGACAACAGCGAAGGCAAAATGGAGTAAAGACGATTTAGAAAACGCCGTACAAGATGTACGTAATGGAGTTTCCATACGGAAAGCTTCGTTGAAATTCAGCATACCCTTCAGTACACTTCAAGAGCGTATCAAGAAGAATCTTCCTATTACCGGACCTTCTCTAGGAAGACATTCCACTTTCTCACCAGAAGTAGAGAAAGGTATGGCTGAGAATATAAAACTTCTGGCAAAATTATTTTATGGTCTGAGTCCACTGGAAGTTCGCCAGGCAGCATACGTTTATGGTGAAAAACATAACATAAAGCACAGGTTTAACAGGGAGAGACAGCTAGCTGGAAAAGATTGGCTATATGGATTTTTAAAGAGAAACCGTTCGGTATCTATCCGCCATCCTGAAGCAACCAGCATAAATCGCGTGACAGCATTTAATAAAGAGGAGGTGGACTTGTTCTTTAAAAACTTGGAAGACGTTATGCAGAAACACCAGTTTACTGCATCAAAAATATATAACATTGATGAGACCGGTATCAGCACCGTGCAAGACCCTGGTACAATAATTGCCGAAAAGGGACAGAAGAGGGTAGGGTCAATTACAAGCTACGAAAGGGGGAAAACTATCACTGCCATTTGCGCTGTGTCCGCTGCAGGGTCCTACATACCTCCTATGTTTATTTACCCAAGGCAGAGAATGTCACCTCAGTTGTGCAAAGATGGCCCAAGTGAAGCTATTTACCACTGCTCGAAAAATGGCTGGACAAACACAGATTTATTTATGATATGGCTCAAACACTTTGTGAAGTTTGCAAGACCGACGTCATCTGAGCCTATTCTTCTCGTGCTAGACAATCATTATAGCCATGTGTCTTTGGATGCATACTTATTCTGTCGAGAAAACTTCATTGTTGTGCTTTCCATTCCACCACATACCTCTCACAGGATGCAACCGTTAGACGTCTCATTTTACGGACCCTTAAAAACCGCTTTTCATATGCAATGCGATTTGTTTATGAAAAGCCACGCTTTGCAAAAAATTACTCCGTACGTCCGATATTTAACAAAGCCTACTGTGACGTGGCTACAATCCAGAAAGGGGTGTCAGGATTTAAAGCATCGGGAATTGTGCCCATCGATCCTACCGTTTTTGGAGATGAAGATTTCCTGGCTTCAAGCTATCTGTTGGGTACTCAAAATGACACTGTTACTGTGATGAATGATTCCGCAGCTAACCTTATGGACTATGATCAAGCAACACCTACACCTGAGGTCAATTATTTGCCAGGAAAAAACACCCAAGTACAGAATGCTCATAAAGCCAATACTTTGCCAGGAACATGCGCCCAAATACAGAATACTTCTGAATTCATTAATTTACCAGGAACAAGCGCCCAAATACAGAATACTTCTGAATTCAATCATTTGCCAGAAACAAGCGCCGAAATACAGAATTCCGAACTTCTATCTGTATTTACAAATACACTTTCCCCGTCTAGCGATAACTTAACGCCTAGTAAAACTATATTGTCTCCGTTGCCGCTTCTAACAATGACACAAGCTAGAAAACGTGCAAACAACAAACAACACTCTGCTATATTGACAGCAACACCTCTGAAAGCGGATTTAGAAAAAAAGGAAAGTAAGAGAGTAGAAAAACTGTCAAAAAACAGTTAGGAAACTGACACAAAAACAGGCAAGAAAACTGACAAAAACATCACCAAAAAAAAAGAGACAGCAAAAGAATATAAAAAAAACAAAGACCGCTTCAGAATTTAGTTCTTCGGATAAGGACATTCTGGCTTCCAAGAAGAAGAAAATTTATTTAAAATCTCTCACGTCAAGCTCAGACTCAACAGACGAACACGATCTGGAAAATATTTGTGACGATGACAGCGACGATGATATTTCTCCAACAAGAACCCAAGAAACATGTTTCATCTGTAAAGAGTTCGGAAAGAACGAGATTTGGTATAGATGTCGAGGTTGCGGGCGGTGGGCTCATAAAGATTGCAGCGGTGCCGATCACCCAGGTAAATCTGTGTGATTATTGTGAGCGCGAGAACAAAGAGTTGTAAAACATCTTGATTTCTGACTTTATTTACGGCTTTTGGATAATTTCTTTAAATATAATAAACAGTGCATTACTTTAAAAATATTGTTTTAATGATTTATTTAGTTTATTATTTTATTTTGGAACTATATCTCAATGTCATTGACCAACCGTTATTACCCCAATTGGTGACCGTCATTGCCCGCAAGGTGACTGGCATTACCCGCAACCTGCGGGAAAGGGCGGTCAACGATAGGTTTTAAAAATGTATGAAAATATGTTAAGCTTCTTAAGCTTTACAATTTTTTCCTTATAGGACATAAAGTGGATTAAATTAGCTGTATAAAAGTTCAGTTACATTTGCTTCAAGTTCTTTAGGTAAAAAGTTATATCGTTTCTTGCTTAAGTGACCGCTATTCCCCCATCTTACCCTAATGAATTTCTATTGAGCAGTGCACATTATCGGACGTCAGTCGCGGACGTGACCTTGAGGCCTTGGACGTCCAATAGAGATCTGGCAAGCGGCGACCCAAATGACTGTGCATACTGTTCGGTCGCGTCCACAAGCAGTGGCTTACGGACGCGTCCGATAATATGATTGCCCCTTTACGAGCGCGTTGGTGGACTGTGGACTGTGTAGTCTCTGTGTAATCACCTCACAGCTGAATGAACGTTCTACATCGTTATACCAACCTGAGATGCCGGGTTCGCCCATTGCATATGGGCTCTAAATGCTCAAAGGGCTCTAAATGCTTTTAGCGCTAATAACATGTCATCGCAAAGACGAGCGCACGTAAACAAAACAAGATCGTACGGATACGATCTTGTACGATTCGTACCGGCAAAGTGTGTTGGTTAAACACACAAACTACGATCGCACCGGTATACTGGGCCGTTAAACCTGTCTGACAACGCTTGTCACTTAGCAAAGACGCGCATAATATACAAAATACCATCGCACAGGCTGGCAGCGGCCAACTGACGATAATTTATAACAATTATACTCTTATGTCACAAGTCAACAACTAAAAAAACATGGTTTTAATGATCCTTTATTGCGGGGCCCCAAAAGGCGTGGGACCCATACGGCCATTTGGCATGTTATATCATCCAGCAATATTGTCGCTAGTTCTAGTGACTTTTGAGAACCGACAGCACAAAAAAGTATCTGGAATGCATCAAAACTGCATCAATATTTTTTATTCGCAAAATTATTTTACCGTGACTTTAATTATAGATAACTAAATTGTCTATCTTGCCTAGATCTTCTTGCATAACATCTTTAATCAATTTGTAAATTGCTAAATAAACCGGTATACAAGCACTTGCCTTACGAGTCTGAAGTCTGAATACATGAGTAGGTATATAATTACATGTGGTGGATTATAGCATTTATAAACAATGATCCATTATAAACAGACCCAAATATTGTGACGTATCTGAGGAGTCGGCGAACAAAACGATCTAAAAGCGTTGAACCCAATTTTACAGGAGAGGCAAAAAACTAAATAGCATACCTACATTCATTTGTTTATTTGTATACCTATTTAGTTTTTTGTAGATGATACCTTGGCTGATTTGTATAAGATCTAGCATTAGCGAGTTACATACTTAATGCAAGAATGGGAGATAATACCATATTTTTTTCGTTTAGATCGTTTTGATTGAAACCGGACTATTTAGATCGTTTTGGTCGCAATTGTATTCATAAATTATAGCGTTTTGATTGCCACTGGTGTTATAAAAACAGGAAATTAAAAATTAAAACATTTAGGCTATTTTTTAAAATATATTTCTACATCGTTAATTTGAAAGTTTGAAAAAGTTGACTTAGATAAAGGTTTGAGAAAAAATTGAGCACTCTGCGCCGTCTAGTGGTAGGTATTAAATCGTAAATAAACAATATTAGTGACATTTTATTTACCGCTAGATAACGCATCGTGATCATAGCTTTTACACTATTCAAAAAAACACAAAACGTTAATTTTCTAAAAAAAAAAAAGTTTTTTTTCACATTTTTTTCAAAAGGTGCTTACTTTGTTGTACTGACTAACCCACTAAAAAAAGCCCGTGCAGTAAAAACAACTTTTATAAATATTAAATTTTATATTCTAATATGTGGCAATACGAAACGAAACGTCAAAATAATTACATCTGTATACGGTGTAGATCGTGTAAGTTTCTGCAGTTCTCCGCTTTATTTTACCTCTATATATAATAAAAAGTATAATTATTCACCATGGAAAGGCAGGAAAATGATGAAACTAATGCAGACATTAAAGTGAAGATAGAATTAGAGTCCGATGTCGAAGACAGGATGCCAAGTTGCTCTGACAATAAATACAGCGAAACGTTGAAACCAGAAAGTGATAATTGCTTCAATGAAAAACAACCGAACTCTTCTTATATGGAAGCAAATATTCTGGAATTTGAAGAAGAGGCAGTCACTTTCATAAAACCCGAAGGAAGCGTGATGAAAGAGATCAAAGTATTATTAACAAAATTTGATAAATTCACATGCGTTGTCTGCGATCGCCATCTAGACAGAAGCGTGCCAATGGGAGCATGTAAGCATAACAAAGAAATTGTGCTATTTTGCAAAGACTGTATTAGGCCAAATGTAAAGAAATATATTTGTGTCAAATCTAGATATGAATCAAGTAGTAGATTTTATCTAATTAAATCGTCTTGACTTTTCCCTTAAAAGGGGAAATATTTTTAACATTTGCAACATTAACATTAAATGTCAAACGTCAAACTGACAGTTGTACAAAATGTAAACAAAACATGAACATAACCTAAAAATTACACATTTTCCTATATTCTAGTGGGGTTACACTTTCACAATGGTTATTTCTCTGCACAGCTGTTAAAAAAGTTGCTTAGGTAGAGCTTTCGTCATGATGTCGGCGAATTGTCGTTCCGTCGGTACGTAGGCTACTTTAAGAACACGATCTTCGCACTTCTCACGTATGAAGTGATACCTAATGTCAATATCGATGGCCATAAGTTGACACCTCGTAACAGACATTTCGGCCTAAACAGAGATATGTATACGAAAAATTTCTAAAAAATTTCGCGCTGCCATAGATTAAAAACTCATAACTGACAAAAAATATTTCTCATACAAACTCATCCACAGTTGGAACCTTGTAATACCATTCAAAACAAATGTTTTTTTTGTGATGATACGAGGTTTCAGTTTAAATTGACAACTCGTATTGTCGCAAAGAATAACAGTTTAGAGTTTCAAGGCGATAGGTGAGGGCAGCAAACCCCGCCCACCGCCCGAGCAGTTATAACGACGAGGGTCGTCTTGTCTGCCCGGGATGTCGTGCTACGACAACCCTGCGCGTACCAGAAGGGTAGAACGCGCAGGGGGTGAAATAGGGTAAACCACCCCCCCGTACCGCCCCGAGAACCCATTTATTTATAATAATAAAAGAATTTACAAAGTAAAAATTTACAAAAATAATACTAAATTTACCATATTCACAAAATAAAAAAAAATAAAACAACAAATAACAAATTTAGGGCCGGTAAGTGGGGTAGAGGACGCTCCAGAAACGATGATGGTGGAGGCGCACGGTCCGTTGGCAGGTCTCGGAGCAGCCACGGGGGGGAGGAATCCCTGGATCCTGCAAAGAACGAAACGCCCTTCGGGGCGGTAAAGAGACGGACACAAAGACGGGCACTTCGGGCTGGAAGTAGCCGCCGAATCACGCCACCAAGGAAGAGGGTACCCCCTGGGGGGTATCCCGAGGCCTCATGCTTTCCCAAGAAGCCACCCAGTGCTCCACAAGCTCGCCAAACGACTGGAAGCAGCTCCTACAACTGACCAGATCCGGGTACCAAATCGGAGAGCGCCCAACGCACGCGCCCACTGCATCCATCAATTTCTCCCGTGCAGCCGCTAGAATTGGGCAAGACCAAATTACGTGTTCCGCAGTTTGGCGACCATACCCACAGGCGCATCGGGGGTCATCGGCAAGTCCAAAGTCAAATAGTTTGGCTCTGAACTCTCCGTGGCCCCCAACCAGCTGCGTGGTATGGTGGTCGAACCTCAGAAACGAATTTGCCATCCGCACTGCGACGGACGGGAAAAAGCAATGGGTGAGGCGGCCCGTACCCCCGGCGTCCCATCTAGCCTGCCAGACACGCAAGGACTCCACCCGAATCAGGCGGGCAAACTCCCCAGCTCGGTGCGCCACCGGGTCGATCGACAGGCCATGAAGGACTACCGGCTCGCCCCGGCGGTACCGCGACAACGCCGCACGCTCCAGAATCTCCAGGTCAATCGGCAGAACGCCAGCGATGACGGGTAACGCAAGAGTGGACGTCGTTCTGTACGCCCCGGTCAGGGCCACGAGAGGGATGCGCTGTCCGCGCAGCAGCGCGACACGCGTCGCCGCAAAGAATAACAGTGAGCAACCATATTTATTTACCATGGTGCAGTTATGAGGTGTCAATTCAGTTGACAGCTTGTATTGTCACACACAAATCACTCGGCGGCCTAATTGTTTATAATTTTGTTAGTTACAAGTCCATTGGTGCCTTGTTTAATTTTTGTTATTGGGGTTTACTCATTATAATATGCAACAACACAGCTTATTAAGTGTGCATGAGTACATCAGGCATTGAAAATTACTACAGTGAGGCAGTATAATTGTCAACACCACATGGTGGAATTCACAAAAGAGGTTAGTTTTTTATTGCATTGTGTATTTTTGTTGAATACTTGAAAATAATGAAAATTATACTTGTCTACGTTATTTAGTTACCACCCAGTAGCATCTACACATTCTTTACCACCAAGTAATTTTGTTCACTTTCTTTTCAGCGATAACTTGGGAGAGACTTACCTACTACAATATTACCTACTACCTGGTACTAATAATAATGGAAGAGAACAGCTTCAATAGCAGTGACGATGAACCACTCTCAAAACAGTATGAAATAAAAGACTATGTGATATTCAACGGTACTTTAATACCCGTTGTTCATCCATGCGCTTCTGCAGTACAATTTGACATAAATCCGGAAAGTCAGAGAGGAATCTGCAATGCCGAGATTCTACTGCCTCAACAATTGGAGAATGCTTGCGAATATCAACTAGATAGTGACGTGACTCCACTACTTCAATCTTCTGTCCTGAATGCCGACCTCGCACTACCAAATGCACTTGAATGTCAACCAAGTTCTGACCGCAATCCGCAATATCAAGTTGCTGTCCTGAACGACGACCTAGCACTGCCAAGTGCACCTGAATGTCAACCAAGTTCTGACAGCAATCCACAATATCAAGTTCCTATTCTCGATCCTGAACGTCTTCTGCTAAATACTCCTGAATATCAACTGGATTCTGAATGTAACCTACTACCTCAAGATGCTCTCTTCGATGACAAACATTCACTGCTAAATACTCCTGAAAATCAACTGGGTTCTGAATGCCATCTACTACCTCAAACGGCTCTCTGCAATCCCGAACATTTACTTCTAAATGTTCCTGAAAATCAAACACATTCTGAGTGCAATCTACCACCTCAAGCTGCTGTATTCGATGCTGAACTTCCGTTGCAAAATGATCCTGAATATCAAACAAATTCTCTAGGACAGAAGAAAACAAAAAAAGAAAAGGTTTAGCTGACCCAATTGAGTGGAAAAGTACTAAAAATAAAAGGCTTAGAGAAACAGGTAAACCATACTTGGGATGGAAAGAAATGACGGTTCCTGTAACACAAATGATGTACAAAGACCTTCAAAAGCCATAGGTCCTACTTGTACTTCACAAACCTGCCAGAATTCCAAATTAAGAAAATGTAATAAGATAAGTGAAGATCAACGAAAAGAGATTTTTGATTTATATTGGGCATTGACCTGGCCTGAAAAAAAAATGTTTGTCATCAATCTGATTGACAGGTCAAAGCCAAAGAGGACGGCTAAACCTACTGAAGAAAACAGAAGATCACTGTCTTTACATTATCATTTAAAGGTAAATGAAGAAAAACTACCTGTCTGTAAAAATATGTTTCAAAACACTTTAGCTATTGGAGAATGGACTATACAAAACTGGATTAAGAAATCTACAAATGGTATGACTATACCTTTGACGGATGCTGAAAAGGAAAGGAAACAGAGAGGCCAAGACCAAGCATATTATGCTTGGTTCGTTTGTGGAATTCTAAGTTTTTCACCAAACAAATGGCACTTTGGTTGTCGATTTGTAGTAGTAATGGATCAGTAACAGGTTCAAAGATGTCCTCTAACATGCGTCTGATCCTCCTTTGCTGCTAGCGTCGCTGCCATATACTCAGCCTCAGTCGTTGAAACTGCAACAGAATGTTGACGTTGACTGCTTCGTCACTGGTCCACCATTCATCATAAATACTTATCCTGACGTTATAACTCGAGAACGACTGGACAGATTTTCATGGTTTTTAATTTGTTGTATTTGTCTACGTCCCGAATAGCAGAACAACTATTAAAAACATTGGAAAATTGACGAAAAAATAAAATAAAAGAAAAATATATACGTGTGGCACTCGGGGACTGCCGCGGTAAAGCTATTGCATAGCATTTTTAACAACTTATGCAATTATCATTATTTATTTATTTTATTTATTTTATTTTTTCTGATTTCAGATAACTGCGCTCTATCGAAAAACGTTGAATAATTTAAACGTCTTCCGATAGAGCGCCGCGCACTAATTTTTTATTCGTCAAAGCAAAAAAACCGGATTATTCGAAAAAAATCGTAGATAAAAAGATAGATAATTAAGTTATCTTCAAAATGGTGCAAGTTTCATAATAATACGCCAGATAGTATTTGCGTAGTAGTCGTTTTTGTGTTCGGTTAGACCTAATTTCACAAATTAATTACACTATGTAATATAAACAAAATCTAAAATATTCAAAGCTAAAAATATTAGGAAAATGTTCTTGTTTAACATATATTTTTTTCGAATCGTAAGCATTACTCGTTTAGACGTAATTATCAGTTTAAAATCATTAATTTTCGTTAAGAAATTTCTTCATTCGGTCGCCGCGCTGGGCTAGGCCCGCGATAAAAGCTATGCAATAGCTTAAAAACATTTTCCCACACAAAATGTTCATGGGTTTCGTAACTGTCAAACATTTAATGTTCATCCGGTCGATACGGTAAACTCTCCCCTCAAATTAAAGAACGTATTTAAAAAAAGGTTTCGAATCCACAATATTTTTGGATAATGGCGTATTTTAGATTTTAAAAATGTAGAATAATGTCAGTAATGAAAAAGGATTGACATATATATTGGTTGTCGAATATTTTATGCGTGCGTCCAGAAATTTATTTTGTATAAACTAAGGAAAATATATCTAGCTACTTAAAAATACAACAGACCTAATTTAACCTTTGTCTGACGAGGTGATTTTTCGTAACTTAACTGACGTGGTTAGGTCCAGCAGACTCCAATAATATTTTATTATTATTTGTTTAACTATTTCAAATTGTAGTTATATATTTTATTAATCCTGTTTATGGTTTACCACTAAATGACTTTTGCAAAGGAAAACCCCTCTCAAGTTTTAATTTAATATTTTTAAAAAATATCTTAGTAAACATGCCAAATATAAAAGTATTTTATGAGGGGTGCAGTAATTTTTTTTTTATAAATTTGGGAATATTATTTTCTAAAAAAAAATTATATTTTCATTAAATATAAGAGTATTTCTATGTGATCAATATAAAAACTCCAGAGAAAATTTAAAAAATCGAAAAATGTAGTCATTTGAATTTATTTTTCTATAATATTTTTGTATCTGATTACAGAATCTAAAATCTAATTGAAAGTATGTATGTATAGTTAAAAAAACACTTTAATAATGAATGAATTATATATATTTTATTTCTGTATTAATTTACATTCATTGTGCATTCAGTACATATGTATATTTTTTGAACATCCCAGGCAAATTGGTTTGTGACACTCACAGCATGCGAACCTAGTTTTTCCTTTAAGTCGGCTAGGGCAGATGACACAGTACTTCTTGGAATTACTTGGATCCTCGTATACTCTAGGTGGTGCTGGAGGTAGATCTTTTCCAAAAATTCTACTTATGGTCATTTTCAATTCGCGTGGCAGTCTGTCGTTATACACACGAAGTTTTAGTTGTGGCAGTACCAACGTTCTAGCCAAGCTTTTCAAAAAGTTACCTCTTGATATGTTTTCAGGATTCAATGAGCTTTGATACAGAACTTAAGCGTTCACACCACTTATATCTAAAGTTCGATAAAAAAATGTCATTGGTCATCGTCGCGTTCTGCGACTACAGGTATAGTTTGAGCATTTCTTGTCGACATCGTCAACGCCTCTTTTTGTGTTATTGTAGTCTGCGATCATCAGGGGTTTGCCGGTTAGTGGATCAGTATTTGAGCTATGGTGCATTGGTGATATCATAATGATGGCTTTGTTTGGCTTTGTAACATGAGAAAGCATGGTGAAATCTTTCGTGAATCCATTCAACGACGTACCAACTTCTCGTGTCTTCGATGGTTGAAACTCTAACGGTATATCTCTTTTAGTTTTTTTCGTCGTTCCTAGATAAGTGATTTATTTTTCCTTTAGCCTATTCATCAATTCTATAGAGCTAAACCAATTGTCAGCTGTGATATTTCTTTGTATAAATTATATTTGCGATAAATTAAAAAATAGCAATACGTATACTGACAGCGAAATAACATAACTACTGAGGTGGAGTCTGATAGGATCTATGGAAAAGTTATCATTATTGACTGACCTTATGTCTATAAAGTTATCAACTGACCTTAGGTCTGACAGACTCCGCTCGCTCTCTCTGGAGCACAGTGTCGACGTCACAGTGGTGCAGACGCTACTGGCCGGAGCGGGAGGGTGAGTTGCGAAGCTAGCGAGCGAGACAGAATGATCAAAACGCGCGTTCAAGAAATACAGGCATATACACAGGCGCGGAGTCTGAGAGACTCCCACCACGTTATTAAAGGTTAAAAAAAAAACGTCAAATCGATTGGTCTCACTAAATCATTCCAGATTATTCTGTCAATCCAGTCAGAGTCAGTATATTATATAAATATTTACGTCGCGAAAGTGTAGTTTATTTGATAATTGTTGTCTGATTTGTTTTGATGTGTGAGTATTATTATTAAAAATGGCCGCGACCAAAAAGATCTAATCTTTCCCAACGGAGCCGTAATGCAATAAGGCTACGGAACATTGCGAACTGATGAAGAACGTCAAATTGCACGAGAAGAGCGCCGCGTTGGTGTGGCACGAAATAGGGCCTTACTTCGTGCTTCTCAAACACAAGAGCAAAGAAAGGCAGCCCGTGAAACGGCCAGCTTAGAAATGAGTCATCGTAGAGCTAATCGCATAAATCAACAACGAGATAGTATTCGAAGTGCAAGAAGAAATACTTCAAGTGTTGATTTGAATCGTGCAGCGTTTCTATACGATCGAAACGATGCGAGCTGTAGTCAATTGTGCAATCGCGATTGCACAATTGACTACAGCTCGCATCGTTTCGTTTGCATTGGTCTAATAGACGTAGTTTGCGAGCATTGTGCGGCATTAAAGTTTGCTGAAAAAACGCATGGATTGTGCTGCCTTAATGGCAAAGTGAAATTGCCATTATTGGTTCCGCCACCAGAGCCATTGCATTCCTTGCTTCGTGGCGAAACACCAGAGTCACGACATTTTCTAGCGAATATTCAATAATACAATGGCTGTTTTCAAATGATACATTTGGAGCGGAAATGCCAGAAGAACACGGATTTAATCCAACATTCAAGGTAATTTATGTTGGAAAATAAATGTTCTTTTTCTACTACGATAAAAAAATTGCTAAAATGTAGTTCGTTAAGTATCTGTATTTGTCTCTAAAAAAAGTAATAGTATAATTAAACATGAGATTTACTGACTTTGCTCTCGACCTACAGATTCAAGGCCAGATTCACCATCGAATTGGATCATTTCAACATTTTGAAGATGCAAAATATAAATTCTTACAAATATACTTCATAGGCAATATGGAGGAGCAACTTGATCGGCGTCAAGAGATCAACACAGCATAAGAGGCAAAGCTTCTGAAGAGCGTACAAAATTTTTACCTACTTTGTTAGGGTTGGCACAGAAGAATAAAATTAAATAAACTAAACATTTTATTATGCACAATTTTAAAAAGTCTGCTTTAGTTACACTATCTAATTACGATATACCAAAACGATTTTTGCACCACCGGGTTGAGTTATCTTTCGATGTTAATGGAATTACTGCAGTATAGGGACCTTTCTCAAAAATCGAAAAAATAATGAAATACTACTAGATTCGATCATTGTAATGCTAAATGTGAAAGAAAAAAGCTTTAACAAATTAACAACCAAATTTAGTTTAAAGTTTTTAAACAAATAAACAAACCAAAAAAAAAGTTTTTTTAAACTCAGTTTTTAAGACTGTCTTAAAAAACTAATCTAACCTACCGTCAAATAGGTGTTTATGTATTATTAAAAATAACTAACAACCTACCGAAATGTATGGGTTTGACCCTTTTTTGAATGCCTATATCTCGCTGTTTTATTGAAACCGAATAAAGATTATTACAGATTCGGAACCAGCGTGGTCAATATAGTCGAGTGATGTTACAAAATCAATAATGTAAAATAGGTTCCTTTAATGCATTAATACCTAATTACTAATAGGTATATCTTTCCACCACATAAAAAAAACGGTTGTGTCACCCCAAGACTTTCCTGGAAAGTAGCCAGGAACTTAATTATTCTGAATAATAATTTGATAAATTATACTAACCCCCCCAACCTAGCGCCATGCTCCTGATGGCGCTATGCAACTTCACCCCCCCCCCCGCGATTATGATGATGATGATGATGAAATCGAAATCAAAATCGAAATCGAAATAAAAATCGAAATCTAAAACGAAATCGAAATCGAAAACTATTGAAAATGAAATCGAAACTCGTATACAAAATTTTGGGTCTCTGCTGTTGACCGTTGAGGAGTTCCCTCATCGGGAGCCATCCCAGGGTACATCAGCCATGTCATAATGGAACTTGGAAGGGGCTATCATAATTGAATGCATATACAAAAATTTTGGGTCTCTGCTGTTGACCGTTGAGAAGTTCCCTTATCGGGAGCAAACCCAGTGTTCATCAGCCATGTCATGGTGGAGCATGGAAGGGCTATCGTAATTATATACGTATACAAAATTTTGGGTCTCTGCTGTTGACCGTTGAGGAGTTCCCTCATCGGAAGCCAACCCAGGGTACGTCAGCGATGTCATGGTGAAACTTGTAAGGGGCTATCATAATTGAATGCGCATACAAAATTTTGGGTCTCTGCTGTTGACCGTTGAGGAGTTCCCTCATCGGGAGCCAACCTAGGGTACATCAGCCATGTCAAAATGGAACTTGGAAGGGGCTATCATAATTGAATGCGTATACGAAATTTTGGGTCTCTGCTGTTGACCGTTGAGGAGATCCCTCATCGGAAGCCAACCCAGGGTACGTCAGCGATGTCATGGTGAAACTAGGGGCTATCATAATTGAATGCGTATACAAAATTTTGGGTCTCTGCTGTTGATCGTTGAGGAGTTCCCTCATCGGGAGCCAACCCAGGGTACATCAGCGATGTCATGGTAGAACTTGGAAGGGGCTATCATAATTTAATGCGTATACAGCATTTTGGGTCTCTGCTAATGACTGTTGAGGAGTTCCCTCATCGGGGTCCAACCCAGGGTGGATGGATTTCAACCATAATCTTTTCATCTCATACCATGATGACCAACTGATACCTGCATGCCGAATTTCAGCTCAATCGGATGAAACGTTTCGGCGCTATCGTCGGAGAATACACACAGCCAGACACACAGAAGTGCGTCCACAATACTTTCCTTGATAGGAAAGTAATAATAAATTATAATCTATTTATTTACTGTACTTACCTAACGAAATCTTTGGGGTAATTGAAAAATGATATGTTTTTAATAATTCTAGAATCGTTCAAACACACTTTACTGTAAACCATATTTACACTTGTTTATGTTAAAACACTTATTGAATGAAACGTAAGGAGAAAAATAAACAACACGTGAGATGTGTACGTCCGCCGCGGCTGGGGGACCTGAGCTTTGTCAACCGGCGAAGCCAATATAGATCGGTTTCTCCGCGTACGTACGAAGCCGCCGGTTGACATACACGCACACGTCTCAAGCTTGTAGTAGTGCACCTATCAAATCGCGGTTGTATGAAGCTTTGTCTCTGTTCCGTGTCGTGTGGTGTTCCTGTCGACGAATCGAGCGGATTGATTTCATTTCCTCCGATATTTTGCAATTTCATCACATCGAAAGACGAGCTCATCAGCAAAGTATTCCCGAACATCATTGCTAACCACAAAATAAGCGAGCGAGTAATTTTAGCGGCTAAGAATAAAGATGTGATTGACTTTATAATTCAGAATCAAATCGTTGGTACTCTGCATTCATTCAAATCTATTGACTGTGTAACAAACAAAGATGAAGCCACTAATTATCCAACTAAATTTTTAAACTCCTTGGATGTGCCTGGTTTACCACCGCACATTTACAACTAAAGACGGGCTCGGTAGTCATCATGCTTCGAAATCTAAATCAACCAAAACTATCCAATGGAACGAGCTTGGTGATAAAAAACTGATGAGTAATGTGATTCACGCGACGATACTCAAAGTAAAATTTAAAGATAAGTTAGTTCTCATTCCGAGGATTCCAATGATCCCAACGGATATGCCATTTGAGTTTAGACGAATTTAGTTTCCGATTCGTCTTGCCTTCGCCATAACAATTAACAAATCACAAGGCCAATCCTTGACTGTTTATGGTATCAACTTAGAAAATCCATGTTTTTCTCATGGTCAGTTGTACGTGGCATGTTCACGCTCCGCTTTATTTGGTTTTGCGCCTGATAAAAAAAAACAAAAAATGTCGTATATCACAAGGTGCTTCAATGAAGTGAATTAAACCGAGTGCATCCCATGCTGCACAATATGTACATAGTATAGCCTTAAAGTTATAGCCCACCGTGTTTTGAAGAAACCCGGCAGAATCACCAAAACCAAAAAAGAATTTATTAAATGGACGCCACCTGTCTTTTATAGGAAAAGACGGAAACTAATTTAAAAGAAAAATAGTACCAAAAAAAAAATACAACAAAAAATTACAACAAAAAAAACTATATCAGATACCCTAAAAAAAACAATCTCAGAGTGTGGCTACGTTGGTTTTCATTGGATTTGCCCCACATAAAATCCCTTTTCCCACAGAAAAATCCAAAAAGAAACACGCATATAGTATAAAAAGGTCACGTTTAATACGCCCGAAGGCACACTTCACTTCAACTCGCCGAACGTTAACGTGTTCCGCCACACATTGGGGGGTTAATTTCCTTCCAATGTAGGCAAAAAATCCAGGTGAAATTGAAGGTTGAGGTTAAGCACTCACATTCCGTGATAATTTACTTCACCTCAGCAGCAACTACAAGCAAAAACAGAGGTCAAACAAAGGTGCCACTAGCTGAAGCAAACGAAAGAAATCTGTGAAAATCACACCCATCCGCTTCCGAAAATATCCCCAAATGAAAGAAAAATGCTTACCAGAATTCAAATAAACAGCCTACATTAAAAAAAACTCATTCAACTTGTAAACATTTTTTTTAAAAAACGGCTGGCTAAACGCCGCGCCGCCTTCACTGCCTCCCACCTTGAAATTTTGACAGCTGCTTTGTCGCCCATAAAGGATAGGGTTAGACCAGTATCGCCGCTATTAAACCAAAGAGCGACTCCTGGCAATATCGAATGATAACTGCGCAGCTCTATCTGTCAAAATTTGACATTTACGAAAAATCGCGAACATGGTATAAACAATTGTCAAAATATGGGAGGGATGCCCGAAAACAGCGAAAAACCACCAGGAAACATAAAACACACGGGGGAAACATAAAAAAACAGGTTCGGCGAAACATAACCTGCAACCAGGCGCGAAAACAAAACAACAAAATATGCGGTTTTTGTTACAGCCTCCCTCCGAAAAAGAAATCGGAAGAGCTAACGAACGATTTCAAACGAATCGTTCCGATTCAATTTCTCCTACTATAGGATAACAAAAACGCCACAGTATATACTATCAAGCAATAACGAAAACTCCTTTTTTAATCACTTGATAAAAGAACTCTCCCTCTCGTAGGGAGGAAACGACCCAATTGGGGCATACAAAAAATACTAAAACAAAAAAACAACTTCTCCCCGTTAACTATGGGTGAAAACCTGATAGGTAAGTTACTGCAGAGGTCAACTGCCATTTTAACTCTCTCTACTAGACCATAGAGAAAAAAACAAAACTACTATATCATAAAAAAAATACAACTTCTCATGGACGCACAAGGCCCATGTAACAAAAACAAAAATCAATTACCGGTGTCCTAACCTCCGTAACACAACCAACTCTACTCACTGAAGGAGCACCGAACAACTTCCAGCAATCAAGAAAAAAACTTGTTGTGGACAAAAAAAAACCATGACTCGTCGGTTAGACCTCGACAGGGTAAGTACCTCCTAGGGAATGTAAATACTGTCCATCACTACCTTGCATACCATCTCCTTGCATACTTCCCTCTCACGATACCTATTCAAACCACAGTGGTGCTAGTCAAGATTGCTAGCACGACTGATCACAAACACAATGATTTCAGTGATAGTAACCACTCGGTACCACACCTTTTTAAAAGACAAAATATTGGAGTCGACTAGTCTGACTCATTATGAAAACTTTTCAGATGGATGTTAACGAGAAAAAAATCAGTAATAACACAAAACTATTTAGAGCATTGAGGATTTAATTTGAAATCCTTAATATGCCAGGAGCCAATATTCTTTCCCTGAGCATTCAGCAACTCATACACTAAAGCAGAATGTTTCTTAACTATCTGGCATTTTTCATACCGTGGGGCAAATTTGGAAATAAAATAGTTTCCCGCATTGCTCAGGAAATATGTTTTCCTATAAACTGTATCGCCCACTTCAAATTCCGCAGGACGGTGATTACGGTCATAGTAAATCTTGTTGTGAGCATGCGAATTTACTAATTTCTTCCTCACGGTATGGAAAACGCCATCTGAATGGTAGAAAGATGGAGGTCCCAGGAGCGATGGTCATTTTTTACAGATAAAGCCAACGCAGTGACAACTCCACGGGTCTACCTCTCAGTCGGATTGACCTGAGGACAATATTTCGTGTTCAAGTAAACCTTGGGAATCCGATATTTAGACATTAAATCTGTAAACTTCTTGCCAATGAATTGTTTTCCATTGTTGGAAATAACATACTGCGGAACCCTAAAACGCAAAAAGACATTATGCTCCATTATGTTATTAACGATTTTGCTAGTAGCCCTCTTCAGAGGGAAAAGCAAACAGTATTTACTGAAGCAACACGTGACAACTAGAATATGAATATTCCGATCTCTCGTCATCGGATAAGGTCCCAATAAATCGACCGAGACCATCTGGAATGGATAAACACAGGACTTAGGATTGCCTGACTGACCCAAAGGAGAATTGTTCGAATGCTTATATTGCTGGCAAGTCTCACAATTGGAAACGAATTTCACAATATCCCTGTGCAAATTTGGCCAAAAGTAGCGTAAACAGAGGCGACGATAGGTTTTGAAAACCCCAAAATAAATGGACAGATCGGACGCATGATTCTCCTGTATGAGCTTTTCTCGGAGAGGTAACGGTACCACTAATTTCCAGTCATAACCACTGGTGAGTTGGTACTTTCCCTTAGAGTATCGATACAATTCAGTGTCCTTGATCTGGTAATTGGAGTAAGCGACAGGATTATTTAATACCGCGTTGAACAAATCGTTGTACCAGGGATTTGAGACCACAGAAACAGACGAAATCGGGAGCAAGCGCGATAGCGCATCAGGAACGACATTTTCGACGCCTTTCTTGTGGATGATCTCAAAGTCAAAAGCGGACAGCCGGATACCCCATCTGGCCAGGGGGCCTGTTGGGTTTTTAAGGCTCAAAAACCAACGCAAACTAGCATGATCCGTAAAGATTTTAACTCTGGGACCGCCCTCCAAGTAGGCGCGAAAATGCTCGATAGCATGAATCACGCTTAGGGCATCCCGTTCGGTAGCAGAGTAACGCGTTTCAGCGGGTAGGAGAGTCCTACTCGTGAAAGCGATGGGATGTTCTACGCTATCCACTGTCTGGGTAAGTACACCACCTAAACCGTACAACGATGCGTCACAATGTAAAGCAAACGGCTTTAAATAGTCCGGACAAGCTAAGATCGGACTTGAAATCAAGGCGCATTTCAATTTTTGAAAGGCCTCTTCCTCCTCCGGTGTCCACGCAAACGCGGGAGCACCTTTGCGGGTACTAGTCAACCGGGAAAGAGGAGCAGCAACACTGGAAAAATTACGAATAAAACGCCGGTACCAACCGGCCATTCCATGGAAACTCTTTACCATTTTAGGCGAATTAGGAGTCGGAAAGGCTAAGATACATTTTAACTTTTCGGGATCTGTATGTAGGCCATGGGAATCAACAACATACCCCAGATACTTTAATTCTTGCCGGAAAAACTGGCATTTCTTAAATTTTATGGAGAGATTTGCATAAATGAGACGATCTAGGACTCTGTTTAAGAGAGAAATATGTTCTTCAAAGGTCGACGAGACCATTACAATGTCATCTAGGTAGCAAAACACATTATTATCAAACGACGGGTCAAACAATTGGTCAGCCAGGCGCTGCATGCACGCCGGCGAGTTACGCATGCCGAAGGGACTTCGTTGCATTTGAAAGAAACCTCGTCCAGGAACTGTAAAACTGCACTTCTCTTGTGATGCAGGATCCAAGGGAATTTGCCAAAAGGCAGCCGATAAGTCAATGGATGATAAATAGTTAGCGTCTCGCAAACTGTCCAGGATGGTAGTTATTCTTGGGAGAGGATACGATATAAGACCTAGACCTCTGACGTCCGTAGAAATTTTCTCAAAACTTTCAATCATCTTGTTAGCTAACGACTGTTGGTTCTCCGTCAAGGAAGCGAAAGGATGCAAAGCCCTCACTTCGCTGACATGGTGCCAACTGACATCAATAGATTCCAATCGAACATATTTTAAGATTTCGGGTACCAAATCAAATTCACGGACAAAATCCATACCTAAAATCAGAGAAGTTCCAATATCCGGAGCTACCACAGCTCAGATCACCTGACAGCGATTATTGAACTTAAGGGCAACGAAATATAACCAATCGTCCGTACTGTACTCGAATTATCTGTGCAGATTAGATCTCACCTAACGTTAGCGACTCCGACATTAATATTGTAATGGACGGTGAAATACTAAAGTTTGTAAATTCTACAAAATTTCTAGGAATTACAATAGACAATAAACTTCAATGGGGTCCTCATATTGAATTATTAGCTGGAAGACTTCGCTCGGCAGCATTTGCGGTACGTCAAATAAGGCAACTAACTGATGAAGCTACTGCCAGAACTATCTATTTCAGCGACTTCCACGGTTAATGTCGTATGGGATTTTGCTCTGGGGCCACGCAGCCGATATGCAAACGATATTTACTTTGCAGAAAAGAGCCATACGATCCATTTATTGTTTAAACTCCCGAGCATCGCTAAAAGAGAAATTAAAGAGATCAGTATTCTGACGGTTTATTCGCGATAACATAATGTATGTTCGTAAAAACTTGCACAGGTTCCGTAGGTTGATAACATTCAAAAATAAACTAGCCATTGGGGGCTCTAGGTTAGCTAAAGTGAGTAAATCTTTCATTGGAGACGGTGTTCGCTTTTATAACACTTTGCCTGAGGAACGAACCCTTTTACCAGACACTAAATTTAGAAAAATTGTTAAAGATACTTTGTGCTCTAAAGGCTATTATAAAATTGAAGAATTTTTAAGCGATACATTGGTCTGGTCAAGTCGTTTTTATGTAACATAGCTATGAAAACCATTTGTTAAGTGTTATTATTATTATTATTATTACTATTACGTAAAGCCGTTGATTATATAGTGTAGTAATCAATGGTAAAGCCTACAAGCAAGGCATAAATGTCTAGAAATATAAGACTTTCGGAAAGTACTGTAAGTCTACTTCGAATAAAAATCTATCTATTTATCTATCTATATATTATCTCCAGCTGTACGGCCTCTGACCGTGGCCACGACAATTTCTGGAAATAGCTCAACACCGTGGTGACAAAAATGTGGAGCGGCTCATCCGGCCTCTGGAACCTGGCACGTACCTGCCTCATCAAGTAGCGGTCGTAGTTCGTACTACCAAAATTATTCCGCAGTTCACTTGCGAGCTGGGACCAGTTCTCAATTTGAGAAGCCCGGGTGCGATACCACACGAGCGCATGATTTGTGAAAAGCTCACAAACAGATTTTAATAAACGCGCGTCAGAAATGTTTCGCGCCAACCTATTCTCTTCGAGTCGTTCCAAAAATTCAACGACATAAGTCTTGCCGTCGTACACAAAACCTAAGCACAAAAGCTTTAAAACCCGTTCCATTGCAAAATGACCTGCTAACTCGGACCGGATTGCCAACAAATTGTTCCGGCACGGAACCAGAATCACCAGAACTGGAGGTCGAAGTTACCGTCGAAACCATTTTGAAAATTTAGACAGGAAGAAAAAAAATATATATTTTTTTACACAAAAATTAAACCCCAAAAAAAAAATAACAAGGAACGAACTGACCCCTTTTACTGCTTGTGGCACCTCTGTTTATTTATGTTGTTTACCTCCACTAGGATTATTGCCTTCACATCTGGAAATATAACAACAAAAAAAATATATATTAACAATCATATAAATAATAAAAACGGCAAGTGAACAACTTTTTCGCGGAAACCGCCTTAGATTTATAATGTTACAAAAAACTGCTGCAAAGCAACGCCAAGTATACAATATTAATTAATATATTGCCTCTAAATCTTGAACTCTGACAAAAAATATATAGTAAAACGGCAAGTAAGTAAATAATCCTTCTTCGCGGTAACCGCTTTAAATTATTAAAAAAATTAATGCCGCTAATGACAAAAAAACAAAAAGACTGCGTGTACAATCCTCTTTCGCGGTAACCGCTATGATTAAAAATTACATTAAAATAAAAAAATGCTTCTATTTTTTTGTACAATTTTTAAACAATGTAAAAAAAACGTGCCTCAATAGCTGAGGAAAAGAATTTCCTGAAAACCAAAATACAATTTATAGGCCCCACGTTGGGCGCCACTTTAAACCGTAAAGTTATAGGCCACCGTGTTTTGAAGAAACCCGGCAGAATCACCAAAACCAAAAAAGAATTTATTAAATGGACGCGACCTGTCTTTTATAGGAAAAGACGGACACTAATTTAAAAGAAAAATAATACCAAAAAAAAAATACAACAAAATATAACAACAAAAAAACTATATCAGAAACCCAAAAAAAATCAATTTCAGAGTGTAGGCTACGTTAGTTTTCATTGGATTTGACCCACAGAAAATACTTCTTCCCCCAGAAAAACCCAAAAAGAAACACGCATATATAAAAAGTTCACGTTTAATAAGCCCGAAGGCACACTTCACTCTAACTCGCCGAACGCTAACGTGTTCCGCCACAGATTGGGGAGGGGGGGGGGGGGGTAATTTCCTTTCAATGTAGGCAAAAAATCCAGGTGAAATTTAAGGTTGAGGTTAAGCCCTCAGATTCCGTGATAATTTACTTCACCTCAGCAGCAATTACAAGCAAAAACAGAGGTCAAACAAAGGTGCCACTAGCTGAAGCAAACGAAAGAAATCTATGAAAATCACACCCATCCGCTTCCGAAAATATCCCCAAATGAAAGAAAAATGCTTACCAGAATTCAAATAAACAGCCTACATTTAAAAAAACTCCTTCAACTCGGCATTAAAACATTTAAAAAAAACGACTGGCTAAACGCCTCCTTCACTGCCTCCCACCTTGAAATTTTGACAGCTGCTTTGTCGCCCATAAAGGGTAGGGTTAGACCAGTATCGCCGCTATTAAACCAAAGAGCGACTCCTGGCAATATCGAATGATAACTGCGCAGCTCTATCTGTCAAAATTTGACATTTACGAATATTCGCGAACATGGTATAAACAATTGTCAAAATATGGGAGGAATGCCCGAAAACAGCGAAAAACCACCAGGAAACATAAATCATACGGGGACAACATGAAAAAACAGGTTCGCCGAAACATAACCTGCAACCAGGCGCGAAAACAAAACAACAAAATATGCGGTTTTTGTTACAATAGTTTAATGCAATCATGTCTTGCCGACACTCGATTGATATACTTAATTTTTTAATCGAAATTCAAATCCTAAAAGGGTCATAAAGAAAAAAAAACGATTCCTATAATCGGTTTAGCTATAAACGTGAAAGTCAGGGGAAATAATCTAATATTAAAATAATGAGATACGTATATAATGGAAGTTTTTCATAAGTTAACTCAAGAAGGGAATAATCGGGAGTACAAAGGGAAAAATATAAAATGTGGCTTTACCGTTTTCATATTATATCGAAATATCAGATCGGTTTTAACTGTTAAATATTTCACATACAAATACCTAGAAATCGTATTGAAGATTTCTTCCCAAACAACTCCTAAAGGAAGTAATTGGGGGAATAGGGGAAAATCTATCCATATAAGCTAGAAAAACATATTTCAGAGAGAAAAGGGGTCTTTTAAATTCAGTAATAGGCATTTAGAGATTCTTGAAAATTCAATCCCTAAGAGGGTGAAAAAGGGAAAAACAATACCCGATTTTACCATGTACCGATAAGTCCCAGGCGACTAGTATTTACATAGGACTTAGGCTTTTTAGTAAATTGCCTATTTATTTAAAAACGATTAAAAACATTCATATTTTCAAGAGATCCATCCGGGTGTACTTGCTTAAAATCAACATGTATTCGCATAACGACATTTTAAAATACGTTTAAAAAAAACATCGTAATTACAAATGTAATTTATTGTACTATTTTTTAATCTCAATAATATTATAGACTTTTTTATATTTGGAATAATGTTGGTGAAATCGACTGATTTTCATTCGTTGAATTAAAGTAACTAATTTAAGTATAATTAAATATATACGGTCATTGCTACACAATCGTGAAGTTGTAATGAAAATAAATAAATAATAAACAAGAGCAATAATTAAAAAAAAAAAAACTCGACTGCCCTTACAAAAAGTGAACTGTTGGCTCTCGAAAGCACGTTTTGTAAGAGAATAAATCTCGCCCTGCGCCCTGCAGCAAGTATCTCGAATCGATCGCGCGCCGCTGCGCCGCCGCCGCACCGTAGTCGGTTGCCCTCGGTGCTCAAGTAATAAAAAGGATTTTTAATGTATTATTTGTGGTTTGTTTATTTATCCGAAATTTCTTCATAAGACTTTTTACTTGATACTAAAACCGATATATTTACCCCAGTTTATTGACATTTGGACATTAAGATAATTATTTATTTGACATTTAATGCCCTATGACACTCGGGATTATATAAAGATTCTAAAAATACCACATACAGGTACCTACTTCTAAATCAGTTTAAGAGTATAGAAGTTACGGGGGAATAAAGAAACGGAAAACATACGCACTAAACACACTCCTTTATTGGGGCAGTCGTGTAAATAATTTCTAAGAACCAAAACGGTTATTAATAAATAGTTAATATTTTGTGTAGAGTAATAATTGAACCCTTTGTATAATTTATTTTGCTAAATTAATATTCCAAATACTTTTCTTTGTACTCGACCTTCCGAGTTTATTCTTGACGGCCGCGAAGAGGAAGAACAAAAAAAACTTAACTGCCAAACGATGGCTCTCTTTTACGTCAACGCATAACACGGCGATTTACATTGAAGACGCGGCTTTCTCTTTATATAAGAGCAAGGGGTCGCGGCACGTACCCTATGACACTCGGGATGACATAACGATTCTAACATTACCCACACTTCTAAATCGATTTAAAATATACTTTTTTTTATCCACAAGGCATATGCCTTTTCGTGGAACCCGCCTTGTTGCCTATTGGCACCATCTTCTAGGTGGGCATTTGTAGCATCATGCAGTCAAACACTCAGGCGGCCACCCATCCCAGTATTGACCCCACCCGCCGCTGCTTAACTTCAGTAACAACGAGGAGAACCGGTGTCAACGGGGCTACGGACGCTACATACATGAATCCTAAACACAAAACACTCCTTTTTTGGGCATTCGTGTAAAAAAACTATATAAAGAAATACCTGCCATTGTTATGTTTTTTGTCGCTGCTTGAAGTGATTGATATACGCAATTTAACGCTTTTGAGTAGGAAAGTTGACCAATTTCCAATAGGACAGGAAATACCTAATCACTGACATTCTCATAGGCCATTGCTCTATTCTTGTCAAAAGCAGATGTTCCGTAAATGGGTGCATCTCATACAATGTGGATCTGAGAAGAAGACGCAACGGGAACAACGCGGCAACGCTTCCCATTGTCAGCAGAGAACAGATTTTTTATGACACGTATTTCCTACCTACCCCCCCCCCCCCCTCTAGTATATATGCAACAGCTGTTTTGTGATTGCAGCGAAGGGTGTAAATAAATGCAAAACAGGGGCGGACTCTAAACATAGTAGCTTTGTGATATTGGGGAGGGGGCCTTTGTGGTACGATGCACCCAGCACCCAGCAGCACTATTCATATTGATGCGATAGGCCGCCTCAACGCACTGATATAGCCATACATCTTGCAGTGTTTGCTATCAAGTATATTCGCGCGGCAATACCATATATGGACAACATTTCATTGAGCTTTGCTGAACATAGAATTAGCAATTTTTCGCACTACATGTAATCTATAATATAAATACCATTATTGCAAATATATGGATAACATATCGTTCATTTATTATTTTGAATAGTTAAAATGTGAATGTTTCACTAATAGATGTTTAACTGCGTCAAATGCAAACCTACTTATTAATAAAGGCTGCTATTAATAATAAGTTATGTGTGCATAAAGGGATGTTTTTAACATATTTAATTTATTGGTCAATTTATTTGGTTGTATCATTAGGCTAGTTAGTTTATTTATATTTAGATTTATTTTATTGGACAATTTATTTGTTTGTATATTTGGCTAGTTAGTTATTCATTTCAATAAATCTCTTTTAGTTCTTGAGAATGAATGAGCGATCTGAATAAAATAAATAAAAAAGAGATATAAAATAGAAGCCACTATGTTTGAAATACTATCACCCCCAAAACAGACAAAATCTAGTGGGGTGATAAAATCCACACAAATCTTATCTAATCTTCTTCGCATTTTTTTTTGATAAATATTATTATTTATACTTTTTTTTGTCAAATCACTATAAGTAATAGATTTGACAAATAGAATAATTTAACCATTATTTTGACAAAATCGAAAAATTGTTTTGACTAGTATAAATAATAATAATAATATGTATCATAATCTAATCACTTAAATTTCAAATAAGACTAGGTATGAACAACAATCATTTAGGTAAATACATAACCTGGTGAAATCGTCTAAAAAAATACGTATGAGGAATAACAACTTATGTAGGTACCTACATAACAACAAGACAGTGTAATTAAACGTCCTATTACATTTGGAATAATGTGCCTCCGAATAACAATTAACTTATTATTATTATGTTTTCGGTATAACTGCAGTATAGGAACCTCTCCTGGATTTTTGATTTTTAAACGTCACCGTACTATATTTATATTCGCCACGCAGATTCCGAATCTGCAATAATCTTTTGTCGCTCTCAATAAATAAGCGAGATATAGGCATTTAAAGTTTGCATACTAAACGTCAAAAAGACGGCCATATTGCTTCAGAAGTAGTGCCGGAATATAGTCGATATATCGCGAGTTCTCTAATATCGATAACAATTCGCGATATTACAAAAATGATGGCATGGTCGTGAAAAATGTATGTGCGATATTAAAAAATGCGATATGCGTAACTAACATGTGCGATATAAAAAAAATAGACTATTTTCGAGGGTTTTTTCAATGACTTTGCGTTTTGATAACAAAAGGTATCCTGAAACAATAGAAAATTCCTAAATATTTGAATATCACCGCAAGCAAAAAATTTTTTTTGAATTTTGCGCGAAATTCGAAAAAAAAATTTTGCCTTTAATGTTAACATGACAATGTGTTTGCGATAATTCGGATTTTTTTCGATGTTTTTACAAATCGACTTTGGTGATGATGACAAAAGGTAGCCTGAAGCAAACTAAATTTCTTCAATATCAAATTAACACCATGTGTTAGCGATCATCTAAAACAATTGGACAATTTTCGTAGATTTTACGAAATGACTTGGTGTATTGATGACTAAAGGTAACCTGAAACAAACGACATTTCAGGATATCTTCTGTCATCAATATGCAAAGTCATTGAAAAGACATCGAAAATAGCGCCCTTTTTTAAGTTTCGCGAAAATATGTATTTTTTCAATCGTTTTTTCGCATTTCTGTAATATTGCTAATTCTTATCGATATTACGATATACTCGAAAGTGTCAAACACGGTATGTAACAAACAAAATGGCCGCAACTTTGTTGACATTGGGATGAAAAATTTGAACGCCTATATCTCGCTTATTTATTGAGATCGAATAAAAATTATGGATGATTCGGAATCAGCGTGGTGAATTTTATTTTGGGCCATTTTGGCCTATTTGTTTACATATAAAATTTAAACTTTGAATGCCTATATCTCGCTTATTTATAGCGACCGACACAATTTTCTTCCAGATTTAGCATTGAAATGCTACAATCTATTAGTCTATATTTTTTTTATTTTTTTTTTTGGTGAGAGGTTCCTATAACTGCAGTTATTCCATGTTTTCTTTGCTACTTAAATTTCGAGTTTATAACCTCTACAAAATTATAAATCATCCATAATCATCCATTTTCTTAATGCCCATCGTCGAGCGAAATGTTGCCGAAAAGTCACCTGCTACATACAAACATCGAGCAAAAAATTCCTTTCATCTTATTTATCGCGTTGTTTTTTTTTTGTAGTAGTCTTTATTTAAAAAAATATGCAAATTACATGTCACAGTTCCCCACTAAGGCTAATGCCTTTTCAGTGGGTAACTAACAATAATGTGTTCATATCTATCGTATATTATCTATACTTACATTATCTATTATAATATTTTCACGTTGAGTAGATGTATTGACTTCCTAACCTAACCTAAACTTAAAAATATTTCCTATAACAACTAGCTGGATATACACTAATAAATGGTATTTGCTTTATTCACCCTTTTATTTAATTTCTGCGTTGAGAATTTGCAAATCTTTTTTAAATAACCTCAAATGTTTGTTAATATAACTTTCAGTGCCTTCACATGATAGGTTCGTAAAGCACACGCTTTTTCGAACAATCTTTGACATGGTTTTTTATTGTTGGTATTAGAATTTCTCTGGTACTGTTTTTTATGAAAATCAAACCGTTATTACTAAATATATTATTGTGTTTAGGTCTATTTCACAACCAATCGAATATTTATGAAGAGGGGGGTAGCCCTTTATAGCATTCACCGTCCAATTATCCATTATTTCCCCGTTTCATCGTGCCTGCTTACACGCATGCGACTCAATAAGAGTTGGCATTCAAATGCCAATTAATTATTATCGACTTTTCCAAATGATGAAACATTATTCCTTGTATTAATTTCATATCTGACATTTACTGAAATTGCAATTTTCTCGTCTGAATTCAAAAAGAATTTAAATGAAATTGTAGAACATAAGGGGAGCTTTCATCGGGAGTCGACACTTCCGTGGGGTTGGGAACTGTCACGTATTTGATAGCAATACAGGGCCGGTTTTATCAAGCAATAGTTACGTATAGGAAAATTATTTAATAAGTTTTGTAATTAATAGAAAAAGTACAATTCTATATTTTGAGTTAAAAAAAATATCCTACGTGCGATTATTTTAATGAAATGTACATTTTTTACCGACGTGTATGTGTATTTTTTTGTTATTACAGTATTTACCACAAACGTTCTTTCATTGTCTGTGTTTTTCGTTAGGTAGGTCCATTAAGTTATAAAACTTTTACTTGATGATCTTATTGTGAATTAATACTTCCCGATACTTTAAATCAAATCATTTTTTTCAAGTGATGATTGTTAGTATGCATTGTTTGTGTAAGCACCAATTTAGTAGATGATTCTATAAATAAAACTAAAAAGTTTCAAAAATGCTACGTTTAAAAAAAAAGGTTTTTATATTAGTTAGATTTTAGGTTACATAAGTTGACAATCATCTACAATACAATACAATACAATACAATCAACTACTCCAGTAGATAGGCATTCCTACACTTGGATGCGTCACAAAATTAAATGCTAAAAATTTCATTATTATAAACATAACTATCGTGATAGTTGTCATGGCTGTAATATTATATTCAATATTACCTACATACAAATAATCAAAATATGCTAATGTAATGAGTCAGGGAGAATAATATATTAAAATAGAAATGCAAATTCTATGTAGAATAATCAAAAAATATAAATTTTATTGCCAATCCAGCAATATGCCTTCATATTTTTTTTAAAAAATGAATTTAATTATATGAAAATTAGAATGTCAGCTATCATAATACCATTATGTTTAAAACTTTACGCATTTCATTAATCATCAACATGGAAAATAAACTCAGAATTTTCAAACTCCCTTATACCATAAATTGGGTTTCTTACCAAATTATGTATAATTATCTTTTTAAATTGGTCCTCTCAAAGGCTTTTCATTTGCTCTAGAATCTTATTATAGAAGGACAAATTTTGGTGAATAAAACTGTTTCGCACTTTGCTAAGTCGCTGTCGGTTTATGCGGAGATTGGATTTATTCCTCGTATCGTGATGATGAAAATCACTATTCACCGGAGCTTCTGTTAGGTGTCTACGAGCGTACATAATATTTTGGTAGATGTAAGAAGAAAATAGAGTCATTATTCCTGATTTTACGAATAGCGGCTTACAAGAACTTCTTGGTGAGACTCTATATAAACTGCGTACCGCTCTTTTCTGGAGGAGAAAAATTATTTTTGAGTTTGGTGCCATTCCCCAAAACAGTAGGCCATACGTTATTAGGGAGTGGAAATATGCAAAATAAACGGATTTAGCTGCTTCAAAACCGCATAAACTTCTTATCTTTCTAATGGCGAATATGGCACTGCATATTATTTTACTGAGATCATTTAAGTGATCAGACCATTGTAGTTTTTGATCGATTTCTAATCCGAGAAATTTCGCGGAGGAGACATTTTCTAGTTGGTCAGACCCAAAGTATACGTCTATTTCGTTATAATCAGACGGCCGCAAAGAGAAGCATATTGATTTTGATTTATTTACGTTAAGTGACAATTTATTAACTTGGAACCATATACTAAGTAGTAGTAGTAGTAGATGGAGTGGGGGGCTTGTTTCCAGCCCTTGATGTCACCTAGATCTGTAAGGTCTTTTGTAACTACCCACTGTGTGGTTAGGTCAAAGGTCAGCTAGTAGCCCGGTACTTCTTACCAGTCCAAGTAGGTCACTGACCTTCAAGTTGGGCAGATCGCTGGGTTCGAGAAAGGCTCGTCCCAGTAAACTGTGTCTTTTGGCGGCGAGCCCTGGACAGCGGCCAACAATGTGTATGCTGTCTTCAGGTTCCTCGCCACATATTCGGCAATCCTTGCTCTCAGTCAAGCCAAGGTTGAATAGATGAGCTCTAAGGGTCGTGTGTCCGGTGAGGAGACCGATAGTGGTTCTAAGGTTCTTCTTGCTCATGTCAAGTAGGGCCTTGGTTTTCTTCTGTAGTGGTTGCTCCATCATGGCTTTTGCCTGGCGACATCCCTGACTCTGTTTCCAGGAAGCCCGATGTTCCTGCTCCAAGCAGTCCCTGATGATTTTCTTACCTGTAGCGAAGGGGACCCCTACAGCTGGCTCCACTGGGCAATCCAGTGTGCCCAGTTTTGCCAGTCTGTCGGCCTCTTCGTTTCCGGTTATGCCTTGGTGACCCGGTATCCATATTAGGGTGATTTTGTTGGATTTTCCCAATTTGTTGAGCTCCTGCATGCAGTCCCAGACCACAGAAGATTCTGTGGTGGCTTTAGCCAGAGCGTCCAGTGCTGCTCTGCTGTCAGAGCAGATGAGGATTTGTCTCTTTTTTACCTCAAGTCGACTTTGTAGTTTTATGCATTCCAATATGGCAAGTACCTCGGCTTGGAAAACCGTAGCGTATTGTCCAAGGGGGATGCTGATTCTGTGGTTGGTTTTGGGTCCGTACACGCCTGCCCCAAAACGTCCATTTGTTCCTGAGCCGTCGGTGAACCAGGCGTCTGCGTTGTGGCTTTGAAGCCACTGCGGATTTTTCCATTCTTCCCTGGTGGGGATTAGGATTTTATTGGATTTCTCTAACGAATTTTTTTCCGTAGTCGATCCTGGGTCAGAGTGAATGGGCTTTTGTGGAGGAGGTTTAGCTCAGGATGATTGTGCCCTCCACGCTTCCACTCGCCCAAACACTTCAGTCTGTATGCTGTAAGTCTGGCGGAGTGGATGATGAGCTTGTCCAGAGGCGGGCAGCAGAGTGCCACCTCTAATCCCGCTGTTGGGGTGGTCTTCATGACGCCAGTTGCAGCCCTCAGGTAGTTACCTTGAAGGCTTTTAAGCATTTTTACTGTCTCAAGCTTTTTCACCCTGGACCACCAGACTATTGCAGCATAGGTTAGTCTAGGCAGCAGTACTGCCCTGTAGAGCCATAAGGCGACCATGGGTTTGAACCCCCAGGTTTTTCCCATGACTCTTTTGCACGTCCACAACGAGGCATAGAAGGTTGTTCTCTTGCGCTCGAGGTGGTGCTTCCAATTGAGCTTTGGGTCTAGATAGACTCCAAGGTATTTGACTACTGTAGCGTATTCTATCTCCTTATCCCAGAGCTTGAGACACTCAACGGGTTCGGGTTTGTTTTTTCTGGTGAAAATGATGGCCTTAGTCTTGCTTGGATTAGCGGATAGACCTCTGGCCTGGCACCAGTCTTGGGTGGTCTTAAGTGCTTTGTTCATGAGCTCCTTAAGTATTGATAGGAAGTTTCCTCTGACTACTATGTCTCTGGTATTCCTCGTCTGTGCATAGCGTTTTTTATAGTTGCATATGAAGTGGTGTCAAATGCTCCTTAGATGTCCAGGAATACTCCCAGAGCGTAACCTTTCGCCGCTAACTGTGTCTCTATTGTGCTCACCAGGTGATGTAGGGCAGTGTCCGTAGATCTGCCCTCCCTATAGGCATACTGAGCATCAGCAAGCGGTTGAAGAGCTAGGTGGTTGGTTTTCAAGTAGCCGTCAACTAGTCTCTCCAGTGATTTCAGGAGAAAGGAGGTGAGGCTAATGGGTCTGTAGTCTTTGGCAAAGATGTGGCCGTTCCTGCCTGCCTTTGGAATGAACGTGACTCTTGCGCTGCTCCAGGCATGAGGGACGTGTCTGAGGGCTATGCTCGCTCTGAGTACCTTTGTTAGAGGGCCCAGCAGCTGGCTTAACCCTTTTTGTAGTAGGACTGGGTATATTCCGTCCGGTCCAGGTGATTTGTAGGGGTCGAAGGTGCTCACGGCCCATTCTACTGCTTTTGGATTAACTATCTTGGCTGCAAGGGCCCACTCCCTGGGCTTGTGGAGCCTCTTGGAGTTCTCCCCTGCGGCAATTGGGTGTGAGGATTCCTGGAAGCCCGGAAAGTGTGTTTCCATTAGGAGCTTCAAGGTTTCCTTGGTGTCGCTTGTGTGTCCCCCCTCTGGTCGTTTAAGGCATCCCAGCTGGGGGCGGTTGTTAGAGCTGAGGATCTTGTTGAGCCTGGAGGCTTCGGAAGCTGTTTCCACGCTCTCACAAAAGTCCCTCCAGCTTCTTCGTTTGGCTTTAACAATGGCCTTGTTGTATTCGTTTCGGGCGTTTTTGTATTCCTCCCAAAGATGTTGCGAGTTAGTGTTGTGGTTTCTTGCCCTATTGAAACACCTTCTCAGCGTAAGCCTGAGCTTGGTCAGCTCTGGGTTCCACCATGGGACATTTTTTGAGAGGTTTTTTTGTTTCAAAGGGCAATTCTGCTCGTAGGCGTCTATAACGGCATTAGACAGTGATAGTGCAGCTGTTTCTAGTTGCTCTTTGGTGTGGAATCGATTCGGAACCGTGGTGAGCTTGATAGCCAGGTCCCTATCGAATCCTTCCCAGTTGGTATTTCTAGGGTTGCGAGCCCTCTGAATTTCCAATGAGTGCCGAAGCGTTAGATGGATCTGCCTGTGGTCCGAGCCTGAGGGTTCATCTGAGACCCTCCAGTCTTGAACCAGGTCAGCCACTTCTTTTGTGCAGATCGTGATGTCCAGTACCTCCTGTCTTCTTGAGTCTATGAAGGTAGGTTCTGTTCCTCTGTTGAGGATGGTGAGTTCATTGCCTAGGATAAAGTCATGCAGGCTTACCCCCCTTGGGTTTATGTTGGAACTACCCCAGCACACGTGGTGGGAGTTCGCATCGCAACCCAGAAGGAGTTGGAGCCCGCGTTGTTTCGCATATGTCACTAGGTTGGTTATATCTTCTTGCGGTGGCAGGTCAGTGGAGTCATAAGGCATGTATGCTGACCCAATGAGTAGATCCACCGTTCTGTCTCCTGTCAAGTTGATTTTTGTTAAAACGACCGTTAGGTCATCGCCGCTGAGTTGTGGCAGAAAAGTGGCTGTGACGCCCTTAGTGACCACGCAGGTCCTGAGTTTCCGAGTCGGTTGGGCCTTATGAATGGTTCCGCAACCTCCTAATCCACTTATAGTATCCCTAACAATCCAAGGTTCTTGGATTAGTGCTATACTTGTCTGCGCCACAGCCATGCTCCTGGTTAATATCGCCGAGGCGCTTTTGCTGTGGTGCAAGTTGATCTGGATTATGGGGACTTTTAGGTGGTTCATTTTGCTGTACCTCCTTCCGTTCCCTCCACTGCGTCCGACTCCTTCCTAGGCTTATTATCGAGCAGCCTTACGGATGCCCGTGCTAGCCCACAGTAGGGTCGGAAGTTGCAGGCCCTGAGAGTGGCCAATGAGGAGTCGCTCATCAGACAGGCGAAGTGGACGCTCGAGGCATCCTTCTTCGTGCTCCCCCTAGCGACGGCCCACTTATCGGCCTTCAGACCTGGGTTTTGCCTATCGAGGAGTAGAAGTACTTTCTCGATAGTGTACTTGGGCTCCTCCACGTGGACCACCACTCGATGGCGTTTGGGCAGCTCATCGACCGGCAGCACACACACGGATTCCCCTTGGACGAGTAAGTCCGTGGAAAGGCTTCTGAGCCAGTTCCCCGTCTCCTCATCTGCGCACGAGAAGACGATTGCACCGTCCCTCTCCCAGCTGCCGGTAGAGGATGGTGTTTTAGTTCCAACAGGAATTTCCATGATGGCGTCCACAATCTTGTCCCGGATGGCTTCTATGTCGCCGGCTTCAAGTTTTTTGTCTGGGTAGCCCCTTATTATGAGGGCTAACCTGAGGAGTCCTTTTGTGGCCTGTGCGTAAGAACCTTGGTCGGAGACTTTCGGTCTTTTCCCTGTCGCCTGATGGGAGGGGCTTGGGGTGTTTGGCCCTTGTCTGGGGCGTTTAGGAGCCCCAGGGGCCTCTGCAGTCCCGTCCTCCGGCTTAGAGTTAGCACTGGAGGCTCGGGAGTTAGCAGTTAGCCCCTCTCTCATCAGTTTTTTGTAGCGACGCCTTGCGGCGCCGTTATATCTAATGCGGGTTTTGGGTGGGCTTTTTGATGGGCCCGCCCCTGCGTTGGGTGCCTCCTGTGGTTCGCTTTGAGACAAAGCCACCCCCTGGAGTGCTTCAATTAGGTTTGTGTTATTTGATAGGTCCATATAAGTTCCCATATAACCATATACTAAGCCTGTCTATTGTTTCTTTTATTCTTTGGGCCAAAGTGTCTTTATTTTTATCGCTAAAAAGAAGTGAAGTATCATCGGCGAATAAAATGATTTCATCATCCACGGATTTCAGGCACTCTGGGATGTCATTAATATAGACGAGGAAGAGAAATGGTCCAAGTATCGATCCTTGAGGAACACCTTTGCGGATATTCTGTGGCGCGCTCTTGCTATTTTCGACTTGCGTAATCTGAGTGCGTTCTTGCAAATAAGATTCCATGAGTTGCAGTTCCTTATTCCTAATGCCGTAATATTCCAATTGAGTGGTCTACGCAATCAAAAGCCTTAGAGAGGTCACAGAAAATTCCTACGGTTTTTTTCATATTGTCTAGCCCAAGTAGTGTTTTTTTAATTAGACTGGCGATTGCATCTTGCGTAGAGAGATTTTTTTGAAATCCAAATTGTTTTTTAGACAGGATTTGGTTTTCAGCAAAGAAATTAACAAGTCGGATAAGAAGTAATTTTTCAAAAATTTTGCTGAAAACTGGTAAAAGCGATATGGGTCGATAATTATCTCTGTTTTCAGGGCAACCTTTTTTAAATATCGCCACTACTTTGGCCATCTTCATTTCGGTGGGAAAGAATCCATGTTCCATGCATCGATTAAATATAAAAGATAGATTGTGCGAGATTACGGTTACAGAACTCTTTAGGATTTTGGTGGATATATTCCATAGGTCTGTTGAATTTTTCATTTTAAGTGATTTAGCAACTTTAATTATTTCGGAGGAATTGGTGGGGGAGAATAACAATGAATTTGGATTTTTATTACGATAGTCCTCAAGCAGGCCTAAAGCTGAGTGATTTCCCTTATTCTGGCAGCTGGTATTTAAGGGTATAGAGCTGAAATAGTCATTAAAAAGTTCTGCAACCGTTGTCGCATCATCTATACTACTGCCATTGACGTTGAGGCGTACGCAATTATTACCCGTTTGGTTCCGTGTACATTCTTTTTTAAAGATATTCCAGGCAGCCTTGATTTTATTATCTGAATTATCTATAGTATATTTTAAATATTTCTGCTTAGCAAACCATACTACTTTTGTGTATGTCTTTTTGTATGCTTTGATGTATTCGAGAACTATGGTATCATTACTATTTTTCTGTATTTCATTCAGATGCAGCATCCGCTGTTTGGATATCTTGATTCCCGGTGTTGCCCAGTCATTAAAAGTTTTTGAACGTTTCTGAGTCGATTGCATCACGGGAATTGAGCTATCCAATGCAGCGAGATACCATCTGAAGAACTCACCATACAGATGATCAGGATCATTCGTGGAAGCGATAAAATCATTTTCTGTCAAGGCTGTCTGGAAAATATTAAGGTTTTTTGCCGTTACCTTTCTTCTGCTAACATTCTGTGCCAGTTTCTTGACTACGTTGCTATACTTAATGGCAATCATTTGTCCGCCATGATCCGATAGTCCGCAGCTGACTGGCTGAACGGAAAATTTATCAGAGTTAGTAAATATATTATCTATGCATTTACTGCTGCTAGCTGTCGTTCGCGTAGGGAAGTCTATAGTTCTGATTAAATTATAAGACAAGCAAAGATCCATTAAAGTATCGCCATTATTAGATTTTTCAAAAAAAATGACGTTAAAATCGGCACACAGTATTATTTTGGATGAATCCCTAGCTAACTTGTCAAGTACTATCTCTAGGCCCTAGGGTATTTAAGAAGGTGTGAAAATCTGACTCCGGACTTCTATATAAGCAAAGAACATATGCAGATAGCTCCGATAGATATATATTTACAGCTAATTTCGATTACCATCTCAATGGAAAGTTTGCAAATATCTTCACGATTTTTAAATAATACACCCGATTTTACAAAAATAGCAGATCCACCCCTAATATGATGGTCTCTTGTAAAGCAGCTAGCTAGTATGAATCCAGAGATAGTTACCGTATTTTTTTCACTTTCATGGAACCACGATTTGCTGACACAAAATATGCTTGCATTGAGGTTTTCGAGTTCTAAACTGGCATCTAGTGTTTTATTTTTCAAGCCTTGCATATTTTGGTGGACGATCTTGAGGAGAAAGACGTCAGAATTGGTTATCTACAAGTATTTTATAGATTTTAAAATATCCATCAGTTGAATATAAAAGACGCGTTTCTTTAGGAACAAAGTGCTAAATCAGAAAACTTTTGAACGTTTTAAACTCACTCTTTGGTGTAAAATAATCTTCTGTAGAAAAATAGCAATAACGAATTTTTTTTAAAACGTTTGAATAAATATTTTTTTTGTTCTGTTTTTTGTTTAGTTTAATGCAGATAACTACTTATTGAATGGGTGCCCACCAATAAAAACTAACCCGCATAGACATGGCATTGGCGTCAGCAGCCATGCCGCGAAAAAGAGGCCAACTGGCTCCTTCTTGAAAGACCGATAGTCAGTCGGCAGTTCCCCAGCTTTGTTTATTTGCGTTTCCTCGCCATTGTATGACTTGAAATGCTTTCTTATTTATCGTGAATAATTTTAAAATTATTAGTTTATAGTTCCTTAAAACGCTACGTGTACGCTCATCGTGTACGCTCGTGAACAAAGTAGGCTCTGAGCGTTTTAACACCACATTATATGAGAGGTCGCTAAAAAGATATGAGACTACTATAACACGAAGGTTTTTTATATAAGAGTTTTTTTGTTTTAATATAAAGCCCTATACTTTATAGTAATAAATTAAAATAATACGTTCCTACATGAAAAGGCAATTTTTTGCCTTATGGTGAATAGTGAATTATAAGGAGAATGAATGAATTTATTTAATACCCACTTACCATATAATCTGACCGTCTATCTGACCGTCTATCAAGGTGACACCTCCATCACGGGAATCCCTGCCAAGGGCTGTCCACATGGTGGAGTCATCTCCCCCCTCTTGTGGAGCATCGTTGCAGACGAACTCCTAACAGATCTACAAAACCTAGGCTTCTCTGTCTACGGCTACGCTGATGACGTGGCCATAGTAGTAAGAGGAAACTTTCTATCAATACTTAAGGAGCTCATGGACAAAGCACTTAAGACCACCCAAGACTGGTGCCAGGCCAGAGGTCTGTCCGCTAATCCAAGCAAGACAAAGGCCATGATTTTCACCAGAAAATACAAACCCGAACCCGTTGAGTGTCTCAAGCTCTGGGATAAGGAGATAGAATACGCTACAGTAGTCAAATACCTTGGAGTTTATCTAGACCCAAAGCTCGATTGGAAGCACCACCTCGAGCGCAAGAGAACAACCTTCTATGCCTCTTTGTGGACGTGCAAAAGAGTCATGGGAAAAAACTGGGGGTTCAAACCCAGGGTCGCCTTATGGCTCTACAGGGCAGTACTGCTGCCTAGACTAACCTATGCTGCAATAGTCTGGTGGTCCAGGATGAAAAAGCTTGAGACATTAAAAATGCTTAAAAGCCTTCAAGGTCCTGAGGGCTGCACCTGAGGGCTGCAACTGGCGTCATGAAGACCACCCCAACAGCGGGATTAGAGGTGGCACTCTGCTTCCCGCCTCTGGACAAGCTCATCATCCACTCCGCCAGACTTACAGCATACAGACTGAAGTGTTTGGGCGAGTGGAAGCGAGGAGGGCACAATCATCCTGAGCTAAACTTCCTCCACAAAAGCCCATTCACTCTGACCCAGGATCGACTACGGAAAAAAATTTCGGTAGAGAAATCCTATAAAATCCTAATCCCCACCAGGGAAGAATGGAAAAATTCGCAGTGGCTTCAAAGCCACAACGCAGACGCCTGGTTCACCGACAGCTCGGGAACAAATGGACGTTTTGGGGCAGGCGTGTATGGCCCCAAAACAAACCACAGAATCAGCATCCCCCTTGGACATTACGCCACGGTTTTCCAAGCCTAGGTATTTGCCATATTGGAATGCATAAAACTACAAAGTCGACTTGAGGTAAAAAACAGACAAATCCTCATCTGCTCTGACAGCAGAGCAGCACTGGACGCTCTGGCTAAAGCCACCACAGAATCTTCTGTTTTCTGGGACTGCATGCAGGAGCTCAACAAACTGGGAAAATCCAACAAAATCACCCTAATATGGATACCGGGTCACCAAGGCATACCCGGAAACGAAGAGGCCGACAGACTGGCAAAACTGGGTACACTGGATTGCCCAGTGGAGCCAGCTGTAGGGGTCCCCTTCGCTACAGGTAAGAAAATCATCAGGGACTGCTTGGAGCAGGAACATCGGGCTTCCTGGAAACAGAGTCAGGGATGTCGCCAGGCAAAAGCCATGATGGAGCAACCACTACAGAAGAAAACCAAGGCCCTACTTGACATGAGCAAGAAGAACCTTAGAACCACTATCGGTCTCCTCACCGGACACACGACCCTTAGAGCTCATCTATTCAACCTTGGCTTGACTGAGAGCAAGGATTGCCGAATATGTGGCGAGGAACCTGAAGACAGCATACACATTGTAGGTCGCTGTCCAGGGCTCGCCGCCAAAAGACACTGTTTACTGGGACGAGCCTTTCTCGAACCCAGCGATCTGCCCAACTTGAAGGTCAGTGTTCTACGTGGACTGGCAAGAAGTACCAGGCTACTAGCTGACCACTGACCTAATCACACAGTGGGTAGTTACAAAAGACCTTACAGATCTAGGTGACATCAAGGGCTGGAAACAAGCCCCCCACTCTATCTACTACTACTACTACCATATAATAGTGAAATAAGCCAAGCATATCCGAGGCAAGCACCCTTTTAACCCTCCTCTCCCCCTACTAAAAAAATGGGCATACACTAAGAAAGTGTTTCTAGTCTCTTAACAGTTCTAAACCGCTGTCTTCTAATATTATGATAAGAATACAACAAAAAGCGCCGTCTAGCTGCAGCACCCAGTGCCATAGAAATAAAGATATTTTACTTGTTGTATTAAATTAGCGTTTGTCCGCCTGCGCTTGCAATAAACACCCTAAGTGTTCTGGCCTTTGCTATTGAAAAATATTCCTTTAAATTTTTTGTTACTATCGTTTAGGATACTTGCATTTTTTAACGTAACGTGTAAAAATATGTGGCCTGGATGGCCATATCGTTTGCCTCTTGTAGGTCCTGGTGTGTGATAGAGGTTGACAGTTGTGGGCAGGATCGGAGCTGGTCTTCATCCTGCAGCGATTTACATATGCATATTGGGTTCTCTGTGTAGCCCCAACAAACGACATTAGATCGGCATCTTGTCACACCCACCCTCACTCTATTGAGACTGCGTCAGGTGGTATAGGGGAGATGGGACTCCGGGGCTGTCTGTTCCTTACCATCCTCGCCAAGTGAAGCCCTCCATTGGGTTATGCGATTCGATGATTGGCTCCCATGGATTGGATGTGTTCGGCTCATGAACGACCTTCGCGATTTGAGACGATTGTGGTGTGAATCCTGTTCGTACGGTGGCTGTCTTGGGTGTCTTGGGTCATCTATTAACTTTAGGCGTTCTGAATCAGCTAGGACATCACGACGTATTGCAGGGGGAGCGATGCTTATGATCGGATAAAGCTTTTAAAATTAGAAAAAGCATGTCAGATTGATAAAGCTAAATAAAAATAAATAACTGATAAAGATAAATAACTGATAAAGCTACTTGCATTAGAAAATGCATGTCAGACTCTATAAAAAAATACTTTTTTTATTTTTTGGCGTTTAGGACAGTTTTACACTGGATAGTGGATATACCAATTTACCGTCAGGCGTTAACGTTTAGCTAAGCGTTACGTGAGGTTGCGGGCAACCGGCCCCGGGCGGCGCGTCAGGACGACGAGACGTGCGCAGGACGCGTCCCCGGTCGGCGAAGCGAAGGTCGTGCGAGCGATTTGCGGCGAATGCGTGCGTGCGACCGCGATCCGCCCGCACCGCAGCAAAAATTCAGCGCCGAGCCGACAACACACGGAGTGATCCGATCACCGCTTCGCTTCCTTCGGTTTAGTGTGCGCCTTTCGCGATACGGGCGGGCGAAAGTGGGCGCCGCCCGCCGGTCGACGAACGCCACGCGCCGCCCGACGCCCAGCGCACCTTCCGAGCCCTCCGTACGAAGACCCGAGGATGCACGGCACCGGAGACAGCACACCGTCAATGTCTGTCGGCGACATTTCTCCAGAGAGGAGCTACAGCGAACTCGGGTATACATACCATACATAGCTACATAATAATATCGAACCCCCGCTTCAAAGCTGACATAACACGAGCAATAATAATTTTCCAGTAGAGCCACTGGTATTTATGCAGCTTAGCAAACTCTTCTAAAGAATAGTTGTTTTAATGTCACCCCAATATATTCATAACTTTAATTACGAATCCGTTGAAATCTTTTTGCTTTATCTCTTTGAATACGCGAGATATATGCGTTTAAAGAAGCGTCAAATACCTAGTGACAGTAGGTTAAGTTAGTTTTTTTAAACCATCATAAACATCTATTTGACAGTAGGTTTAGTTGGTTTTTTTATATATGACAGGGTTAGCTCAACTGCATAAATTCCGAGCCATTTTAAATTTATCAAAGAATTTAAAACATAATCCTGGTGTCACTTTTAGAGCAACAGTTTTCTGGGAATGGTATGCTAAGTAAGTATATCGTAAGTAAACATCTCATCGCATTAGAAAGTTTTGAAAACTTCCCAAAAAATACTACTTTGAATGTAATCATGTATCATGATCGTAATCACTTCTGAATTAACGATATTTATACTATTATAATCGTCACAAAAAAATCGCCAATCATTAAAAGGGACACAATCATAAACGTGTAATATTTTAGGAGATACTACATAAATCTGTCACAAAATTGAAAGAATCAATCGGAAAGAAAATTGTATAGCCATAAAAAGTGACAAAAAGAAATTTCACCTATTTACGCGCGAGCCGTCGGATCACTATTCATAATAGGTAAGTAACTTTTGATGTCTTCGCCAATGGCGAACATACCTAAAACTCAAAGTGACTCAAGTTCTCTACAGTCGAGAGCTAAATAGCTAAGGTAAACCAGACGCGCCGCTTCCACGTCAGTCAGCTGCCTGATTTTCCTAACAGTATAAAGCTGCAGAACTATTCAAAAATTTCTTTATAGGAGAATGTGTATTTTAATTATATACACGATACGTCAACTATTGCCCTATAACATCTATATGTAGGTACGTTTATGCCATTCTAAATATTCCCAGTTGATTATATATCATTGCTAGAATCAATAAAGTAGCCTTTTGTAAATGATATGTTAGGTCTAGTAAAAAGTAAACCATTATTTTTCCAATAGATGACTTTAGTCATCTGTATCTCACATTGTATAAGTGCGATCGGGTTACACTGGGTGGCCTTAGAAAGATGAGATTTTGTTATAAAAATAATCTATTACAGTTTTGTAAAAAGTTTTGTAAAAATAGACACCAGCAAAGGGAAAATACGCCATATTTTACAATTTCTCTTGGCTAAAGACGAAAACGCAAGTCAGGCGGTTGAAAATGTGAATAGGGTTTATGGTCCTGATACTGTAACAGGCTAACACGCGCAATTTTGATTTCATCTACATATTCCGTTCCGGTAATTTCGATATCAAATTTGCACCACGCTCTAGAAGGCCAATTGACGAAAATGTCGTTAAAATCATTAAAATTATCCAGTCCCACCGTCATGTAAGCACTGTTTCGATTGCACATGAGCTAAACATTGCATAAACATCCACTTGGAATCATTTGGATTAGGCTGGGTACAAAAAGAAGCTCGATGTATGGGTGCCACGCGAGTAAACGCAAAATAACCTTATGGGCCGAATTTCCGTCTGGGGTTCGTTGCTGAATCGCAACAAAATTGACGAATTTTTTAAGCGGATGGTGGTTGGTCATGAAAAGTGGATCGCTTACAACAATGTCAAGCCAACACTGTCGTGGTTGAATTGCGGTGAGCCGACGCCAACGGTGGCCTAGCTAGGATTAACGGCTACGTAGGTTTTGATGTGTGGTGGGATTGACAGGGAATCATCTACTTCGAGCTGCTTCCTAATGGCTGAACTCATAATTTGGACCATTACTGTCAACAACTGGTCCGTATGAAGGAAGCAATAACCCAACAGCCCAACTTAGGCGAAAAGGAGAGGAATTGTGTTCCATCAGGACAACGCCAGGCCACACACATAGATAGTGACCCACCAGAAGCTCCGGGAGCTTGGTTGGGAGGTTCTTATGCATTCACTGTATAGTCCAGACCTGGCACCAAGGGATCACCACCTGCTCTTGTCGATAGCGAATGATTATGCTGGTGAAAATGTCGCCTCAAGAGAGGCTTGTGAAAACCGACTGTCCCAGTTTTTTGCCAATAGGAACGATGGCTTCTATGAGAGAGGCATAGTGGAATTATAGAGAAGAAGCTATCGAACAAAACCTCGAAGCGCTTATTTGACCTAAATCGGATCATTATATCTATGCCTTCAATTTCATGCAAAAATAATGGATTACTTTTCAATACACCTATTATTTACAAGATACAAGATCTGCTTTTGGAGACAATTTTTCAATCTTCAACTATTTAAATAATCGACGGTAAAAAGAAAAAGCAAACTAAATATTTTCTATTGTAACTTTTTTTTAAAGCTAAAATATTATTTCGGATTCCAAATATTTCCAGAAAACTACTAGGTATCCGGTGATCTGTATCTGATTCAATCATCTTCGGAATTAAAAAGAAATCACAAATGAATAACCAGAAAGAGGTAAAGTGGGAGGATTCCGATCGCTGTCAATGAAACTATTGACACTTTTCTTACAAGAACCAATGCCATTTTAAAACGTGATAAAAATATCGGGCCATAGGTTGTTATTTCCAAATTTGATGAATATCAATGTAAAACCAAATACTTAGTTTTCACTGATTAATACGATCTGTATTGCCTCTATACAGTTTAATTCCGATCGGTCGAAGTCGAAGAAGAACTATCAATTTATTCGAGAATCTATATTATAGTCAACGGAATACTTCGATGTTTTTCAATAGGCTATTTTCTCCTTGTAATTTGTTAGCTTCACTTTCTTGTTTTGTTTTCAGAAATTCCTTTATAGTATATATTTCTTGCTGTCGTCGTATTTGTTTTACCGTAGTATTTTAGGGTTTTCCTATTATTATTTTTTCTTTTGTTTATTATCTTATTCTTTATTAGAGTTGTATTAAAAATAGTAATAATTGAATTTCATTTTAAATTTTAATTTCATTGTTGATCGGGGCTCGGATTATAAAGAACACCCGGATAGGGGTAATTTCTATCGGTCTACATTACACAACAAGCTATTTTTAAGATACATTTTCTTATGATACTCAAACCATAATTTTAATTTCAAGTTACCTTAATTTAAACGTCTAATATCAAAGATCATCCAGCTACATATTATCATTTATCACAAAGGTAGAATGGAATATATAATTTGGGAGACACAATTTCCACCGTATGAAATCGAAGGCTATCGCGATTTTTTGAAATCATAAATAAAATTAAATTAAATTACCGCTTGAATATTGTAGCACCCGAGAACGATGCTAAACAAATTCGATATAAAAACAATCTTCAAACCGACCCAAAATTTAGCTCAAATTCTGAGGTCTGAAAAGAATGTAATACCACTGGCAAATCACGGGTGTGAATACAATCAAATGCAGCTGTGGATTAGCCTATGTACGTACGTTGGACAACCGGAAAGGCCCATAGCCGCTCGACTGGTGGAACACAACAAAGCTGTTAAAAAAGTTCAGCTACAAAAATCGGCGATCTGCGAACACATATTGGAACATCAATTTCAGTCGACGGGTGTTGAAAAAGGCCCGTGACGTCTTCCACTAGCTGTGGTGCTTTGAGCTAAGAAACTCATGAGCCGGGCCCATTGACCCGGCTTTCAGGATATGGGGTCGCAGGGTTCCGCGCCTTGCGGTAGCTAACTTTGTGAGGCGCCTGACAGTTCAGGCGCCTTATGGTAAAAGGATGAGACATGAGTGGGTACATGGCATCTTCTGTGGCGATGACTGCTGTGCTGTGACACGCGCTGGCAGTCTGCTAATCTAGCAGGCTGCGCGGGTACGGCTCCCGGGCTTCTGGCGGCCTGGTGTGCAGCGGACCGAGATAACTCATAACTCATGGATCCATTGTGCTAGCCAAAGAACAATTTTACTTCTCGCATGATCCGGGATGCCATCGAAATAAGAAGACCCCCGAATTTCAATAGACGGTTTACAACTCTCTACTGGAACCCTTAACCTAAAATGTTCTCGACGCCCACGCCGAGCTCAAGTCGCCAACGCCGACACAAGATACACTGAGATTCAGGCCGTAAACTTATTCAATGTCAATGTCAGACCTTCCACGCTCTTCCTTTGATAGAAAGCCTGGTCCAGGCTCCTACGAGTCGAGGGTGATTCATTCAAACTGTATTCAGACGGCAATAACCAATCGTATTTCATGCAATGTTCGCGCACCATCCTATCTACCTGGCTTCATTGTTCATTGTCAACGCAAGGATTTTTTTTATGGATAGTAGGTATAGTGCACAAACAAATCGTAAGAAAATTTACAAAATTTTGAAAGTTGAAAATTGCAGTATCGATATTTAAAGCACGTAGAATTGTAGCATCTAAATTTGTCATTCTGTCAACATACGTAAATATGCTGAGCTGTTAACAGATCTATTTACCTTTACCTGCTGTAAAATCTTGCTAACCACATTAATACTTACATTATCGGCATCTGAAACCGTTTTGGAGATTACAAAAACCAAGCCAAATTGTAGCGTCCGTAGCCGCGTTGACACCAGTTCTCTTCGTTGGTACCGAAGTTAGGCAGCATTGGTCAATACTTGGATAGGTGACCGTCTTGAGTGTTTGACCGCGTGATGCTATAAATGCCCACCTAGAAGATGTTGCCGATAGGCAACAAGGCGGGTTCCACAAAAAGACATCAGCCTTGTAAGTAAAAAAAAACATAAACATCCTATCCAGAATATGGTCTATTTAGTTTTAAACGATGCTATATGTCAAACAGAAAAATAGAGTTATACTTTATTATTTGTATAATTTTAGATCGAGTTTTTTTATTTCTTTTTCTTCATATGCCTTTTTTTCATATATCTGTTATTGACATATAGAAATGGTATTCAGTGAACTTTACAGATATTAAAGTAAATTAATTAAATATAGCATTTAGTACAGAATTACAGAAAAAGTAGCTCTTAGATCATTTCTTAATAGTCACCGAAGGTTCACCCCTGAGTCCACAAATCTACAATCTACCTGAAATATAGCTCCCCAAGAAATCAACCCGTCTGACCTTGATTAGGCTAATTTCAATCTCAGGTCACCTCGTCGCTTCAATGCAAATCAGGACGCGAGGGATAAGCTTTAAACTACCCATTTTTTTAATTAAATAAAACCTAAACACTGACTTTCCATTGCTAAAATTATCATGTTTGATTCTAATGAGAAAAGTCCTATCTGCGACTGAAATCCTCACGTTTCGCATTGTTTATTCATTTACAGGTCCGCTAATTGTCAACATCCTAATCAAAACTATCCTTTCTAATATTCGAAGCATTACGTCATTCCAATATTTTCATGTTTACTTATTTAGAAGCAAGTTTGCCAATAAATTTCATCAATGTAACATATTTTAATAATAGGCGAGATAGCCTTCGTGATAATCTTGGTGATAACCATTTTTTTCTCACAATGATAGTATTCGAGATATTTCTTCACAATGATATTATTAAAAACAATAGATTCTGAAAAAACTTAATACATGATTCCGCGTTGAACAAATCCATGTTGGGTCTGAACTTTCTGTTAAACTTGATAGTCATGTCATATTTTATTAGCAGCACTTCGTCTATTTTTTAATGAAATTGGATTGTTTTATGTCGTTTTTTATCTTGTTTACTAATTTAAAATCTTGAAAATAAAATTTGATTTTGCGGTTTTTTTATAGGAGGGATACGCTCACATCACCATTTCCAAACAGCACCAAAACCCAGTATGGGTTTAGATAGAATCCGCTGCTATTAATGAAGTCTCTTCAAAAATATAGTACAATTTAAATTCTTTGAAATTGATGAATTTTTAAACTAATATTTCATATTGGTCTGCTTCCTGAAAAATTCTCCGCCTCGATGATGCTGCTGAAGATGTGACTCTGGATCCTCGAACTCCGCCGCAGAGTCAGCATCATACGATGTCGATTGACCGTTGTTTCCGCCACTGCTGGTCGAGGTTCCGACGTCTTTATGACGAGGTTGAGGCTCCGACGTGTTCATTGTCAATTTCTGTTTGTCTCACGATCAGAGCCTATATGGTACATACTGATCTAGCGATGATAGCTCTTTGGGTTGAATTGTGTGAAGCTGCCCTCTTCCCCTTGTATAGTCGACTAGAATTCGTATCAAATCATAGTTTCAAATCAAATCATATTTTAGGCAAGTTCGAGTCTTTCTTCATATCCAAAGCCCATTCCTACATAAAGTTTTTGCATAAGTTTCCATGGGTGTTCATCAGTTATCAGTTTAAAATAATCGGTTAACATCAGAGCATATCACTCTTTCCAGCCTCAACGAATATCCACTAAAAATATGTTAGACTTGGTTTTGAATTGTATTTTTATTATGTGGGTAATTTCAGCGTTGAGGGAATTTTCGAAGCTAAATCAATTGTACGATGAAAGGAACAAAAGACTAGAAAAATCCAACTACCTTAAAAAATAAATGGTCTTAGTTTTAAAGTTTCATTATTTTGTTTTTAAAGTTATGTTTAGTTTTATTATAAATTTTGCTAAATGAATAATAAATCACTTACGTCTTTATCAGCGTAGATACACGTCCTTTTTCCTTAGTTTGTATCTGGAAGTAATGCTCACACAAAAATATTAAAATACAGGCAGAAGCGCCTTTTTCGTTATTTTTTAAAGTAAAATTTGGCAGAAATGTGACTTTCGCCCTTTTTTCTTATGACGGCAGTTTGGATCTGAAGAGCTGTCGACCTGCGACAAAGTTCTTAATATTTAATGTCTACCCCCTTTCGTAGGGCGAATAATGGACGATGACAAAAAAGAGGGCCGCTCCAGATTGGGTTGAGCAGATCCGGTATAGCGGCTTTCAACTGTCCTTGCTATTCATCTCCCCAAATATCAAATATCGGTCATGTTTTCGAGCGGAAAAAACTTCAACGGATTTCGGATGGGGTCGAACCGGTCGAGCGCATTTCAACTGTCTGATTCAGCTTATTATCGGTTGTGTATCTTGCTTCGAGGAATCTCGCCTCCCCAGGTGTCGTGTCGGACCATCGAATAACCGAAAATAGGGCGTCGCTACTCCTTCCTGCCGCGAAATTGGCGTGCAGTATCGATTACGAGGTCATGTAAACTAACCGTGCAGCTCAGTTCAGTTCTGTTTTTTCTTATTGAGACTTTCCCGCACTGCGAGTATGGGGCGCGTTGTAACAGGTTTTCCAAGGTTTCTGGCGATTAGAATCTTTATTTTACTCCAGGGGCAAAAGATGGATGCAGTGCCGGATTAACGTACCCATATAGAGGCCCTTAACCTTTGGTTTCCTAGAAAAGCGGTGCCGTTATCTAGCGGCCGTAATGTAGCGTTGGGTGTATATGTGAATTATATAAGAAAAAGCAAACATGTGTAACGCAATCGGATATATACACGCTGATACAAGGAATGAGTCACTTTATATTATTTATATCTATTCACCGCAGGCTGCCACTTCAGAGTTCCAACGCACAACAATGTATAGAAGTGCATTTTTTTATAACAAGCTACCACAAAACGTGAAAAATATTAATAATTATGTTGAGTTTAGAAAACGAACGCAACAATATTTGTTATCTAAATGTTTGTACAATTTGAGTGAGTTTTAACTTAGGGAGTTAAGTATGTAATTTGATTTAATTGTTACATTTGAATTGTTTATTTAATGTCTGTATTTTGTACACCCTAAACGGGTTTTTTAAAAATAAATATGATTTGATTTGATTTGGTGACGTCACCAAAATGTTGTCTATAAAAACCATCGGCGTAGGTTTCCTAGAGAACGTCGAGTGTCACCGTAACGTGAAATAGCGGTGCTGTCAGTTGCATGACGGCTGTCATAGCGTGGGACGTTTTTTCGCATGTAGCGGGGAACTTTTCTTCTTGGCATATGGGCTTTATGTATCTATTATATGGTTTAGAAGTTAAGTCATCTCTTATGTGACTAAGTACGTAATCGAACAATACTGGTGTTAAGCGAAAGTATTGCCTAAATTTTTCGTCATTATAGTGCAGCTGGCGATGCACTAAAATTAGAAATGCACACTCAGTAGTACGACTTTTAAACATCACTTTCTCCTACACTATTTTCTAGGTATTTTTAATGACTTTGCGTATTGATGACAAATGGTATCCTGAAATTTCGTTGGTTTCAGGTTATTTTTTGTCATCAATACGTAGTCATTTCGTTAAAACTTTGAAAACTGTCCAATTGTTTTAGATTATCGCTAACACATGTTAATATTATGAGTGCCGTGTTTAATAATATTATAAGGTGTTGGTTTGATATTGAAAAAAAATCGTTTCTTTCAAGTTACCTTTTGTCATCATAACCCAGTAATTTTGTAAGAACCTTGGAAAAAACCGAATTATCGCTAATACATGTTAACATCGATAGCCCCCGATTTTTTTTTCGAATTTCGCGCTAAATTCGAACAAAACTTTTCGCTTGCGGTGATATTTCCATATTTAAGAATTTTCTATGGTTTCAGGATACCTTTTGTTATCAAAACGCAGTCATAAAAAAAAACTTCGAAAATAGTCCCATTTTTTTTAAGTCGCAGACATGGTTTTTCACGACCATGTCATAATTTGTGTAATATCGCGAATTGTTATCGATATTAGAGAACTCGCGATATGTCGAGTATATTCACGACATTTCCTCCGAAACAAAATATCCGCGATGTTGATATACTAAATGAAAACTTTGAATGCCTATATCTCGCTTATTTATTGAGAGTGACAAAATATTATTGCAGATTCGGAATCTGCGTGGCGAATATAGTCGGGTGACGTTTAAAAATCAACAATCCAGGAGAAGTTCCTATACTGCGGTTATACTTATTTTCGCGAAAATTCGGTTTCGGTTATTGTTCGATAACTACAGCATATCAATGATAACAAAATGTTTGCGTATCGTACCATCAATCATTACAGTGCCACTGCTAGCACCTCAAAGACCAGCAAGGTCGGCCCTAAACGTACAGCAACTCCCGGGAAATGGTTCGAAAGGTGACAGGCCGAATTGTGCAAAACTCGTTTTTTATTCTTGTCTATAAGTAGATCTTTCAATTGACCGTAAAAACAACACAAGTGTGGAGCTCTAGTATGAACGTATATAAATCGAGTAACATGTAACACGAAAATATAGTGTGCAATGTGCATCACTTTATGTTGTCTCGGTCTTGATTTGCCTCGTCACAATTGTCGCGATTTGGTAAATCGAACAGTTTTCTTTTATAATGTTTAATTCATTATATTGTACTTTTCAATATGTGTTTCTGGGCACGATGAACTCAACTTTTTGCGTGTTAAAACTATGTAAATATATTTTTATTATTTTTTGATTTGATTTGATTGTATGATTTGATAACACTCAATAAATGGTTGACAGAGACTCTTTGGATCCTCAATAATGCATTATAATCAATTTAAATTAGTGAGGTAGCGAAAGGGGGGTGGGGGGGGTACACACAGGGGGTTTTCTCCAGATTCTCTTTAGCCAAAAGCCTAAAAATATATAATTTTCAATAAAAACAAAATAACATTTAGGTCTAGAACAGAGGCCTAGAGCATAGGTACCCAAACTTATTTGTCATGTGGACCACTTGTTTTTTTTTTGCTTTTGTAGACCTCCTGCCTACTAATTATCTCTTATTCCTACCGAAAATTACTTAAATTTTGAACAGTGCGCATTAATTTCTAAGCGAACAAGACCTTGAAGTACAAGCATTTGAGAAAGCCACACATAACTGCTCATGTAGCACTATCTCGCTTGCTCATTCATATGATGCGTCTATTCTACTCGCAATTACTCACATATCTCGCTTGCTTTTTCCCTCGTTAGTCATGTCCATTGGCCTCCCAAATCGACTAGTGATGCAATTTGAGCTGTGTGTTGATTTCCTTCCATGACACTTCCTCCAAGACGCACGCCGTTGTTTATTGCGAATATGTTGGTTTCTACTCTTTATTGTGAAATTTCACAATGGGCGGGTTTATTGTCATATTATGACAATTTCCTAACGCCAACCTACTATGACGTGTTTATATGTATGTGTGCGTGTAACATGTATGTAAGTGTGTGTCTTGTTATTGCGTTCGATCGACAAAATTGAAAATGCAATTCCGTTAATTTGATCTCAACAGAAAATGGTGACCCAGCCGGGAATCGAACCCGGGACCTTACAATGTAAGATCAGGCGACCTAACCACTATGCCACCGGGCCGTGTCGCGATTAAGATACGTTTATCATACTATGCTGTAGGTAGGGGGTGGGGGGCAAGACGGAGTCCTTAACGTTCGGAGCGTAATGAAACGCACATTTTTAAGTAATTTGAATATTAATTTATTTATAATTACTTTTATATAATCAATCTTTGGAAATAGGGAACTTAAGAAACTTTACGATCATAGAAAAAGAAAAAACTGACCAATTTTGTCAAAAATGTCCAGCAACCCCGTCTTGCCCCCTAGGTAGGGTAAGGCGGGGTACCCTATGGAGCAAGATAAGGCATGGGGGACATATTCTATTTTTAGTTGCACAACTCGCAAACAAATACTGCCTCGTCGTCCTCGTCATCTATCCCAGCACAGCAACAGTGTGCCCAATTCCCACAGAGAGACCATGCGACACATCCTTCATTTCACATCCAAGTTTTTTTCATGGCAATAAAAGCAAGGGACATTATTTGCATCGTTGTCACATTCCGGTAAAGAATTAAGAATTTTGTTGGTAAAGAATATTGTTATTGATATTATGACATGTTATTGACATGGTAAAGAATATTATTATTATGACATTCTGGTAAAGAATATTGTTGGTTTGCTTCTTATTCTTTTTCTTAACCATTTTGGTTTTCTTATTCTTTTTTGTTCTTTTACCTCTCTTTTTTTGTTATCTTCTTCAAGGTTATTTTTTTTCATTGTTTCTTCTAATTAATTTTCATACGGGTTCCATTTTCATTCATTTTCTTCTAATTCATTTTCTTCTAATTCATTTCATAACTTCTTATGATAGCCGTTTTTCCTCGTTTCCTTGTCACGGGTGGAATTTTGTGGGTTGCAGGATTAGGCATCACTTGCTAATCCTGCAACTCGCTTACAGAAAATACTGATGGTGGAGTAGTTAGCCTTTGTTCTATTTCGATATTGCTCATACAAGTGGAGCTCCGGGCTCAGGCTCTGCTTCAATCTCAGATGGTGTCATGACAACAGGCATGCCACATATGAGCGGTTCGTCAATCGTTACTTTGTCAGAATCTTTTAACTGTCGAAACTGAAGTTATCTTTGCAAATGTTGTTGCAGGGCCGTTATCGTCTCAGAGACAACTGATGCGAATGGTCTATTTAGAACTGTTGCTCCGTTGTCCGACGTAGTGGTTTCTGGCAATGCTTCAGTGATGTATAATCTCTCTGTGGATTATCTGTCGTCAATGATGGAGCAAAATCAATATCAGAAAAAAACTGTTTGATCTTATGGCCAAATCCCACATTTTTTAAAGCCATTTACCGCCGTTGCCATAGTAGAAGCCTGAATAAAAAGGCTTTACCAAAAATCTCTGCTCCTTTCCGGACAGTTACCACCATCCCTAGATTGCTCCGGAGCCAGGCTATGATTTGTTGGTCGTAGTATGTGCTCAAGGGTCTAATGTATGCTACTTCGGCGACTTGAAGTTGATGAGTCGTATGTGGGGGAAAGCATAATATAACAACCCCATTGGAACGAGCTTCATTAATGACGTTAAGGTTTTGTGTGTGGGTGCTGTGGTCATCTAACAAAATCAGCACAGGTCGATCAACCGATGCCCCACTAAATTTAACAAACTTCTTAAACCAGCCAAGAAATAATGTAGCTGTCATCCAGCCAGAATCGCTGCAAATACCCCAAGCTTCAGGAGCAGCATTCAGCATTAGCTGTGGGTCCATTCTCTCGTTGGAGGCATGTATTGGCCACTAGCACTAAAAAATATTTCTATAGTAGTTATTGTAGTACCACTCTCCGCAGAAGTTATGGATACCACTTATTTTCTGTCTTTTCGTGCAGAAAATGTTCGACTTTGTTTTAGGTACCACTGAAACTCCTGTTTCATCGCAATTATAAATTCT